>JAQPPZ010002916.1:0-1200000 GCA_028583015.1 Wollemia nobilis | reverse complement strand
ACAATTACGTGTGTTGCCAACAATTCCAAAGGGGGAGATTGATGAGCAAGGTGCAACCAAAGTATTGTCATTGTTGTCAACACAGTCAGGTTGATCAGTTGATGCAATGGACAGGAGTTCATTGATGAGCAAGGTGCAGCCAAAGTGTAATGGACAGGAGTTCATTGATGAGCAAGGTGCAGCCAAAGTATTGTCATTGTTGTCAACACAGACAGAGGATCGGTTGATGCAATGGACAGGAGTGCAGAGGTCATTAGATAGATCGGTTGATGAAGTGAACAAGAGTTCAGGTCAGTCAGAGCATGTACAGTGAATTTCCAAGAAGACAGAAGTGGCCCAGATTCAAAAGCTCAAAGAAAAAGACAAGTAAGAAAACTATCGCGATATCGCGACATGTTGAAGGCGATATCACGACATGTTGAAAATAGAAAACCTGTCACGATATCGTGACATGTTTTAGGAGAGAGAAAGCATAAGAAAAATTGTCACGATTTCGTGACATGTTTGAAGAAGAAGAGAAAAACTGTCACGATTTCGTGACATGTTTGAAGAGAGAAAGGCAAGGAAAACTGTCACGATTTCGCGACATGTTTGAAGAGAGAAGCAAGAAAAACTATCACGATTTCTCGACATGTTTGGAGAGAAAGTGCAGGCAAGGAAAACTATCATGATTTCGCGACATGTTTGGAGAGAAGGGAAGCAAAGAAAACTGTCGCGATTTCTGACATGTTGGAGAAGAAGGCAAAGAAAAGTGTCACGATTTCAGACATGTTGAAGAGAGGGAAAGAAAATGTCATGATTTCGTGACATGTTGGAGAGAAGGAGGCAAAGAAAAGTGTCACGATTTCGCGACAATAGAGAAGGCAAGCAAAGAAAATGTGTCACGATTTCGTGACATGTTTGAGAGAAGGAGCTCGCAAAGAAAAGTGTCACGATTTCATGACAATCTGTAAGAGAGGCAGTACGGATGAAAATGTGTCACGATTTCACGACATGTTTGAGAGAAGGAGCTCGCAAAGAAAAGTGTCACGATTTCACATAATGCAAGAGAGAAATGTGACATGTTTGAGAGAAAGAGCTTGCAAGGAAAAGTGTCATGATTTCATGACAATTTGCAAGAGGAAGCGCTAAGGAGAAAAAGTGTCACGATTTCATGACATGTCGGGTTTTCATGATCCGATGAGAAGAAAAGCGCTAAGGAGAAAAAGTGTCACGATATCGTGAATATGTGCAAGAGAGAGAGCTAAGGAGAAAAAGTGTCACGATATTCGTGACATGTTCGTTTTCGTGACCCGAAGGGAAGAAAAGTGCTAAGGCAGAGAAAGTGTCACGATTTCATGACATGTTCCATTTTCATGGGCGAAAGGCAGAGAAAGGCATAAGGCAGCAAAAGTGTCACGATTTCGTGACATGTCATGTTTTCTGGATGCATGCCGAGAAGAGTGCAAGGAAGCAAAAAGTGTCACGATTTCGTGACATGTCATGTTTTCGTTGGTGCATGCCGAGAAGAGTGCAAGGAAGCGAAAAGTGTCACGATTTCGTGACATGTCATGTTTTCGTTGGTGCATGCCGAGAAGAGTGCAAGGAAGCAAAAAGTGTCACGATTTTATGACATGTCATGTTTTCTGGTGCATGCTGAGAAGAGTGCAAGGAAGGAAAAGTGTCACGATTTCACGACATGTCATGTTTTGGAGGAAGAGGTTGCAAGTAGAGTGTACGGAGGCGAAAGTGTCACGATATCGTGACATGTTGTTTTCGGGTGCAAGCTGAGAAGAGGACAAGGAGGTAGAAAGTGTCACGATATCATGACATGTCATGTTTTCATGGTCAAATGGCAAGAAAAATTCAAAGGGGTAGAAGTGTCACGATTTTGTGATAGGTCACATTGGCGTGATGGAAGAAGAAGAACCCAACCGAAGTAAAATTATCTGAAGTCATACGATAGTAACAGAGGCAGTTAGAAAGAATTCATGCAGCCAGAATAAGAAGAGTTAACTAGAGTCAGAACTGTAGTTGCAAAGGAAAAATCAGGTAGATAAAATAAGAAGAGTTAACTGGAGTCATAACTGTAGTTGCAGGGGGTGTTGAAAAGAAAATCATGCAAGAAAAATAAATAAGAGTTAATTGGAGTCAGAACTGTAGTTACAGGAGTGGCAGTGAAGTCAGAGCGGTAGTTACAAGGTCCATTACGAAGTAAATTTATCGAGCGATGGCCATACCGAGAATCCCAATTAAAGAGACAAATCTATTAATAGGTTGCGTGTAAGAATATTGTGTCAAAAAGGAGTTACTTACAGGAGTGGCTATTAATAGGCTACATGCGAGATTATGGAAGTTATAGAAGACTTAGGGTTTCAAGATGAAAATATTGTTTTAAAATGGCAGTTGCGTGCAGAAGAAAAAGAGCCGCTCAGAATTGAAAAAATGTGCCATAAAGAGGGAAGGTGCTGATAAAATAATTTTTTTGAGAAAAGGTTGTTGAAGAGAGTAAGAATGTGCAAAAGTTAAGAATTAGGTTGAGCTGAAGTAAGAGAGAGATAAGAATGTCGAGGAAATGAGAGAGAAGGTTTTCGAGGCCGTAAATGAGCGAGATAAGGTTGAGCGTAGGAGAAGGTGAGAGAAGGCTTGTGCAGAGAAGGCTGTCGAGCGCAGTAAGCAGAGTGGTAAGAGTGATCCGTTAGGTTGAGCTCTGTGTGGGTAGAGAAAAAGAGAAGCCGAAGAGAAAAATTGAGTGGAGATAGAGCACTACTGAGAGAAGAGCGGTGTAGAAAGAGCGCAGCTGATAGAGCGCGACTGAGAGAGTGCGCAGCAAGTGCGTAGAAGGAATATGTGTTTCCTGAATTGAAAGAGAGGTTGGATGAGCAATAGACCAGTAAGGGTCTTGTAAAAGTGAAGGCATATTTATGTCAATCTAAGATTCAAAATAGAAATCCAAGTTGGTGCTTGGAATCAGGGGTTGGTGCTCCTTCCAGTTGGTGTTGGTAAATCAGGGGTTGGTGCTCCTTTCTGTTGGTGCAGATAAATTAGGGGTTGGTGCTCCTTCCAGTGTGTGCTGGTAAACTGTTTGTAAAGTTGGTGCTTTGCAAAGGCTAGATTTGGATGGGAGTCCAAGCAGTCTATTTTTGAGGAGTAGCCAAAACTGGTGAACCTCGTTAAATCGTGTGTTGTGGAATGCTCTCTTGTTATATTTGCTTTATCTATTTTAAGTTCTCCTTGCTTCAACTTTAAGAGTTGTAGATTTGAATTTAAATAGCTACACTGATTCACCCCCCCTCTCAGTGCCATTGTAAGACTAACAGAAATCCCATTGAGCCAAGTATAAGGCCAAAGAATGAAGGCCTTGGTTATGTTGGTCAAATAAAAAGTAGTGACACCAAGTTTTGAAAGGTGAAACGTAGGTGGTAGATGAAACCTCTATAGGTGTACAAAAGGAGGTTCTTCATGAAAATAATTTTAGTCATTATGGCCTATGTGGACATGTAAGAGAAAAGTGTTGAGATCTTCATCCTTATGACAATTATGGTATGAAAAATTATTATCAAAAATATTGGTGATAAAGATTAAATGGAAAATATGATACATGGTCACTATAAATGGATGAATGTGATAGAATAAGATAAAGTAAAAATCATGTTGAAAGGATTCTATAGGAAATTGTTTTCTTCTCAAAAGAGTAGGCCAAAGAGTAAACGATAGGACTATATCAATAGTAATTGTTGATGGCTATCAAACCTTCATGTATGCACTTTGTTGGGTATTTGAGAGAAAACATTGTGATGGTTATGAGTTATCACATAAAAACTCTTTTATAAGTTGGTCATGGGTCAACCATAAGAAAATCTATTTTTAAGATGGTTTTATGTTAGCCTTTTGAAAAATATTAGTGATGTTTGTGCACACAAAATGGTTTATGTTGTAATAAACCCTTATAGTAAACAGGTGCCTAATCACCCATTAAACCCATAGATGCAAGCATGAGCCCATATTCCACTATTGTAAGATTAATTTATGGGAGAATGTTGGAACATAAATCAATCTTGTTAGTGAATTAATAAACTAACTAAAACACCAACCAACAAGTAAATGAGAGATTTAACTAAAATGTCAATGCAAGTTAGATTTAAACATATATATATATACCTATGTAATGCCATAAGATGTTTTAGTTTGATGTTTCAATAAATTTATTATTTTGATTGAATTTGTTCATAATAGTTTATCTTTTCCACACTTTCCACTATCAACCCTTAAAAAATGATACAACAAACGTTTCTCATTAAATTTGTCTATAAGATTAATGAAATAAGTAAACAAGCTTTGCACTAACATAACTAAGTCGACATGTCATCTCTTTGCTCGCCGACCCATCAGCATCCCTAGATTAACGAATATGGGCACTTTCATACGTATCTTCAACTTTTGCAGAAATCGATTCTCTAAACTCTATGTCCTCATAATTAGAGGCCATTGCTTCTCAACAAGTAATATATTTTGAATGCGTGTGGATAGTTGGCCTTATTTTACATAGGCATTGTTGTAGTTATAATTTTGTTATTGAGATGAGGTAAAATTGAAAGTTAAGGTGAAATACAAACTCATGATCTAAAGCATTTGTTAACAACATTACTGCCATCAACTATGTTGAGATGTTGATATGGCTTTGGCGCCATTGTCCACTAAAGTTGGTAGCGAATAATCACATATTCACAAATTGACCATGACATGTGTTATATTAATAGCTTAATATGAAAAGTGATTATCCCTACTCGTTAATGTATTAAACTTTGACACTATAGTTTCTTGACTAGAGCCAAAATTTGACTGAACAAATTAGATGAAAATTTTGTTGCCTTTCATCAAAGTATCATGTTGTATTCCAGTTTGTATATGACCCCAGCAGCTTTTATTCATTGGAGACAATTAAACTTATAATATAATACATTTCCTAATAAATAGTTTTTATGTATAAAAGAATATATGTTTGTGTAACATATTACAAGATATAAAGAATATATATCTAAAAATGCCGAGAGTTATCGCTATCTCATTTCTTGGGGTCTCGGATTGATAACTCTCAACGTTTTTAGATATATATTATTTATATCTAAGCTAGTTTAAATGTTTTTTTTTTTTTTTTTTTGTTAATGTCAATTTTTTTAATAAAAAAAATTGTTTACCGTATGACATTTATAACGTCTTTGCCTCCACCTCCTGTCTGCCATTGTAGGAATGCCTCCCGCCGTAATAACCTACCTACTAATAACCTACCTACGTTGGAGGGCGCTGCTATAATAAGAGTTGGCCAATACAACACCGTTTGCTTTTTTATTACTTAAACTAACTCGTACGTCACCGTTGAAAATTTTATAAAAACGACTAAATAGCCGTCTACTCTTAATACTTAAATGAAACCGAAAAGTATCGTTGGAAAATTAAAACGACTAAGCTGTCAAGGAACTGTGTAGCAAATTAAATAGGCAACGTGATTGTATTCAATTTTAAGTAGGAAATTAATAAAACGACTAAAAATCTGTCGAGTAACAGTGTACGAAATTAGCGACCTGATTGTATTCAATTTTGAAGTGGCGGATCCTCCAAAAACGCAGTTTCAAGTTGATTTGTAACTTGAACAATCATTTGCACACCATCCGAGTTGTTGGAGACTAATAACTTCTGCATACGCGCTGTTCAACGTTACTGCATTGTATAACACAAAAAAAACTCGACCAAAGGGATACACACTCATCCCAACACCATGTCTCCGCTTCAATTCTTTTCTCTTGCGATGGCTTTCTTGGCCGTCGTCATTAAATTCCTTTAAAAGATGAACGAAAAAAAGTAAAGGGCGCTGTGCACTAATATATCTCAGCCTGCAAATCGTGCGCCGGTTCTGTGTCCTTACAATGAGAAGCGATTGTTTAGCAGCAGGTAATATATCCGGAATGCGTATGCACAGTTGCTGAGGTGGTAACGGCGTTATTGAGGTGAGTTGAAGTTGAAAGGCGGGGCGGGGATCCACCTTTGGGAATGGAGACCCGCGATCTCAATCATAATTGAGATATAAAGATGGAAGTTAGACATTTACAACACTAGTGATACTTAACCAATCATATTTAACATTACTTGTCAATACGAAAATGAAAGTTTGACATTCACAACACTGGACCTACCGCTATTAAAAAATTTGATCGGTCTGGTTACGTCTGCTTTTACAAAGAAAACTAAACTCGTTGGAGTAAGAGTAAAGTAGTAGTATGTATTTAGTGCGTACCAGTTTGACAACTGCAGTATCAATCTCGAGCTACCTGGGTCTTTCTCACTCTGTGTGTTGCGTTTAACGAGGAGAGGCAGCCTGTTAGAGGCAGTTTCAATGATTTAACCTGTGTTTTGAGAGACAAAAACTTTGGGAAAAATGTCTGACCAGGTGTCCAACTATTAAAGATGAAAAGATATTACTGTAATCAGTATAACTTTTTTACTGTATTAATTATGAGTGATTAATGGTCCATTTAACGTGGATTAAACAATAATAAAATAGGATAAATATTATAGAAAATAACTTTAAAATTTAAATTTATAAATAATAAATTAAATATATAAAAAAACTATGATAGCAAAAAGATTAATTGGAGGTTATAATGGTGATAAGGAGGATCTTTGTGGGACATCCATGTGGTTATGGCTTTGGGCCCATGTAGTTAGGGCTTTGGGCTTTTTTTTTTTTTTTTGGAAACCCACGCTCAAACCACAGTGAGGGTGTGTGAATGAGCTTGGAAAAAAAAAAAAATGTAATAAGAAGCAAAATTTGAATCCAAAAAACTTAAAAAATTGTGACTTATTACCTATTCCTTAATATAATAAAAAAAACTAAATATATATATAAAAAAATACTCTCTTGAAAAATATTTATTAAAAGCTTTTCCACGTTTCACAAATTATTTGGAGGAGACGTACATGATCGAAGTGGTATTAATGTAAATCCGGGCTTGCCGAAAAAGACGTACATGATCGAAGTGGTATTAATGTAAATCCGGGCTTGCCGAAAAAGTTTGAGGTTGGGTATATGTTCGAAACTAATAACTTCTGCATAGTTGTATTTTTTTAAAGTAATACTGTTTATATATTGGTTGTGGAGATTAAAATTGAACTTGGTCATATTAATCCATAATAATGTAATTGAAGTTTTTGAAGTTAGATTTTTAGGAGGTAAGGTAATGAAATTAAACTTGGCTATTGAATTTAGATTACATTACGGATAATGTAAGTAAAGTTTTTGAGGTTAGATTTTTAGGAGGTAAGGTAATGTAACTTGGCCATTGAATTTAGGTCACATTATCCAAGAAGTTTTTGAGGTTAGATTTTTAAGAAAGTAATATAATTGATGTTACAAAGTAAAGTTATTGAAACGTTTAAAGGGTAGGTGACAATTAAAATCATATTCATCCTCATTAGGTGGTATAACTGTAGTATAGCTAGTGTTACACTCCCTTAAAATAAGGTTATTCAATACAATTAGAAGGTGGTATAACTGTTGTTACACTCCCTGAGAATAAGATTATTGAACACATTTAAAAGGCAATACAATTAAAACCATATTTATCCTTAAGTGGTATAACTAGTATCGGTTATTGCACTCTCGGGAAAGGAGCCTCTTCCTTATAATTTGAACCGATGTTATTGGAATAAAACATAACTGGGTTTCTTATCTTATCTTCCGGAAGGACACGCTCTTTATCGGAACACCATGTCTCCGCTCCAATTCTTCTCTGCTGCGATTGCTTTCCTGGCCGTAGTTGTTTGGCATCGCCGTCTACGAAGAAGCTTGAAGGGACCTACGGTGTGGCCTCTAGTAGGCTATCTTCCCTCCCTGGCTTTGCATTTCGAGCACCTGCACGAGTGGGGGGCTCATTTTCTTATTTCAAATGGCGGCACGGCGAGACTGCATGGCCCATGGAAGAGCAGAATAGTAACGGCCGATCCCGCCAACGTAGAGTATGTTGTGAGAACAAAGTACAGTAATTTCATAAAAGGGGAGTCCTTCAAGGAGTCCTTTCGTGATATCTTTGGCGATTCCTATTTTCTGCAGGACGGGGAGCGTTTCACACAAGCTAATAAATCTGTCGGCAGGGCACTGGGGACGCATTCCGTGTCGCTGAGCTCCGACCTTCCTCTGCCCCGCGTTCCATACCTGGAGCAGCATGATCAGGCCATGGAGGTTGCCATGTTTCGAATGGTTGTGCCAACCTTTTGTTGGAAAGCCATGAGGTATTTCAACATCGGCCTGGAGCGCCGCCTCCGACGAGCTGTGGAATGTATGCACGGATTTATCGACAAGATCTTCTATCCGCCCCTCCCCGGCGACGCCGATGCCCGGACATGGGACATCATGTCGGCCTTCCTCCGCTTCGAACGGGAAAGCGGCCGGGAATATTCCCAAAAAGAGATTGTTTCAGCAACAGCAAATCTCATTATGGCCGGAGTGGATACTGTTGCTTCGGCGCTTACATGGTTCTTCTGGGTTTTAGCACAGCATCCAAATGTTGAAGCCAAGATTTTAGCAGAGATCCGGCGCATTGATAAGAAGAGGACTGATCCAGACAGTCGTGACGAGTACGATCCTTCTCCTCTGGAGCCAGAAGAATTGAAGCAGATGCATTATCTGCATGCAGCATTGACGGAGTCGCTCCGTCTGTACCCGCCTATTCCGGTGGATATCACGGAGGCCGTGGAAGACGACGTTCTGCCCAGCGGCACGAGGGTGGAGAAGGGTTCGCAGGTGATCAATTCCATGTATTCGTTGGGCAGAATGGAGAAGGTGTGGGGCGAAGACTGCCTGGAATTCAAGCCAGAACGGTGGCTAAAGGACGAGAGATTTGTGCAGGAGTCCGATATTAAGTTTGCAGTGTTCAACGCAGGACCTCGAAGTTGTATTGGAAGAGAACTTGCTTACTGGCAGATGAAGTTGGTTGTGGCTTCGGTTATCATTCGTTACCAGGTAGAAAATGTCGATAAACTTCCTGTGGTTCTCAAATATAGATTATCACTCTCCATGAAAAATGGTCTGCCGGTGACAATTCGCCCGAGAGTTGAAGGATATCACAAAACTACTCCAAATTAACTGTGACGGAAAAAAGACTTGAATAATGCGCCTTCTCGCGAATAGATCCCTCCCCAGTTGCTCTCGATATATAGCTTATATAGAATAGTGACAATCGATATATTGTAAGATGTTGTATGTGCATATGTGAAAGGGGCTCAGGTTCGAGTTCCTTGTTTTATATCATGTATTGTTTACCGACGATTTCATTATTTTAGATTTATTATTATCATGCGACTATGTCCAGCGGAACTTAAGCTTATTCTGTAAAACACCTTATGGTAGATTTGAAATATAAAAGGTGACGGCATTTACAACAATGTATTTATTTAAAAAAAATATTTGTTTTATGTAAGTAAAGGTCGAAATATTTTTGTCAAGGCAGAGAAGACTATTTGTCAAGATTGTGAAACAACGTGGCAATGTAGGATGGGACAAATTCTAATCTTGCATAATCAATTTTAAAATAAATTAAAGATATTTTAAATAGTTTTAGATGATATTTTAGGAGTTAAATTTATAGTAAAAATAATTTTAATTTAGTTATCGTAGATTTTAATTTAATTTAATTATTTTTTACTTTTATGTTTTGTATATTATATTGTTTTGTTTAATAAATTTAAAAATTGTTACGGACAAGTATAGTTTTATTGGGGTTAAATTAAAGATGATATTAATATATTTTTAAAGTTTTTGTTAATGCAAAGAGGTTACTAGTTGATGCTTGTTTATATGTTGGTCTTAGGTCTATTTTGCCTCGCAACATAGATTATGTTGCGGATCCTTTGAGGTCCTACATGCTATATTTTTCTTAGATTTTATGTTAGGAGGGAGAAAGAATAAAATATTTATAACTTTCGTGTGTAAGGTTTTGGCTATGTGGTGCTCAACGATAGTTCCTAGAGGTATTTAGGCTGAGTTCATTAAATGTAGAGTTCTAGCTATGTGGGGTTCAACAAATTTTCCTAGGGTTTTCTTCCCGAGTTCATGGATTCAACATTTGTGGATTTTGAGATTTTTTTTACAGGAGATTTTCATGTTGGAAGGGATATTTTCTCAAATGATCAAAGTTGTGTGTAGGGTTCTAGCTATGTGGGATTCTGTGACTGTTCCTAAAGATTTTTTTCTTAAGCTTATGGATCCATCATTTGTGGGTCTCCTCTTGAGATTTTTCTATAGGAGTTTTTATGTTGAGAGGGAGAATGATTCTAAGTTTGATTTTGAGTCTCTCCCCCCCAGTTTCCTATCTCAATTTTTTAGTGGTAGAAGGTATGGATCTAGTTGTTATTGGGTTGAATCTAGTTTTACTTGTGTCTATGGATCCTAAGACATCCTTTCAAGAGACCTTTTCTTCAGTATCCTTCATGGGTAGAAATTTGTGTTTTTTGCTTGTTTCAAGAAAGTTTGAGATCTTGGTTGTGAAAGACTTGTCTGGTAGAAATACCCTCTCTGGAGTTTCTTGGATTAAAGCTGAAATATTTTTTGATTTTTACTCATTTGGAAGAAATATCTTCCCTTTGATTTCTCGGATTGAGGTAATTTTTTTTTGTTTTTTTGAGCTCCAAATTTAAAAATCTTCATAGTGGTTGGATTCTTCTACTTGTACAGGGTTTTTGGATTATGGTTTACAGGCTGATCTATTTGATCTTCCCTATTAGCTAGATGTGTGTTTCATATTCTCCTTATCATGTTTAGAAACCCCTTTTGATTTTAAATTTGAGTAGGACTCTGGTGGTCAATGGCTACCAACTAGGTTCAAGTTTGATCCTACTTGGCTAGGTGACAAGATTTTTAAAAAATGATTCTAAATTTCAAGCAGATTTTTTTAATGGTTCAAATATTTTCTTTGGTGCTTGGTTGTCTAGTCGGGTACTAAATATCTGCTCGATATTTGTGCTCCATTTTATGTTTTGTTGCTAATGGTTTATACAGATCTTGGGAGATCATGATTGTTCTCTTGGAGATTGATATCTTGTTTTTATTGTCGGATCCTTTTGATTTTTATTTGGATCCTCATCCTTGTTTTTCTTAGGGCTATTTTTGAGGAGCATTTCTATTATTAAGGGTTTTTGTATCCTCAAAACCCCCTTGTAAAAGGTTTTGGAATCCTCTCAAAACCTCTCTTTGAGCTTATAAAAAATACACACCCATATAGCTAGATTATTTTTTGCTTTCAACATCTTTTGTATATCTCCCTCCCTAATGTAGATAGATTCTTTGCTCCATTGAGGGGGCCTAAAGCTTATTTTTAAATGGTTATGTCTCTCTACATATGCTTCAATAACTCAAGGTAGATCCATACATGAGGCACTATATTCATGGATAACCTTGAATCTCATATGATGTTGATGACTTAGAAATCAATCTAAGGTCCCAAATTAAGCCATCTCAAAGCTTCTCTCCTTAGTTGCTCAATGTGGTGTGTATACCTCCCTTCAAAATATTTGTATAGATATTTAGAAAAATCCTTAGGCCTTTTTGGGGAAGGAGAAGCCTAACTCTTTCTCTTTTCCTTTTCTTTTTTATTTTCTTCTTCTAGGATTATTTGTACTAGTGAGGGGTGAGCAAACATGGGTGGGGTAGTGGTAGTAGAGGGTAACAAAGTGAGGTTAGATTCTAGAATATATGGAATAATAGATGTGGAGGAGGTATCCATGATGATCAAAATGTGCAAAATATGAAATCAAATTTTTGGCAAAAAAATTTACACAAGTGTCAAAAAAGGGAGTGATTCATTTGCTTTTTTGGAATAATTTACTCGACTAAAGGGCACTTCATAATTTTTAATTATAAAGTGATCAAATGTAAGTTATTTTTTTACATAAGTGGGTGGTTCACTTAGTTTAAGGGACTTAGAAAGATTTTATGCTTCATGCCACTCCGTTGGAGGATTGATCGATTTGCTTGAATCAATGATTAATTTGATAGATAATTTTACTGATTCACTCATTGTACTAGGCCTTATAAAAAATAATCTTGGATATTTTCTATAACAATTCATATATTGAATGAGGTATTTTGCTAAACAAGGTAAGCAAATTGCTTATTGAGGTACTCAACAAATTTTTTGTGCTTAATGTTAGAGCAATTCACTCATGGACTATAATAAATCTTTATGTAGACCAAATACAAGAATTTAGGGAGATTTATGGTCTATGGTGGTAAGCATAATGATTATTTCCCCTTTACCCTCTACCTTGAAGTGAGTGTCCTAGTTATGGTGGGTATCCCATATAGGTTTCTACTTGCATAGGTTGATCCTTTCTCATAAGAGTGGTCCATGTAGAATAGGGCTTGTGTTATATTACATAGAATGAGGGTATCCCTTACGACGTGGTACGGGGATTTATAGCCTCCATACCATGTTATCCCTTGCTTGTACTTACCCATTCCTAGCATAGGCCTATATGGATAGGGCGATAGACATAAAGAGGTAATTTTTTCAACCTAGGTGATTGGCCTATGGTGGGACACCCTAAAGAATGAGTCACTCAATTTTGTAAGTGACTCACTTCAAACTTTTATGTTTTATTAATATCACAACATAATGGAATAGTGATTGTGCCTGCAAGAAGGGAGGAAGAATAAAAATAAGAAAATGAGAAGGTAGGAATTTTGGAAGAAAACCGAAAGGAAGAAGCATGAATCAAAAAATGAGGGAAAGTAATTACCAAAAAAATAATATCCAATGACTCACTTAAAATCTTGATATTTTTTTAATATCACAACAAAATGGGAGAGCGATCGTGCCTGCAAGAGTGGAGAAAGAATAAAAATAAGAATATAAGAAGGTAGGAATTTTGAAATAAAATTGAAAGGAAGAAACGAGAATCAAAATATGAGGGTAAGTAATTTCAAAAAAAATATAGCCACTAGAAGGATCTTAAAAACTAGATTGAGGGAAAATTAGGTAGATATACAACATAATAGATTTTCCAAGCCAACATTGGCAAATTATTAATTGATAATAGACCATCATATTTGTACAGAGAAAACTAATTTTTGACAAGAGAAGATCCCTAAAGTAAGAGAAAAATGAAAGAGGCCTTGGAGATTGAAAAATGACCCTCAAATATCAATAGAAAATATGGGTTTAAGCTTAGTGCATATTAGAAACTCCTAACCATTCATATAACACAAGCTTATAAATCCAATATTGCCACATATGTGTTGTGGGTAGGTTTTTTAAGTTGGTGTTAAAAGCCCAAATTAATTTAGTTTCATAAGTCTTACTAGTTTTATTTATTTATTTTTTTAGGTTTGAGGATTTAGGATTTTACCATCTAACAATACACTTTGATTTTAATATAAATCATATATCTCAAAGTTAGTTTGATTATGACTAGATCTTATTTTTTCTTCTTCTATTATATGTATAACTTGGTGTTGAGAACTCAAAATGTATATATTCACACAAAAATATTAATACCATTATCATTATTATAATAATGTTTTATTATTATAATAATAAATGTAAAATTATTATTATTATTATATTAATAATAATAGCTTCGTAGACACCAAAACAACACCAATCCGATTATGTGACTGCAAACACTGATCGCTTTGACACACACAGCCCCCAGGGCAGCCCTCAGAGGTTAAACAGTGGTCCTAACCACTTTTATAGCAATTTTGTAAGGTCAAAAGGCAATTTGGCACATTCAGGCACTTTGCTCAGTATTCGTCTCACCCAGGGACGAATTCTAACTGGGATCCGTCTCACCCAGGGACGAATTCTAAATTCGTCTTTGGTCAGGACGAATTCCAGGTTTAACGGGCAAAAAGAAGAATGCCGCCAAGTGGCAGCCGAAGACAGTCATTTATTGCCTCCTGCCGTGCATGCGCGTGTAGGTGGGTAGATTGGCCGTTGGAGGACTGTCACAAGGGCGATCATGGAAGCCCAAGTCAGGGAGGAGTCTCCTCCCTCTTGGGAAGGCATGGCCGCCACATGGCACCCCTGCATGCCCCTCCAAAGAGACCCCTTGGGTCTATAAAATGGTGGACTTTCCCACCCAAAAAGGACAAGTTGGAGGCATTTTCAAGCAACGAAGTGCTGCCAAATTGAACACCACATTGCACCCTTTTTGATTCACATCTTCCACATCCTTGATCTCTTTCGCAAGAGAGGTTATTGGGTGGCTATTGGAAGTGTGAATCCGGACCCAAAACCCAACATTTGACCACATTAATCCACCAATTTTCCGACAACCCATTCTAAGAGATTTTGGGCCCATCCCTAGTGGATTGGTGCCGAAATCAAGTTCCAACGGTGGGCGGCCCACTCGGGCACCCCGCACTTTTTAAGTTTCATTCTAATTCATTTTTCTATCATTTGTTCATCTCTCATTTCATTCTATGCTGACTAGATAGTTTATGTATTCGATTTCATAATGTTTTAATCAGATTTCATCATGTTCTCGTCGCTTTTGTTGTCCCACTAACTTGCAGGTAGCGACGCCAAATTCCCATTGATGGAGGTCAAATTGGGAGAAATCGACCATCTGGGTCGTCCCAAAATGCCCCCAATTAGCTAACCCCTATGTTTGCAGGTCTTTTGGAGATCCCGAGATGTGACATTTGGACGGCATCACTTCGGCTTTTCATCACAGTCGAATTCGTCCTACCCGAGGATGAATTACAGTTGAATTCGTCCTGACCAGGGATGAATTTTAGTTGAATGCAAATTGGCTGACTGTTTCAATGGCAGTGGCCCTCTGGTAATGTTTTCTGGTCTCTGTCAAATTTGCAGGTGATTTGGATTCATTTTATTCACCAATTTAGCTAATCTTTTACATGCATCTTTCATTAATTTTAGAGAACAAACGTTTCATATTTGCAACAGGTGCTACTAACACCTTTGTTGTTTCTTTGAACGTAGGAGGAGCAGCAAAGATCAAGGATTCATCAACACAAGCGGCGGCAACACTTTGGCCCGCCCATTTCAAATGTGGGCATGCGGAAGGAGGAATACTAAGTCACGATTGTAATGAAAACTCATGTTAACGCTCCTAGCCCCTGAAAAGGGAGGAGGCATCTTTGTAACCGAGATTAAGAGAGTTAAATAAAAAGGGCTGTGATTTCTCTACTTTCTTGTATCTCATTTCAATTCGCCTCTTTCATTTCATGCACTTCACATTTTAGGACTTAAGCGTTAGTTTTGATTTTGAATGCATCGCAATAGTTTTCTTTTTCAAATCTTTCGGAATCTCATGCTTTCAGTGGCGATCACGGTGGGACTCTGTCCCCTGGTTTTTGAAGATCGATAAACTGATCAAAAATTTGTGATTTGTGCTTACAGGTACCTTTGTCGAACTTCGACTGTAATTCATCTTTGCCTGTGGCGATTACTTTACTGTAATTCGTCTGACCCTGAGACGAATTCCAATTCATCTCAGACAGGGACGAATTATGTTCTGTAATTCATCTCACAGAGGGATGAATTTTTGTCTATAAATTTTTAGAGCCGAAGATCAGAAACAACAGGTTTAGGCAGAGAAAGGTAAGGGTTTTAAAACTGTTCCTGTTATTTTCTATTTTTTGTTTCTGTTTTCTTTCAAATTTTGCCTTCTTAAGGAAAGTAGTTGCTTCTGCTTGTTTCAATTTTAATTAAAATAAACCACACACACATCACGTGGTATCTTTAAACCAAGGAGCTGGTCGTAAGACCCCAGCCCTTGATCAAGACCAACGGTGGGTTCATCACCACCTTGGCTTGATTTTTGCATCCATTTCCCCGATTGTCACTATTGTTAGGCGTAAATCCTGATGAAAGCTGACCGAGTGTCACTGGGGTGATTCCCATGCGCATGAGGATAAGTCTTCTATGGTAGGTGTCATTAACAGGACAATCCCCCTTCCGTACCGCCTATGTTCCATGTACCATCTGCTCTCACGTACCTATAGTTTCCCTCTCGTAAGGGCGGGTATATAGAGAGGTTGGTATATCGGTCCGACAATGGTATATTGAAGGGGCGACCATTTATGGGAGTCATATGAGCCAACATTCTGCATTTAAACATTCTTCAAAACTTTCAAAAACAAAACAAAATCATCAAAATGCACTAAAACCAGTCTAGGACACACCATTAATCTTTAAAAGAGATAATCACCGTTTGTGTATGTGTGTGTTCATTTCTGCTTAGTGTAACAAAAAAAAATCATAAATCATAAACAAAAAGATAAAAATCTGCTTAGCTAGTAGAAGAGCACCACAATGGTGTACACCCGTAGCCAAGCCCAATCAAGGGCAAATGCTGCGGAAGGTGTACAAAGAGCGGGCGCTGGTCGCCTTCGCTTTAGCCCTGAGGACTTGGCCATACCGCCTTGGCGGTCTGGCCTACAAGAGAGTCCACATCAGGCCACATCAAGATGGAATTATAGGGACACCCCTCTGGGGGATACGCCCATTCAACACAGCCCCTTTCGGGAAGAAGCTTTACATGTAGCACTCAACGTAAATAGAAGACCACCTTTAGAGGCTAGATATGAGTGGCTACAGCATGATGAAGCGCTAGAGAGGCACAGTGTCCATGAGGAGAGACAACATGAATATGGCATCTCTCCTTTGCCTCCCATTAGAACTGAAAGACAAAACCCAGAGCGTAGGGCTCTCCACACAGGGCGAGCTAACTCCGCCCGCCCCTTTCACACCCATGAAAGGGAGTACGAGGAAGACCATCACATTCCTCGAGAACAACATACAGCGTGGGAGCCTTGCATTTTTGCACCTGCTAGATATCATGGTCACACATCGAGGCCAGAGCCTCAAGTAAATGTCATCGACCTCGACAGAGGGAAGCGACCCATTGAAATCTCGGATCATCAAGACCGAGGCAAATACATAGGAGAAACATTCAAGCCTCCTGAGCAAAATATGGCAGACCAAATTGACCTGGCAGTCGCCAGACATGCCACCCGCCAAGCCCGAATCACGCGGCTTGAGCAAGGTCATCAGGAGTTAGAGCACTTATACCGCCTTAATAAAGAGCGCATGCAGCACGAAGCGGATGAGCTACGTTATAAACTACCTGAGAGGGTGCCAACCCCTCGCACCCAAAAAGTAGAACAATATGAGAGGTATAATCCTTTGGTGCAGGATAGGTCTCCGCGACCTCGTCAAGCTTTGCCTCCGAGACCTCATAGACCTGAGAGGGAGGCCACTCCCCGAAACAATGATGGGTACCCTCAACGGGGACTCACTCAGGGTCATAGGTCTCGCCCAGAGACTCCTCAGGAAGTTTATGAGGAGTATGAACCAGAAATAGAATGGGCCAAAATGCCCTATCAAGGCGGGAGGGCTGCCATTCGGCCACCTCCCCATAGGCCTCCAGTCTCCCATAACTCACAACGAGAGCAAACAAAAGAGGAAGAGATTAAATCTTTCGATGCATACAAAGCGCTATTAGAGCGTTTGGAGTCTATGGAGACAAAAGCTTCTGGGCATCAAAAGCCCACGTTACGTCAACTCCGTAGTCATCCAGTGCATCCGTCAGTGCCCACACCTCTTTACCCCAAACATTTCAAGTTGCCTCAGTTGGCAGTCTTTAAGGGTGAAGAGGATGCTCAAGAGCATGTGACAAGATTCTTGAGCCAATGCTTTGGCATTCAGGATAATGATGCATTGTTGCTAAGGACATTCATAACCACATTCGTAGGTCCTACCTCGGATTGGTTCACACAGTTGTCGAAGCACAACATAAATAACTTGGATCAATTAGTAGATGCGTTCCTTGAATGCTTTGCCTTCAACACCAAGAAGAAGGCATCACTGAGTGATCTGGCCAGCCTCAGGCAATATGAGGAAGAGACAATGGCGGCTTACGAGAATCGATGGAGGGCTCTGCTTTCTAAGCTACCTTACCTTCCCCCTATGTCCGACCTCACACAAATGTTTTCACGGAGTTGTCTGAGATCGATCTCTAGGCTATTGCAGCTACAGCAATACGCCAGCCTAGAAGAAGCTTTGGCGCAAGCCAGAGTTATAGAAGAGATCAAAATACAGGAAGGCAAAATCGCCAAGCCTAAAAAGAAAGAGTGGAACAAAAACACTAAGACCGGGACTACGCAACCAAAACCCGCTGCGGTTAATCAAGTTGCGATAAATGTCCCCAAGCCTGTGCAAGAAATACAGCCTCAAAAGGCTAATTATCAAGCAGTGCCTCCTAATTATGAAAGAGAAAATAAAAAATAGGAGCAAAATCAGCAGCGTCACCCTAGGCGACAATTCACCCCTTATACGGAGTCTAGGGACTCCCTATTTGACCGCTTGTCAACGGCAAATTTAATCACCCTTCCAGAAATCCAAACCATAGATCCTAACGCTCCCAAGCCTAAGGGATACAGAGAGGATTTATATTGTAGGTTCCATAGGCGAAGGGGACATGACCTGAATGGATGTTGGAAATTCAAGGGATTAATACAAGATTTGATCGATAATAAAACATTGGCAGTGGACAACCCCATAGCGCCAAATAATCAATAGATGGGGGTTTTCAAGGACCCTTTGCCTGCCCACGAGGCACAGGCAAAACCTCTTCAGGTCAATGAGGTGCGACAGAATCTCCCCATGCAAGGATTTGTGGGAATGATCAGCATAGTGACCAGGAACAAAAAGTACCCAGGAGTTGCCCCCGAGGCAGCTACAAGAGAAGTTCCAACAATGTCGCAACCTCAACAACGCCCTGTGCAGTTGCCTCCGCCTAGACCCGAGGTCACGATACGGACCAAACTCACGTAGAGTTTGTGGACCACATCGGCTAGGCTTTCCATTTATGAGCTTATACAACAGTCAGCACCCCATAGGGAAGCTCTCATGGAAATTTTGAAAGCCATCGAGTTGCAGCCTCACGAAGTGAATTCCTTCAATAACTTCGTGGGACATGTAAAATGATGTACGGAGCCGGTCATTACCTTCAGAGAAGATGAGGTTAAAATAGTATCGAATGACATGGCAGATCCACCCCTGCACGTTATCGTGCGGGTCAACGGGATCCCGTACAAGAGAGTGTTGGTAGATACTGGCTCGTCCAGTAACATCATTACCACTACAGCATTAAAACATCTGAAGCTGCCAGCCTCTCATATCATGGCTTCCACATACACACTACGAGCATTCAACGATGCGATATGCTCGACAGTCGACACAATTGTTCTACCCGTCCAGGTAGGACAAAAGATGATACCTACATTGTGCCATGTTCTGGAAGGCGAGATGGCATACAACATATTGCTAGGGCGGCCATGGATCAGGGACATGAAGTGTGTCCCTTCGATAGCTCACCAGTGTCTAAAGTATGCATTTGAAGGAGAAGTACATGTAGTCCCGATGGACTTAGAACCCTTCAAATATTGCAATGCGATGCAATTAATGCCTCAATCGACCCTCCCATCAATGCACTTGGATTTCCAGTTAAATCCATCTAAACAGGGTCCAATGCCGTGGGCACCACTGGTGACTAATCCATCAAAATCCTAGCCAGGTGAATCTTCATCATCTGCTCCTTCACTACCAATGCCACCTGTCATGGCTAAATAGAAGGACAAAGGAAAACAGATCCTGGAAGAGGCTCAGCCCCTAGAAGAGGTGTTGCCAACGATATCAACTATCTCAATAGAAGAAATACCTAGCACAATGGAAGCTGAGGCTCCTAATCCACCCAACATGGAATGGACTCAGGAAGGCCTTCCATTTCCTCCCTCTCAATCATCAACAATTACTATTGAAATGGCCAGTACGGGCCTGGGGGAGTATCTAGTGCAGAATGTTGTGGCAACGCCCACGCTAGAATCCATGCAGGACATGGGGAGACCTCGCCTTCCCATAGGGACAGTTGTTCCTTTAGGTTACCCACCAAACCAGACTAATTTTGTGTATGGGGGCCTTGATCATGGTGTTGAACCATGCAAGCAAAAGGACGAGGACGAAGAGCCTTTTGCCAAAAATGTCAATTATCTGTCAAACCCGAACTTCGCTCTGAGATATCTCGGCCAATGCAATTGGCATGGATACGGGCTAGGCAGGTATGAGCAAGGGGTGCGTGTCCTTTGCCAGCCAAGATACCAAATGTCGTATGATAAGTCGGGAGTAGGGTTCAACCACCCCCTGCCCTTAGACATCTTGGTGGAAAACATGCAAGGCCTAGGAATAGGCAACAAGGGTGGATTGGCATCAGATCCTTATGCCAACCCAAATACAGAATATACATTGGGAGATTACCTCCCATGGTCAACAACCACCCTTGGTAACATCAATAATCCCTCTCCTTTGCTAGAGAGAGGTGAAAGTTTGGACACTAACTCCCAAGGAGAGCATAAACGGTGTCCAGAGATCTTTTTGAAACTATTCCCTTTAGAGGTTCCAATTGAGCCAGTGTTGTGTCAAGAGAATCAGGTCCCTCCACCAAGAGTGGAACAACCGCAATGGGATCAGATTAATTTGCTAGAACAAGGTGAACCCTTAATGTCGCAAGCAGTTGTTGAAGAAAATGAACATTTTTGGATCTCCGACAATGATTCGAAAGATGAGACTGAGATGGCCTATCTCAACCACATGCGACAAATGCAACAAAGGCAACAAGTGCAACAACGACGTCCCTTGGGGATTAATGACTTATTTGCACAGATGGGCATACTGCTAGGGCATGAGTGGTACGTAGACCCAGTAGGGTGGGACCAAGTGTTGGATCCATGGCTCCAAGTTTACGATGAGCACCGTCCACCCCGAGACCCTATAATGACATCAGTGTCGAGGGAAGACCCTGTCTTCCTATCAGCACATAGGGCCGATCCGTTCGTGCCCGTCCCCCTAGAGCCAGATCCAGAGCATAGGGAGCATCCAGAATGTTCGAGTTATCATACCCATGGTAATGGAGACCAAATTCATTCCATCCACATGATCTCCATTGATTTGACCGCACCCATCCGCAATCCGGCCGATCCAAGCATGGTCATTGCATCTAGACATAGATGCCATCGACTGGGATCACGTCAATTCACCTCTCTCACCATCAGAGTACTGCCTTTCGGTAAGATGCCTCATTTTACCCCAGGGACAACTCAAGATATTTTTAGGCTGAAGAGGAACCCGAGGTTCCCAATGCATAGATTTAAATTCAGCTAATGATATCCATTTGATCCCGACTCCACATCAGTTGGAGGACGGATCCCACATGTCAGTCGAGGAGATGACTGACGTAGATATCGGCTTGGATCCAATGAATCCATAGATTATCAAGCTGGGGGTAAGCTTATCCCCTAAGAGCAAGCCGACTACATTGCCCTTCTCAAAGAGAAGAAGGAGGTTTTTGCATGGTCATACAGAGACATGCCGGGGCTAGATCCGTAGCTAGTCATGCATAATTTAACGCTTGATCCGACAATCAAGCCCGTTAAGCAAAAACTACGTAAGATGCACCCAACAGTGGCCTTGATGGTCAAAGATGAATTGCAAAAGTTGTTGGATGCACAGTTTGTCATCTACGTGGATTATCCGCCATGGCTGTCCAACATGGTGCCCGTCAAAAAGCTCGATGGGAGGATTCGCATATGCACTAATTTTTGAGATCTAAACAAAGCGAGTCCTAAGGATGATTTCCCCTTGTCGAGCATCGACGCGTTGGTAGACGCTACAGCAGGTCACGAAATGCTCTCCCTCATGGATGGTTTCTCAGGATACAATCAGATTCGTATCAATCTCGAGGACCAACTAAAAATGGCGTTCACAATGCCTTGGGGGACATTTTGTTATAAGGTCATGCCTTTTGGCCTTAAAAATGCTGGCGCCACCTACCAACGTGCCATGACGTACATCTTCCATGACTACATGCATAAAACTTTGGAAGATTACATGGATGATTTGTTAGCCAAGTCTCTTTTGCGCTCAAATCATATCGATGACTTAAGCAAGATCCTCGATCGCCTCATGGAGCATAAAGTTAGACTAAATCCCAAGAAGTGCGTATTTGGCATCACATCTGGAAAACTCTTGGGTTTCATAGTCTCAAAGCGAGGCATCGAGGTGGACCCAAAGAAAGTCAAGGCAATCCTTGAAATGGTCCCCCCAACTACCATTAAGCAGCTCAGAAGTCTGCAAGGAAAGGTCACGTCGATTAAGCGCTTCATAGCACAGCTATCTGACAAGTGCCGACCCATGAACAAATTATTGCACAAGGGGGTTACATTTCACTGGGATGACGAGTGCCAATCAGCCTTTGATGACATCAAACAATACTTGGCTTCGCCACTAGTATTGGCACCACCTAGACCAGGAGTGCCATTCTACTTATACATCTCAGCTATTGAGGTGGCACTGGGCGCCATGCTAGCCTAGAAGAATGAACTTCACAAAGAACAGGCTACTTATTATCTTAGCCGCACCCTGGTCAGTTATGAACTTAACTATGCATACGTCGAGAAACTCTGCTTGGCAGTGGTGTTTGCTACCAAAAAGCTATGCCACTACATGCTGAGCAACACTACGTATGTTGTGTCTAAGGAGAATCCATTGCGATACATGATGAGTCATACTTATCATAGTAGTCGCACGGCGAAATGGATCATGTTGTTGATGGAATTTGACATAGAGTTTATTGGATAAAAATCTATCAAAGGACAAGTCATAGCCGATCAACTAGCGGAGGCTCCTCTTGAAGACGATCAGCCTCTAGTCATAGAACTACCCGATGATGGGGTCTTCCATGTCTCAGAATCGCCAGATTCTGATGAGCTTGAGTCACAGGCTGACATAACCCTATTCTTTGATGGTTCTAAATGTGAGCAAGGTGGTGGCATGGGAATAGTATTCTTCACACCGCAGGGCGCTCCAATGCCCCTGTCATTTAAATTAAACTTCCCATGCACCAACAATAATGCAGAGTATGAAGCCTTGCTCATAGGTCTTCAGACAACAATCGCCATGAACATCAAATGACTGAACATCTTTGGTGATTCGTTGTTAATTGTCAATCAAGTCAAAGGGGTATTCCAATGCAAATGCCCAGTTCTGCAGGCTTATAAAGCCCTTGTGGACAAATTCTTGGCAAAACTTGAGTGGTATGACATCGAGGCACTCCCTCGGTCATCGAATCATTTTGCGGACACAATGGCCTCCTTGGGGTCACTAATCCCGCAAGACCTTTCCGGTGATATGACAACCATTCAAGTCAAAACCTTATCGCAATCCATGATGGAGCGTGCAAGCTCTGACTTGATGCCAGGAATCCACATGATCCAGATTGAACCATCCTCGGATAAGTTCTCTCGAATCCATGATCATTTGAAACATGCCAATTGGGGGTCCTTGTTCTCCCCTACTCCCATTAATAGCAATACAATGCTATTCTTACAAGTTCTATCCCACTCAACGTTTGCTAGGGATGAACTTCAAGAGGGATTGGTTGTTCATACCATCGAGGTTTCTGATCAACAGGACTGGTATTTACCCATTAGAGACTACCTCAAGTTAGGTAATCTCCCGCTTGGATTGATGCATGCCGCAAAACGAGCATTCAAGCAAAAAGCGGCTAAGTATGTCTTGATAGGAGACATTTTGTATCATCGCAGCTATGAAGGAATCCTCCTTCGTTGCTTGGACCAGCAAGAGTCCACTTGGGCAGTCGCCCAAGCGCATGATGGTACATGTGGTGGCCACTTCAGTGGTATGGCCATCGCAAAGCGCATTCTTCGCATGGGCTATTATTGGCCATCTTTAGAGCGAGATTGTTGCGCATATGTCAAGAAGTGCGTGAAGTGTCAACATCATGCCAATTTGATGCACGTACCTTCCCAGGCCTTGCAGACAGTCCAGTCTGCTTGGCCATTTTTGTAGTGGGGCTTCGATCTAATTGGAAAGATCTCCCCTACATCGTCAGGCCATCACACGTTTATCATAATGGCCACAAAGTATTTTACCAAGTGGGTGGAAGCAGTTCCGCTTACCTCTACGATAGGACCCCGCATTGTGGAGTTCATTTTGCATAACATCATATGTCATTTTGGTATTCCATCCAAAATAGTCTCGGATAATGGGACGCCTTTCAAGAACAAAGACGTGCATGCTTTGACCACAAAGTACAAAATTCAGCATAGTTTTTTGACACCCTATTATCCATAGGCGAATGGGCAAGCAGAGGCGTCAAACAAAATGCTAGTTGCCATCCTTAAAAATATGGTCGCAGATAGTCATAAGGATTGGCACATCCAAATCCCACTTGCCCTTTGGGCTTATCGCACTAGCATTCGGACGCCCACTGGGGCCACTCCATTTTTGCTCGTGTATGGCTCCGAGGCAGTCATGCCTCTAGAGTTGGAAATTCCTTCCCTATGCATATCAATGCAGGAGTTCATCGATGATGATGCTGCACGTAGGCCCGGTTAGACCAGCTTACGTTGCTTGATGAACGACGCGTTAATGCTCTCGAGCATTTACGTATTTATCAAGAGCGACTTAAGAAAGCTTACAACATGAAAGTTCACCTGAGGGACTTTCGGGTTGGTGATTTGGTTTTGAAGGAAAACCAATAGAATTCTAGTTTGTCGTCCCACCTAAGGGACAAGTTTGTGGCAAATTGGTTAGGTCCATATGTCATTGATAGCAAAATAGGACCCGAGACATACCGGCTAGCCTCTCTTGATGGAATCAAGGAAATAGAACCCTTGAATATCAGTCATTTGCGACCATTCCATATCTAAGAGAGCCATATCCCAAAAATGCTCCAAGGATTCTTGCAATTGCTTGGTCAATCCCAAAATGCTCAAGGTTCTAAATCGCTTGGTCAATCCCAAAATGCTCCAAGGATTCTAAATGCTTGGTCAATCCAAAATGCTCCAAGGATTCTATAATCGCTTGGTCAATCCCAAAAATGCTCCAAGGATTCTATAATCGCTTGGTCAATCCCAAAAATGCTCCAAGGATTCCTATAAATCGCTTGGTCAATCCCAAAATGCTCCAAGGATTCTAAATCCTTGGTCAATCCCAAAATGCTCAAGGTAATCCTGTCAAAAAAAAGCAAAAATGCTCCAAGGATTCTATAATCGCTTGGTCAATCCCAAAAATGCTCCAAGGATTCTATAATCGCTTGGTCAATCCCAAAATGCTCCAAGGATTCCTAAAATCGCTTGGTCAATCCCAAAAATGCTCCAAGGATTCCTATAAATCGCTTGGTCAATCCCAAAAATGCTCCAAGGATTCCTATAAATCGCTTGGTCAATCCCAAAAATGCTCCAAGGATTCCTATAAATCGCTTGGTCAATCCCAAAATGCTCCAAGGATTCTATAATCGCTTGGTCAATCCCAAAATGCTCCAAGGATTCCTATAAATCGCTTGGTCAACCCCAAAATGCTCCAAGGATTTCCACAATCGCTTGGTCAAAAATAAGAAAAGTCAAAATTCAAAAATCATCAAAAACAACAAAAAAATTTGCATCTCATTTCTAGGCATGCTCAAATTCATCAATAGAGAACTCTTCTCGCATCTCATCTTCATATTCACAAAAATCAATCCATCAAAAATACAAAAATACATAGCTGCATTAAGCATTACATCCATACATTGCATATTTGTGGTCGTACAGGTCAAAGGCACCATAGGCTGTAATTGCTCTGCTAGTCCATCTGGTTCCACATTGTTCCATCTTATAAAACAAACAAACAAACGCCATTTACCACTTTTTACCACACTAAGAGTCAGTGGTCTTCTAATGTATCAAGAGTTTTCGTAATTCAGTCATCATTTTGATCTCTAGTCACGTAATGTACCGAGTCAGACAGATTTTACGAAGGTAGAGTTATACTTGAAATACGCCTTGTTACGTAGCATCCCAACACAAATTAAAACACATAAAAATTCCCAAGTTGTGTGAACGAAAGATGAAACCTGCATAGTAATCCAGGTCACCATAAGCGAAACGGTTATCTTGCTCATCCCCCTGTGCGAATGGTTCTAGAATGCTGAGAATTGATAAAAGGACGAGCTCTTCCCTATCCATTCACCTTAATAAATAGTGGTTTTTACCACTACCAAATCCCAATCATAGTTGGTTCCCAAAGTTGTAAGGATTCGTACTACACGTCCCTGCCAAGGATGGGTAGTCATCCCCAAGACCTAAAAGGATCAACGCCATTCACAAACAAAATTCCAATAAATCATCATCCTAACCCTTTCCATTCACCTTTGGTCTCCAAGTTGTAAGGATTCGTACTATCCGCCCCTAATCAGGATGGGTAGTCATCCCCAAGGCCTAAAATATCAATGCCCTTACTTCATAATCTCCATCATCCCCTTGGTTCCCAACGTCGTAAGGATTCGTACTATCCGCCCCTAACCAGGATGGGTAGTCATCCCCAAGGCCACTAGGATCAAGGCCATTCACAAGCTCAAACTCACACCGCTCAAAATACAAAATCAAGTAATAGTGGTTATCACCACTATTCAAAATCCTTGCTCAAAAAGAAAAATAAATAGAAAAATAAATAGTGATTTGCATCACTATATAGACGAGCAAGTCTCCCAAATCATTCAGCCAACAAATAACTTGAACTTGAATCTTTGGAATTCTCAGCATTCGAAAACCATCTAGGTGATCCTCATTATAGGTTTGGTTGATAGCCTATCTGGCAATGGTGGTATCCTACCCGCATGACGATATGTCTGTCACATTCGCTTTGCATATGTGCAGACCAATGTTTGCATGAGGATGAGCTAGCTTATGGTATCCTGGATAACACCATAGATTAATCTGACTAAATACAACAAAGGAGTTAGTGGAGCTAATTAGGTGATCCTCAGTACAGGTTCGGTTGAAAGCCCATCTGGCACTGGCGGTATCCTGACAAATACCACATAAATGAACTCAATTGCACACACAGGGATGTGAAATAGCTTGGTCAAAAACAAGTCCGATTCATACCTTGTCCAAAAGTCTTGTAAGATAAAGTACAGTCATGGCTAGTGAGTTAAAACCGTCTGAGTCTCAGAAAACCTTAGCTACATTTCTAAACCAACTGCGCTACTTTTCATCCTTACAATACCATCAAAAAATAAAAAAAAATCACATGTATACATACAAAGTCATTCATCACAGCAATCACCTAAAAAAAAAAATAACAGAGTCCTAAATAGTCTATGGTGCCATAACCAACCATCACAAATTCCATTCATCCATTTCATTTTGCATATCACATATAAATCAAAAACATTTGCATTCATCATAACATATGCATCCATCAAAATAAATAAACATGCATACATCCATATTCATCAACCATAATGCATAATATCAAATCATCACATATGCATAACCACAATAAAGCCGGTATATATATATATATATATTGTCATCAAAAAAATGCTCGTAGGCTACAAAACTGGTCCTCTGACCCCGCAATCATATAACAAAACCACCCAGCCTAAGGCGTCGACCACCATGATCACGTAGGATCGGTGCGACGGGAACTACCCCCCATGGTGTGGGTCCTATGGGACCCCTCAGGGCGGCTACTGCTAGCCCCCACATCATGCCTGTTATCGCCTCCCTCATCCAATCGCCTGCGATGAGATGATGCTGACTGCTCAGTACCACTGTCCCTCGTCCGACGTGAAGATCCACCTCCCGACGGCTCAGGTAGCCGCCCATCGAGGTGGATGACCTCCCTCTCCAAATCTATCCGATGTCGGCACCACTCTACCTCCCGTCGATGGTAGTAAGCTACTGCATCATCGTGCTATGCCAAAACCCTATCCCGCTCTGCTAGCTGAGCCCGTAGGAGATCCCTCTCTCAGCGCATCCCCTAGCTCCCGCAGCGCATCCCCCAACTCTTGATCTCGTATCCATAGTAGCTCCACCAACCATGCATTCTCAGCACGTACCCCGGACTCCATCTCCTCCACATCCGCCTGAGGCATGGGACTCTCTGGAACAGTAGCCTACTCTGGCTCCCACTGCTCCGCCATGTCCTGCATCTCCGGCTGATCCGGAGCCCCCAAATCTACATCCTCACCCTCCACCTCCACCATGTCCGCATCCTCCAAAGGAGCTCCCCAATCATCCCCTGGTGCCTCAGCACCCTCCCCACCCACCGCTGCCACCTCCGTGCCTCCTAGTGGCCCCTCTCCTCGCCATCGCCGTAGTACCCACCATGGGTCATACTCTGCGGTAGTCCCGACGTCATCCACGTCCGGGACATCGATCATCGCGTCCGAATCCTCACCCAATGGCGCGATGACCGATCGATCTAGAGTCCTCTCATCTCCTCGATGTCGATAGACCACGGGCTCACCAGGCAACCCCTGGCGCACCCCAAACTATCGTGTAACCTAGCTATATGAGAAGAACTCATGCTCGGTCCCATGTCGCCCAATCAACCACCGCTCTCTACGTACCCGTCGGAGCCACTCTCCAGCCTCCGGCCAGGCTGGACAGTCCCGATAAGGGCACCAAACCACCTCCCCTGGAGTGAGCCGAGAGAAGGCATCGACATAGTGCCCTACGACACCTGCCCACCATCGACTCTGTCCCTGCTCTCCGGACCACCGCCATAGAACTGCATAACCTATCTCCTTATCCTCCATCACCACCCGAGTCATCCATGGTAACCCGGTTGGCCTCTCAACTGCTATGTGCTGCCAACCCCAGCACTGCAATAGATAGCTGTAGCTGATCCCCTTTCGCTGTCGACAGCGGACCTCATACAGCTCCCCATAGAGTTGTGCCAACAGTGTCTGTCCCCATCTCAGGATAAGCGGTGCCTCTATCGGGCACTCTACCAACTGCCACACCAAATCCAGTAGGTTCCATGGGAACCTCGCACCTGACGAGTCAGGTAATAGCATGTTGGAAATGAGGCCCATAAGGAATGCATGCCTCACTCCCAACACCCCCCTCTCCTGCCACCATCCAACCAAAATCTCGCCAACCTGATAGTCCACCTCGACCGTCTCCACTGGGCTCTCTACGCCCAACCGCTCCCCATGCCCGAAGCATCTCGTCAGTATAGCCGTCCGCTGATCACGCGGCGATGTCTTGATGGGCAGTCCATCTATCGAAATCCGAAGAAGCCGATAGATATCCTCCAAAGTAATAGTCATCTCCCTTGTTGGGAGATGGAAGGTATTGGTCCACGGATCCCAAAGATTGATCAGGGCCATCAAATAGGCCTGATCCGTGACCACAGGCTCCAGTCGAGCCACCTGCTTGAGCCCAAGGGCATCAAGCCACTCCCAGTCAGCCTCAGTCAGCGCCCCCGTGCCTCAGTAAAAGCAGTGGGTACACGGTACCGGCTCCTAACAACCTACAAAAGAAAACAATTCAAAAAAAATTAAAATCATGGAAAAGAACTGTACAACAATAACATGCATATAAAATTTATATAAAAAAAAAAAAAAAAAAAAAAAAAAAAAAAAAAAATGGTTTAGGTTTTATGGTTTATTATAAATAAATTTTTATAGGTTTTGTGTTGTAATAAGTTTAGTTGTTTGTTTAGGTTAAATTTAAAATTGAAAATATCACAAAAATAATTCAACAAAATAATTGCAATTAAAACAAAAATAAACTCTAGGGAGCACTTACTGGTCTCGCTTCGGCTCCGCCGCTCGATCCAGTTTGTGTACTCATGATGGCAGGGAAAATCTCGGCAGCGCTTCGCTTTGCAGAATTAACCTCCTCCTCCCCAGAGCTCCAAATCGCAAGAAAAATCAGATGCAAATGAGCCCAAACCCTAGTTTTGGCCCTTAAATAGGCTTTTGAGCTGGAATTCATCCTTCACTGGGATGAGCACTCTGGTTAGCACTCGTCCCACCTAGGGACGAATTCTAAAGCTGGGATTCGTCCCACCCTGGGATGAATTCAGGCCAAAAACTTCAAAAACATCAAAAAATGAACAAAAATGCATTAAAACCGATAATAAATTTGCCCGATGAGAGTGTTATTGCACTTGACATCCCGGGCATACAAAATAGATGTTGGGGTCACAAATTGTCATTATCCTACTCCCTAAGAAGGCTATCTTAGCCGGACCGCTCCATGGGAAGACGGATTTTTGCCAATTTCAGCTCCAAACAACGTCGCAAAAAGGGTTACCACCCACCAAAAATAGGTCTAAATGTTGGAAAAATTGCACATGCTTAACGATAAACCATCTAAAGGCACCCTTGCACAAGTCATCTTGGGTCAAGCGACTCGTCGCTTTTCTCACGAAGGTCATTCCCTCATCGATTCGTCGCTTGAGGGGGTAGTCACACTTAGTCACCAATCAACAAACACACACCCAATCAAGGCAATGACATGCATTCAAAGAATCATTGACAAAGACAATCACGCTCCTGCTTGGGGCAGTAAACAAGCAACAATCATAATCTGATCAAATCACTTGGCATTCCTGAAGCATGAACACAAGGTTCCCCCGTGGACAAAAGGTTGCGCCCTTTGCCTATTCATGACTGATCAATGTCCAAGCTCAAGTCACACCTCACCAAAATAGGTTAATACTTGAAATCAAATTCCTTCGCTCGTCAGAAGCAAGGATTCAAGAATGCATGCCCTTTCCATACTTGGGGCATCAAAAGTTGGTTAGGTTACCAAGAAACCCTAATCATTAGTGCTTTGGTTATCTATTTTTGCTCGACGCTGCGCCATGCACAACGCATCCCAAAAAGGGGCATCTGTAGACACCAAAACAACACCAATCCGATTATGTGACTGCAAACACTGATCGCTTTGACACACACAGCCCCTAGGGCAGCCCTCAGAGGTTAAACAGTGGTCCTAACCACTTTTATAGCAATTTTGTAAGGTCAAAAGGCAATTTGGCACATTCAGGCACTTTGCTCAGTATTCGTCTCACCCAAGGACGAATTCTAAGCTGGGATCCGTCTCACCCAGGGACGAATTCTAAATTCGTCTTTGGTCAAGACGAATTCCAGGTTTAACGGGCAAAAAGAAGAATGGCGCCAAGTGGCAGCCGAAGACAGTCATTTATTGCCTCCTGCCATGCATGCGCGTGTAGGTGGGTAGATTGGCCGTTGGAAGACTGTCACAAGGGCAGTCATGGAAGCCCAAGTCAGGGAGGAGTCTCCTCCCTCTTGGGAAGGCATGGCCGCCACATGGCACCCCTGCATGCCCCTCCAAAGAGACCCCTTGGGTCTATAAAATGGTGGACTTTCCCACCCAAAAAGGACAAGTTGGAGGCATTTTCAAGCAACGAAGTGCTGCCAAATTGAACACCACGCCTTTACCCTTTTGATTTACATCTTCCACATCCTTGATCTCTTTCGCAAGAGAGGTTATTGGGTGGCTATTGGAAGTGTGAATTCAGACCCAAAAACCCAACATTTGACCACCTTAATCCACCAATTTGCCGACAACCCATTCTAAGAGATTTTGGGCCCATCCCTAGTGGATTGGTGCCGAAATCAAGTTCCAACGGTGGGCGGCCCACTCGGGCGCCCCGCACTTTTTAAGTTTCATTCTAATTCATTTTTCTATCATTTGTTCATCTCTCATTTCATTCTATGCTGACTAGATAGTTTATGTATTCGATTTCATAATGTTTTAATCAGATTTCATCATGTTCTCGTCGCTTTTGTTGTCCCACTAACTTGCAGGTAGCGACGTCAAATTCCCGTTGATGGAGGTCAAATTGGGAGAAATCGACCATCTGGGTCATCCCAAAATGCCCCCAATTAGCTAACCCCTATGTTTGCAGGTCTTTTGGAGATCCCGAGATGCGACATTTGGACGACATCACTTCGGCTTTTCATCACAGTCGAATTCGTCCTACCCGAGGACGAATTACAGTTGAATTCGTCCTGCCCAGGGACGAATTTCAGTTGAATGCAAATTGGCCGACTGTTTCGATGGCAGTGGCCCTCTGGTAATGTTTTCTGGTCTCTGTCAAATTTGCAGGTGATTTGGATTCATTTTATTCACTGATTTAGCTAATCTTTTACATGCATCTTTCATTAATTTTAGAGAACTAACGTTTCATATTTGCAACAGGTGCTACTAACACCTTTGTTGTTTCTTTGATCGTAGGAGGAGCAGCAAAGGTTAAGGATTCATCATCGCAAGCGGCGGCAACACTTTGGCCCGCCCATTTCAAATGTGGGCATGCGGAAGAGGGAATACTAAGTCACGATTGTAACCCAAAACTCATTTAACGCTCCTAGCCCCTGAAAAGGGAGGAGGCGTCTTTGTAACCGAGATTAAGAGAGTTAAATAAAAGGGCTGTGATTTCTCTAATTTCTTGTATCTCATTTCAATTCGCCTCTTTCATTTCATGCACTTCACATTTTAGGACTTAAGCGTTAGTTTTGATTTTGAATGCATCGCAATAGTTTTCTTTTTCAAATCTTCCGGAATCTCGTGCTTTCAGCTTCATAAGTTTATTATTAGCTATTATTATTTATTTATTTATTTGTTTTTTGGTTGGATAATAAGGGGTTGTACTTAGGTCCCCCACCCTTGACAAGTTATAACTCCATTCTATAGATATTTAGAGTTTACAAATAGATACACTTTTCATCTTAATTGAGATGCTATAGCTATAAATCTACATCATTTTACATAAAATGTATGAATTCTTGATTTTCAATTTTTGGATATTTTTAATTTTTTGTATGAATGCAAATATTTCATAATTCAACATCCTTCTTGACATTTTTCTATGGCAGCCTTCACAACACCAAAAAATCACCTCTACTATCTATGCATTGCATCTTAGTAGAGTAATATTTTCAAAACATCACACTATCATAGTCTGCTTTTCAAAATACCGATTGCTAGTTTCCTTCCTGAAACACAAGTGCACCCACAAAAATTATAATAAATAATTTATATGAAAACATGTTATTGTTACAAAATAAAGCATATATTACCAATTGAAAACAATAAAGTAAATCTTAATCATTAATTTATTTAGACAATCAACATTTTCTTATCAGTTTCAACTAAACTTACTACTTCCTCTAACCATGGAAAGGAGAAATTAATTTCACAATCCTCAATAAAAACCTCTCTATCATCTAGCCTATTTGCACATGTTTTCCTTCCGTTAAAGTGTGTAAACCTAATTTCTTCAAACTCTTTAGAAAAATCTTGAATTTCCATAATTATCCCATGTATGTTCCATGGAGCCTTTGCTTTCCTCAAAATTACATTTATTACTATGATAGAATCACCTTCCATCCATACTTTGTTCCATTTTATTTTTTATGTCTATTGTTAACCCTTCTAAAGTTGCCCAAGATTAAACTTCATTATTTGTCTTAAATCCACTATTGCCAGCATAGTGAGGCAAAATATCTCCTCTATTATTTCTAATTATTCCTCATCCTCTTTCTAGTCCTAAATTTTCTTTAGATGCTCCATTAAAATTCAATTTAACCCACTCCACATCTGGTGGTTTCCACTTCATATTATTTTCCTTCTTTTCACTTATCTTGTACCCAACATCATAATTCCATTTAATTACTTGAATCCATCTATCAAGGATCTCTGCTTCCAGGTTAGGATCTGGGTGAGTTGATAGGGTTGGTTTAGACTCCTCTATGTCTAAACATATCTTCCTTTTAATTACCTCTAAAATGTCTTCCTTTCCTTTAAATATTATTCTATTCCTTTCTAGCCATATAATCCAAAGCACTATATCCTTTGATATATCTCATATTGTTTGTAAAGCCTCACTTTTATAAGTGCTCTACGATTGATTTAACCAATCTTAAATTCTTCTATTCATCACCATGCACTTACAAAACATATTAATAATTCATTGTCATATATTCCATACTATTGAGCAATGTCCCAAGATATAATCTATACTCTCCTCCTTTTTACAAAGAACACATTGAGAGGGGCCATAAAAATCCCTTTTCATAAGGTCTTCCTAGGATAAAATTCTTTTATAACCTACTAGCCAAACAAACATTTTAACTTTAGGAATGCTTGGGATATCCCAAATGTCTCTCCATATTCTAGTGATATTATAATTTTATTGATGTTGTACATTATATCCACTTTTTGTTGTGTATTCTCTTGAGCTATTCAACTCCTAAATAAATTTATCTTTGGCTTCCCTCGAAATAATCATAGTTGTTATATTTTTACTCAATTACCTCTTAGCATCAATGTCTTGTACACTTGGTAAAAACAAATTATTTCCATTTCTATATTCCTTATTGATCCTTGCATAAAATATTTGAAACCCTATCACCATATTTATCTTGAAGTAATCTCATCCAAGGTTTCAAAAGTAGATATAAATTGAGTGGTTTTTTATCACACCAAGTATCCATCCAAATAGAAATTTTTTCTCCATTTTCCACCACCCATCTTAAACCTTTAATCATAAGATCAATAGATTTTTCTAAACCATTCGAAAGAGTAGAACCATTTGGTAGAGAGAATGTTATGGCTTTTGAAGCCTTATACTTAATATAAAATTACCATAGAAAAGTAATCACATGAATGAATATAATAAAGTTGCAATATAATCGACCCAATCATTATTTGTAGCAAATATATGAGACAAATAATATGTAATATCAAGGTTTTAACAAGATACAAAATAACATTCAATGATATACTTAAATATGGATGTAAAGTCTGAAATAGATAATATAACACCATTTACAATACTAGTTGCTCAAATGTATACAAACTTGTATTATTCCTCATTTTTTTACAAATGTTTCATAGAGATGACACTATAGAACACTATAGGCTATGTAGGCAATATAGGTGATATAGACGATGTACTCTATGGAGTAATATATAGCCATTCTAGGATAACTCGTTGGCTAATATATATGACTCTTCCTTTCCATATGCCAAGCCTTATGACTATTGGCTTCTATACTTAACACTTGCATGCACATGCACACTTGTAATTGAATATTCCTAATCTAAGGACATATATGCACATTTACACTCTCAACACTTGTACTCCTATAAACATGATACTTGTGTATTTTTCTTGCACATTATTACATTAAATGAAATATTAGCTCACTCACTAATCTTAGATACAACCCTAATATAATATTTACAATGATGTACCAAGGTGGTACATTGGCATGTGCCAAATAATGTAATATTCTCCAACAAAATGCAGTAAATATTAAACTTGGGTCATTGGTATCAACATACTTAGAAGAATTTTTGTTCATTGTATTTGACTCTATTTGTATAATATCCATATTATTTTTCCCCTAAGAGCTAATTTTGCATCTATAAGAACTATTAAACCAATACCTTCCCTAGTTTTATCATCACACACCTTGCTCCATTTCACCAAAGGAAATTTCCTTTTATCATGTAAACCTGACCATAAAAAGGATCTCATAATATAGATTAATTTTTTTTTAAATGATTTTGGCATAGAATACAATGACATATAATATGTAGGAATGGCCTGAAATATTGACCTAGTTAACTACACTATTCTTTCTAATGATAACCATCTACCTTTCCAAGATGAAAGTTTATTCTAAACTTTACTAATAACTAGATTCCATAATTCTATCCTTATTCTTCCCTCAAATAAAGGTATCCCTAGATAAGTTGCTAGTAAATTTACCTCCTCCGTTTGAAGTAACCTACAAATTATTGCTTTGATATTAGTTTGAGTGTTAAGGAAGTAGATTTTAGATTTTGTCCTATTAAATTTTTGCCTTGATGCTCTTTCGTATTCATTTAAAAATTTATTCAAAGCTTTGTCTTCATTTATCCTTTCCCTTCTAAAAAGGGTTGTATCATATACAAACTATTGATGGGTGATGTTGTCAATGTTATTACTAACCTTAAGTCTACTTATAAAGCCCATATTTGTAAGCTTTATTTAAGTTCCTACTCAAAACCTTTGCCATAATAATGAACAAATAAGGAGATAGAGGATCTCCTTTTCTAAGGCCTCTCTTGGCTTTAAAAGATTATGTTACTAATACATTGACCAACATTGAGTAAGAAATTGTAGAGACACAATTTTTAATCAATCTAACCTATTTCTTCCTAAATCCAAAATTTTCTAAAACTACAAATAGAAAATCCTATTTAACCCTATCATAGGCTTTGCTCATATCAACTTTTAAGATAATTGCTTTCACTTTTCTTGAGGTTGTTGAATGTATAACTTCATGAGCTACTATGATCTCGTCCAAAAAAAAATTCCCTTTCACAAATCCACTTTGCTCTTCTAAAATAATTTTGTCTAACAATGGCCTTAATAAATTCTCCATCACTTCGGAGATAATATTATATGCCATATTACATAAGCTTATGGGTATAAAATAATCAAAAAATTCAACATCCTTCTTTTTTGAAATCAGGGTAAGATATGTTGCATTTATTTTATAAGGTATGAATTGTTTTACCTTATATTATTCCATTGCCACCAATAAATAATCCTTCACTATATCCCAATTATGTTGGAAAAAAGTTGTAGAGAGTCCATATTGACTTGGGAATTTATCCTTATTAAAAGGGAAAAGAGCTAAATGAACTTCTTTTAGAGTAATAGGCTCCATCAATTTCCTATTATATTTATTCATTATAACTAAAGGAACATCTTGAAGAAGTTTATCGTTAAGAAATTTAGTCTCCTCTGATCCTAAAATATTCTGATATAAATACTTTACCTCTTTTCTAATTTCATTTTGATCTTCAATCCAAACCCCTTCTATTGATTTAATTCTACTAATGCAGGATGTTGATCTTTGTACTATAGCCATCCTATGAAAAAAAAATTATATTTTCTCCTTCCTTTAACCAAGTCTACATTGATTCTAATCTCTAGAATTTATCTTCCTTACTCAAAATATTATGATATTCACTAAGAAACTCCCTTTCTTCTAAGCTTGGATTATTATGATCACCTTTTTGGAATTTTAGAATTTTATTTTTTTGTTCTTCTTTCTTTTCAAAAATATTTCCAAAAGTGTTCTTGTTCCATTATTTTAATCTAGATGTCATAGATTTAATTTGATTTTGAAGAGAATACAACCCACCATTACATTAAGAATTCCATGTTTGAGCTATCATATCAACAAATTGAGGACGGTCTTCCCACATTTTCTCATATTTAAAATAAAATATTTTTTGAATTCAATTATCACCTTTTTAACTCTTATTGGCTAGTTATTTGAACCAATACTTATTAAGGTATTAATTTTAGCACAAGTTCCTTCATATAGCCAATGATCTAAGAGTATGCATCTGTCTATTTTTCTTCTATTAAAATTTGGCCTCTGCTGTTATTGGTCCAAGTATAGTTGTCTTCTTCAAACTCAAACTCCCATAGATTATTGTTTTAAATAAAAGCTAATAATTCTCTCATCCTTTGGGTTAATTTACTAATTCCTACAATTTTTTAACCCAACATGGTTATGGCATAAAATATCCTATGAACATGAATAATATTTCTTGATATTTACTTCTCACAAAGGCTTCACTCACACTCCAAACTTTAAATCTACCAGACTAATTTGGAGGTCCATAGACATTTATAAGAATGAAATAAATATATGCAAAGTAGCAAGTGACTAAAAATGCTATCCAATATTTAGTTTTTTGAATGGTTACAGAGGAGGTTATAGAAGGGTTCCAACAAATTAGAATTCCCCCTACCACTCCTTCAGAATACATAGCATCCCATTCACATCTTTCCCATACTGCTTTTATAGTTTTTGAAAATTCTTCATTTGTTATTTTAGTTTCTTGGATACAAAGAATATCAGGCTTATTACTTAAGCATAAGTCCCTAATACACCTATGCTTTGAGAGAGCATTAACACCCTTTATATTCCATGAGACGATAATCATATCTCATTAGGGGCTTTTGGTCCCACCTGCATAATACCAATATCATTGTGTTGTTTGGTAATGAGAAGTTCAACCAACTTACGGTTTTTTCCTTTCTCTATATTTTCTCTTGCTTCCTTGGATCTTGCTTGATAATTTGAGGGTTTTCCTCTTTTTTACTTACCTCTATCAGGAGTAGGTCTTATTATTCTATTCCTCAATATTCTTTCATAATTTTTTTTTCATCATATTTATCCTCTCTTGGCTCTATTACAAAACCTTTTGACTTATCCTGCTTATTTTTGGTATTTCCTTATTAATGGTAGAAGTATTAACTTCTAAAACTATATTTTTTTACCATTTTTTCTCCTGAATGGTGCATGGTACTTCAAGAGAGTCTTTAAAATCTGATGAGACACATTTCTTAGGTTCATCGAGAATGTTCTTTCTTAAATCAAGATCATAATGAATAGATGGTTCCTTGTTAATATTTTGAAACTATTGTACTGTATCCTCTAAGTTTTTATCTACTTTTTCTTCATAGGCTGAAGCCTCAAAAGAGTTGGTATTTTTTCCACTATCCTTCCTTCCTATTCTCCACTATTTATTTTCTTTCATTTTCCTAGATCTATTTTTGGAAAGTTGAAAACCATCTTTATCCATAACCATTTGTATATTTCTCTTACAAGTTTCTACATATGATTTTGTTGGGCTCTTCTTAGGGCATGATATCTAAATATACCTTATATCATGATATATTCTACATCTAAAAGATATATTTTCATAATCTATGGTTTGGATCCACATCTTATCCCCATAATTAAGAATAATTGATTCTGGTAAAGCTTTACTTATATCAATCATGACCAATATCCGAGCATAAATAGCCAAGAATCCATCTTTCATTGTATTTGAAATCTCAAGGAATTCTTCTAGAGTGTCACCTATTGCCTTGAGAGTATCCATTTTCTAAACTTCAATGGGTAACCCAAGCATCCTAACCAAGACTAGCACTAGAGATAGATTTACATTTTTAGGTGAAAAGCCTTCATACCAATGGGTAAGGAAGAGTCTTAATCTTCCCATAAACCAAGAACCCCCTTTTAGGATTTTTTCTCTTTATTACCTAGAACAAAAAATTTATAGGAATAAACCTTTGGGAAGAAATGATAGAATCACTCCTAGAGACTTCCAACTCCTATCAATTCATTTTCTCAAGGCTGAAGCCCCTGGCCAATACCCATTAAGTTTACCAAATTGCCCTATCTTGGACCAACAAGGATCTCTCTGAGGTGCACTCACTAACCTCTATAACTAGAGATGATCCTAAGGATTTAACTATATGTCGGTCCATGGAAAGGAAACTAAACTTAAAATCTATTGAAATTTATTTGAATGTCCTATAGCAAATATAATATTTGATAAAAGATTTATAATAATTTACATGCAAAATTTCTAAGATAAAGAAAAGGAAAAAACTTAGTTGAAAATTTATATCTAGAAAAAATGTCTTCTCTCACTGAAGTCCTAGCCCTTCATTTATGTTCCCATGATTCGAACCCTAACTGACAAATATTTACAATTTCATTTTTCGCAACTTGAAAAATCATCACTAACCTTATTTCAAATGGTTGACTTCACAGGGTCATATCTACCTCAATATTGCTTGGACTCTTTCATATGACCACTTATTTTAAATCTATTAAAATTTTGCACAAGTTGGTCCAAGAATCGGTTGAATCGGATAACCTTTTGTAAAGATATGGCTCCTAAAAGATGAGATATTTTTCAAACATTAACCCTAATATTTTTGGAGCTCACGTTAACTAATTTAATTTAATGTCATTAATAATTATAATATAATAATAAGACTTATTATTATAGTATTATAAAAATATATTAATCATATATTATTATTTTTATTATTATTATAATTAGTTGTTTAAAACTTAAAATGCAAGAACATATTCTTATATATAATATATATTACTTTCAATTTAAAAATTATATTTTCTTAAAACCTTCATTAAAATTTATTTACGTTAGAATATAATTTTGTTATTTTTGTTTTTATTTTTATCCTTAAAACATTTTTTTTTATAGATATAACAAAAATCCTAATCTTAGGGCTTGAATTTTTAACTTTATTTTATATTAATTTTTAGGTTTACTAAAATAAGGAAGGTTGAGTATTAATAAGTTAATTTCTCTATGTAAGTAAGTTTTTAAAAAATTATATTAATAGAAGAACAATATAAAATGTAAATACAAGAATATAATATCTTCTCACTCCTAATGCTGAGACACATACATTATCTTGAAATGTCAAGCAAAAGCTATTGGAAATTTTGAGTAATAAGGTTCTCATTGACGTCAAGTGTTTGGTGCAAGGTAAAACCCATTTTGGTACAAGCAAAGTGGTAAAAGGACAGGCTATAATATTTTATATTATAAGCCAAAAAGGTTGGCTAGCATGGTTGAAGACAAAATATTATGCCCATGGTTTTAAAGGAAAAAAAAAAGGTATTATAATATTTAAAATATTATAATAATTAAGAGAGGAGGGCTTAATAAAAGGAAGAAAAAAAATTGGTGAAAATTCTATGCAAAAGTATTATTCAATACTAGGTTAACTAATATAATATTTAACCTAAGGTCAATATATTATATTAATATTATAATTAAATTTTGAATTTGGCTAAGGTGCCAAAAATTTAAATTTAATATTGGAGGCATATATTCCGTCGACATTTTAAACATTACCTTGGAGCATATAAAATGAGGTAATAAAAATCAAAATGAAATATTTGAATGCTCAAGATAGAAGTATATGCGAATGAATTCGAATGCAAATGTTGAAGTCCATGCAAACAAAATTGAATGGAGGAGAGAGAAGAAACATGGATGTCTCTTATTTGTTGGACGAGCACAAGGAATAAAGAAAGGGTAACCAATAGTTTCATGCACCAAGGGCTAGTAGCTCAAGCGGTAGGCGGGTCCTACATTAAGCCATTGGCATAAGGGAGGTATGGGGTTCGATTCCCTCCAGTGTCGATTGAAGGTTTTGTTTTGAGGATTTTATGGAGGCAGTGAGTATTTGGAGCGGGAGGCTGACACTTAGCATCAACCGCTTGGCTAGCACAAGTGGTCAAGGCATTGCACTTGGTGGCTGAGGTTGGAGGGTCGATTCCTATCCACGACAAAGGTAATTAAATGTTTTTAAGGTATGCGCCTTGGTTGATTTATAATATATGTGATTCATTATTAATTGTTGGCTATGGTATATATTGGCAGATGGTTAATTTAGCCTATGGTTTAAAAACTTAGGAGATATAAGGTAAAATATTTTTGCAATATTTTTAGGTTTTAAATATCATTTATTTAAATATATTAAGCTTGGAGTGATAAGTTTGTGAAGGATTTATGAATGTAATGTATTTGTTTGATAAAAAAGTTGAGTGAAAATTTATTTTTAAATTTTGGAGATAAAAGGTGTAAAAGAGATTTTATTTGATTGTAAAATGTGTTTTATGAAAGGGAAATTATTGAGAGAATTTTGAGAGCTTTAATGTAGTATCTTTGAGAACTAAGGAAGTGCCCTAGAAGTATTATTTTCAGAGATCATTGAAGACAATTTATGAGCACATTTTGAAATAGAAATGAGGTTGATTGTGAAACAAAATTTGAAGATATATCTCCATAAAAGCAAAAAGGTATGGGCACATCATCTTTTGTTTAAGTGGTTGTTGGATTGAATGTTGTTGAGAGAGGTTTTTTGGAATAGAAGGTGGAGATAAAATGATTGTTTAATAAACATTGTTGATTTAAGGTTTGATATCTTCATTGTTGTTGAATGAGGTTTTCTAAAAATAAGGTGGACATAAAAGGATTGTTTAATAAGCATTGTTGGAATTATTTGGGTTAGAGTTTGAGATCTACATTGTGCTATTTGTTTGAAATAGTATGAAAAAATTGGTTAGGAAGTTGTGCTTCATTATTTGCATGATTGTGTAAAAATTTTGAGTATTGGTTTGAGTGTGTTAGCAAGTTGTAAGGAGACTTGAGGACAGGTTTTGAGACAAGGTTTGAGATAGGATTTGAGACAAATTTGAGCAAGTCTAGTAAAGACTTAAGACAAAATTGAGAGTAGGTTTGATTTGTTTAAGATTTGTGTTAAGGCTTGGGAAAAATCTAACCAAAGTTGATCAAGCTTTGTGTAAAGGCTTGAGGATAGATTTGAAACAAATATTTGTAATCTAATTTATAAGCAGATTTGTGAGCAAAGTTAGAGCAGATTTATACTATAGTTGGGATAAATTTTGGTAAAGATCTAATATAGAGTTGAGAGAAAGCTTTAGAGGTTATAGATCATAGGACAACAGTATCCAATGGATAGAGATTCATTATCCAAGGCAGTGAGAACAGAGGTCTTCCATGGAGAGAGATCCACAAACCAAAGCAGTGGGGGTAGAAGTCTTCTAGAAGAGCACCAACCAGAGCAGATGGAAAAGAGTTCTCCTATGGATAGAGATCCATGAATCAGAATAAGGGGATTGGTATCTCCTTTGTGTATAAGTCCATAAACATTGTAATAGGGAATTGATTCCCAAAAGAATTCATTGAGAAAATTTATAAGAAATATTTTCTCCGTGGAGTAGCCCACATTGGGTGAACCATGTTAAATCATTTCTCTCATGTGTGTGATGATTTGTGCAATGTTTACTGCTTTGATATTGATGATGCTATCATATTGAAAGCATGAGGATACGGAAGCCCATAGGCATACCGGGTGCGGTGCAAACAAAAGCATGCGAAACGCTAAGTCCTACAAATGAACAAAGGACTAAAGTGCATGAAAAAGGGAAAACAAACGAACTGAAATGAGATATAAAGCAAATGTAAAGTGCAGCCCTTATTTTTATTAATTTTGCTTTGAGACCAGGTTACAATACGTCTCCTTCCTTTTTAGGAGCTAGGAGCGTTAGATATAGCTTTGTTACACCACGGATGGTACGCTTCCCTTCGGGATCTTTCGCGTGCCCACATTTGAAATGGGCGGGCCAAACGTCATCGTCGCTTGCATGAATGCATCTATAGTTCCTTGCTGCCCCTCCGGTGTCGAGATCCTACGTTCAAAGAAATAGCAAACGATTAGTAGCACCTACGGATGGAGGGAAATATGCAATCCCCAAGGCCTCCGGTTAATGCATGCATGAAATAATTAAAATGGTAATCAAAACATGTCAGAATAAGATGAAATTTGGATAGAAGCATGCAAACACTATCATGAACACACTGCAAAAGGAACAATCAAGAAATCTATTGTAGATTTCTAATCGCTCCGGGGTGGGACGATTAGGACTGTCATAAAACGTCAGAAGGCAACCTCCTAAATGTCCCATCCAGAGGCCTCCAAAACACCTACAAAGTTGGGGTTAGGCAAAATGGGGCATTTTGAGATGACCCAGAAGGTCGGATTTTGCAGATTCGGCCTCGATCGCCCTATATCCAAAAATGCTCCCTGTATGTTAGTGAAAGCGAAAAGCAATGAAAACACAGTCAAAACTCATCAGAATGGCATGAAATTTGAATGGCAGCATATATGAAAGACATAAAATAAAATGCAAAAGAAATAGTAAGGAAATCTACTACAGATTTCTAATCACTCCGGGGTGGGGCGATTAGGACTGCAGTAGTGCGGGGGGCGCCCGGGGGCAGGACGCCCATCGTTTGGGGCTTGGTTTCGGCACCAATCCACTTGGGATGGGTCCAAAACCTCCTAGGGGGTTGTGTCGAAAAATTGGGTGGGGTATTGTGGCCAAATGTTTGGGTTTTGGGTCCGGATTGCGCTTCCAATGTTCACCCAATAACCTCCCTTCCAAAAGAGAGATCAAGGATGTAAGAAGCACAAGTGAGGGGTGAGGATGTAATTCGGCAGCACTCCGTTGCTCCAAATGCTCCTGCTCTATCCTTTTTTGGGGTGAGAAGACTCACCATTTTATAGACCCGAGGGTCTCTTGTGAATGAGCATGCAGAGGCGCCACTTGGCCATCATGCCTTCCCAGGGGAGAGAAGATTCCTCCCTGATTAAGGGCTCCATGACTGCCTCTTTGAGCTCAAAAATGCTCACTCGCACTCCCATGCATTGAAGGTGGAGTTGAGTGGTGGATCTGAGCTGCCATTTGTCAAGGTTTGACCTTTTTCCCGTCAAACCTGCTATTCGCCCCACCCTGGAGCGAATGTTGCTAATCGTCCCGGGGTGGGACGAATACCAGTTTGTAATCATCCCAGGGTGGAACGAGTAGGGAGCAGAGTGCCTGAAAGGTGCCAAATTGACCTCTGACCTTCCAAAACTACTGTGGGAGTGGTTAGGACCACTGTTTAACCTCTAGGGGCTGCCCTAGGGGCTATGTATGTCAATTCGATCAGTGCTTGTCGTCACATAATCGGATTGGTGTTGTTTTGGTGTCTACAGATGCCCCTTTTTGGGATGCGCTGTGCGTGGCGCAGTGCTGAGAAAAAATAGATAACCAAAGCACTAATGATTAGGGTTTCTCAGTAACCTAACCAAATTTTGATGCCCCAAGTATGGAAAGGGCACGCATTCTTGAATCCTTGCTTCTGACGAGCTAAGGAGCTTAATTCAAGTGTTAACCTTTTTCGGTGAGGTGTTACTTGATCTTGGACATTGTTCAATCATGAATAGGCAAAGGGCGCAACCTTTTGTCTATGGGAACCTTGAGTTCATGATTCTAGAATGCCAAGTGTTTGATCAGCTTGTGATAATTGCTTGTTTGTTGCCCCAAGCAGGAGCGTGATTGTCTTTGTCAATGATTCTTTGAATGCATGCCATTTCCTTGATTGGGTGTGTATTTGTTGGTTGGTGACTAAGTGTGACTACCCCCTCAAGCGACGAATCGATGAGGGAATGACCGAAATGAGAAAAGCGACGAGTCGCTTGACCCAAGATGACTTTTGTAAGGGTGCCTTTAGTTGTTTTCCGTTGAATGCTTATGCAGTTTCCCAACAATATGACCTATTTTTGGTGGGTGTTAACCCTTTTTGTGACGCTTATTGGGTCTGAAATTGTCAAAAATCCATCCTCCCATGGAGCGGTCCGGCTATGGTAGCCTTCTTAGGGAGTAGAATATTGATAATTTGTGGCCCTGACATCTATTTTGCATGCCAAGAATGTTAGGCGCAAAGGCGCCTTTGTTCGGCAATGTTATTGCTATTTTTGGGTGGGTTTGGACCCTTTTTGTGACGCCTTTTGGGGATGAAATTCTCAAAAATCCGTCCTCCCGTGGAGCGGTCCGGCTATGGTAGCCTTCTTAGGGAGTAGGATAGTGAGAATTTGTGACCCCAACGTCGGTTTTGGATGCCAAGAATCACAGGCGCAAAGGCCCCTTTGTTCGGCAATTTTATTGTTGTTTTTGGTGCATTTTGGATGCAATTTTTGCTGTTTTTGATTTTCTTGCTCTGTAATCGTCCCAGGGTGGGACGAATACCAGTTTTGTAATCGTCCCAGGGTGGGACGAGCGCTAACTAGAGCGCTCATCCCAGGGTGGAACGATTACAGGCCTAAAAGCCTATATAAGGGCCAAAACTAGGTTTTGGGCTCATTTGCACTTTGTTTTTTCGGCGATTTGGAGCTGTGAGGAGGAGGAGTTCGAGTCTGCGTAGCGGAGCGCTGTCGAGATTTCATGGATACCATGAGTGCATGGACCGGATCGTCGAGTGGCGGAGCCGAGGCAAGACCGGTAGGTGCTCCTGCGCTTTATTTTGTTTGTTTTTATTTTACAGTTTAAAACCGTAATTAAATGATTTTGTATTCCGTTTTTCTGTTTAAACTAAGATTAAAACCCTAGTTTAAGTGTTTTGTATTTGTATTTTGTGTGGCGGTGTTTAAACTAAGATCAAAACCCTAGTTTAAAAATTGTTTTTATTTTGTTTTTTTGTATTAAGTTTAAACTAAGGTAAAAAAACCCTAGGTTAAAATTCTTGTTGTAATTTTTCTAGAGTTAAAAACCCTAGGTTTAAATTTTTGTTTTTTGTTTAACTAGAGTTAAAAACCCTAGATTTAAATTTTGTTTTTTGTTTAACTAGAGTTAAAAACCCTAGATTTAAATTTTGTTTTTTGTTTAACTAGAGTTAAAAACCCTAGGTTTAAATTTTGTTTTTTTGTTTAACTAGAGTTAAAAACCCTAGATTTAAATTTTGTTTTTTTTTTGTTTAAACTAGAGTTAAAAACCCTAGGTTTAAATTTTGTTTTTTTGTTTAACTAGAGTTAAAAACCCTAGGTTTAAATTTTGTTTTTTGTTTTTTTTTGTTTAAACTAGAGTTAAAAACCCTAGGTTTAAATTTTGTTGTTTTGTTTTGTTTTTTTTTTTGTTTAAACTAGAGTTAAAAACCCTAGGTTAAAATTTTTTTTTTTGTTTTTTGTTTAAACTAGAGTTAAAAACCCTAGGTTTAAATGTTGTTGTTATTTTGTTGTTTTGTTTTTTGTTTAAACTAGAGTTAAAAACCCTAGGTTTAAAATTTTGTTTTATTTTGTTGTTCATCGATGTTTTTTTTTGAATGTTTGTATTGTACATTTTGTTAATGTTGCTTGTATAGTTTATTTTTGAATTTTAGAATGTTTTTGTTGTACATTTTGTTAATGTTGCTTGTATAGTTTATTTTTGTTGTCATGTTTTAATGTTTTTGTGGTTTTTTTTGTTTTGCAGGTGGTGAAGAGTCGGTATCGTCAGCCGATGGTGTTCTCTGAAGCGTGGGAGGCGCTGACTATGGTGGACTGGGAGTGGCTTGATGCCCTTGGGCTCAAGCAGGTGACTCGGTTAGAGCCTGTGGTGGGGGATCGGGCATATCTGACTGCCCTGATCAATTTGTGGGATCCCCGCACCAACACCTTTCATCTCCCAACAGGGGAGATGATAGTGACTTTGGAGGACGTTTATCGGATTCTACGGATTTTGATAGATGGGCTGCCCATTCGGACTACTCCTCATGATCAATGGACGATGGTGCTGACATGGTGCTTTGGGCATGCGACGGAGATGGGGGTGGATGAGGCGGTGGAGAGGGTAGAGGGGGACTACCTGATTGGCAAGATTTTGGTGCGGTGGTGGCTGGAGAAGGGCGTGTTGGGAGTGAGGCATGCACTGCTCATGACTCTCATCTCCAACATGCTGCTTCTCGACTCCTCAGGTGTGAGGTTCCCTTGGAACCTGCTTGAGGTGGTGTTTAGACTTGTGGAGTGTCCGACCTCAGCGCCACTAATTATGAGGTGGGGTCAGACCTTACTGGCACAGCTTTATGATGAGTTGTATGAGGTCCACTATCGAAGGCGGAAGGGGATTGGATGCAGCTACCTGTTGCAGTGCTGGGGGTGGCAGCACATAGCTATGGAGCGACCGTAGGGATTGCCTTGGACCACTCGGGCAGAGATGGTGGACAGGGAGATTGGGTATGCTGCTCTATGGCAAAGGTCAGAGGAGCAAGGGCAGAGTCGATGGTGGGCAGGTGCCGTAGGGCACTATGTCGATGCCTTCTCGCATCTTGCTCTAGGGGAGGTGTTCTAGCATCCATATCGGGACTGTCCAGCTTGGCCTAAGGCTGGGGAGTGGCTTCGATGGGCAAGGGGAGGTGGCTGATCGGGCGACATGGGACCGAGCAGGAGTACTTCCCATACGTCTGGGTGACTCGACAGTTTGGGGTGCACCAAGGATTGCCTGGTGAGCCTTTGATCTATCGGCGTCGGGCGACGAGAGGACTCTGTCCTAGCCTATCATTGAGCCATTGGGTGAGGAGTCGGATGTAGTGATCGATGTCCTTGGCCTATCATTGAGCCATTGGGTGACAGACTATACATTTATCTTACAAGACTTTTGAACAAGGTATGAATCAGACTTGAGTTTGACCAAGTTATTTCACATCCCTATGTGTGCGATTGAATTTGTTTATGTGGTATTTGTCAGGATACCGCCAGTGCCAGGTAGGCTATCCACCAAACTTGTACTGAGGATCACCTAATTAGCTCCACTAACTCCTTTGTTGTATTTAGTAAGATTAATCCACAGGATAATCTAAGGTACCATAAGCTAGCTCATCCACATGCAAACATTGGTCTGCTCACATGCAAAGCTAATGTGATAGACATATCGTCATGCGTTTAGGATACCGCCATTGCTAGGTAGGCTGTCCACCAAACCCGTAATGAGGATCACCTAGATGGTTTTTTGAATGCTGAGAATTCCAGGGATTCAAGCTCAAGCATCTTTCGGTTGCTCAACTTGTTGGGATACTTGCTCTCATACATAGTGATGAAAATCACTGTTTATTTTTCTCTTTTGTTTTTCTTTTTGAGCAAGGGGTTTGAATAGTGGTGATAACCACTGTTATTTGATTTTGCATTTTAGGTTTCAAAGTTGAGCTCGTAGGTTTTTGGCTTGCGAATGGAATTGATCCCTTTTGGCTTTGGGGATGACTACCCATCCTGTTTAGGGACGTGTAGTACGAATCCTTACGACTTTGGGGACCAAAGGTGATTGGGGATATTATTATGTAATGGCATTGATCTTTTAGGCCTTGGGGATGACTACCCATCCTTTTTAGGGGCATGTAGTATGAATCCTTACGACTTTGGGGACCAAAGGTGATTGGGGATATGATTATGTAATGGCATTGATCTTTTAGGCCTTGGGGATGACTACCCATCCTGTCAGGGGCGTGTAGTACGAATCCTTATGACTTTGGGGACCAAAGGTGATTGGGGATATGATTATGTAATGGCATTGATCTTTTAGGCCTTGGGGATGACTACCCATCCTTGTCAGGGGCATGTAGTACGAATCCTTACGACTTTGGGGATCAAAGGTGTTTGGGGTTTTTGATAGTGGATTGAAACCACTATTTATTATGGGGAATTGGATGGGGAAGAGCTTGTCCTTTTGTCAATTCTCAGCATTCTCGAACCATTCGCACAGGGGGATGAACAGGCTAACCTTTCACCTATGGTACCCTAGACTGCTTTGTAGGTTTCTCTTGCGTTCACACAACTTGGGAATTTTTATGTGTTTTAACTTGTGTGGGGATGCTACGTAACGAGGCGTGATCCAAGTAAAACTCTACCTTTGTAAAATTTGTCTGACTTCGTACAACATTTGACCAGAAATCTAAAGACAGCTGAATGACGAAAAACCCTAAAGACATTAGCAGACAACTGACTATGATAAAAAAAATGTGGATGACGTTATTCTGGATGGATGTGTTTACAAAATGGACTGAATGTAGAAAATGATGGAATTGCCTAGCAATTATAGTCTATGGTGCTTATGATGTGTATGACCAGCAAATATGCCATGTATGGATACGATGCCTAAATGCAGTTTATTATATTTTTGTTTTTTTATTTTTAAGAGTATGCATGGAAGTGAGATGCAATTTTTTTTGTTATTTTTTATTATCTTTTGTTTTTGTTTGTTTTTGAATATTTGTTTTTGACCAAGCGATTGTGGGAACCCTTGGAGCATTTTGGTTTGACCAAAGAGTTTATGGATACCTTTGGGGCGTTTTAGGTTGACCAAGCGATTGTGGGAATCCTTGGTGCTTTTGGTTTGACCAAAGGGATTATGGGCACCTTTGGGGTGTTTTGGGGTTGACCAAGCGATTGTGGGAATCCTTGGAGCATTTTTGGGTTGACCAAGCGATTGTGGGAATCCTTGGAGCTTTTGGGGTGACCAAAGGGTTTATAGATACCTTTGGGGCATTTTTGGGTTGACCAAGCGATTATGGGAATCCTTGGAGCATTTTTGGGTTGACCAAGCGATTGTGGGAATCCTTGGAGCTTTTGGGGTTGACCAAAGGGATTATAGGTACCTTTGGGGCATTTTTGGGTTGACCAAGCGATTGTGGGAATCCTTGGAGCATTTTGGTTTGACCAAGCGATTATGGGAATCCTTGGAGCTTTTGGGGTGGGCTATGGCTCTCTTAAATGTGGAATGGCCTCAAATGACTGATGTTCAAGGGTTCTAGTTCCTTGATTCCTTCAAGAGAGGTGAGTCGGTATGTTCCAAGTCCTATTTTACTATCGATTACATAAGGACCTAACCAATTTGCCATGAAACTTATCCCTTAAATGGGGTGGCAAGTTAGAATTTTGTTGGTTCTCTTTTAAGACCAAGTCACCAACCTGAAAGTCCCTCAGGTGAACTTTCATGTTGTATGCTTTCTTAAGTCGCTCTTGATAGATACGTAAATGCTCGAGAGCATTGATGCATCATTCATCAAGCAACGTAAGCTGGTCTAACCGGGCCTACCATGTAGTGTCATCATCGATGAACTCTTGCATTGATATGCATAGGGAAGGTATTTCCAACTCGAGAGGCATGACTGCCTCGGAGCCATACACCAGCGAAAATGGAGTTGCCCTAGTGGGCATCCGAATGCTAGTGCGATAAGCCCAAAGAGCAAGTGGGATTTGAATGTGCCAATCCTTATGACTATCTATGACCATCTTTTTAAGGATGGAAACTAGCATTTTGTTTGACGCCTCTGCTTGCCCATTTGCCTACGGATAATAGGGTGTTGAAAAACTGTGCTGAATTTTGTACTTTGTTGTCAAAGCATGCACATCTTTGTTTTTAAATGACGTCCCATTATCCGAGATGATCTTGGATGGAATACCAAAATGACATATGATGTTATGTAAAATAAACTCCGTAATGCGAGGTCCAGTCGTAGAGGTAAGCGAAATTGCTTCCACCCACTTGGTGAAGTACTCTATGGCCGTTATGATAAACGTGTGACGGCTTGACGACGTAGGGGAGATATTTTCGATTAGATCTAAGCCCCACTATGAAAATGGCCAAGCCAATTGGATCGACTGCAAGGCCTGAGAAGGTACATGTGTCAAATTAGCATGGTGTTGACATTTCATGCACTTCCTTACATACGCGCAACAATCTCGCTCTAAATATGGCCAATAATAGCCCATGCAAAGAATGCACTTTGCGATGGCCATACCACTGAAGTGGCCACCGCATGTACCATCGTGTGCTTGGGTGATCGCCCAAGCGGACTCCTGCTGGTCCAAGCAATGGAGGAGGATTCCTTCGTAGCTTCGATGGTACAAAATGTCTCCTAGCAAGACATGTTTTGCCACTTTTTGTTTGAATGATATTTTCATGACATGCGTCAATCCAAGTGGGAGGTTACCTAGCTTGAGGTAGTCTCTTATGGGTGTGTACCAATCTTGCTGATCAAAAACCTCGATGGTATGAACTGCCAATCCCTCTTGAAGTTCGTCCCTAGCAAAAGCTGAGCGGGAACGAATTTGTAAAAATAGCATTGTGTTGCTATTAAGAGGGGTTGGGGAGAACAAGGACCCCTAGTTGGCATGATTCAGACTATCATGGATTTGAGAGAACTTATCCTAAGATGGTTCAATCTGGATCAGGTGGATTCCTAGCGTTAGGTCAGAGCTTGCACGCTCCATCACGGATTGTGATAATGTTTTGACTTGAATGGTTGTCATCTCACCAAAAGGGTCTTGCGGGATTAGTGACCCCAAGGAGGCCATAGTGTCCGCAAAATGATTCGATGATCGAGGGAGTGCCTCGATGTCGTACCATTCAAGATTTGCCAAGAATTTGTCCATAAGGGCTTTGTAGGCCTGCAAAACTAGGCATTTGCATTGGAATACCCCTTTTACTTGGTTGACAATTAATAGCAAATCACCAAAGATGTTCAAGCATTTGATGTTCATGGTGATTGTTGTCTGAAGACCTATGAGCAAGGCTTCGTATTCGGCATTGTTGTTGGTGCACGAGAAATCAAGTTTAAATGATAGAGGCATTGGAGCCCCTTGTGGTGTGAAGAATACGATTCTCGTGCCACCCCCTTGCTCACATTTAGAACCATCAAAAAATAGGGTTATGTCGACCTATGACTCAGGCTCATCAGAATCTAGCGATTCTGAGACATGGAAGACCCCATCATCGGGTAGCTCTACGGTCAGAGGTTGATCGTCTTCGAGAGGAGCCTCTGCTAGTTGATCGGTGATGACTTGACCTTTGATGGACTTTTGTCCAATGAATTTGATGTCAAACTCCGTCAACAACATGATCCATTTTACCGTGCGGCTACTATGATAAGTACGACTCATCATGTACCGCAATGGATTCTCCTTAGACACAACATACATCGTATTGCTCAGCATGTAGTGGCATAGCTTTTTGGTAGCAAATACCATTGCTAAGCATAGCTTCTCAACGTATGCATAGTTAAGTTCATAACTGACCAGGGTGCGGCTAAGATAGTAAGTAGCCTGATCTTTGTGTAGTTCATTTTTCTGGGCTAGCATGGCACCCAATGCCACCTCAGTAGCTGAGATGTACAAATAGAATGACACTCCTAGTCTAGGTGGTGCCAATACTGGTGGCGAAGCCAAGTATTGTTTAATGTCATCGAAGGCTGACTGGCACTCATCATCCTAGTGAAATGCTACCCCCTTGTGTAATAATTTATTCATGGGTCGACACTTGTCAGATAGTTGCGCTATGAAGCGCTTGATTGATGCGACCTTTCCCTATAGGCTTCTGAGCTGCTTGATGGTGGTTGGGGGAAGCATTTCAAGGATTGCCTTGAATTTGTTTGGATCTACCTCGATTCCTCATTTTGAGACTATGAAACCCAAGAGTTTTCTAGATGTGATGCCAAATACGCACTTCTTGGGGTTTAGTCTGACTTTATGTTCGATGAGGCGATCGAGGATCTTGCTTAAGTCATCGAGATGATCTGGGTGCAAAAGAGATTTGGCCAACAAATCATCCATATAATCTTCCAAATTTTTATGCATGTGATCATGGAAGATGTATGTCATAGCGCGTTGGTAGGTGGCACCAATATTTTTAAGGCCAAAGGGCATGACCTTATAACAAAATGTCCCCCAAGGCATTGTGAACGCCGTTTTGAGTTGATCGTCGGGATTGATACGAATCTGGTTGTATCCCAAGAAACCATCCATGAGGGAAAGCATTTCATGGCCTATTGTAGCATCTACCAATGTGTCGATGCTAGGCAAGGGGAAATCATCCTTGGGACTCACTTTGTTTAGATCTCAAAAATTGGTGCATATGCGAATCCTCCCGTCAGGCTTCTTGACGGGTACCATGTTGGATAGCCATGGTGGGTAATCCATGCAGATGACAAACTGTGCATCCAACAGCTTTTGTAGCTCATCTTTGACCATTAAGGCTACTATTGGGTGCATCTTACGTAGTTTTTGCTTGACTGGCTTGACTGTCGGATCAAGCGTTAGATTATGCATGACTAGCTATGGGTCTAGCCCCGACATGTCTTTGTAGGACCATGCAAAAACCTCCTTCTTCTCTTTGAGAAGGGCAATGTAATCGGCTTGCTCTTCGAGGGATAGACTTACCCCTAGCTTAATGATTTGTGGATTCATTGGATCAAAGCCGATGTCTACGTCAATCGTCTCTTCGACTGACATGTGGGACCCGTCCTCCAACTGGTGTGGAGTTGGGATCAGGTGGATATCAGTTGCTAAATTTAGATCTACGTTTGGAACATCGGGTTCCTCTTTAGCATGGAAGATATCCTGAGTTGGTCTTGGGGTGAAATGAAGCATCTCATCGCAAGGCCAGTACTCTGATGGAGATGGTGGCGAGTTAGCATGATCCCAGTCTATGGCATCTAGGTTTAGATACAATGGTCATGTTGGATCGGCTGGATTGTGGATGGGGGTGGTTAAGTCAATGGAGATCATGTTGATGAAGTGAATTTTGTCTCCATTACCACACGGGTGGTGACTTAGACATCCTTGGTGATCTTTGTGCTCCGGATCTGGCTCTATGGGTATTGGCACAAATGGATCGGCCCTATGTGTGGATAAAATGACAGGGTCTGCCCTTGGCACTGATGGCTCTATAAGGTCTCTGGGTGGAGGGTGCTCTCTGTATGCCTAAAGTGGCGGGTGCAGTAGTTGGTCCAACTATGCTTGGTTTAGGTGCCACCTATGCCTTGGCCCCATGTTTAGTTGTTCAAACATGTCATCAATGTCCATGGGGTATTGCTGCTGTCGCATATGATTGAGATATGCCATCTCAGTCTTGTCTTCATAATCGCTATCAGATATCCATAGGCCTTCGTTGGCTCCGATAGTTGTTTGTGGCATGTGAGGCTCGTTCTACTCAAGCAAGTTAATTTGATCCCATCGAGGTTGTTTCGCTCTCTACGAGAGGACCTGATTCTCTTGAGGTGGCATTTGCTCAATTGGAGCATTCAAGGGGAACATCACCATGAAGTCCTCCTGATAATCATCTATGGGCGTCACTTGCGAGTGATTGCTATCGAACTCGAAAGGGTCCCAAGGCACTACCTCATACTCTAACTCATCTTCTGAAGATCCTTCTTGACCTTGTCTATATCCCTCTTGTAGGTGAGTCCTCGAAATTTCTCCTTTCTCGATCGAAGGGAAAGGGTTGTTGAGGTCAACAAGGTTGGTTGTTAACAATGGGAGATAATCCCCCAATGTGTACGTTGTGTTAGGATTGGCATATGGATCTTGTGCCAACCCATCCTTGTTGCCTATCCCTAGGCCTTGCATGTTCTCTACCAAGATGTCAAGGGGCAAAGGGTGGTTGAACCCTACTCCTGATTTGTCATACGACATCTGATATCTTGGTTGACAAAGAACGTGCACCCCTTGTTCATATCTGCCCAACCCATATCCATGCCAATTACATTGGCCAAGGTATTTCAAAGCAAATTTCGGGTTGGACAGATAGTTGACGTTCTCGACAAAGGGCTCTTCATCCTCTTCCTCTTGCAGGTAAGGTTCAATGTCATTGTCGAGGCCCCCATATACAAAATTTGTCTGGTTTGGTGGGTAGCCCAAAGGGACAATAGTGTCGATGGGGAGGTGAGGTCTCCCCATGTCCTGCATGGACTCAAGTGCAGGTGTTGCTACAATGTTCTGCACTAGGTACTCCCCCAGGCCTGTATTGGCCATCTCAATGGTGATCGTTGGTGGTTTAGGGGGAGGGAGGAATGGGAGTTCTTCTTGAGTCCACTCCATGTCGGGTGAACTAGGTGTCTCGACTTCCATTCGGCTAGGCACCTCTTCGATAGATATGGTTGAGACTAATGGTGGTGCCTCTTCCAAGGGTTTCTTCCCATTGTCCTTCAGTGTGGCCACCGTAGGTGGCATCGTTGGTGAAGGACCAGACGATGAAGATGGACCCGACTGGGGATTTGAGGGACTTAACAGCGGGGATGTATGCAAAATCGGACCCTATTTGGATGGATTCAACTGAAATTCCAAATGTGTCGATGGAAGGGTCGATTGTGGCATCAGCTGCATCGCATTGCAATACTTGAAGGGCTCTAAGTCTACCGGGACCACATGCACTTTCCTTTCCTATGTGTACTTTAGGCATTGATGGGCTATCGAAGGGACACACTTCATGTCCCTGATCCAAGGCCGGTCCAACAAGATATTATAGGCCATCTCACCTTCCAAGATATGGCACAACGTAGGAATAGTCTTTTGTCCCACTTGGATGGGTAGGAAAATTGTGCCAACCGTCGAGCATATCGCGTCATTGAATGCTCGAAGGGTATAGGTGGAGGCCATAATGTGAGATGTTGGCAACTTTAGGTGTTTCAATTTCATTGTTGTGATTATATTACTGGATGAGCTAGTGTCCACCAACACCCTCTTAAACGGAATCTTGTTGACCCACGTAATGATGTGCAGGGGTGGATCCGCCATATCACCAGTCACCGATTTTAGTTCGTCTTCTCTAAAGGTGATGACTGGTTCTGTACATCATCTTACGTGTCCCACAAAGTTTTTGAAAGAGTTTGCTTCATGGGGCTATAGCTCGATGGCTTTTAATATCTCCATTAGAGCCTCCCGATGGGGCGATGATTGTTGTATGAGATCATAGATGGAGAGCCTAGCCGACGTGGTCCTTAAAATTTGGGTAAGTTTAGTCCGAATCATGGCCATTGGTCTAGGTAGGGGAGGTTGTGTAGGGTGCTATGGAGGTTATGACGTTGATGGAACCTCTCCTATAGCCACCGTTGGGGCATCTGTGCTTGGGTACCTCTTGTTTCAAGTCACTATGCTTATCATCCCTACATACCCCTACATGGGGCAGTTCTGTGTCACCTCATTGACTTGAAGGGTATTTTCCTGCACATCATGGGCAGGCAGGGGGTTTTTGATGACCTCCATCTATTGTTTGTTTGGAATAATAGGATTATCCAATGCTAGCGTCTTGTTGTCTATTAGGTCTTGCACTAAGCTTTTGAACTTCCAACACGTGTAAAGGTCATGTCCTTTCTATCGGTGAAATCTACAGTACAAGTCTTCCCTATAGCCCTTGGGTTTTGGCACGTTGGGGTCTATGGGTCGACTTTCTAGCAGGTTTATCAATTTTGTTGCATACAAGCGGTCAAACAAGGAGTCTTTAGACTCTATGAAGGGTGTGAATTGTCTCCTAGGGTGACGCTGCTGATTTTGCTCTTGCCTATGATTTTCCTTTTCATAGGTGTCAAGGGGAACTTCTTGATAATTATCCTTTGGGGGCTATATTTCTTGTGCAGGCTTAGGTATGTTTATAACAACCTGATTAACCGTGGTGGGTTTTGGTTGTGTTGACCCAGTTTTGGCATTTTTGGGCCACTCTTTCTTGCGTGGCTTGGCAATATTGCCATCCTATATCTTGATCTTGTAGACACCAAAACAACACCAATCCGATTATGTGACTGCAAACACTGATCGCTTTGACACACACAGCCCCCAGGGCAGCCCTCAAAGGTTAAAAAGTGGTCCTAACCACTTTTGTAGCAATTTTGTAAGGTTAGAAGGCAATTTGGCACATTCAGGCACTTTGCTCAGTATTCGTCCCTCCCAGGGACGAATTCAAATTGGGATCCGTCTCTCCCAGGGACGAATTCTGAATTCGTCCTGGGTCGGGACGAATTCCAGGTTCAACGGGCAAAAAGAAAAATGGCGCCAAGTGGCAGCCGAGGACAGTCAATTAATGCCTCCTGCCTTGCATGCGCGTGTAGGTGGGCAGAGTAGGCGTTAGAGGACTGTCACAAGGGCAGTCATGGAAGCCCAAGTCAGGGAGGAGTCTCCTCCCTCTTGGGAAGGCATGGCCGCCACATGGCACCCCTGCATGCCCCTCCAAAGAGACCCCTTGGGTCTATAAAATGGTGGACTTTCCCACCCAAAAAAGACAAGTTGGAGGCATTTTCAAGCAACGAAGTGCTGCCAAATTGAACACCACATTGTACCCTTTTTGATTCACCTCTTCCACATCCTTGATCTCTTTCGCAAGAGAGGTTATTGGGTGGCTTTTGGAAGTGTGAATCCGGACCCAAAACCCGACATTTGACCACATTGATCTACCAATTCGTCGACAACCCATTACAAAATATTTTGGGCCCATCCCAAGTGGATTGGTGCCGAAATCAAGTTCTAACGGTGGGCGGCCCGCCCGGGCGCCCCGCATTTCTTAGTTTCATTTTAATTTATTCTTTTGCCACTTGTTCATATTCCATTCCATTTTATACTGTTTAGATAGTTCATAATTTCGATTTTATAATGTTGTGATCAAATATTATCATGTTTTGTCGCTTTTGTGGTCTTCACTAACTTGCAGGTAACAACGTCAAATTCCCATTGATGGAGGTCAAATTGGGAAAATCCGACCATCTGGGTCATCCCAAAATGCCCCCAATTAGCTAACCCCTATGTTTGCAGGTCTTTTGGAGATCCCGAGGAGCGACATTTGGGCAGCATCACTTCGGCGCTTTGTCGCAGGCGAATTCGTCCTACCCAGGGACGAATTACAGTAGAATTCGTCCTGCCCAGGGACGAATTACAGTGGAACGCAAATCGGCGGAGTTTCTCGACTGTTTTGATGGCAGTGGCCCTCTGGTAATGTTCTCTGGTCTCTGTCAAAATTGCAGGTTATTTAGAGTCATTTTATTCACCGGTTTAGTTAATCTTATGCATGCATCCTCCATTGGTTTTTAAGGTCAAACGCTTCATATTTTGTCACAGGTGCTACTAACAACTTTGTTGTTTCTTTGAATGCAGGAGGAGCAGCAAGAATCAAGGATTCATCAACACAAGCGGCGGCAACACTTTGGCCCGCCCATTTCAAATGTGGGCACGCGGAAGGAGGAATACTAAGTCATGATTGTAACCAAAATTCATTTAACGCTCCTAGCCCCTGAAAAGGGAGGAGGCATCTTTGTAACCGAGATTAAGAGAGTTAAATAAAAAGGGTTGTGTCTTCTATACTTTCTTTTGTCTCCGTTCAATTCGTCACTTTTCATTTCATGCATTTCACATTGTAGGACTTAAGCGTTTGTTTGATTTTGGATGCATCGCAATAGTTTTCTTTTCAAATATTCCGAAATCTCGTGCTTTCAGTGGCGATCACGGTGGGACTCTGTCCCCTGGTTTTTTAAGATCGAGAAACTGATCAAAAATTTGTGATTTGTGCTTACAGGTACCATTGTTCGAGCTCTGACTGTTATTCGTCTTTGCCTGTGGCGAATACCTTACTGTAATTCGTCTGACCCTGAGACGAATTCTAATTCATCTCAGACAGGGACGAATTCTGTTCTGTAATTCGTCTCACACAGGGACGAATTTTTGTCTATGCATTTTCAGGGCCGAGGATCAGAAACAACAGGTCTAGGCAGAGAAAAGGTAAGGATCCTAAACTGTTCCTGTCATTTTCTGCTTTTTCTGTTTCTGTTTTTGTCAATTTTGCCTTCTTAAGGAAAGTAGTTGCTTCTGCCTGTTTCATTTTTTAATAAAAAGAATCACACACACATCACGTGGCATTTTTAAACCAAGGAGCTGGTCGTAAGACCCCAGCCCTTGATCAAGACCAACGGTGGGTTCATCACCACCTTGGCTTGATTTTTGCATCCATTTACCCCGATTGTCACTGTTGTTAGGCATAAATCCTGACGAAAGCTGACCGAGTGTCACTGGGGTGATTCCCAGCGCATGAGGATAAGTCTTCTATGGTAGGTGTCATTAACAGGACAATCCCCCTTCCGTACCGCCTACGTACCACGTACCATCTGCTCTCACGTACCTATAGTTTCCCTCTCGTAAGGGCGGGTATATAGAGAGGTTGGTATATCGGCCGAGCAATGGTATATTGAAGGGGCGACCATTTATGGGAGTTATATGAGCCTTCATTATGCATTTAAACGTTCTTCAAAACTTTCAAAAACAAAACAAAATCATCAAAATGCACTAAAACCAGTTTAGGACACACCATTAATCTTTAAAAGAGATAATCACCGTTTGTGTATGTGTGTGTTCATTTCTGCTTAGTGTAACAAAAAAAAGTCAAAAAATCATAAAAGAGATAAAATCTGCTTAGCTGGTAGAAGAGCACCACAATGGTGTGCACCCGTAGCCAAGCCCAATCAAGGGCAGAAGCTACGAAAAGTGTACAAGGAGAGGGCACAAGTCGCCTTCGCTTTAGCCCTGAGGACTTGGCCATACCGCCTTGGCGGTCTGGACCACAAGAGAGTCCACATCATTCCATGTCAAGGTGGAATTATAGGGATACCCCTCTGGGGGACACGCCCATTCAGCACAGCCCCTTTCGGGAAGAAGCTTTACATGTGGCACTCAACGTAAATAGAAGACCGCCTTTAGAGGCTAGATATGAGTGGCCACCATGCAACGAAGCGCTAGAGAGGCACAGTGCCCATGAGGAGAGACAACGTGACTATGGCATCTCTCCTTTGCCTCCCATCATTGTTAGAACTGAAAGACAAAACCCAGAGCGCAGGGCTCTCCACACAGGGCGAGCTAACTCCGCCCGCCCCTTTCACACCCATGAAAGGGAGTACGAGGAAGACCATCAAATTCCTCGAGAGCAATATACAATGTGGGAGCCTTGCGCTTCCGCACCTGCTAGATACCATGGTCACACATCGAGGCCAGAGCCTCAGGTAAATGCCGCCAACCTCGACAGAGGGAAGCGACCCATTGAAATCTCGGATCATCAAGACCGAGGCAAATACATAGGAGAAACATTCAAGCCTCCTAAGCCCAAGATGGCAGACCAAATTGACCTGGCAGTCGCCAGACATGCCACCCGCCAAGCCCAGATCACGCGGCTTGAGCAAGATCATCAACAGTTAGAGCACTTATACCGCCTTAACAAAGAGCGCATGCAGCGCGAAGCGGACGAGCTGCTTTATAAACTACCTGAGAGGGTGCCAACCCCTCGCACCCAAAAAGCAGAACAATATGAGAGGCATAATCCCTTGGTGCAGGATAGGTCTCCGCGACCTCGTCAAGCTTTGCCTCCGAGACCCCATAGACCTGAGAGGGAGGCCACTCCCCGAAACAATGATGGGTACCCTCAGCGGGGACTCACTCAGGGTCATAGGTCTCGCCCAGAGACTCCTCAGGAAGTTTATGAGGAGTATGAACCAGAAGTAGAATGGGCCGAAATGCCCTATCAAGGCGGGAGGGCTGCCATTCGGCCACCCCCCCATAGGCCTCCAGTCTCCCATAACTCACAATGGGAGCAAACAAAAGAGGAAGAGATTAAGTCTTTCGATGCATACAAAGCGCTATTAGAGCATTTGGAGTCTATGGAGACCAAAGCTTCTGGGCACCAAAAGCCCACGTTACGTCAACTCCGCAGTCATCCAGTGCATCCGTCAGTGCCCACACCTCCTTACCCCGAACATTTCAAGTTGCCTCAGTTGGCAATCTTTAAGGGTGAAGAGGATGCTCAAGAGCATGTGACAAGATTCCTGAGCCAATGCTTTGGCATTCAGGATAATGATGCGTTGTTGCTAAGGACATTCATAACCACATTCGTAGGCCCTACCTCGGATTGGTTCACATAGTTGTCGAAGCACAACATAAATAATTTGGATCAATTAGTGGATGCGTTCCTTGAACGCTTCGCCTTCAACACCAAGAAGAAGGCATCATTGAGTGACCTGGCCAGCCTTTGGCAATATGAGGAAGAGACAATGGCGGCTTACGGGAATCGATGGAGGGCTCTGCTTTCTAAGCTACCCTACCTTCCCCCTATGTCCGACCTCACACAAATGTTTTCACGAAGTTGTCTGAGATCAATCTCTGGGCTATTGCAGCTGCAGCAATACGCCACCTTGGAAGAAGCTCTGGCGCAAGCCAGAGTTATCGAAGAGATCAAAATACAGGATGGCAAAATTGCCAAACCTAAAAAGAAAGAGTGGAACAAAAACACCAAGACAGGGACTACGCAACCAAAACCCGCTGCGGTTAATCAAGTTGCGATAAATGTTCCTAAGCCTGCACAAGAAACACAGCCTCAAAAGGCTAATTATCAAGCAGTGCCTCCTAATAATTATGAAAGAGAAAATAAAAAATAGGAGCAAAATCAGCAGCGTCGCCCTAGGCGACAATTCACCCCTTATACGGAGTCTAGGGACTCCCTATTTGACCGCTTGTCAGTGGCAAATTTAATCACCCTTCCAAAAATCCAAACCATAGATCCTAACGCTCCCAAGCCTAAGGGATACAGAGAGGATTTATATTGTAGGTTCCACAGGCGAAGGGGACATGACCTGAACGCATGCTGGAAATTCAAGGGATTAATACAAGACTTGATTGATAATAAAACATTGGCGGTGGACAACCCCATAGCGCCAAATAACCAGCAGATGGGAGTCTTCAAGGATCCCTTGCCTACCCATGAGGCACAGGAAAAACCCCTTCAGGTCAATGAGGTGCGACAGAATCTCCCCATGCAAGGGTATGTGGGAATGATAAGCATAGTGACCAGGAACAAGAAATACCCAGGGGTTGCCCCCGCGACAGCCACAAGAGAAGTTCCAACAACGTCGCAACCTCAACAACACCCTGTGCAGTTACCTCCGCCTAGACCTGAGGTCACGATACGGACCAAACTCACGCAGAGTTTGTGGACCACGTCGGCTAGGCTATCCATATATGAGCTTATACAACAATCAACGCCCCATCGGGAAGCTCTCATGGAAATTTTGAAAGCCATCGAGTTGCAGCCCCATGAAGCGAATTCCTTCAATAACTTCGTGGGACATGTAAAACGATGTACGGAGCCGGTCATCACCTTCCGAGAAGATGAAGTTAAATCAGTATCTGATGACATGGCAGATCCACCCCTGCATGTAATCGTGCGGGTCAACGGGATCCCGTATAAGAGGGTGTTGGTAGACACTGGCTCGTCTAGTAACATCATTACTACAGCAACATTGAAACATCTGAAGCTGCCAGCCTCTCACATCACCGCTTCCACTTACACACTGCGAGCATTCAACGATGCGATATGCTCGATAGTTGGCACAATTGTTCTACCCATTCAGGTAGGACAAAAGATGATACCTACATTGTGCCATATTTTGGAAGGCGAGATGGCGTACAACATATTGCTAGGGCGGCCATGGATCAGGGACATGAAGTGTGTCCCTTCGATAGCTCACCAGTGTTTGAAGTATGCATTTGAAGGAGAAGTACATGTAGTCCCGACGGACTTAGAACCCTTCAAATATTGCAATGCGATGCAATTGATGCCGCAATCGACCCTCCCATCGACGCACTTGGATTTCTAGTTAAATCCATCTAGACAGGGTCCGATGCCGCAGGCACCACTGGTGACTAATCCATCAAAACCCTAGCCAAGTGCATCTTCATCGTCCGCTCCTTCACTATCAATGCCACCTGTCATGGCTAAATAGAAGGACAAAGGGAAACAAATCCTGGAAGAGGCTCAACCCCTAGAGGAGGTGCTGCCAACAATATCAACCATCTCAATAGAAGAGATACCTAGCACAATGGAAGCTGAGGCTCCTAGTCTACCCAACATGGAATGGACTCCAGAAGGGCTTCCGTTCCCTCCCCCTCAATCACCAACAATTACTGTTGAAATGGCCAGTACGGGCTTGGGGGAGTATCTAGTGCGAGAATGTTGTAGCAACGCCCACGCTAGAGTCAGTGCAAGACATGGGGAGACCTCGCCTCCCCATCGGGACAGTTGTTCCTTTAGGCTACCCACCAAACCAGACCAATTTTGTGTATGGGGGCCTTGACCATGGTGCTGAACCATGCATGCAAAAGGACGAGGACGAAGAGCCTTTTGTAGAAAATGTCAACTATCTGTCTAACCCAGACTTTGCTCTGAGATATCTTGGCCAATGCAATTGGCATGGATACGGGCTAGGCAGGTATGAGCAAGGAGTGCATGTCCTTTGCCAGCCAAGATACCAAATGCCTTATGACAAGTCGGGAGTAGGGTTCAACCACCCCCTGCCCTTAGACATCTTGGTGGAAAACATGCAAGGCCTAGGAATAGGCAACAAGGGTGGATTGGCATCAGATCCTTATGCCAACCCAAACACAACATATACATTGGGAGATTACCTCCCATGGTCAACAACCACCCTTGGTAACATCAATAATCCTTCTCCTTTGCTAGAGAGAGGTGAAAGTTCGGAACTCACTTTCAAGGAGAGCATAAACAATGTCTAGAAGGATCTTTGGAGGATGAATCAGAACATGAACCAGTGTCATATGTTCCCTTCGAATCCAATAGTGATCACTCACGAGAGATTCCCATGAATAACTGGCAAGAGATATTTTTGAAACTGTTCCCTTTAGAGGTTCCAGTTGAGCCAGTGTTGTGTCAAGAGAATCAGGTCCCTCCACCAAGTGTGGAACAACCGCAATGGGACCAGATTAATTTGCTAGAACAAGGTGAACCCTTAATGTCGCAAGCAGTTGTTGAAGAAAATGAACATTTTTGGATCTCCGACAGTGATTCGGAAGATGAGACTGAGATGGCCTATCTCAACCACATGCGACAAATGCAACAAAGGCAACAAGTGCAACAATGGCGTCCCTTGGGGATTAATGACTTATTTGCATAGATGGGCATACTGCCAGGGCATGAGTGGTACGTAGACCCAGCAGGGTGGGACCAAGTGTTGGATCCATGGCTCCAAGTTTATGATGAGCACCGTCCACCCCGAGACCCTATAATGACATCAGTGCCGAGGGAAGACCCTGTCTTCCTATCAGCACATAGGGCCGATCCATTCATGCCTGTCCCTCTAGAGCCAGATCCAGAACATAGGGAACATCCAGAATGTTTGAGTCATCACACCCACGGTAATGGAGACCAAATTCATTTCATCCACATGATCTCCATTGATTTGACCGCACCCATCCGCAATCCGGCCGATCCAGCATGGTCATTGCATCTAGACATAGATGCCATCGACTGGGATCACGTCAATTCACCTCCATCCCCATCAGAGTACTGGCCTTTCGGTAAAATGCCTCATTTTACCCCAGGGACAACTCAGGATATCTTTCAGGCTGAAGAGGAACCCGAGGTTCCCAATGCAGATTTAAACTCAGCTAATGATATCCATTTGATCCCGACTCCACATCAGTTGGAGGACGGATCCCACATGTCGATCGAGGAGACGACTGACGTAGACATCGACACAGATCCAATGAATCCATGGATTCTCAAGCTGGGGGTAAGTCTTTCCCCCGAAGAGCAAGCCGACTACATTGCCCTTCTCAAAGAGAAGAAGGAGGTTTTTGCATGGTCATACAGAGACATGCCGGGGCTAGATCCATAGCTAGTCACGCATAATCTAACGCTTGATCCGACAATCAAGCCAGTTAAGCAAAAACTACGTAAGATGCACCCAACAGTGGCCTTGATGGTCAAAGATGAATTGCAAAAGCTGTTGGATGCACAGTTTGTCATCTGCATGGATTATCCGCCATGGCTATCCAACATGGTGCCCATCAAAAATCCCGACGGGAGGATTCACATATGCACTAATTTTTGAGATCTAAACAAAGCGAGTCCTAAGGATGATTTCCCCTTGCCAAGCATCGACGCGTTGGTAGACGCTACAGTAGGTCACGAAATGCTATCCCTCATGGATGGTTTCTCGGGATACAATCAGATTCGTATCAATCTCGAGGACCAACTAAAAATGGCGTTCACAACGCCTTGGGGGACATTTTGTTATAAGGTCATGCCTTTTGGCCTTAAAAATGCTGGCGCCACCTACCAACGTGCCATGACGTACATCTTCCATGATTACATGCATAAAACTTTGGAAGATTACATGGATGATTTGTTGGCCAAGTCTCTTTTGCGCCCAAATCATCTCGATGACTTAAGCAAGATCCTCGATCGCCTCATGGAGCATAAAGTCGACTGAATCCCAAGAAGTGCGTATTTGGCGTCACATCTGGAAAACTCTTGGGTTTCATAGTCTCAAAGCGAGGTATCGAGGTGGACCCAAAGAAAGTCAAGGCAATCCTTGAAATGGTTCCCCCAACTACCATTAAGCAGCTCAAAAGTCTGCAGGGAAAGGTCACGTCAATCAAGCGCTTCATAGCGCAGCTATCTGACAAGTGCCGACCCATGAACAAATTATTGCACAAGGGGGTAGCATTTCACTGGGATGACGAGTGCCAGTCAGCCTTTGATGACATCAAACAATACTTGGCTTCGCCGCCAGTATTGGCACCACCTAGACCAGGAGTGTCATTCTACTTATACATCTCGACTACTGAGGTGGCACTGGGCGCCATGCTGGCCCAGAAGAATGAACTTCACAAAGAACAGGCTACTTATTATCTTAGCCGCACCCTGGTCGGTTATGAACTTAACTATGCATACGTCGAGAAACTCTGCTTGGCAGTGGTGTTTGCTACCAAAAAGCTATGCCACTACATGCTGAGCAACACTACGTATGTTGTGTCTAAGGAGAATCCATTGCGATACATGATGAGTCGTACTTATCATAGTAGTCGCACGGCAAAATGGATCATGTTGTTGACGGAATTTGACATAGAATTTATCGGACAAAAATCTATCAAAGGACAAGTCATAGCCGATCAACTAGCAGAGGCTCCTCTCGAAGACGATCAGCCTCTAGTCATAGAACTACCCGATGATGGGGTCTTCCATGTCTCAGAATCGCCAGATTCTGATGAGCCTGAGTCACAGGCTGACATAACCCTATTTTTTGATGGTTCTAAATGTGAGCAAGGTGGTGGCATGAGAATAGTATTCTTCACACCGTAGGGTGCTCCAATGCCCCTGTCATTTAAATTAAATTTCCCATGCACCAACAATAATGCAGAGTATGAAGCCTTGCTCATAGGTCTTCAGACAACAATCACCATGAACATCAAAAGACTGAACATCTTTGGTGATTCATTGTTAATTGTCAATCAAGTCAAAGGGGTATTCCAATGCAAATGCCCAGTTCTACAGGCTTATAAAGCCCTTGTGGACAAATTCCTGGCAAAACTTGAGTGGTATGACATCGAGGCACTCCCTCGGTCATCGAATCATTTTGCGGACACAATGGCCTCCTTGGGGTCACTAATCCCGCAAGACCTTTCCGGTGATATGACAACCATTCAAGTCAAAACCTTATCGCAATCCGTGATGGAGCGTGCAAGCTCTGACTTGATGCTAGGAATCCACATGATCCAGATTGAACCATCCTCGGATAAGTTCTCTCGAATCCACGATCATCTGAAACATGCCAACTGGGGGTCCTTGTTCTCCCCTACTCCCATTAATAGCAACACAATGCTATTCTTACAAGTTCTATCCCGCTCAGCGTTTGCTAGGGATGAACTTCAAGAGGGATTGGTTGTTCATACCGTCGAGGTTTCTGATCAACAGGACTGGTATTTACCCATTAGAGACTACCTCAAGTTAGGTAATCTCCCGCTTGGATTGACGCATGCCGCAAAACGAGCATTCAAGCAGAAAGCGGCTAAGTATGTCTTGATAGGAGACATTTTGTATCGTCGCAGCTATGAAGGAATCCTCCTTCGTTGCTTGGACCAGCAAGAGTCCACTTGGGCGATCGCCCAAGCGCATGATGGTACATGTGGTGGCCACTTCAGTGGTATGGCCATCGCAAAGCGCATTCTTCGCATGGGCTATTATTGGCCATCTTTAGAGCGAGATTGTTGCGCATATGTCAGGAAGTGCGTGAAGTGTCAACACCATGCCAATTTGATGCATGTACCTTCCCAGGCCTTGCAGACAGTCCAGTCCGCTTGGCCATTTTCATAGTGGGGCTTCGATCTAATTGGAAAGATCTCCCCTATGTCGTCAAGCCATCACACGTTTATCATAACGGCCACAGAGTATTTTACCAAGTGGGTGGAAGCAGTTCCGCTTACCTCTACGACAGGACCCCGCATTGTGGAGTTCATTTTGCATAACATCATATGTCATTTTGGTATTCCATCCAAAATAGTCTCGGATAATGGGACACCATTCAAGAACAAAGACGTGCGTGCTTTGACCACAAAGTACAAAATTCAGCATAGTTTTTTGACACCCTATTATCCATAGGCGAATGGGCAAGCAGAAGCGTCAAACAAAATGCTAGTTGCCATCCTTAAAAATATGGTCACAGATAGTCATAAGGATTGGCACATCCAAATCCCACTTGCCCTATGGGCTTATCGCACTAGCATTCGGACGCCCACTGGGGCCACTCCGTTTTTGCTCGTGTATGGCTCCGAGGCAGTCATGCCTCTAGAGTTGGAAATTCCTTCCCTGCGCATATCAATGCAAGAGTTCATCGATGATGATGCTGCACGGCAAGCCCGGTTAGACCAGCTTACGTTGCTTGACGAACGACGCGTTAATGCTCTCGAGCATTTACGTATCTATCAAGAGCGACTTAAGAAAGCTTACAACATGAAAGTTCACCTGAGGGACTTTCGGGTTGGTGATTTGGTTTTGAAGGAAAACCAACAGAACTCTAGTTTGTCGTCCCACCTAAGGGACAAATTCATGGCAAATTGGATAGGTCCATATGTCATTGATAGCAAAATAGGACCCGGGACATACCGGCTAGCTTCTCTTGATGGAATCAAGGAAACAGAACCCTTGAATATCAGTCATTTGTGCCCATTCCATATCTAAGAGAGCCATATCCCAAAAATGCTCCAAGGATTCATATAATCGCTTGGTCAATCCCAAAAATGCTCCAAGGATTCTTATAATCGCTTGGTCAATCCCAAAAATGCTCCAAGGATTCATATAATCGCTTGGTCAATCCCAAAAATGCTCCAAGGATTCATATAATCGCTTGGTCAATCCCAAAAATGCTCCAAGGATTCTTATAATCGCTTGGTCAATCCCAAAAATGCTCCAAGGATTCCTATAATCGCTTGGTCAATCCCAAAAATGCTCCAAGGATTCCTATAATCGCTTGGTCAATCCCAAAAATGCTCCAAGGATTCTTGTAATCGCTTGGTCAATCCCAAAAATGCTCCAAGGATTCTTATAATCGCTTGGTCAATCCCAAAATGCTCCAAGGATTCCCACAATCGCTTGGTCAAAAATAAAGAAAATCCAAAAATCATCAAAAACAACAAAAATTTGCATCTCATTTCTAGGCATGCTCAAATTCATCAATAAAAGCTCTTCTCACATCTCATCTTCATATTCACAAAAATCATTCCATCAAAAATACAAAAATATATAGCTGCATTAAGCATCGCATCCATACATTGCATATTTGTGGTCGTACAGGTCAAAGGCACCATAGGCCGTAATTGCTTTGCTAGTCTATCTTGTTCCACATTTTTCCATTTTATAAGCAATCCAAAAAAAAACAAAAATACACCATTTACTGCTTTTTACCACACTAGAGTCAGTGGTCTTATAATGTATCAAGAGTTTTCGTCTTTCAGTCGTAATTTTGCTTTCTAGCCATGTACTGTACCAAGTCAGACAGATTTTACGAAGGTAGAGTTCTACTTGAATCACACCTTGTTACATAGCATCCCAACACAAATTTAAAACATATAAAAATTCCTAAGTTGTGTGAACGAAAGATGAAACCTGCAAAGCAATCCAGGTCACCATAAGCGAAATGGTTATCTTGCTCATCCCCCTGTGCGAATGACCCAAAGAATGCTGAGAGTTGGCAAAAGGACAAGCATCTTCCCTACCCAATTCCCCAAGAATCCCAAGTTCTCAATAGTTGCAAAACATCAAAAATTTGCAAACGTCAAAACTCCAAAAATTTGACATCATCCCCAAAGTGCACACATCAAAAAGCACATACAATAGTGATTCTTATCACTCAAATCCAAATCCCTTGCTCAAAAGAAAAAAAATATAAAAAATAAATAGTGATTTTTATCACTACAAAGGAGCAAGTATCCCAATACAATTGAAGAAAAGAAGGGAGTCGAACTTGAATCCCTGGAACTCTCAGCATTTCGACAGGTCATGAGGCAAGCCTCAGTACCGGTTTGGTTGATAGCCTATCGGTCACTGGTGGTAAACTTCCCGCATGACGATATATCTGTCACATTAACTTGTGTACAGATCAATGTTTGCATGTGGATGAGCTAGCTTATGGTATCCTAGATAGCACCGTAGATTAATCTAACTAAATACAATAAAGGAGTTAGTGGAGCTAATTAGGTGATCCTCAGTACAGGTTCGGTTGAGAGCCCATCTGGCACTGGCGGTATCCTGACAAATACCACATAAATGAACTCAATTGCACACACAGGGATGTGAAATAACTTGGTCAAAAACAAGTCCGATTCATACCTTGTTCAAAAGTCTTGTAAGATAAAGTACAGTCATGGCTAGTGAGTTAAAACCGTCTGAGTCTCAGAAAACCTTAGCTACATTTCTAAACCAACTGCGCTACTTTTCATCCTTACAATACCATCAAAAAATACAAAAACCACATGTATACATACAAAGTCATTCACCACAACAATCGCCTAAAAACAAAATAACAGAGTCCTAAACAGTCTATGGTGCCCTAACCAAACATCACAAATTCCATTCATCCATTTCATTTTTGCATATCACATATAAATCAAAAACATTTGCATTCATCATAACATATGCATCCATCAAAATAAATTAACATGCATACATCCATATTCATCAACCATCATGCATAAGATCAAATCATCACATGTGCATAAACAAAATAAAGCTGTATATATATATATATATATATATATCATCAAAAAAATGCCCGCAGGCTACAAAACTGGTCCTCTGACCCCGCAATCAATACAACAAAACCACCCAGCCTAAGGCGTCGGCCACCATGATCACGCAGGATCGGTGCGACGGGAACTACCCCCCATGGTGTGGGTCCTATGGGACCCCTCAGGGCGGCTACTGCTAGCCCCCACATCATGCCTACTACCGCCTCCCTCATCCAATCGCCTACGACGAGATGATGCTGACTGCTCAGTACCACTGTCCCTCGTCCGACGTGAAGATCCACCTCCCGACGGCTCAGGTAGCCGCCCACCGAGGCGGATGACCTCCCTCTCCAAATCTATCCGATGTCGAAACCACTCTGCCTCCCATCGATGGTAGTAAGCTATTGCATCGTCGCGCTGTGCCAAAACCCTATCCCGCTCTGCTAGCTGAGCCCGTAGGAGATCCCTCTCCCGTAGTGCATCCCCCAGCTCCTGGTCTCACCTCCGTAGCAGCTCCACCAAACATGCATTCTCAGCGCGTACCCCAGACTCCATCTCCTCCGCATCCGCCTGAGGCATGGGACTCTCTGGAACAGCAGCCTGCCCTGGCTCCCACTGCTCCGCCATGTCCTGCATCTCCGGCTGATCCGGAGCTCCCAAATCCACATCCTCACCCTCCACCTCTACCATCTTCGCATCCTCCAAAGGAGCTCCCCAATCATCCCCTGGTGCCTCAGCACCCTCCCCGCCCGTCATTGCCGCCTCTGCGCCTCCCAGTGGCCCCTCTCCCCGCCACCACCGTAGTACCCACCATGAGTCATACTCAGCGGTAGTCCCAATGTCATCCACGTCCGGGACGTCGATCACCGTGTCTGAATCCTCGCCCAGTGGCACGATGACCGGTCGGTCTAGAGTCCTCTCATCCCCTCGATGTCGATAGACCACGGGCTCACCAGGAAACCCCTGGCGCACCCCAAACTATCGTGTAACCCGGCTAAACGAGAAGAACTCATGCTCGGTCCCATGCCACCCAATCAGCCATCGCTCTCTACGTACCCATCGGAGCCACTCTCCAGCCTCCGGCCAGGCTGGACAATCCTGATAAGGGCACCAAACCACCTCCCCAGAGTGAGCCGAGAGAAGGTATCGACATAGTGCCCTACGACACCTGCCCATCGTCGACTCTGTCCCTGCTCTCTGGACCACCGCCATAGAACTACATACCCTATCTCCTTATCCTCCATCGTCGCCCGAGTCATCCATGGTAACCCGGGTAGCCTCTCAACCGCTATGTGCTACCAACCCTAGATCGACAGATAGCAGTTGATCCCCTTTCACTATCGGAAGCGGACCTCATACAGCTCCCCATAGAGCTATGCCAATAGTGTCTGTCCCCATCTCAGGATAAGCGGTGCCTCTATCGAGCACTCTACCAACTGCCACACCAAATCCAGCAGGTTCCATGGGAACCTCGCGCTTGACGAGTCAGGTAATAGCATGTTGGACATGAGGCCCATAAGGAATGCGTGCCTCACACCCAACACCCCCCTCTCCAACCACCATCAAACCAAAATCTCGCCAATCTGCGTCGCCCTCTGCCCTCTCCAGTGGATCCTCCACACCCAGCTCCTCCCCATGCCCGAAGCATCTCGTCATTACAGTTGTCCGCTGATCACGCGGCGATGTCCTGATGGGCAGTCCATCTATCGAAATCCGTAGAAGCCGATAGATATCCTCCAAGGTAACAGTCATCTCCCCTGTTGGGAGATGGAAAGTGTTGGTCCGTGGATCCCAGAGATTGATCAGGGCCATCAAATAGGCCTGATCCACGACCACAGGCTCCAGTCGAGCCACCTGCTTGAGCCCAAGGGCATCAAGCCACTCCCAGTCAGCCTCAGTCAGCCTCCCCTGCACTTTAGTGAAAGCAATGGGTACACGGTACCGGCTCCTAACAACCTACAAAAGAAAATAACTCAAAAACATTAAAATCATGAAAAAAAGAACAACAAACACAAAAATTCAAAATTCAAAAATGTTTCAGTTCTAGGGTTCCTAATCCTAACTGATAAATTCCAAAAATAATTGAACAAAACAACTGCAATGTTAAACAAAAGTAATAATTCTAGGGAGCACTTACTGGTCTCGCTTCGGATCTGCCGCTCGACCCGGTTTGTGCACTCATGATGGCAGGGAAAATTCGGTAGCGCTTCGCTTCACAGAATTAACCTCCTTCTCCCCAGAGCTCCAAATCGCAAGAAAAATCAGACGCAAATGAGCCCAAACCCTAGATTTGGCCTTTAAATAGGCCTTTTTAGCTTAAATTCATCTTCCCCTGGGACGAGCGCTCTGGTTGGCGCTCGTCCCACCATGGGACGAATTCTAAGCTGGAATTCGTCCTACCCTGGGACGAATTCAGGCCAAAAATTTCAAAAAACATCAAAAATTGAACAAAAATGCACTAAAATAGATAATAAACTTGCCCGATGAGAGTGCTGTTGCACTTGACATCCCGGGCATACAAAACAGACGTTGGGGTCACAAATTGTCACTATCCTACTCCCTAAGAAGGCTATCTTAGCCGGACCGCTCCACGGGAAGACGGATTTTCGCCAATTTCAGCTCCAAAAAGCGTCGCAAAAAGGGTTACCACCCACCAAAAATAGGTCTAAATGTCAGAAAAATTGCACATGCTTAATGCTAAACCATCTAAAGGCACCCTTGCACAAGTCATCTTGGGTCAAGCGACTCGTCGCTTTTCTCACGAAGGTCATTCCCTCATCGATTCGTCGCTTGAGGGGGTAGTCACACTTAGTCACCAATCAACAAGCACACACCCAATTAAGGAAAATGACATGCATTCAAAGAATCATTGACAAAGACAATTACGCTCCTGCTTGGGGCAGTAAACAAGCAATAATCACAAATTGATCAAACACTTGGCATTCCCGAAGCATGAACACAAGGTTCCCCTGTGGACAAAAGGTTGCGCCCTTTGCCTAATCATGACTGATCAATGTCCAAGCTCAAGTCACACCTCACCAAAATAGGTTAATACTTGAAATCAAATTCCTTAGCTCGTCAGAAGCAAGGATTCAAGAATGCATGCCCTTTCCATACTTGGGGCATCAAAAGTTGGTTAGGTTACCAAGAAACCCTAATCATTAGTGCTTTGGTTATCTATTTTTGCTCGGCACTACGCCATGCACAGCGCATCCCAAAAAGGGGCATCTGTAGACACCAAAACAGCACCAATCCGATTATGTGACTGCAAACACTGATCGCTTTGACACACACAGCCCCCAGGGCAGCCCTCAGAGGTTAAACAGTGGTCCTAACCACTTTTGTAGCAATTTTGTAAGGTCAGAAGGCAATTTGGCACATTCAGGCACTTTGCTCAGTATTCGTCCCTCCCAGGGACGAATTCAAATTGGGATCCGTCCCTCCCAGGGATGAATTCTGAATTCATCCTGGGTCGGGATGAATTCCAGGTTCAACGGGCAAAAAGAAGAATGGTGCCAAGTGGCAGCCGAGGACAGTCAATTATTGCCTCCTGCCTTGCATGCGCGTGTAGGTGGGCAGAGTAGGCGTTAGAGGACTGTCACAAGGGCAATCATGGAAGCCCAAGTCAGGGAGGAGTCTCCTCCCTCTTGAGAAGGCATGGCCGCCACATGGCACCCCTGCATGCCCCTCCAAAGAGACCCCTTGGGTCTATAAAATGGTGGACTTTCCCACCCAGAAGAGACAAGTTGGAGGCATTTTCAAGCAACGAAGTGCTGCCAAATTGAACACCACATTGTACCCTTTTTGATTCACCTCTTCCACATCCTTGATCTCTTTCGCAAGAGAGGTTAGTGGGTGGCTTTTGGAAGTGTGAATCCGGACCCAAAACCCGACATTTGACCACATTGATCTACCAATTCGCCGACAACCCATTACAAAAGATTTTGGGCCCATCCCAAGTGGATTGGTGCCGAAATCAAGTTCTAACGGTGGGCGGCCCGCCCGGGCGCCCCGCATTTCTTAGTTTCATTTTAATTTATTCTTTTGCCACTTGTTCATATTCCATTCCATTTTATACTGTTTAGATAGTTCATAATTTCGATTTTATAATGTTTTGATCAAATATTATCATGTTTTGTCGTTTTGTGGTCTTCACTAACTTGCAGGTAACAACGTCAAATTCCCGTTGAAGGAGGTCAAATTGGGAAAATCCGACCATCTGGGTCGTCCCAAAATGCCCCCAATTAGCTAACCCCTATGTTTGTAGGTCTTTTGGAGATCCCGAGGAGCGACATTTGGGCAGCATCACTTCGACGCTTTGTCGTAGGCGAATTCGTCCTACCCAGGGACGAATTACAGTAGAATTCATCCTGCCCAGGGACGAATTACAGTGGAACACGAATCGGCAGAGTTTCCCCAACTGTTTTGATGGCAGTGGCCCTCTGGTAATGTTTTCTGGTCTCTGTCAAAATTGCAGGTTACTTAGAGTCATTTTATCCACTGTTTTAGTTAATCTTATGCATGCATCCTCCATTGGTTTTTAAGGTCAAACGCTTCATATTTTGTCACAGGTGCTACTAACGATTTTGTTGTTTCTTTGAATGCAGGAGGAGCAGCAAGGATCAAGGATTCATCAACACTAGCGGCGGCAACACTTTGGCCCGCCCATTTCAAATGTGGGCATGCGGAAGGAGGAATACTAAGTCATGATTGTAACCAAAATTCATTTAACGCTCCTAGCCCCTGAAAAGGGAGGAGGCATCTTTGTAACCGAGATTAAGAGAGTGAAATAAAAAGGGCTGTGTCTTCTATACTTTCTTTTGTCTCTGTTCAATTCGTCACTTTTCATTTCATGCATTTCACATTGTAGGACTTAAGCGTTTGTTTGATTTTGGATGCATCGCAATAGTTTTCTTTTCAAATCTTCCGGAATCTCGTGCTTTCAGATCTCCTCAATTATTTTGGCTTGTGCCAGGGCTTCCTCAAGAGTGGCATATTGTTGTAGCTGCAATAGCATGGAGATCGACCTCAAACAACTTTTTGAGAACATTTGGGTCAGGTCGGCCATGGGAGGGAGGTAAGGTAGCTTTGAAAGCAACGTCCTCCACCGATTTCCATAAGCTGCCATGGTCTCTTCCTCATACTGCCTGAGGCTAGCTAGGTCACTTAAAGATGCCTTCTTCTTGGTATTAAAGGTGAAATGTTTGAGCAATGCGTCTACTAGCTGTTCCAGGTTACTGATGTTATGCTTCGGCAACTGGGTAAACCAATTCGAGGCAAGGCCTACGAACATGGTTATAAATGTTCTTAGAAGCAAAGCATCGTTGTCCTGAATGCCAAAGCATTGGCTCAGGAATCTTGTCACATGCTCTTGGGAATCCTCCTCCCCTCTAAATATTGCCAATTGAGGCATTTTAAAGTGTTCAAGGTATGGGGGTGCAAGCACTGAAGGATGCACATGATGACTACGGAGCTAGCATAAAGTGGGCTTTTGGGTCCTAGAAGTATTGGTCTCCATAGACTCTAAGCACTCTAGCATCACTTTGTATGCATCGAAATATTTGATCTCTTCCTCCTTGGTTTGTTCTCGTCATGAATTGTAGGGAACTTGAGGCCTATGGAGGGGTAGTTGGGTAGCACCCCCTGCCTTGGTAGGGCATTTCAGGTCGCTCTTCTTCTTTCTCGAATTACTCATAGGCTTCTTGAGGAATTCCTGGGCATGACCTATAATCATGGGTGGGTGCCCACGGAGGGTGCCCATCATTGGCTCTAGGGGTAGTATCCCGCTTAGGTCTAGGAGGTCTTGGACGCAACCCTTGATAAGGTCGTGGAGACTTGTCTTGCACCAAGGGGTTGTGCCTCTCATACAACTATATCCTATATGTGCAAGGGGTTGGGACCCTCTCAGGCACAGTGTTCTAGAGCAACTCATCTGTCTAACGCCTAATGTGCTCTTTGCTAAGGTGATACAGGTGTTCTAACTATTATTGATCTTGCTTAAGCTACATGATTTGATATCAGTGGACGGCATGTTTGGAAAATTCCAAGTTGATTTGTTCTATTTTCTTGAGTCTAGGAGGCCTAGATGCCTCCCCTACACATCTATCTTGATCGTGGTGATATGAGATCTCTATAGATCGCTTCCCTCTGTTGAGGTTAGCGGCATTCACCCGAGGCTCTAGCCTTAGTAGGTGATCCTGATAAATAGCAGGTGCAAAAGTGCATTGTTCCCATGTTGTGTATTGCTCTTGAGGAATTTAGTGGTCTTCCTCATGCTCCCTTTCGTATATGTGAAAGGGGCGGGCAGAGTTGGCTCACCCTATCTAAAGAGCCTTGCGCTCTAGATTTGGCCTATTATTTTTTATAGTAATGAGGGGTAAAGGAGGGATGATGTAATCATGTGGCCCCTCCTTATGGACCCTATGTTTTTCTAGCACTTCGTCGCATGGTGGCCACTCATAACGAGTGTCTAAGGGAGCCCTCCCATCTATGTTGAGTGCCATGTGTAAGGACTCTTCCTGAAAGGGTCTATGTTGCATGGGTGTGCCCCTCGGAGGGGTGCCTCTATAGTCCCATTATTTCATGTTATGATGTGGACTATTGTGTGGTTCAGGCCGCCAAGGTGGTATGACCAAGTCCTTGGGGCTATAGAAGAGGTGACTTGTACCCCCTTGTACACTTTTTGTAGCTTCTGCCCGTGATTGGGCTTGGCTACGGGTGTACACCATGGTGGTGTTTCTCTAAATGATGCGTACATTTTTATTTTCTTTACAATTTTTTATGCTACACTAAACAAACAGGAGCCACACAAACAAAGAAGTGATTATCTCGTTTATGGATTAAAAGTGTGCCCTAAATCTGGTTCAGTGTGTTTTGATTTTTGTTTGAAAACCTTGTAAAGAAAATTTTGTTGTACATGCAATATGAGGGCTCTTATGTCTCCCAAAATGGTCACCCCTTCAATATACCACTGCCAATACGTTATATCGAACCTCTCAATATACCCGCCCTTATGTGATGGAAACTATTGGAACGCGAGAGCAGAATAGTACGTGGAACATAGGCGGTATGGAAGGGGAATTGCCCTATTTTTGACACCTACCATAGAAGACTTATCCTCATGCACTGGGAATCACCCCAGCTACACTTGGTTAGCTTTGATCAAAATTTACATCTAGAAATAGTAGCAATCAGGGTTATGTATGCAAACTTCAAGCCAAGGTGGTGATGAAATCCACCGTTGGTCTTGATCAAGTTTTGGGGTTTTATGACCAATGCCTTGATGTTTAGATTATATCATGCTATGTGTGGTTCTTTTTACTTGCACAAAGAAAGGAAACATGTTGTAAACTTTCCTATGCAAGCAAAGAAATAGAAAAATCACAAAAAAAAAGATAGAAAATTACAGAGTGTTCAGACAACCTACCTCTTCTCTGCCCACACCAGATGCCCCTGAGTTTTTGCTTAAAAATTGCATAAAGAGCTAATCGTCCTGGGGTGGAATGAATAGTAGATCTGTATTCATCACAGGGTGGGATGAATGCCTTATTCATCCCAAGGTGGCACAAATTCCAGTATGTATTTGTCACAGGGTGGCACGAGTAGCAGTCTAGCGCTTGAAGGATTAACACCTGAAAGCAAAAACATACAATTTTGATTAGAAATTTGATCCCAAAATCAAGGGACAGGGTCCCACCATGATCGCCACTGAAATCACAAGGATACGAAATCCCATAGGAATACCGGGTGCGGTGCAATAAAAAGCATGCGAAACGCTAAGTCCTACAAATGAACGAAGGACTAAAGTGCATGAAAAATGGAAAACAAATGAACTGAACTAAGATATAAAGCATATGTAAAGTGCAGCCCTTATTTTTATTAATTTTTCTTTGATACTAGGTTACAATACATCTCCTTCCTTTTTAAGAGCTAGGAGCGTTAGATATAGCTTTGTTACACCACAGATGGTACACTTCCTTTCGGGATCTTCCGCATGCCCACATTTGAAATGGGCAGGCTAAACATTTTCGCTGCTTGCATGAATGCATCTATAGTTCCTTTATTCCCCTTTGGTATCGAGATCCTACATTCAAAGAAACATCAAACGATTATTAGCACCTGGGGATGGAGGGAAATATGCAATCCCCAAGGCCTCCGATTAATGCATGCATGAAATAATAAAAACGGTAATAAAAACATGTCAAAATAATATGAAATTTGGATAGAAGCATGCAAACACCATCATGAACACATTGCAAAAGGAACAGTCGAGAAATCTACTATAGATTTCTAATCGCTCTGAGGTGGGATGATTAGGACTGTCATAAAATGTCATAAGGCAACCTCCTAAATGTCTGATCCAGAGGTCTCCAAAACACCTAAAAATTTGGGGTTAGGAAAAATGGGGAATTTTGAGATGACCCAGAAGGTTGGATTTTACATATTCAGCCTCGATCGCCCTGTATCCGAAAATGCTCCCTGTATGTTAGTGAATGCGAAAAGCAATGAAAACACAGCCAAAACTCATCAGAATAGTATGAAATTTGAATGGTAGCATATATGAAAGACATAAAATAAAATGCAAAAGTAATAGTAAGGAAATCTACTACATATTTATAATCACTCCGGGGTGGGGCGATTAGGACTGCAATAGTGCGAGGGGCACCCGGGGGCAGGACGCTGACCATTTGGGGCTTGGTTTCGATACAAATCCACTTGGGATGGGTCCAAAACCTCCTAGGGGGTTGTGTTAAAAAATTGGATGGGTTATCATGGCCAAATATTTAGGTTTTGGGTCCGGATTGCGCTTCCAATGTTCACCCAATAACCTCCCTTCCAAAAGAGAGATCAAGGATGTAAGAAGCACAAGTGAGGGGTGAGGATGTAATTTGGCAGCACTCCATTGCTCCAAATGCTCTTGCTCTATCATTTTTTGGGGTGAGAAGACTCACCATTTTATATACTTGAGGGTCTCTTGTGAATGAGCATGCAGAGGTGCCACTTGGCCATCATGCCTTCCTAGGGGAGAGAAGATTCCTCCTTGATTAAGGGCTCCATGACTACCTCTTTGAGCTCAAAAATGCTCACTCGCACTCCCATGCATTGAAGGTGGATTTGAGTGGTGGATCTGGGTTGCCATTTGTCAAGGTTTGACCTTTTTCCTGTCAAACCTGCTATCCGCCCACCCTAGAGCGAATGCTGCTAATCGTCCCAGGGTGGGACAAATACCAGTTTGTAATCATCCTAGGGTGGAACGAGTAGGGATCAGAGTGCCTGAAAGGTGCCAAATTGACTTCTGACCTTCCAAAACTATTGTGGGAGTGGTTAGGACCATTGTTTAACCTCTAGGGGCTACCCTAGGGGCTATGTATGTCAATTCGATCAGTGCTTGTCGTCACATAATCGGATTGGTGCTATTTTGGTGTCTACACATATGGATTGAAAAGTAAAAATTTTTATCTTATATTGTTCACCCCCCTCTCAGTATAATCTTATGTTCTTCAAATGGTATCAGAGTGGGTTCCTTCGTGAAAAGCCTAACAGCTTGAAGGAAGATCCCACAAGAACATATATGACCTCAAAAAATGGAGAAGAGGTCATGCTCGACATAAAAGAGGAATTATTTGCTGCTCTTAGAAACTTGGAAAAGGTTAGAAAGAAGAACTCAAGTTTGAAGGATCAAATTCAAGAGGATGAGGAAGCAAGGATGGAACTTCTACAAAATCTCACAGAACTCAAGATAAAAGTTGAAGAGGGAAAGAAAATTGAACAAGATATGATAGAACTGTTAAAGGCAAGAGAGGTAGAATGTGAAATATTGGAATCAAAAATTGTCTCTCTAAGGAAGGAAGTTGAAAAGACTAAGGGTAAATTACAGCAAGACATAAGGTTAGGGAAATAGAAAGAGGAGTCAAGCTTCCAAGAAACAAAGACATCAAAAGAAGAAGAACCCGTGACTTATGCCAATGCACTAAAAGGAAAAAGCATCAAGAAATAAGAGGGTAAAGAAGATCCATGGACAAAATTCAATTACAAGAACAACAAAATAAGGAGCACATGACCATATTATTCAAGGGACTCAAACAGGTTACAAAATTTCTTCCATGGCTATTATTTTTCATGTAACAAATATGGTCATAGAGTTGTACATTGCACTAGTTATGTGAAAGATAATGTTGATAGAAATTTCAATTCTTTTGCACCTCTTATGAATGACAATATCATATGTTACAAATGCAATAATTTTGGGCACAAGGCAAAATGGTGTAAAACGGTATTTCCTAAACCAAGCAAAAAGAATACAACTTCAATAGTTAGGAGAGAAAGAAAAGAGCAAGAGAAAGTTAAGTCAATGTTAGTACAAACAACCCTTCATGTACAAGATAAAGGAAAACAGTGGTTCCTTGATAGTGGTTGTTCTAGTCATATGATAGGAGACAAAAGTAAATTTCTTGTACTTAAAGAAATCAATGGAGGATCAATTAAATTTGGTGACAATGGTTCAACAAAAATCTATGGGAAAGGAACTTTAAGTTTAGATAATGGAAAAACAAGGACAGAGAATGTATTGTATGTCAAGGGATTGAGGCACAATTTACTAAGTGTAAGCCAACTCTGTGATCAAGGACACACGGTTACCTTTCATCCAAATAGATGTGAGATCAGAAAATCTAAAACTGGAAAGCTCATTGCAGATGCAAATAGAACTACAAACAATCTCTACATGCTAAGCGATATTAAGGGAGAAAAGTGCTTCTTATCACAAGAAGATGAGATTTGGTTGTGGCATAGAAGAATGGGTCATTTGAACTTTGAAAACATAGTAAAAATAAGCAACAAGTAGGTAGTCAGAGATTTACCCAAGATAAAAAGGCCACAAAACACAATTTGTGCACAATGTCAGCATGGGAAGCAAACTAGAACAAGTTTCAAGTCAAAAGGATTTATGTCATCTGAGCCATTGAAACTAGTGCACACTGACCTATGTGGTCCTACAAGGACAAAGAGTCTACAAGGTGAAAGTTACTTTATATTATTTATAGATGATTATTCCAGAATGATTTGGGTAGCCTTCTTGAAAGAAAAGTCAGAAGCTCTTGAGAAGTTTAAAGCTTTTAAAGAATTAGTAGAAAATGAAATAGGTAGAAGGATTAAGGGTTTAAGATCAGATAGAGGAGGAGAATTTACCTCAAATGAATTCATAGACTTTTGTGAACAACATGGGATCAAAAGAGAATATTCAGCAGCAAGAACTCCTCAACAAAATGGGGTAGTTGAAAGGAAAAACATGACTATTGAAAATATGGCCAGAGCCATGTTAAATGAGTCTAAGATTTTAGATGGTTTTTGGAAAGAGGTAGTACATACAATAGTGTATATCATCAATAGAGCTCAAATAAGAGTAAATCACCACAAAACCCCATATGAGCTCTGGAAAGGGAGACCAACCACAATAAAATATTTCAAAATATTTGGAAGCAAATGTTACATAAGATGAGAAGAGAAAAATTTGGGTAAGTTTGACTCAAGATGTGATGAAGGTATTTTCCTTGGCTATTCCACTAAGAGCAAAGCCTATAGATGCTATAACAAGAGGACACATACAATTATAGAAAGTATAAATGTGACAGTTGATGAGCAAATAGGGTCAAAAGAACCAACAAGAGAAATTGTATATGAAGAAGAAGAAAGTTGCCAAGAAGAGTTAGGTGAAGAATCAGAAGAAGAAGAAACACAAAGACTACTACCCAAAACTCCATCTAGGTATGTGCAAAAAAATCATCCAAGAGATCTAATAATTGGAAATCCAGATGAGAGATAGACAAGAAGGAAGATAATAGGAACGAGTGAGCATGCAAATTTTTCTTTGTTATCTAAAATTGAGCCCAAGGATTTCAATGAGGCAAGAGAAGATAAGTTTTGGGTCAAGGCAATGAATGAGGAACTAGATCAAATAGAAAAAAGTGAGACTTGGGAACTTGTCCCATGACCAAAAGGTAAGAATGTAATTGGCACTAAATGGGTTTTTAGAAATAAGTTAAATGAATATGGTCAGGTAGTCAGAAATAAAGCAAGATTAGTATGCAAAGGTTATGCACAGGTTGAAGGGATTGAATTTGATGAGACATTTGCTCCAGTTGCACGACTTGAGGCCATAAGGATATTTTTAGCTTTCTCAAGCTTCAAAAACTTCAAAGTATATCAAATGGATGTTAAATCAGCCTTTCTCAATGGTGTCTTGGAAGAAGAGGTTTACATTGAGCAACCTGAGGGATTCAACCTAACTGATAAACCAGACTATGTATGCAGATTAAAGAAGGCACTTTATGGACTAAAGCAAGCTCCTAGAGCTTGGTATTCAAGATTGGATAAGTATCTTTAGGAATAGGGTTTCAGGAAAGGAATAGTGGATAGTAACTTATACATCAAAAATGAAGGAAATGACTTACTAATTGTGGTTGTTTATGTGGATGATATCATTTTTGGAGGCAACAATGATAAGATGTGTTAGAAATTTACAAAGAGCATGCAGAATGAATTTGAAATGTCAATGCTTGGTGAGTTGTCCTTCTTTCTTGGACTACAGATTTCACAATCAGAGAAAGGTGTATTTCTCTCACAAACCAAGTATATAAAAGAGATGCTAAAGAAATTCAAGTTAGAATATTGCAAACCAATAAGTACCCCCATGATTACAGGATGCAAGTTAAGTAAAGATGATGAATCTCCTGAGGCAAATCAGAAATTGTATAGATCTATGATTGGCATCTTACTATATGTCACAACTACAAGACCAGATATAATGCAAGCAATGGGACTAGTGGCAAGATTTCAAGCAACACCAAAGGAAACACATGTAATGGCAGTAAAAAGGATTCTCAGGTATTTAAAAGGGACTATGGATTTTGGGCTCTGGTATCCCAAAAGTGATAATTTCACTCTCATAGCATATACAGATGCATATTGGAATGGCATCATTGATGATAAAAAAAGCACAAGTGGAGGAGCATTCTTTCTTGGAGATTGTTTAGTCTCTTGGCTAAGCAAGAAATAGGCATCAATATCCTTATCCACAGTAGAGGTAGAGTATATTGCAGTGGTTGCTTGTTGTACACAGGTGTTATGGATGAAGTGAACTTTAAAGGACTTTAAGATAGAGCATGATCATCCTATCTCCATACTATGTGATAATACAAGTGCTATAAACATTTCAAAGAATCCAGTGATGCACTCCAGGACCAAGCACATTTCGATTAAATATCATTTTTTGAGAGAGCAGGTGATAGATAAGCAAGTCATATTGGAATATGTTACTACAAAGGAGCAGATTGTGGATATCTTCACTAAGCCACTTCCAAAAGAGACTTTTGAGTATCTTAGAGGAAAATTGGGAGTAGTTCTACTCCCACCCCAAAATTAATCACCTCAAGGAGAGGAGGTGGGGAGGGGGCTGAGCTAAGAGTCTTATATTTAGCCCCAAAGGAGTCCCTTTGCCATTGATGACAAAGGGAGAGAGATTTGAGTTAGGGGGAGAGCATTCAATTAGGGGAGTTTCTCAAGGGGAGCAGAATTGAAAAAGGAAAAAGGAATGGTTAAAAAAAGGGTTGCCATCAATGACAAAGGGGGAGATTGTTGGAAATTTTGAGTAATAAGGTTGTCATTGATGTCAAGTGTTTGGTGCAAGGCAAAGTCCATTTTGGTACAAGCAAAGTGGTAAAAGAACTGGCTATAATATTTTATATTATAAGCCAAAAAGGTTGGCTAACATGGTTGAAGACAAAATATTATGCCCATGGTTTTAAAGAGAAAAGGAGATATTATAATATTTTAAATATTATAATAATTAAGCCAGGAGGGCTTAATAAAAGGAAGAAAAAGAATTGGTGAAAATCCCATGCAAAAGTATTATTTAATACTAGATTAAATAATATAATATTTAACCTAAGGTTAAAATATTATATTAATATTATAATTAAATTTTGAATTTGGCTAAGGCACCAAAAATTCAAATTTAATATTGGAGGCATATATTTCATCGACGTTTTAAACATTACCTTGGAGCATATAAAAGGAGGTAATAAAAATCAAAATGAAATATATTGGAAAGAAGTGCATGCGAACGAATTTGAATGCAGGAATGTCAAAATCAAATGGAGGAGAGAGGAGAAACGTGGACGTTTCTTATTTATTGGATGAGCGCAAGGAATAAAGAGAGGGTGGCCAATATTTTCATGCACCAAGGGCTAGTAGCCCAAGCAACAGGTGGGTCCTGCATTAAGTCATTGGCAGAAGAGAGGTATGGGGTTCGATTCCCCCTAGCATCGGTTGAAGGTTTTGTTTTGATAATTTTACAAAGGTGGCAAGTATTTAGAGTGGGAGGCTAACACTTAGCCTCTACCACTTGGCTAGCGCAAGCGGTCAAGGTGCTATGCTTGGTGGCTAAGGTCGAAGGGTCGATTCCCATCCATGACAAAGGAAGTTAAAATTTTTTAAAGGTATGCTTCTTGGTTGGTTTATGATATATGCACTTCATTATTAATTGTTGGCTATGGTATATATTGGTGGATGATTAATTTGGCCTATGGTTTGAAAACTTAGGAGATATAAGGTAAAATATTTTTATAATATTTTTAGGGTTTAAATATCATTTATTTAAATATGTTAAGCTTGGAGTGATAAGTTTGTGAAGGATTTATGAATGTAATGTATTTGTTTTTGATATAAAAGTGGAGTGAAAAATTGTTTTGAAAGTGTGGAGATAAAAGGTGTAAAAGAGATTTTATTTGATTGTAAATTGTGCTTTATGAAAGGGAAATTATTGAGAGAATTTTGAGAGCTTTAATGTAGTGTCTTTGAGAACTAAGGAAGTGCCCTAGAAGTATTATTTTCAGAGATCATTGAAGAAAATTTATGAGGATATTTTGAAATAGAAATTTGCTATCTAACTTGTGAAGTGGCACATAGAAAAGAGGTTGATTGTAAAACAGATTTTGAAGACATATCTCCATCAAAGCAAAAAGGTATGGGCACATCATCTTTTGTTTGAAGTGTTTGTTGGATTGAATGTTGTTGAAACATAAGGTGGAGTGAAAAGGATTTTTTGATAAGCATTGTTGGAGTTAGGTTTGAGATGCTTCATTGTTGTTGAATGGGTTTTTGAGAATAGTTTGAGATAGAGTTGATAGTATGGGAATTATTTGAGTTAGGGTTTGAGATCTACATTGTGCTATTTGTTGAAAGAAGTGTGAAACATTTGGTTAAAGTTGTATGCAAGTTGTGCTTCATTATTTGAATGATTGTGTGAAACTTTTGAGTATTGGTTTGAGTGTGTTAGCAAGTCGTAAGAAGACTTGAGGACAAGTTTTGAGATAGGTTTTGAGGTAGGGTTTGAGACAGGGTTTGAGATAGGGTTTGAGTTTGGGATAGAGTTTGGTGCAGGATTTGAGATAGAGTTGAGAGTAAGCTTTGGAGGTGATATAGCAGAGGATAGTAGTCTCCAGTGGATAGAGATCCATTAGCCAAGGCAGTGAGGATAGAGGTCTTCTATGGAGAGAGATCCACAAGCCAGAGCAGTGGGGGCAGAAGTCTTCTAGAAGAGCACCAACCAGAGCAGAGGGGAAAGAGTTCTCCTATGGATAGAGATCCACGAACTAGAACAAGGGGATTGGTGTCTCCTTTGGGAAAAGGTCCATAAACATTGTAATAGGGAATTGATTCCCAAAAGAATTCATTGAGAAAATTTATAAGGAATATTTTCTCCATGGAGTAGCCCACATTGGGTGAACCACGTTAAATCATGTCTCTCATGTGTGTGATGATTTGTGCAATTTTTACTACTTTGATATTGTTGATGCTATCATATGGATTGAAAAGTAAATTGTTTTATCTTATACTATTCACCCCCCTCTCAGTATAAGCTTATGTTCTTCAAAATCTTCTGTTAATGATGGATCCCAAAGGATCAAGAACATATATGTTACATATTCAAAAATTGTAAACATACATGAATGGTGGTGGTTGCTTTATTTCATATATATATATATATATATATATATATATATATATATATATCATGATATATGTGACCAAGTATATTAAAAAATAAATTGGTACAAGGAAATTAATCAAAGAGTGTTGGGATAATTAACTTGGAAATGTCATCCTATAAAGGGGTAATGGTTTCTCCTTAACCAAGGGTGATGTTGTATTTGAAATAGGTTGTATGTCTAAAATAACTATAAAAATAATTATTGTATATATGTCTTGGTGAGGTGAGTACTGAAGTGATATTGAATCTTTTTTAAATGATTAGTTATGTATTAAAATTATATTGATGGGGCATTCTAGGGCACTCAGTCCTATGTTATATGAAGGTAAAAGTGTATATATGTGTATTTCCTAAAAATTTTACAATTTATGTATCAATAACTTCATATTAGCATAAAAAGAAACTTAAGCAAGTGTTGTATCAAAAATAAGTATCAAGATTATGTGTTTAAGTTGTTCTGTTATAAATTAAAGAAGTGTTGTATTTGGGTTGCATGATTAGTGGTACTCAAAATCTCTCAATGTTGTTTTGAGAAAGACAAGTTCCAAAAGCTATAAGAAGGAGCATTCACATCATTTAACTAAATAAGAAAGTTAAAGATAAAACAAGTCAAAAATCAAAAGAGTGCAAGATCAAATAGTTTTTTTTCTTCAAGAAAGTGAAGGTGGAGAACTAGTAGTACTTACTTACAAATATTTCTCAAAGAAGATTATTTTCATGAAGATCACTGTGAAAATGGTGTTGTATTCTCTATTTTTGTTATGAAGATAGTATGCAAGGTGTTGATTAATCTTGTCATGGTTAAGGTGGAGTCTAAAAATTTAAAGAAGATAAATGAGAGGTTGAAAATGAAGACTACAATGGTAGACATTTGTAACATAAGCAACCTTATCCAAAGAACATATTCCTCTTGAGGTACTAGCATGTATTCTTGTTAAATTAGATCATGATGATTGTAATGAATTGGATGACCATTATAATCTTGTTGATAGTAATCATTGCGTTAATAATTATAATGATCATCATATTAATGATTTTAGTGATCATAAAGAGATTAGGTGCTTTGAAAAGCACACCAAAGTTATTATATCTAAATTAATAAAATGAAAGGAATATGATGACAAATTATTAGGAAGGAATGTATAAGGAATAAAAAATGCCATTGAGCCAAGTATAAGGCCAAAGAATGAAGGCCTTGGTTATGTTGGTCAAATAAAAAGCAGTGACACCAAGTTTTGAGAGGAGAAATGTAGGTGGTAGATGGGACATCTATAATTGTACAAAAGGATGTTCTTCATGAAAATGGTTGTAGTCATTATGGGCTATGTGGACATGTAAGAGAAAAGTGTTGAGATATTCATCCTTGTGACAATTATGGTATAAATGTTTTTTATAAAAAATGTTGGTGACATAAAGATTAAATGGAAAATATGATACATGATCACTATAAATGGATGAATGTGATAATATGAGATAAAGTAAAAATCATGTTGATAGGATTCTATAAGAAATTATTTTCTTCTCAAAATAATAGGACAAAGAGTAAATGATAGCACTATATCAATAGTGATTTTTTATGGCTATCATACCTTCATGTATGCACTTGGTTGGGTGGTTGAGAGATGAAAGCATGAGGATACGGAAGCCCATAGGTGTACCGGGTGCGGTGCAAACAAAAGCATACAAAACGCTAAGTCCTACAAATGAACAAAGGACTAAAGTGCATAGAAAAAGGGAAAACAAACGAACTGAAACGAGATATAAAGAAAATGTAAAGTGTAGTCCTTCTTTTTATTAATTTTGCTTTGAGATCAGGTTATAATACGTCTCCTTCCTTTTTAGGAGCTAGGAGTGTTAGATGTAGTTTTGTTACACCACGGATGATACGCTTCCCTTCGGGATCTTTCGCGTGCCCACATTTGAAATGGGCGGGCCAAACGTCACCGCCGCTTGCATGAATGCATCTGTAGTTCCTTGCTGCCCCTCCGATGTCGAGATCCTACATTCAAAGAAATAGCAAACGATTAATAGCACCTGCGGATGGAGGGAAATATGCAATCCCCAAGGCCTCCGGTTAATGCATGCATGAAATAATTAAAACGGTAATCAAAACATGTCAGAATAAGATGAAATTTGGACAAAAACATGCAAACACTATCAAGAACACACTGCAAAAGGAACAGTCAAGAAATCTACTATAGATTTCTAATCACTCCGGGGTGGGACGATTAGGACTGTCATAAAATGTCAAAAAGCAACCTCCTAAATGTCCCATCTAGAGGCCTCCAAAACACCTGCAAAGTTGGGGTTAGGCAAAACAGGGCATTTTGAGACAACCCAGAAGGTCGGATTCTATAGATTCGGCCTTGATCACCCTGTATCCGAAGATGCTCCCTGTATGTTAGTGAAGGCAAAAAACAATGAAAACACAGTCAAAACTCATCAGAATGGCATGAAATTTGAATGGAAGCATACATGAATGACATAAAATAAGATGCAAAAGAAATAGTGAAGAAATATGCTATATATTTCTAATCGCTTCGGGGTGGGGCGATTAGGACTACAACAGTGCCGAGGGGGCCCGGGGGCAGGACGCCCGTCGTTTGGGGCTTGGTTTCGACACCAATCCACTTGGGATGGGTCCAAAACCTCCTAGGGGGTTGTGTCAAAAAATTGGGTGGGGTCTTGTGGCCAAATGTTTGGGTTCTAGGTCCGGATTGCGCTTCCAATGTTCACCCAATAACCTCCCTTCCAAAAGAGAGATCAAGGATGTAAGAAGCACAAGTGAGGGGTGAGGATGTAATTCGGTAGCACTCCGTTGCTCCAAATGCTCCTGCTCTGTTCTTTTTTTGGGGTGAGAAGACTCACCATTTTATAGACCTAAGGGTATCTTGTGAATGAAAATGCAGAGGCACCACTTGGCCATCATGCCTTCTCAGGGGAGAGAAGATTCCTCCCTGATTAAGGGCTCCATGATTGCCTCTATGACTGCCTCTTTGAGCTCAAAAATGCTTACTCGCACTCCCATGCATTGAAGGTGGAGTTGAGTGGCGGATATGAGCTGCCATTTGTCAAGGTTTGACCTTTTTCTAGTCAAACCTGCTATTCACCCCACCCTGGAGCGAATGCTACTAATCGTCTCGGGGTGGGACGAATACCAGTTTGTAATCGTCCCAGGGTGGAACGAGTAGGGAGCAGAGTGCCTGAAAGGTGCCAAATTGACCTCTGACCTTCAAAAACTGCTATGGGAGTGGTTAGGACCACTGTTTAACCTCTAGGGGCTGCCCTAGGGGCTATGTATGTCAATTTGATCAATGTTTGTAGTCACATAATCGGATTGGTGCTATTTTGGTGTGTATAGATGCCTCTTTTTGGGATGTGCTGTGTGTGGCGCAGTGTTGAGAAAAAATAGATAACCAAAGCACTAATGATTAGGGTTTCTCAATAACCTAACCAAATTTTGATGCCCCAAGTATGGAAATGGCACGCATTCTTGAATCCTTGCTTCTGACAAGCTAAGGAGCTTAATTCAAGTGTTAACCTTTTTTCGATGAGGTGTTACTTGATCTTGGACATTGTTCAATCATGAATAGGCAAAGGGCACAACCTTTTGTTTGTGGGAACCTTGAGTTCATGATTCTAGAATGCCAAGTGTTTGATCAGCTTGTGATAATTGCTTATTTGCTGCCCCAAGCAGGAGCATGATTGTCTTTGTTAATGATTCTTTGAATGCATGCCATTTCCTTGATTGGGTGTGTATTTGTTGGTTGGTGACTAAGTGTGACTACCCCCTCAAGCGACGAATCGATGAGGGAATGACCGAAATGAGAAAAGCGACGAGTCGCTTGACCCAAAATGACTTTTGGTAAGGGTGCCTTCAATTGTTTTTCGTTGAATTCTTATGCAGTTTCCCAATGATCTGACCTATTTTTTGGGGGTTTTAACCCTTTTTAGGGCACCTTTTGGAGCTGAAATTGTCAAAAATCCATCCTCCCGTTTAGCGGTCCGACTATGGTAGCCTTCTTAGGGAGTAGAATATTGATAATTTGATGCCCTGATGTCTATTTTGTATGCCAAGAACATCAAGCGCAAAGGCGTCTTTGTTCGACAATGTTATTGCTATTTTTGGGTGGTTTTAGACCCTTTTTGTGACACATTTTGGAGCTAAAATTGTCAAAAATCCATCCTCCCGTGGAGCGGTCCGGCTATGGTAGCCTTATTAGATAGTAGAATATTGATCATTTATGGCCCTAACATCTGTTTTGTATCCCAAGAACGTTAGGCGCAAAGGCACCTTTGTTCAGAAATGTTATTGCTATTTTTAGTTGGGTTTTGACCCTTTTTGTGACGCCAATTGGGGTTGAAATTGTCAAAAATCCGTCCTCCCGTGGAGCGGTCCGGCTATGGTAGCCTTCTTAGGGAGTAGGATAGTGATAATTTGTGGTACCGACATCGGTGTTTTATGCCCAGAATATCAGGTGCAAGGTCACCCTTGCTCGGAAATTTTATTGCTATTTTTGGTGCATTTTGGATGTCATTTTTGTTGTTTTTGATTTTCTTGCTTCGTAATCATCCCAAGGTGGGATGAATACCAGTTTTGTAATCGCCCTAGGGTGGGACGAGTGCTAACTAGAGCGCTCATCCTAGGGTGGAATGATTATAGGCCTAAAAGCCTATATAAGGGCCAAAACTATGTTTTGGGCTCATTTGCATTTGTTTTTTCTGGCGATTTGGAGTTGTGAGGAGGAGTTTGAGTCTGCGTAGCGGAGCACTGTCAAGATTTCACGGATACCATGAGTGCACGGACCGGATCATTGAGTGGCGGAGCCGAGGCAAGACCGGTAGGTGCTCCTATGATTTATTTTGTTGTTTTTATTTTACAGTTCAAAACCGTAATTAATTTATTTTGCATGTCGTTTTTCTGGTGAAACTAAGATCAAAACCCTAGTTTAGTTGTTTTGTATTTGTGTTTTGTTGTGTTGTTTTAAACTAAGATCAAAACCCTAGTTTTTTTTTTTTAAATTGTTTTTATTTTATTTTTTTGTTTGTTTTTTTTAGTTTAAACTAAGGTTAAAACCCTAGGTTAAAGAATTTGTTTTGATTTTGTTTTTTGTTTTTTAGTTTAAACTAGAGTTAAAAACCCTAGGTTAAAATGTTGTTTTGATTTTGTTTTTTACTTTTTTAGTTTAAACTAGAGTTAAAAACCCTAGGTTAAAGAATTTGTTTTGATTTTGTTTTTTGCTTTTTTAGTTTAAACTAGAGTTAAAAACCCTAGGTTAAAATATTGTTTTGATTTTGTTTTTTTGTTTTTTAGTTTAAACTAGAGTTAAAAACCCTAGGTTAAAATGTTGTTGTTATTTTGTTATTTTGTTTTTTGTTTAAACTAGAGTTAAAAACCCTAGGTTAAAAAATTTTGTTTGTTATTTTGTTTTTTGTTTAAACTAGAGTTAAAAACCCTAGGTTAAAATTTTGTTGTTATTTTGTTATTTTGTTTTTTGTTTAAACTAGAGTTAAAAACCCTAGGTTAAAAAATTTTGTTTTATTTTGCGTTGTTTATTGATTTTTTTTAATGTTTGTACTATACATTTTGTTAATGTTGTTGTACAGTTTATTAAATGTTTTTGTTGTACAATTTGTATACATTGTTGTATATGTGTTTTAGTTTTGTATAGTTTTATTTGATGATCTTTTTTTTTTTCACCAGTTTTTTTGTACTTTGTTTTGCTAGATTTTTTTGTTTTTAGTTTAAACTAAGGTTAGAAACCCTAGGTTGAAATTTTTTGTGATTTGTTTGTTTTTTTATTCAAAATAAGGTTAAAAACCCTAGTTTGCAATTTTGTAATTTGTTTGTCTGTATAGTGTTTTTTTTTGTGTCTGTACAGTTTATTTGAATTTTAGAATATTTTTGCTGTACATTTTGTTAATGTTGCTTGTATAGTTTATTTTTGTTGTCATGTTTTAATGTTTTTGTGTTTTTGTTTTGCAGGTGGTGAAGAGTCGGTACCATCAGCCGACGGTATTTTCTAAAGTGCGAGAGGCGTTGACTATGGCGGACTAGGAGTGGCTTGATGCCCTTGGGCTCAAGCAGGTGACTCGGTTAGAGATTGTGGTGGGGGATCGGGCATATATGACTGCCCTGATCAATTTGTGGGATCCTCGCACCAACACCTTTCATCTCCCAACAGGGGAGATGACAGTGACTCTGGAGGACGTTTATCGGATTCTACGGATTTTGATAGATGGGCTGCCCATTCGAACTACTCCTCGTGATCCATAGACGACGGTGCTGACACGTTGCTTTGGTCATGCGATGGATGGAGAGGGCAGAGGGGGACTACCTGATTGGTAGGATTTTGGTGCGATGGTGGCTGGAGAAGGGCGTGTTGGGGGTGAGGCATGCACTACTCATGACTCTCATCTCCAACATGCTGCTTCTCGACTCCTCAGGTGTGAGGTTCCCTTGGAACCTACTTGAGGTGGTGTTTAGACTTGTGGAGTGTCTGACCTCAGTGCCACTGATTATGAGGTGGGGTCAGACCTTACTAGCACAACTTTATACTAAGTTGTACGAGGTCCACTGTCGGAGGCAGAAGGGGATTGGATGCAGCTACCTGTTGCAGTGTTGGGGGTGGCAGCACATAGCTGTGGAGCGGCCGCAGGGATTGCCTTGGACTACTCGAGAAGATATGGTGGATAGGGAGATTGGTTATGCTGCTCTATGGCAGAGGTCAGAGGAGCAGGGGTAGAGTCGATGGTGGGCAGGTGTCATAGGGCACTATGTCGATGCCTTCTCGCGTCTTACTCTAGGGGAGGTATTCTGGCGTCCATACTAGGACTGTCTAGCCTGGCCTGAGGCTGGGAAGTGGCTTCGACGGGCACACAAAGGGATGTGGCTAATCGGGTGACACAGGACTGAGCAGGAGTACTTCTCGTATGTCCGGGTGACTCGACAGTTTAGGGTGCGCCAGGTATTTCCTGGTGAGCCTTTGATCTATTGGCATCACGATGATGAGAGGACTCTGGCCTAGCCGATCATTGAGCCACTAGGTGAGGAGTCGGATGTAGTGATCGATATCCATAACATGGACAACATCGGGGTGACTGCAGAGTATGACTAGTGGTGGATGATGTGGCGATGGCAGGGTGAGGGGCCTCTAGGAGGTGTGGATGTGGCAGCAATAGGTGGTGAGGATGCGGAGGCATTGGGGGAGGGTTGGGGAGCTCCGCTCAATGATGCAAATATGGTGGAGGTTGATGACTTGATTGGGGATGACCTAGGGGTTTTGGAGCAACCGGATATATAGGACATTCCAGAGCAGTGGGTGCCAAAGCATCCCACCATCCCGAAGATGCCCATGCCTTAGGTAGTCCCAGGGTACATGGAAGCTAGGTATCATGCTGAGATAGCGTGATTGGAGGATCTACTGCGAAGACAATATGAGGAGCACGGGGAGGTTCTTCAGGAGAGGGATCTCCTATGGACTTAGTTGGCAGAGTGGGAGAACGCATTGGTTGTGTACCACTAGCGGGATGGGGACATAGATGCTTCACAGGAGAGGGATCTCCTGTGGACTCAGTTGGCATAGCACAATGATGCATTTGTTGCGTACCATCAATGAGAGGTGGATTGGGTCCGACATCGGTTGGAGTTGGAGGCAGAGATTATCCACCTTGATGGGCAGTTACCTGAGCTCACTAGAGGTGGATCTTCGCATCGAATGAGAGACAGTGAGACTGAGTAGTATGCTTCCTATCATCGCAGGTGGGTGGGTGAGGGTAGCGCTAGTGGGCATGATGCGAGGGCTAGCAGAAATCGCCCTAAGAGGTCCCATAGGACCCACACCACTGGGGGTAGTTCCAATCACACCGTTCCTACATAATCATGGTGGCCGACTCCCTAGGCTTAGGGTTTTTGATTTTTTTGATTTTGTTGTGAGGTCAGAGGACCGACTTATTGTAGCCTATGGGCATTTTGGCGATATATATACATGACTTTCTTTTTGGTTATACACTTGTCGTGATTTATTGTTACTTTTATGCACATTTATTTACGTTGATGTATGCATGGGTTATTATGAATGCGATGTTTCTATTTATATGATGTATGCATATGGAATTGATGAAATGATTTGTTGATAACTTGGCGACGACACCATAGACTATACAAGATTTACTGGCTTTCTATACTATGTGATTGCTTTGTGGAATGACTTTGCATGTGTAAAAAAAAAAATTGTTTTGTATTTTTTGATGGTGATGCAAGAATGGACATGTACAACATTTGTTTTAAAATGTAGTTAAGGTTTTTCTGAGACTCAGACGCTTTAACTACCTAGCCAAGACTATACATTTATCTTACAATACTTTTGAAGAAGGTATGAATCATACTTGAGTTTGACCAAGTTATTTCACATCCATGTGTGTGCGATTGAATTTGTTTATGTAGTATGTGTCAGGATACCGTCAGTGCCAGGTAGGTTGTCCACCAAACCTGTACTGAGGATCACCTAATTAGCTCCACTAACTCCTTTGTTGTATTTAGTAAGATTAATCCACAGGACAATCTAAGGTACCATAAGCTAGCTCATCCACATGCAAACATTGGTCTACTCACATGCAAAGCTAATGTGATAGACATATCATCATGCATTTAGGATACCGCCATTGCTAGGTAGGCTATCCACCAAACCCGTAATGAGGATCACCTAGATGGTTTTTTGAATGCTGAGAATTCTAGGGATTCAAGCTCAGGCATATTTTGGTTGCTCAACTTGTTGGGATACTTTCTCTCATACATAGTGATGAAAATCACTATTTATTTTTCTCATTTGTTTTTCTTTTTGAGCAAGGGGTTTGAATAGTGGTGATAACCACTGTTATTATTTTGATTTTTGATTTTACATTTGGATTTCAAAGGTGAGCTCGTATATTTTTGGCTTGCAAATGGAATTGATCCCTTTGGCTTTGGGGATGACTACCCATCCTTGTCAGGGGCATGTAGTACGAATCCTTACGACTTTGGGGACCAAAGGTGATTGGGGATCTGATTATGTAATGGCATTGATCCTTTTGGCCTTGGGGATGACTACCCATCCTATTCAGGGATGTGTAGTATGAATCCTTACGACTTGGGGGACCAAAGGTGATTGGGGATATTATTATGTAATGGCATTGATCCTTTTGGCCTTGGGGATGACTACCCATCCTGTTCAGGGACGTGTAGTATGAATCCTTACGACCTTGGGGATCAAAGGTGTTTTGGGATTTTTGTTAGTGGTGAAAACCACTGTTTATTATGGGGAATTGGATGGGGAAGAGCGTGTCATTTTGTCAATTCTCAAAATTATCGAACCATTCACATAGGGGGACAAATAGGCTAACCTTTCACCTATGATACCCTAAATTACTTTGTAGGTTTCATCTTCCGTTCACACAACTTGGGAATTTTTATGTGTTTTAAGTTATGTGGGGATGCTACGTAACAAGGTGTGATCCAAGTAAAACATTACCTTTTGTAAAATCTATCTGATTGTGTACAACTTTTGACTAGAAATCTAAAGACAACTGAATGATGAAAAACCCTAACGACCTTAGCGGACAACTGATTATAATATGGCAAAAATGTGAAGGGCATTATTTTGGATGGGTGTTGTTTACAGAATGGACTGAATGTGGAAAATGATGGAACTACCGAGCAATTACAGTCTATGGTGCTTGTGACATGTGTGACCAACAAATATGCAATGTATGTATGTGATGCCTAATGCAGTTTATTATTTTTTTGTGTTTCGATTTTTAAGAGTATGCATGGAAGTGAGATGCAATTTTTTTTTTTTGTTATTTTTTATTATTGTTTGTTTTTGAATATTTGTTTTTGACCAAGCGATTGTGGGAACCCTTGGAGATTTTGGTTTGACCAAAGGGATTATAGATACCTTTGGGGCATTTTGGGGTTGACCAAGCGATAGCTGGCATCCTTGGAGCTTTTTAGGTTGACCAAGCAATTATGAGAATCCTTGGATCTTTTTAGGTTGACCAAGCGATTGTGAGAATCCTTGGAGCTTTTTAGGTTGACCAAGAGATTGTGAGAATCCTTGTGAAAGCACGAGGATACGAAAGCAAAAAGGAAACACCAAGTGCGATGCAAGCGAAGCCAAAGATAACGCTAAATCCTATGAATTGAAAATGCATGAAAGGAGAGAAACATAAACGAATCGAAACCAGATAGAAAGCAAATATGGAATACAACCCTTTTTATTAGTTTGCTTTAAAATCTCGGTTACAACACGTCTCCTCCCTTTTCAGGGGCTAGGAGCGTTAAATAAGGTTTCGTTACACCATGGGTGGTATGCCTTCTTCCGCGTGCCCACATGTAAAATGGGCGGACCAAACATTGTCACCGCTTGCGTGAAAGGGTCTTTGATTCTTTTTTGCTCCTCCGGTGTCGAGATCCTACGTTCAAGGAAACAGAAAACAATCAGTAGCACCTACGGATGAAATGAAACATGCAATCCCCAAGCCTAAGATTAGTGCATGCAAAAAATAAATAAAACGACAACTAAAAGAGATCCAAATGAGCTAAAAACTTGACAGAGGCATGAAAACATCACCGGGAAGGCACTGCAAAAAGAACAGTCAAAAAATTCACCACGGATTTCTAATCGCTCCGGGGTGGGACGATTAGACCTGCAACAAAACGTCAGAAAGCACTGTCCCAAATGTCCCATCCGGGAGGCTCCAAATCACCTGCAAAGTTGGGGGTTAGGTAAAATGGGGTATTTTGGAAAGACCCAGAAGGTCATATTTTGCCAATTCGGCCTCTATCACCGGGAATTTGATGATGCTACCTGCATGTTAGCGAAAGCGAGAAATAACAAAAACATGATCAAAACTGCTCAGAATTACATGAAATTTGAATGCAAGCCTATCTAAGAAACCTAGAATAAAATGCAAAAATAATAGAACTGAAATCTACTACAGATTTCTAATCGCTCCGGGGTGGGGCGATTAGGACTACAGCAGTGTGGGGGGCACCCGGGGGCAGGACGCCCACCGTTTGGGGCCCGATTTCGGCACCAATCCACTTGGGATGGGTCCAAAACCTCTTGTGGGGTGTTGTCAAAAAATTTGGGTGGGATACTATGGCCAAATGTCGGGTTTGGGGTCCGGATTGCGCTTCCAATAACCACCCAATGACCTCCCTTCCAAAAGAGAGATCAAGGATGTGAAAGGCACAATCAAAAGTGAGTATGTAAAACGGCAGCACTTCGTTGCTCAAAATGCTCCTTCTCTGTATTTTTTGGGGTGAGAAGACTCACCATTTTATAGACCTGACGGTCTCTGTGTATGAGCATGCAGAGGCGCCACTTGGCAATCATGCCTTTCCAGGGGGGAGAAGATTCCTCCCTGATTAAGGGCTCCATGACTGCCTCTGTAATCGCCTCTAGCACTCCAAAATGCTCACTCGCACTCCCATGCAATGAAGGAGGAGTTAAGTGGTGGATCTGGGCTGCCATTTGTCGAGATTTGACCTTTTTCTCGTCAAACCTGCTATTCGCCCCACCCTGGAGCGAATACTGCTAATCGTCCCTGGGTGGAACGAGTATGGAGCAGAGTGCCTGAAAGGTGCCAAATTGACCTCTGACCTTCCAAAACTATTGTGAGAGTGGTTAGGACCACTTTTTAACCTCTAGGGGCTGCCCTGGGGGCTGTGTGTGTCAACTCGATCAGTGTTTGTAGTCACATAATCGGATTGGTGTTGTTTTGGTGTCTACAGATGCCCCTTTTTGGGATGCGTTGTGCGTGGCGCAGTGCTGAGCAAAAATAGATAACCAAAGCACTAATGATTAGGGTTTCTCAGTAACCTAACCAAATTTTGATGCCCCAAGTATGGAAAGGGCATGCATTCTTGAATCCTTGCTTCTGACGAGCTAAGGAACTTAATTCAAGTGTTAACCTTTTTCGGTGAGGTGTTACTTGATCTTGGACATTGATCAGTCATGAATAGGCAAAGGGCGCAACCTTTTGTCTGTGGGAACCTTGAGTTCATGATTCATGAATGCCAAGTGTTTGATCAGCTTGTGATTATTGCTTGTTTGCTGCCCCAAGCAGGGGCGTGATTATCTTTGTCAATGATTCTTTGAATGCATGCCATTTCCTTAATTGGGTGTGTATTTGTTGATTGGTGACTAAGTGTGACTACCCCCTCAAGCGACGAATCGATGAGGGAATGACCTACATGAGAAAAGCGATGAGTCACTTGACCCAAGATGACTTGTGTAAGGGTGCCTTTCAGTTGTTTATCTTTGAATGCTTGAGCAGTTTCCCAACATTTTGACCTATTTTTTGGTGGGTGTTAACCCTTTTGGTGATGTCGTTTGGGGATGAAATTCTTGAAAATCCGTCCTCCCGTGGAGCGGTCCGGCTATGGTAGCCTTCTTAGGGAGTAGGATAGTGAGGATTTGTGACCCCGACGTCTATTTTGCATGCCAAGAAGTAGAGGCACAAAGGCGCCTTGTTCGGCAATGTTATTGCTATTTTTGGGTGGGTTTGGACCCTTTTGGGATGTCGTTTGGGGATGAAATTCTTGACAATCCGTCCTCCCGTGGAGTGGTCCGGCTATGGTAGCCTTCTTAGGGAGTAGGATAGTGAGGATTTGTGACCCGACGTCTATTTTGCATGCTTGAAATGTCAAGTGCAAAAGCACTCTTATTGGACAATTTTATTGCTTGTTTTTGTGCATTTTGGTGCAGTTTTTGTTTTTTGAAATTTTTGCTCTGTAATCGTCCCTGGGTGGGATGAATACTAGTTTTGTAATCGTCCCAGGGTGGGATGAGTGCTAACTAGAGCGCTCATCCTAGGGTGGAATGATTATAGGCCTAAAAGCCTATTTAAGGGCCAAAACTAGGGTTTGGGCTCATTTGCATTCGATTTTTCTGGCGATTTGGAGCTCTGAGGAGGAGGTCGAGTCAGCAAAGCGAAGCTATCAAATTTTTCTCGACACCATGAGTTCATGAACCGGATCGAGTGGCGGAGCCGAAGTGAGACCGGTAAGTGCTCCTCTTCGCTTAGTTAGCTTGTGTTTTGTTTTATAGTTAAAAAATCGTAATTTATTTTGCCATTTGTTTTTCGGTTTAAACTAAGGTAAAACCCTAGGCTAAAAAGAAATGTTTTTTATTTTTTGTTTGTATTTTTGTTAAGGTTATAAGAAACCCTAGGTTTAAATGCGATGTTTTTATTGTTTTAAAACTAAAACCCTAGGTTAAACTGAGAGCAAAACCCTAGCTTAGAAAAATTGTTTTAATTTAAATTTTTGTATTTTTTAAAAAAAAACTAAACTTGTTATAAACCCGAGGTTAATGAAAAACTGTTATTGTGATTTTGATTATTTTTGTGTTTTTATTTATCAGTTTAAACGTAGAGTTAAAAACCCTAGGTACTGACAAACTATTTTTGAATTTGTTGTTTTTATTTATCAGTTGAACGTTAGAGTTAAAAACCCTAGGTCTGAAAATTTTTTTTTTTTTTTAATTTTTAAAATTATAGAGTTAAAAACCTAAAATGTTTTTAAAAACCTAAAATATAGATAAAACTAAAAATATTTTTAATTTGTTTTTGTTTTTTGTTTGTTTTTAGTTGTACATTTTTTATGCATTGTTGTATATTCATGTTATTGTTGTACAGTTTATCATGTTTTTAATGTTTTTGTTGTTTTTGTTTTTCAGGTGGTTAAGAGCTGGTACCGTCAGCCGGTGTTCTCTGATGCCGAGGGGCGTTGACTTTGGCGGATTGGGAATGGCTTGACGCCCTTGGGCTCAAGCATGTGACGCGACTAGAGCCGATGGTGGGGGATCGGGCGTACCTGACCACATTGATCAACCTATGGGATCCCCGCACCAATACCTTCCATCTCCCAATAGGGGAGATGACAGTGACTCTGGAGGACGTCTATCAGATTCTATGGATTTCGATAGATGGGCTACCGATCAGGATGACGTCGCGTGATCAGCGGATAGCTGTACTGACGTGATGCTTCGGGCATGGGGTAGAGAGGGTAGAGGGCGACTGCCAGATTGGCGGCATTTTGGTATGATGGTGGCTAGAGAGGGGCATGTTGGGAGTGAGGCACGCATTACTGATGAGCCTCATTTCCAACATGTTATTGCTCGACTCTTCGGGTGTGAGGTTCTCGTGGAACCTGTTGGAGGTGGTCTTCAGGTTGGTGGAGTGTTCGACCATAGAGCCCCTGATTATGAGATGGGGTCAGACACTACTAGCACAACTCTATGATGAGTTGTACGAGGTCCGCTCTTAGTGGAAGGGTATTGGATGTAGTTACCTATTGCAGTGCTGGGCTTGGCACATAGCTATGGAGAGGTCGATGGGGTTGTCGTGGATGACTCGAGTGGAGATGGTAGATAGAGAGATCGGGTATGGGGCACTGTGGCATCGGTCAGAGGAGCGAGGGCATAGTCGGTGATGGGCAAGTGTCGTGGGGCACTACGTTGATGCTTTCTCATGGCTTGCTCTTGGGGAGGTAGTCTGGGGCCATACCTAGATTGTCCAGCTTGGCTTGAGGCTGGGGAGTGGCTTCGACGGGTTCATAGGGGAGGTGGTTGATCGGGCGATGAGACCGAGCAGGAGTTCTTCTCGTATGTCGGGTGACATGATAGTTTGGGGTGCACCAGGGATTTCTTGGGGAGCCCTTGATCTATCGACGTCGGGGCGATGAGAGGACACTAGACTGGTCGATCATTGAGCCACTGGGTGAGGATTCGGATATAATGATTGATGTCCTAGATGTGGATGACGTCGGGGTTACTACTGAGTATGAGCAGTGGTGGACGTTGTGGTGGTGGCGAGGTGAGGGGCCTCTAGGGGGTCTAGAGGTGGTAGCAGTAGGTGGCGAGGGTGTAGAGGCACTAGGAGAGGGTTGGGGGGCTCCGTTGGATGATGCGGACATGGTGGAGGTTGATGAGGTGGGTGAGGATTTTGGGGTTCCAGAGCAGCCAGAGATGCAGGACGTCTCGGAGTAGTGGGAGCTGGAGTAGGCTGCCATTTCGGAGATGTCGATGCCTCAGGCAGTCTCGAAGGATATGGAGGTAGGGTTGCATGCTGAGATAGCATGATTGGAGGGGCTGCTCCGGAGATGGGATGAGGAGCTCGAGGATGCATTATAGGAGAGGGATCTCCTATGGATACAACTAGCAGAGAGGGAGAACGCATTCACTGCGTACCATCGATGGGATGGGGATACAGATGTTGCATGGGAGATGGATCTCCTACGGACGTAGTTGAGCGCGATGAGAACTTGGTGATGGTTCATCAATGGGAGATGGACTTGATTCGACATCGGTTTGAGCTAGAGGTGGAGATTATCCACCTCGGTGGGTGGATCCCTATGGTTAGTGGAGGTGGATCATCGCGTCGCATGAGAGGGAGTGATACTAAGCAGTCAACATCCTCTCGGTGTAGGCGACTGGATGAGGGAGGCGCTAGTAGGCATGATGCGGGGGCTAGCAGCAGTCGCCTTGAGGGGTCCCATAGGACCCACACCATGAGGGGTAGTTCTCGTCGCACCGATCCTGCGTGATCATGGTGGCCGATGCCCTAGGCTTGGGGGTTTTTGAGCTTTTGCCTTTTTGCGAGGTCAGAGGACCGGTTTATTGTAGCCTATGGGCATTTTTGATGATATATATATACAGATGACTTTCTTTTGTTTATACACGTGTTGTGATTTGATTTTATGCATAGTGACTGATGTTTGATGGATGCATGTTAATTTATATTATGTATGGATATGTTGCGATGAATGCTAATGTTTCTAATTTATATGATATGCAAATGGAATGGATGAATTGAATTTGTGATTTTTGGTGGTGGCACCATAGACTGTTTAGAACTTATGGCTTTTTGTCCTAGGCGATTGTTGTGGTAAATGAATTTTCATGTATACATGTTATTTTTTGTATTTTTTGATGGCGATGCAAGGATGAAAGATATCACAGTTGGTTTAGAATGTAGTTAAGGTTTTCTGAGACTCGGATGTTTTAACTAACTAGCCAAGACTGTACTTTTATCTTACAAGACTTTTGAACAAGGTATGAATCCGACTTGTCTTTGACCAAGTTATTTCACATCCCTGTGTGTGCAATTGAGTTTGTTTATGTGGTATTTGTCAGGATACCGCCAGTGCCAGATAGGCTATCAACCAAACCTATACTGAGGATCACCTAATTAGCTCCACTAACTCCTTTGTTGTATTTAGTCAGATTAATCTGTGGTGCTATCTAGGATACCATAAGCTAGCTCATCCACATGCAAACATTGATCTGCACACAAGTTAATGTGATAGATATATCGTCATGCGGGAGGTTTGCCACTAGTGACCGATAGGCTATCCACCAAACCGATACTGAGGTTTACCTCATGACCTTCTGAATGTTGAGAGTTCTAGGGATTCAAGTTTGACTCCCTTCTTTTCTTCAATTGTATTGGGATACTTGCTCTTATATAGTGATAAAAATCACTGTTTATTTTTGTTTTTCTTTTGAGCAAGGGATTTGAATTTTGAGTGATTAGAATCACTATTGCCTGTGCTATTTGATGTATGCACTTTGGTGGGTTTGATGTCAAATTTTGGAGTATTGACTTTTGCAAATTTTTGATGTTTTGCAACTTTTTGAGAACTTGGGATTCTTGGGGAATTGGGTAGGGAAGATGCTTGTCCTTTTGCCAACTCTCAGCATTTTTGGGGTCATTCGCATAGGGGGATGAGCAAGATAACCTTTTCACTAGATGGTATCCTGGATTGCTTTGCAGGTTTCATCTTTCGTTTACACAACTTGGGAATTTTTATGTGTTTTAACTTGTGTTGGGATGCTACGTAACAAGGTGTGATCCAAGTAGAACTCTACCTTTGTAAAATCTGTCTGACTTTGTACAGTATTTGGCTAGAAAGCTAATGATAGTTGAATGATGAAAACTCTTGATACATTAGAAGACAACTAACTATGATATGGTGAAAATATGTGAATGGCATTTATTTTTGATGGACTATTTATAGAGTGGAGAAATGTGGAAAATGATGGATTTGCTGAGTAATTACAGTCTATGGTGCCTTTGACTTGTATGACCAACAAATATGCAATGTATGGATGTGATGCTTAATGCAGCTATTATTTTTGTGTTTTCGATTGATTGATTTTTGTGAGTATGAAGATGAGATGCAAAAGAGTTCTTTATTGTTGTGATGATTTTGAGTATGCATGGAAATGAGATGCAATTTTTTGTTATTTTTGATGATTTTATTGTTTTTGAATTTTCTTATTTTTGACCAAGCGATTGTGGGAGCCCTTGGAGCTTTTGGTTTGACCAAAGGGATGATGGGTACCTTTGGGGTGTTTGGTTTGACCAAAGGGCTTGTGGGCACCTTTGGGGCATTTTTGGGTGACCAAGCGATTGTGAGAATCCTTGGGGCTTTTGGTTTGACCAAAGGGATTATGGACTTTGTTTTAAGGATTGTGAGAATCCTTGGAGCTTTTGGTTTGACCAAAGGGATTATGGGTACCTTTGGGGCATTTTGGAGGTTGACCAAGTGATTGTGGGAATCCTTGGAGCTTTTGGTTTGACCAAAGGGATTATGGGTACCTTTGGGGCATTTTGGGGTTGACCAAGTGATTGTGGGAATCCTTGGAGCTTTTGGTTTGACCAAAGGGATTATGGGAATCCTTGGGGCTTTTGGTTTGACCAAAGGGTTTATGGACACCTTTGGGGCATTTTGGGGGGTTTGACCAAGTGATTGTGGGAATCCTTGGAGCTTTTGGTTTGGGCTATGGCTCTTTTAAATATGGAATGGCCTCAAATGACTGATGTTCAAGGGTTCTAGTTCCTTGATTCCATCAAGAGAGGCGAGCCGGTATGTTCCAGGTCCTATTTTACTATCAATTACATAAGGACCTAACCAATTTGCCATGAACTTGTCCCTTAGATGGGGCGGCAAGTTAGAATTCTGTTGGTTCTCTTTTAAGACCAAGTCACCAACCTGAAAGTCCCTCGGGTGAACCTTCATGTTGTATGCTTTCTTAAGTCGCTCTTGATAGATACGCAAATGCTCGAGAGCATTGACGCGTCGTTCATCGAGCAACGTAAGTTGGTCTAACCGGGCCTATCGTGCAGTGTCATCATCGATGAACTCTTGCATTGATATGCGTAGGGAAGGTATTTCCAACTCTAGAGGCATGACTGCCTCAGAGCCATACACCAGCAAAAATGGAGTTGCCCCAGTGGGCGTCCGAATGCTAGTGCGATAAGCCCATAGAGCAAGTGGGATTTGAATGTGCCAATCCTTATGACTATCTATGACTATCTTTTTGAGGATGGCGACTAGCATTTTGTTTGACGCCTCTGCTTGCCCATTTGCCTACGGATAATAGGGTGTCAAAAAACTATGCTAAATTTTGTACTTTGTGGTCAAAGCATGCACGTCTTTGTTCTTGAATGACGTCCCATTATCCGAGATGATCTTGGATGGAATACCAAAATGACATATGATGTTATGTAAAATGAACTCCACAATGCGGGGTCCAATCGTAGAGGTAAGCGAAATTGCTTCCACCCACTTGGTGAAGTACTCTATGGCCGTTATGATGAACGTGTGATGACCTGACGATGCAGGGGAGATCTTTTCGATTAGATCTAAGCCCCACTACGAAAATGGCCAAGCCGATTGGATCGGCTGCAAGGCCTGAGAAGGTACGTGTGTCAAATTAGCATGGTGTTGACACTTCATGCACTTCCTTACATATGCGCAACAATCTCGCTCTAAATATGGCCAATAATAGCCCATGCGAAGAATGCACTTTGCGATGGCCATACCATTGAAGTGGCCACCGCATGTACCATCGTGCGCTTGGGTGATCGCCCAAGTGGACTCCTATTGGTCCAAGCAATGAAGGAGGATTCCTTCGTAGCTCTGATGGTACAAAATGTCTCCTAACAAGACATGTTTAGCCACTTTCTGTTTGAATGATCATTTTGTGGCATGCGTCAATCCAAGTGGGAGGTTACCTAGCTTGAGGTAATCTCGTATGGGTGTATACCAATCCTGCTGATCGAAAACCTCGATAGTATGAACAACCAATCCCTCTTGAAGTTCATCCCTAGCAAAAGCTGAGCGGGAAAGAACTTGTAAGAATAGCGTTGTGTTGCTATTAAGGGGAGTAGGGGAGAACAAGGACCCCCAGTTGGCATGATTCAGACAATCATGGATTCGAGAGAACTTGTCCGAGGATGGTTCAATCTGGATCAGGTGGATTCCTGGCGTTAAGTCAGAGCTTGCACGCTCCATCATGGATTGCGATAGTGTTTTGACTTGAATGGTTGTCATATCACCAGAAATGTCTTGCGGGATTAGTGACCCCAAGGAGGCCATAGTGTCCACAAAATGATTCGATGATCGAGGGAGTGCCTCGATGTCGTACCATTCAAGATTTTCCAAGAATTTATCCACAAGGGCTTTGTAGGCCTACAGAACTGGGCATTTACATTGGAATACCCCTTTGACTTGGTTGACAATTAACAATGAATCACCAAAGATGTTCAATCGTTTGATGTTCATGGTGATTGTTGTCTGAAGACCTATGAGCAAGGCTTCGTATTCGGCATTGTTGTTGGTGCATGGGAAATCTAATTTAAATGATAGAGGCATTGGAGCCCCTTGCGGTGTGAAGAATACAATTCCCGTGCCACCCCCTTGCTCACATTTAGAACCATCAAAAAATAGGGTTATGTCGGCCTGTGACTCAGGCTCATCAAAATCTGGCGATTCTGAGACATGGAAGACCCCATCATCGGGTAGCTCTATGGTCAGAGGCTGATCGTCTTCGAGAGGAGCCTCTGCTAGTTGATCGACGATGACTTGACCTTTGATGGATTTCTGTCCAATGAACTCGATGTCAAACTCCATCAACAACATGATCCATTTTGTCGTGCGGCTACTATGATAAGTATGACTCATCATGTACCATAATGGATTCTCCTTAGACACAACATACATCATGTTGCTCAACATGTAATGGCATAGCTTTTTGGTAGCAAACACCACTGCCAAGCAGAGCTTCTCAACGTATGCATAGTTAAGTTCATAACTGACCAGGGTGCGGCTAAGATAGTAAGTAGCCTATTCTTTGTGTAGTTCATTTTTCTGGGCTAGCATGGCACCCAGTGCCACCTCAGTAGCTGAGATGTATAAGTAGAATGACACTCCTGGTCTAGGTGGTGCCAATACTAGCGATGAAGCCAAGTATTGTTTAATATCATCGAAGGTTGACTGGCACTCGTCATCCCAGTGAAATGCTACCCCCTTGTGCAATAATTTATTCATGGGTCGGCACTTGTCAGATAGCTGCGCTATGAAGCGCTTGATTGACGTGACCTTTCCCTGTAGGCTTCTGAGCTGCTTGATGGTAGTTGGGGGAAGCATTTCAAGGATTGCCTTGACTTTGTTTGGGTCCACCTCGATGCCTCACTTTGAGACTATGAAACCCAAGAGTTTTCTAGATGTGACACCAAATACGCACTTCTTGGGATTTAGTCTGACTTTATGTTCCATGAGGCGATCGAGGATCTTGCTTAAGTCATCGAGATGATCTGGGCGCAAAAGAGATTTGGCCAACAAATCATCCATGTAATCTTCCAAAGTTTTATGCATGTGATCATGGAAGATGTATGTCATGGCACGTTGGTAGGTGGCGCCAACATTTTTAAGGCCAAAGGGCATGACCTTATAACAAAATGTCCCCCAAGGCATTGTGAATGCCATTTTTAGTTGGTCCTCGAGATTGATACGAATTTGATTGTATCCCGAGAAACCATCCATGAGGGAAAGCATTTCATGGCCTGTTGTAGCATCTACCAATGCATCGATGCTAGGCAAGGGGAAATCATCCTTAGGACTCGCTTTGTTTAGATCTCAAAAATTAGTGCATATGCGAATCCTCCCATCAGGCTTTTTGATGGGCACCATGTTGGACAGCCATGGTGGGTAATCCATGTAGATGACAAACTGTGCATCCAATAACTTTTGTAATTCATCTTTGACCATTAAGGCCACTGTTGGGTGCATCTTACGTAGTTTTTGCTTAACTGGCTTGACTGTCGGATCAAGCGTTAGATTATGCATGACTAGCTACGGATCTAGCCCCGACATGTCTTTGTAGGACCATGCAAAAACCTCCTTCTTCTCTTTGAGAAGGGCAATGTAGTCGGCTTGCTCTTCAGGGGATAGGCTTACCCCTAGCTTGATGATCTATGGATTCATTGGATCAGAGCCGATGTCTACGTCAGTCATCTCCTCGACTGACATGTGGGACCCATCCTCCAACTGGTGTGGAGTTGGGATCAAGTGGATATCATTCGCTGAATTCAGATCTACGTTAGGAACTTCGGGTTCCTCTTCAGCATGGAAGATATCCTGAGTTGGTCCTAGGGTGAAATGAAGCATCTCACCGCAAGGCCAGTACTCTGATGGGGATGGTGGTGAATTGACGTGATCCTAGTCTATGGCATCTATGTCTAGATATAATGACTTTGTTGGATCGGTTGGATTGTGGATGGGGGTGGTTAAGTCAATGGAGATCATGTTGATGAAATGATTTTGGTCTCCATTACCATGGGTGTGGTGACTCGGACATCTTGAATGATTTTTGTGCTCCGGATCTGGCTCTGGAGGTATTGGCATGAATGGATCGGCCCTATGTGTGAGGAGGAGGATAGGGTCTGCCCTCGACACTGATATCGCTATAGGGTCTCTGGGTGGAAGGTGCTCTCTGTATGCCCAAAGTGGCGGATGCAGCACTTGGTCCAATTGTGTTGGGTTTAGGTGCCACCTATGCCTTGGCCCTATGTTTAGTTGTTCAAACATGTCATCAATATCCAGGGGGTATTGTTGCTGCATCTACCACATGTGATTGAGATATGCCATCTCAGTTTCATCTTCATAATCACTGTCGGAGATCCAAAGGCCTTCGTTGGTTCCAACAACTATTTGCGACATGTGAGGCTCATCCTGCTCGAGCAAATTGATCTGGCCCCATCGGGGTTGTTCCGCTCTCTATGGGGGGACCTGATTTTCTTGAGGTGGCACTTGCTCGATTGGAGCATCCAAAGGGAACATTGCCAAGAGGCTTTCTTGATAATCATCCATGGGGGTCACTTGTGAGTGATTGCTATCCGATTCGAAGGGGTCCCATGGTGCTACCTCATATTCTGACTCGTCTTCGAAAGATCCTTCTTGACCTTGTCTATACCCCCCTTGTAGGTGAGTTCTCGAACTTTCTCCTTTCTCGATCAAAGGGAAGGGGTTGTTGAGGCCAACAAGGTTGGTTGTCAACAATGGGAGATAATCCCCCAATGTATATGTTGTGTTAGGATTGGCATATGGATCTAATGCCAACCCATCCTTGTTGCCTATCCCTAGGCCTTGCATGTTCTCTACCAAGATGTCAAGGGGTAGGGGTGGTTGAACCCTACTCCTGACTTGTCGTATGGCATCTGATATCTTGGTTGGCAAAGAACTCGCACTCCTTGCTCATATCTGCCTAACCCATATCCATGCCAATTGCATTGGCCAAGATATCTCAAAGCGAAATCTGGGTTGGACAAATAGTTGACGTCTTCAACAAAAGGCTCTTCATCTTCGTCTTCTTGCATGTAAGGTTCAATGCCATTATCAAGGCCCCCATATACAAAGTTTGTCTGGTTTGGCGGGTAGCCTAGAGGAACAATAGTGCCTATGGGGAGGCGAGGTCTCCCCATGTCCTGCATGGACTCAAGTGCGGGTGTTGCTACAATGTTCCACACCAGATACTCCCCCAGGCCCGTATTGGCCATCTCAACAGTGATTGTTGGCGGTTGAGGGGGAGGGAATGGGAGTTCTTCCTGAGTCCACTCCATGTTAGGTGAACTAGGCATCTCGACTTCCATTCGGCTAGGCATCTCTTCGGTAGATATGGTTGAGACTGATGGCGGTGCCTCTTCCAGGGGTTTCTTCCCATTGTCCTTCGGTGTGGCCACCGTAGGTGGCATCGTTGGTGAAGGACCAGATGATGAAGATGGACCCGGCTGGGGATTTGATGGACTTAACAATGGGGATGTATGCGGAATCGGACCCTGTTTAGATGGATTCAACTAAAAATCCAAATGTGTTGATGGAAGGGTCGATTGCGGCATCAGCTGCACCGTATTGCAATATTTGAAGGGTTCTAAGTCCATCGGGACTACATGCACCTGCCCTTCAAATGTATACTTTAAGCATTGGTGGGCTATTGAAGGGACACACTTCATGTCCCTGATCCATGGCCGGCCCAACAAAATGTTATAAGCCATCTCACCCTCCAAGATGTGGCACAATGTAGGAATAGTCTTTTGTCCCACTTGGATGGGTAGGACAATTGTGCCAACTGTCGAGCATATCGCATCATTGAATGCTCGTAGAGTGTAGGTGGAGGCCACGATGTGAGATGCTGGCAACTTCAGATGTTTCAATGCCATTGTTGTAATGATATTACTGGATGAGCTAGTGTCCACCAACACCCTCTTATATGGAATCCCGTTGACCCATGCAATGACGTGCAGGGGTGGATCCGCCATGTCACTAGTCACTGATTTCAATTCGTCCTCTCTAAAGGTGATGACTGGCTCGGTGCATCTTTTGACATGTCCCACAAAGTTGTTGAAAGAGTTTGCTTCATGGGGCTGCAACTCGATGGCTTTTAATATCTCCATTAGAGCCTCTCGATGGGGCGATGATTGTTGTATGAGCTCGTAGATGGAGAGCCTAGCCGACGTGGTCCTCAAACTCTGGGTGAGTTTGGTCTGAATTGTGGCCACTGGTCTAGGCGGAGGAGGTTGCGTAGGGTGCTGTTGTGGTTGTGACATTGTTGGCACCTCTCCTGTAGCTACCGTTGGGGCAGCTGTGCTCGGGTACCTTTTGTTTTGAGTCACTATACTGATCATCCCTACATACCCCTACATGGGGTAATTCTGTGTCACCTCATTGACTTGTAGGGTCTTTGCCTATGCATCATGGGTAGGCAGGGGGTCTTTGAAGACCTCCATCTGTTGGTTGTTTGGTGCTACTGGATTATCCACCACTAGCATCTTGTTGTCGATTAGGTCTTGCACGAAGCTTTTAAACTTCCAACATGCATAGAGGTCATGTCCCTTCTATCGATGAAACTTACAGTACAAGTCTTCCCTATAACCTTTGGGTTTTGGCACGTTGGGGTCTACAGGTCGACTCTCTGGAAAGTTCATCAAGTTTGCCATGGTCAAGCGGTCAAACAAGGAGTCTTTAGACTCTGTGAAGGGTGTAAATTGTCGCCTAGGGTGATGCTACTAATTTTGATCTTGTCGATGGTTTTCTCTTTCATAACTGTCAAGAGGGACCACCTGATAGTTAGCCTTTTGGGGCTGTGTTGCTTGTACAGGCTTAGGTACATTTATAGCAACCTGATTGACCATGATGGGTTTCGGTTGCATGGTCCCTGTCTTGGCATTTTTAGACCATTCTTTCTTCTTTGGCTTGGCAATCTCGCCATCTTGAATCTTGATCTCCTCAATGATTCTGGCTTGCGCTAGAGCTTCCTCTAAAGTGGCATATTGTTGTAGCTACAATAGCATGGAGATCGATCTCAAATAGCTCTTTGAGAACATTTGGGTAAGGTCGGCCATAGGAGGGAGGTAGGGCAGCTTTGAAAGCAACGTCCTCCATCGATTCCCATAGGCTACCATGGTTTCTTCCTCATACTGCCTGAGGCTGGCTAGGTCACTTAGTGACACCTTCTTCTTGGTGTTGAAGGTGAAGCATTCGAGGAACGCATCCACTAGCTGATCTAAGTTATTGATGTTGTGCTTTGGCAATTGAGTGAACCAATCCGAGGTAGGGCCTACGAATATGGTTATAAATGTTCTTAGCAGCAAAGCATCATTGTCTTGAATGCCAAAGCATTGGCTCAGGAATCTAGTCACGTGCTCTTGGGCATCCTCCTCACCTCTAAATATTGCCAACTAGGGTAGCTTAAAGTGTTCAGGGTATGGGGGTGCTGGCACTGACGGATGCACTGGGTGACTACGGAGTTGGCATAAAGTGGGCTTTTGGGGCCCAGAAGTCTTGGTCTCCATAGACTCTAAGCGCTCTAGCAACGCTTTATATGCATCGAAAGATTTGATCTCTTCCTCCTTGGTTAGTTCCCATTGTGGGTTGTGGGAAACTTGAGGCCTATGGAGGGGTGGCCGGATAGCACCCCCTCTACCTTGGTAGGGCATTTCGGCCCACTCTTCTTCTTGCTCATACTCCTCATAGGCTTCTTGAGGAGTTTCTGGGTGAGACCTATAAACATGGGTGGGTCCCCATGGAGGGTGCCCATCATTGTTCCTGGGAGTGGCCTCCCGCTCAGGTCTAGGAGGTCTCGGAGGCAACACTTGGTAAGGTCATGGGGACCTGTCTCGCACCAAGGGGTTGCACCTCTCATATAGTTCTGCTCTTTGGGTGCGAGGGGTTGGAACCCTCTCAGGCATAGTGTTATGGAGCAGCTCATCTGTTTGACGCCGAATGCGCTCTTTGCTAAGGTGATATAGGTGCTCCAACTATTGTTGGTCTTGCTCAAGCTACATGATTTGCGCTTGGCGGGTGACATGTTTGGAAAATGCCAAGTCAATTTGTTCTATCGTCTTAGGTCTAGGGGGCCTAGATGCCTCTCCTATGTATTTATCTCGGTCGTGATGATCCGAGATCTCTATAGGTCACTTTCCTCTATCGAGGTTGGTGGCATTCACCCGAGGTTCTGGCCTCAGTAGGTGATTCTGGTAGATAGCAGGTGCGGAGGCGCATTGCTCCCATGCTGTGTATTGCTCTTGAGGAATGTGATAGTCTTCCTCATGCTCCCTTTCGTATATGTGAAAGGGGCGGGCAGAGTTGGCTCGCCCTGTCTGAAGAGCCTTGTGCTCTGGATTTGGCTTATTATTCCTAATAGTGATGGGGGGTAAAGGAGGGATGACATAATCATGTGGCCTCTCCTTATGGACCCTATGTTGTTCTAGCACTTCATTGCATGGTGGCCACTCATACCGAGCATCTAAGGGAGCCTTCCCATTTATATTGAGTGCCACATGTAGGGACTCCTCCTGAAAGGGTCTATGTTGGATGGGAGTGCCCCTCGAAGGGGTGCCTCTATAGTCCCATTCTAAAATGGCATGATGTGGACTATCTTGTGGGTCGGGCCACCAAGGTGGTATGACCAAGTCCTTGGGGCTATAGCGGAGGTGACTTGTGCCCCCTTGTACACTCTCTGTAGCTCCTACCCATGATTGGGCTTGGCTACGGGTGTACACCATGGTGGTGTCTCTCTACAATCTACGTAGGTTTTTATCTTTTTTATGATTTTTTTATGCTACACTAAACAAACAGGAGCCACACAATCAAAGAAGTGATTATCTCATTTATAGATTAAAAGTGTGCCCTAAATCTGGTTTAGTGTGTTTTGATTTTTGTTTTGAAAGCTTTGTAAAGAACGTGTTGTTGTATATGCAATATGATGTCTCTTATGTCTCCCAAAATGGTCGCCCCTTCGATATACCACTACCAGGCCATTATACCAAACCTCTCAATATACCCGCCCTTACGTGAGGGAAACTATTGGTACGCGAGAGCATAATGGTACGTGGAACATAGGCGGTACGAAAGGGGGATCACCCTATTTTTGACACCTACCATAGAAGACTTATCCTCATGCACTGGGAATCACCCCAGCTACACTCGGTCAGCTTTCATCAGGATTTACGTCTAGCAATAGTAGCGATCGGGGTTATGGATGCAAAAATTCAAGCCAAGGTGGTGATGAAATCCACCGTTGGTCTTGATCAAGGGTTGGGGTTTTATGACCAACTCCTTGTTGTTTAAATTACCACGTGGTGTGTGGGGTTCTTTTTAATTTGCATAAATGAAGAAAACAAGCATTAAAAACTCTCCTATGCAAGCAAATAACCAGAAAATAGAAAACAAAAAGCAAAAAATGACAGAAGGTGTTTAGGACCCCTACCTCTTCTCTGCCCAAATCGGATGCCTCTAAGTTTCTACCCTAAAATTGCATAGAGAGCTATTCATCCCTGGGTGGGATGAATAATAGAACTGTATTCATCATAGGGTGGGGCGAATGCCCATTCGTCCCTGGGTAAGATGAATTCTAGCTCTGTACTCATCACAGACTGGAATGAACAATAGTCCAACGTTTGAAAACTTGGTACCTACAAGCAAAAACAAGCAATTTTTGATCAGAAGTTTGATCTCAAAAATAGAGGATAGGGTCCCACCATGATCGCCACTGAAAGCACGAGGATACGAAAGCAAAAAGGAAACACCAAGTGCGATGCAAGCGAAGCCAAAGATAACGCTAAATCCTATGAATTGAAAATGCATGAAAGGAGAGAAACATAAATGAATCGAAACTAGATAGAAAGCAAATATGGAATACAACCCTTTTTATTAGTTTGCTTTAAAATCTCGGTTACAACATGTCTCCTCCCTTTTCAGGGGCTAGGAGCGTTAAATAAGGTTTCGTTACACCATGGGTGGTATGCCTTCTTCCGCGTGCCCACATGTAAAATGGGTAGACCAAACATTGTCACCGCTTGCATGAAAGGGTCTTTGATTCTTTGCTGCTCCTCCGGTGTCGAGATCCTACGTTCAAGGAAATAGAAAACAATCAGTAGCACCTACGGATGAAATGAAACATGCAATCCCCAAGCCTAAGATTAGTGCATGCAAAAAATAAATAAAATGACAACTAAAAGAGATCCAAATGAGCTAAAAACTTGATAGAGGCATGAAAACATCACCAGGAAGGCACTACAAAAAGAATAGTCAAAAAATTCACCATGGATTTCTAATCGCTCCGGGGTGGGACGATTAGACCTACAACAAAATGTCAGAAAGCACTGTCCCAAATGTCCCATCCGGGAGGCTCCAAATCACCTACAAAGTTGGGGGTTAGGTAAAATGGGGTATTTTGGAAAGACCCAGAAGGTCATATTTTGCCAATTCGGCCTCTATCACCGAGAATTTGATGATGCTACCTACATGTTAGCGAAAGCGAGAAATAACAAAAACATGATCAAAACTGCTCAGAATTACATGAAATTTGAATGCAAGCCTATCTAAGAAACCTAGAATAAAATGCAAAAATAATAGAACTAAAATCTACTATAGATTTCTAATCACTCCGGGGTGGGGCGATTAGGACTACAGTAGTGTGGGGGGCACCCGAGGGCAGGACGCCCACCGTTTGGGGCCCGATTTTGGCACCAATCCACTTGGGATGGGTCCAAAACCTCTTGTGGGGTGTTTTCAAAAAATTTGGGTGGGATACTATGGCCAAATGTCGGGTTTGGGGTCCGGATTGCGCTTCCAATAACCACCCAATGACCTCCCTTCCAAAAGAGAGATCAAGGATGTGAAAGGCACAATCAAAAGTGAGTATGTAAAATGGTAGCACTTCATTGCTCAAAATGCTCCTTCTCTGTCTATTTTTGGGGTGAGAAGACTCACCATTTTATAGACCTGACGGTCTCTATGTATGAGCATGCAGAGGCACCACTTGGCAATCATGCCTTTCTAGGAGGGGAGAAGATTCCTCCCTGATTAAGGGCTCCATGACTACCTCTGTAACTGCCTCTAGCACTCCAAAATGCTCACTCGCACTCCCATGCAATGAAGGAGGAGTTAAGTGGTGGATCTGGGCTGCCATTTGTCGAGATTTGACCTTTTGCCCGTCAAACCTGCTATTCGCCCCACCCTGGAGCGAATACTGCTAATCGTCCCTGGGTGGAATGAGTACCAGTTTGTAATCATCCCTGGGTGGAACGAGTATGGAGCAGAGTGCCTGAAAGGTGCCAAATTGACCTCTGACCTTCCAAAACTATTGTGAGAGTGGTTAGGACCATTGTTTAACCTCTGGGGGCTGCCCTGGGGGCTGTGTGTGTCAACTCGATCAGTGTTTGTAGTCACATAATCGGATTGGTGCTGTTTTGGTGTCTACACGGCTTGGGGGGTGGGCTATGGCTCTTTAAATGTGGAATGGCCTCAAATGACTGATGTTCAAGGGTTCTAGTTCCTTGATTCCTTCAAGAGAGGCTAGCCGGTATGTTCTAGGTCCTATTTTACTATCAATTACATAGGGACCTAACCATTTTGCCATGAACTTGTCCCTTAGATGGGGCGGCAAGTTAGAATTTTGTTGGTTCTCTTTTAAGACCAAGTCACCAACCTGAAAGTCCCTCAGGTGAACTTTCATGTTGTATGCTTTCTTAAGTCGCTCTTGATAGATACGTAAATGCTCGAGAGCATTGATGCGTCGTTCATCGAGCAACGTAAGCTGGTCTAACCGGGCCTCATAGTGTCATCATCGATGAACTCTTGCATTGATATGCACTAGGGAAGGTATTTCCAACTCGAGAGGCATGACCGCCTCGGAGCCATACACCAACAAAAATGGAGTTGCCCTAGTGGGCATCCGAATGCTAGTGCGATAAGCCCAAAGAGCAAGTGGGATTTGAATGTGCCAATCCTTATGACTATCTGTGACCATATTTTTAAGGATGGCAACTAGCATTTTGTTTGACGCCTCTGCTTGCCCATTTGCCTACGGATAATAGGGTGTTGAAAAACTATGCTAAATTTTGTACTTTGTTGTCAAAGCACGCACATATTTGTTCTTAAATGACATCCCATTATCCGAGATGATCTTGGATGGAATACCAAAATGACATATGATGTTATGTAAAATAAACTCCGCAATGCGGGGTCCAGTCGTAGAGGTAAGCGAAATTGCTTCCACCCACTTGGTGAAGTACTCTGTGGCCATTATGATAAACGTGTGACGACCTAACGACATAGGGGAGATCTTTTCGATTAGATCTAAGCCCCACTACAAAAATGGCCAAGCCGATTGGATCGGCTGCAAGGCCTGAGAAGGTACGTGTGTCAAATTAGCATGGTGTTGACATTTCATGCACTTCCTTACATACGTGCAACAATCTCACTCTAAAGATGGCCAATAATAGCCCATGCAAAGAATGCGCTTTGCGATGGCCATACCGTTGAAGTGGCCACCGCATGTACCATCGTGCGCTTGGGTGATCGCCCAAGTGGACTCTTGTTGGTCCAAGCAATGGAGGAGGATCCCTTCATAGCTTCGATGGTACAAAATGTCTCCTAGCAAGACATGTTTTGCCACTTTCTATTTGAATGATATTTTTGCGGCATGCGTCAATCCAAGTGGGAGGTTACCTAGCTTGAGGTAGTCTCTTATGGGTGTGTACCAATCCTGCTGATCAGAAACCTCGATGGTATGAACTGCCAATCCCTCTTGAAGTTCATCCCTAGCAAAAGCTGAGCGGGAATGAACTTGTAAGAATAGCGTTGTGTTGCTATTAAGGGGAATAGGGGAGAACAAGGACCCCTAGTTGGCATGATTCAGACTATCATGGATTCGAGAGAACTTATCCTGAGATGGTTCAATCTGGATCAGGTGGATTCCTGGCGTTAGGTCAGAGCTTGCATGCTCCATCATGGATTGCGATAATGTTTTGACTTGAATGGTTGTCATCTCACCGGAAGGGTCTTGCGGGATTAGTGACCCCAAGGAGGCCATAGTGTCCGCAAAATGATTCGATGATCGAGGGAGTGCCTCGATGTCGTACCATTCAAGCTTTGCCAGGAATTTATCCACAAGGGCTTTGTAGGCCTGTAGAACTGGGCATTTACATTGGAATACCCCTTTTACTTGGTTGACAATTAACAACGAATCACCAAAGATGTTCAAGCATTTGATGTTCATGGTGATTGTTGTCTAAAGACCTATGAGCAAGGCTTCGTATTCAGCATTGTTATTGGTGCACAGGAAATCAAGTTTAAATGATAGAGGCATTGGAGCCCCTTGTGGTGTGAAGAATACAATTCCCATGCCACCCCCTTGCTCACATTTAGAACCATCAAAAAATAGGGTTATGTCGGCCTGTGACTCAGGCTCATCAGAATCTGGTGATTCTGAGACATGGAAGACCCCATCATCGGGTAGCTCTATGGTCAGAGGCTGATCATCTTCGAGAGGAGCCTCTGCTAGTTGATCGATGATGACTTGACCTTTGATGGACTTCTATCCAATGAATTTGATGTCAAACTCCATCAACAACATGATCCATTTCGTCGTGCGGCTACTATGATAAGTACGACTCATCATGTACCACAATGGATTCTCCTTAGACACAACATACGTCGTATTTCTCAACATGTAGTGGCATAGCTTTTTGGTAGCAAATACCACTGCTAAGCATAGCTTCTCGACGTATGCATAGTTAAGTTCATAACTGACTAGGGTGCGGCTAAGATAGTAAGTAGCCTGTTCTTTATGTAGTTCATTTTTCTGGGCTAGCATGGCGCCCAGTGCCACCTCAATAGCTGAGATGTATAAATAGAATGACACTCCTGGTCTAGGTGGTGCCAATACTAGTGGTGAAGCCAAGTATTGTTTAATGTCATCGAAGGCTGATTGGCACTCGTCATCCCAGTGAAATGCTACCCCCTTGTGTAATAATTTATTCATGGGTCGGCACTTGTTAGATAGTTGCGCTATGAAGCGCTTGATTGACGCGACCTTTCCCTGTAGGCTTCTAAGCTGCTTGATGGTGGTTGGGGGAAGCATTTCAAGGATTGCCTTGACTTTGTTTGGATCTACCTCGATTCCTCATTTTGAGACTATGAAACCCAAGAGTTTTCCAGATGTGATGCCAAATACGCACTTCTTGGGGTTTAGTCTGACTTTATGTTCGATGAGGCGATCGAGGATCTTGCTTAGGTCATCGAGATGATCTGGGTGCAAAAGAGATTTGGCCAACAGATCATCCATATAGTCTTCCAAAGTTTTATGCATGTGATCATGGAAGATGTATGTCATAGCGCGTTGGTAGGTGGCGCCAACATTTTTAAGGCCAAAGGGCATGACCTTATAACAAAATGTCCCCCAAGGCATTGTGAATGCCATTTTGAGTTGATCGTCGGGATTGATACGAATCTGGTTGTATCCCGAGAAACCATCCATGAGGGAAAGCATTTCATGGCCTGTTGTAGCATCTACCAATGCATCGATGCTAGGCAAGGGGAAATCATCCTTGGGACTCGCTTTGTTTAGATCTCAAAAATTGGTGCATATGCGAATCCTCCCATCAGGCTTCTTGATGGGTACCATGTTGGACAGCCATGGTGGGTAATCCATGTAGATGACAAACTATGCATCCAACAACTTTTGTAGCTCATATTTGACCATTAAGGCTACTGTTGGGTGCATCTTACGTAGTTTTTGCTTGACTGGCTTGACTGTCGGATCAAGCGTTAGATTATGCGTGACTAGCTATGGGTCTAGCCCCGACATGTCTTTGTAGGACCATGCAAAAACCTCCTTCTTCTCTTTGAGAAGGGCAATGTAATCGGCTTGCTCTTCGGGGGATAGACTTACCCCCAGCTTGATGATTTATGGATTCATTGGATCAGAGCCGATGTCTACGTCAGTCGTCTCTTCGACTGACATGTGGGACCCATCCTCCAACTGGTGTGGAGTTGGGATCAGGTGGATATCATTTGCTGAATTTAGATCTACGTTTGGAACGTCGGGTTCCTCTTCAGCATGGAAGATATCCTGAGTTGGTCTTGGGGTGAAATGAAGCATCTCACCGCAAGGCCAATACTCTGATGGAGATGGTGGCGAGTTAGCATGATCCCAGTCTATGGCATCTAGGTTTAGATACAATGGTCATGTTGGATCGGTTGGATTGCGGATGGGGGTGGTTAAGTCAATGGAGATCATGTTGATGAAGTGAATTTGGTCTCCATTACCGCGTGGGTGGTGACTCGGACATCCTTGGTGATCTTTGTGCTCCGGATCTGGCTCTGTGGGTATTGGCACAAATGGATCGGCCCTATGTGCGGATAAAAGGATAGGGTCTACCCTTGGCACTGATGGCTCTATAGGGTCTCTGGGTGGAGGGTGCTCTCTGTATGCCTGAAGTGGCGGATGCAACACTTGGTCCAACTGTGCTTGGTTTAGGTGCCACCTATGCCTTGGCCCCATGTTTAGCTATTCAAACATGTCATCAATGTCCATGGGGTATTGTTGCTATCGCATATGATTGAGATATGCCATCTCAGTCTCATCTTCATAATCACTATCAGATATCCATAGGCCTTCATTGGCTCCGATAGCTGTTTGCGGCATGTGAGGCTCGTTCTGCTCGAGCAAGTTAATTTGGTCCCATCGGGGTTGTTCCGCTCTCTACGGGAGGACCTGATTCTCTTGAGGTGGCATTTGCTCGATTGGAGCATTCAAGGGGAACATCGCCATGAAGTCCTCCTGATAATCATCTATGGGCATCACTTGCGAGTGATTGCTATCGAACTCGAAAGGGTCCCAAGGTGCTACCTCATACTCTGACTCATCTTCTAAAGATCCTTCTTGACCTTGTCTATATCCCTCTTGGAGGTAAGTTCTTGAACTTTCCCCTTTCTCGATCAAAGGGAAGGGGTTGTTGAGGCCCACAAGGTTGGTTGTTAACAATGGGAGATAATCCCCCAATGTGTACGTTGTGTTAGGATTGGCATATGGATCTTGTGCCAACCCATCCTTGTTGCCTAGCCCTAGGCCTTGCATGTTCTCTACCAAGATGTCAAGGGGCAGAGGGTGGTTGAACCCTACTCCTGATTTGTCGTACGACATCTGATATCTTGGTTGACAAAGAACGCGCACCCCTTGTTCATATCTGCCTAACCCATATCCATGCCAATTACATTGGCCAAGGTATTTCAAAGCGAATTCCGGGTTGGATAGATAGTTGACGTTCTCGACAAAGGGCTCTTCGTCCTCTTCCTCTTGCAGGTAAGGTTCAATGTCGTTGTCGAGGCCCCCATATACAAAATTTGTCTGGTTTGGTGGGTAGCCCAAAGGGACAATAGTGTCGATGGGGAGGCGAGGTCTCCCCATGTCCTGCATGGACTCAAGCGTGGGTGTTGCTACAATGTTCCACACTAGATACTCCCCAGGCCCGTATTGGCCATCTCAATGGTGATCATTGGTGGTTGAGGGGGAGGGAATGGGAGTTCTTCCTGAGTCCACTCCATGTCGGGTGAACTAGGCACCTCGACTTCCATTCGGCTAGGCACCTCTTCGGTAGATATGGTTGAGACTGATGGTGGTGCCTCTTCCAGGGGTTTCTTCCCATTGTCCTTCGGTGTGGCCATCGTAGGTGGCATCGTTGGTGAAGGACCAGATGATGAAGATGGACCCGATTGGGGATTTGAGGGACTTAACAATGGGGATGTATGCAGAATCGGACCCTGTTTGGATGGATTCAACTGAAAGTCCAAATGTGTCGATGGAAGGGTCGATTGTGGCATCAGCTGCACCGCATTGCAATACTTGAAGGGCTCTAAGTCTACCGGGACCACATGCACTTGCCCTTCGTATGTGTACTTTAGGCATTGATGGGCTATCGAAGGGACACACTTCATGTCCCTGATCCAAGGCCGGCCCAGTAAAATATTGTAGGCCATCTCACCTTCCAGGATGTGGCACAATGTAGGAATAGTCTTTTGTCCCACTTGGATGGGCAGGACAATTGTGCCAACCATCGAGCATATCACGTCATTGAATGCTCGAAGAGTATAGGTGGAGGCCACAATGTGAGATGCTGGCAACTTGAGGTGCTTCAATGCCGCTGTTGTGATTATATTGTTGGATGAGCCAGTGTCCACCAACACCCTCTTAAATGGAATCCCGTTGACCCATGCAATGACGTGCAGGGGTGGATCCACCATATCACCAATCACCGATTTTAGTTCATCTTCTCTAAAGGTGATGACTGGTTCTGTACATCATTTTACATGTCCCACAAAGTTGTTGAAAGAGTTTGCTTCATGGGGCTGCAGCTCGATGGCTTTTAATATCTCCATTAGAGCCTCCCGATGGGGCGATGATTGTTGGATGAGCTCGTAGATGGAGAGCCTAGCCGACGTGGTCCTTAAACTTTGGGTAAGTTTAGTCTAAATCATGGCCACTGGTCTAGGTGGGGGAGGTTGTGTAGGGTGTTGTTGAGGTTGTGACATTGATGGAACCTCTCCTGTAGCCACCACGGGGGTAGTTGTGCTTGGGTACCTCTTGTTTCGAGTCACTATGCTTATCATCCCTACATACCCCTGCATGGGGCAGTTCTGTGTCACCTCATTGACTTGAAGGGTCTTTGCCTACGCATCATGGGTAGGCAGGGGGTCTTTGAAGACCTCCATCTATTGGTTGTTTGGTGCCATGGGATTATCCACCGCTAGCATCTTGTTGTCTATTAGGTCTTGCACTAAGCTTTTGAACTTCCAACATGCGTAAAGGTCATGTCCTTTCTATCGATGAAATCTACAGTACAAGTCTTCCCTATAGCCCTTGGGTTTTGGCGCGTTGGGGTCTACGGGTCGACTTTCTGGCAGGTTTATCAAGTTTGCCATGGACAAGCGGTCAAACAAGGAGTCTTTAGACTCTGTGAAGGGTGTGAATTGTCGCCTAGGGTGACGCTACTGATTTTGCTCTTGCCTATGATTTTCCTTTTCATAGGTGTCAAGAGGAACTTCCTGGTAATTAGCCTTTGGGGGTTGTGTTGCTTGTGCAGGCTTAGGTATGTTTATAGCAACCTGATTGACCATGGTGGGTTTCGGTTGCGTTGACCCAATTTTGGCATTTTTGGGCCACTCTTTCTTGCATGGCTTGGCAATCTCACCATCCTGTATCTTGATCTCCTCTATGATTCTGGCTTGCGCCAGGGCTTCCTCGAGAGTGGCATATTGCTGCAGCTACAATAGCATGGAGATCGACCTCAAACAACTCTTCGAGAACATTTGGGTCAGGTCGGCCATGGGAGGGAGGTAAGGTAGCTTTGAAAGCAACGTCCTCCACCGATTTCCATAAGCCACCATGGTCTCTTCCTCATACTTTCTGAGGCTAGCTAGGTCACTTAATGATGCCTTCTTCTTGGTATTGAAGGTGAAACGTTCGAGGAACGCATCCACTAGCTGGTCCAGGTTGCTGATGCTATGCTTCGACAACTGGGTAAACCAATCCGAGGTAGGGCCTACGAACGTGGTTATAAATGTTCTTAGAAGCAAAGCATCATTGTCCTGAATGCCAAAGCATTGGCTTAGGAATCTTGTCACGTGCTCTTGGGCATCCTCATCCCCTCTAAATATTGCCAATTGAGGCATTTTAAAGTGTTCAGGGTATGGGGGTGCAGGCATTGAAGGATGCACAGGGTGACTATAGAGCTGGCGTAAAGTGGGCTTTTGGGGCCCAGAAGTCTTGGTCTCCATAGACTCTAAGCGCTCTAGTAGCACTTTGTATGCATCAAAAGATTTGATCTCTTCCTCCTTGGTTTGTTCCCATTGTGAATTACGGGGAACTTGAGGCCTATGGAGGGGTAGCCGGATAGCACCCCCTGCCTTGGTAGGGCATTTCAGCCCACTCTTCTTCTTGCTCAAATTCCTCATAGGCTTCTTGAGGAGTTCCTGGGCATGACCTATAAACATGGGTGGGTGCCCATGGAGGGTGCCCATCATTGGCTCTAGGGGTGGTCTCCCGCTCAGGTCTAGGAGGTCTTGGAGGCAACATTTGATAAGGTCATGGAGACCTGTCTCGCACCAAGGGGTTGTGCCTCTCATACAACTCTGTCCTATGCGTGCGAGGGGTTGGGACCCTCTCAGGCATAGTGTTCTGGAGCAACTCATCTGTCTGACGTCGAATGCACTCTTTGCTAAGGTGATACAGGTGCTCTAACTATTGTTGATCTTGCTCAAGCTGCATGATTTGCGCTCGGTGGGTGGCATGTTTGGCAAATGCCAAGTCGATTTGTTCCATCGTCTTGAGTCTAGGAGGCCTAGATGCCTCCCCTACACATCTATCTCGGTCATGGTGATCCGAGATCTCTATAGGTCACTTCCCTCTATCGAGGTTAGCGGCATTCACCCGAGGCTCTGGCCTCAGTGGGTGATCCTGATAAATAGCAGGTGTGGAGGTGCATTGTTCCCATGCTGTGTATTGCTCTTGAGGAATGTAGTGGTCTTCCTCATGCTCCCTTTCGTATATGTGAAAGGGGCGGGCAGAGTTGGCTCGCCCTGTCTGAAGAGCCTTGTGCTCTGGATTTGGCCTATTGTTTCTGATAGTAATAAGGGGTAGAGGAGGGATGATGTAATCATGTGGCCCCTCCTTATGGACCCTATGTTGTTCTAGCACTTCATCGTGCGGTGGCCACTCATAACGAGTGTCTAAGGGAGCCCTCCCATCTATGTTGAGTGCCACGTGTATGGACTCCTCCTGAAAGGGTCTATGTTGAATGGGAGTGCCCCTCGAAGGGGTGCCTCTATAGTCCCATTCCGTCATGGTATGATGTGGACTATTTTGTGGGTCAGGCCACCAAGGTGGTATGACCAAGTCCTTGGGGCTATAGCGGAGGTGACTTGTGCCCCCTTGTACACTTTTCGTAGCTTCTGCCCATGATTGGGCTTGGCTACGGGTGTACACCATGGTGGTGTTTCTCTAAAAGATGTGTACGTTTTTATCTTCTTTACAATTTTTTATGCTACACTAAACAAATAGGGACCACACAAACAAAGAAATGATTATCTCGTTTATAGATTAAAGGTGTGCCCTAGATCTGGTTTAGTGTGTTTTGATTTTTGTTTTGAAAGCCTTGTAAAGAAAATTTTGTTGTATATGCAATATGAGGGCTCTTATATCTCCCAAAATGGTCACCCCTTCAATATACCACTGCCAGGCCATTATACCGAACCTCTCAATATACCCGCCCTTACGTGAGGGAAACTATTGGTACGCGAGAGCAAAACAGTACGTGGAACATAGGCGGTACGAAAGGGGAATCACTCTATTTTTGACACCTACCATAGAAGACTTATCCTCATGCACTGGGAATCACCCTAGCTACACTTGGTCAGCTTTCATCAGGATTTACGTCTAGCAATAGTAGCGATCAGGGTTATGTATGCAAAATTCAAGCCAAGGTGGTGATGAAATCCACCGTTGGTCTTGATCAAGTGTTGGGGTTTTACGACCAACGCCTTGATGTTTAGATTATCTCGTGGTGTGTGTGGTTATTTTTACTTGCACAAAGAAAGGAAACATGCAGTAAAATTTCCTATGCAAGCAAAGAAATAGAAAAATCATAGAAATAGAGACAAAAAATTACAGAGGATGTTCAGACAACCTACCTCTTCTCTGCCCACACTAGATGCCCCTGAGTTTCTGCTCAAAAACTGCATAGAGAGCTAATCGTCCTGGGGTGGGATGAATAGCAGATCTGTATTCATCATAGGGTGGGATGAATGCCTTATTCATCCCAGGGTGGCACGAATTCCAGTCTGTATTCGTCACAGGGTGGCACGAGCAGTAGTCCAACGCTTGAAGGATTAACACCTGAAAGCAAAAACACAAAATTTTGATCAAAAATTTGATCCCAAAATCAAGGGACAGGGTCCCACCATGATCACCACTGAAATCATGAGGATACGGAAGCCCATAGGCATACCGGGTGCGGTGCAAACAAAAGCATACGAAATGCTAAGTCCTACGAATGAACAAAGGACTAAAGTGCATGAAAAAGGGAAAACAAACGAACTGAAATGAGATATAAAGCAAATGTAAAGTGCAGCCCTTATTTTTATTAATTTTTCTTTGAGATCAGGTTACAATACGTCTCCTTCCTTTTTAGGAGCTAGGAGCGTTAGATATAGTTTTGTTACACCACGGATGGTACGCTTCCCTTCGGGATCTTCCGCGTGCCCACATTTGAAATGGGCGGGCCAAACGTCACCACCACTTGCATGAATGCATCTGTAGTTCCTTTCTGCCCCTCCGGTGTTGAGATCCTATGTTCAAAGAAATAGCAAATGATTAATAGCACCTACGGATGGAGGGAAATATGCAATCCCCAAGGCCTCCGGTTAATGCATGCATGAAATAATTAAAATGGTAATCAAAACATGTCAGAATAAGATGAAATTTGGATAGAAGCATGCAAACACTATCATGAACACACTGCAAAAGGAATAGTCAAGAAATCTATTATAGATTTCTAATCGCTCCGGGGTGGGACGATTAGGACTGTCATAAAATGTCAAAAAGCAACCTCCTAAATGTCCCATCTAGAGGCCTCCAAAACACCTACAAAGTTGGGGTTAGGAAAAATAGGGCATTTTGAGATGACCCAGAAGGTCGGATTTTGCAGATTCAGCCTCGATCACCCTGTATCTGAAGATGCTCCCTGTATGTTAGTGAAAGCGAAAAACAATGAAAACATAATCAAAACTCATCAGAATGGCATGAAATTTGAATGGCAGCATATATGAATGACATAAAATAAAATGCAAAATAAATAGTAAAGAAATATACTACAGATTTCTAATCACTCCGGGGTGGGGCGATTAGGACTGCAATAGTGCGGGGGCGCCCGAGGGCAGGACGCCCACTGTTTGGGGCTTGGTTTCGACACCAATCCACTTGGGATGGGTCCAAAACCTCCTAGGGGGTTGTGTCGACAAATTGGGTGGGGTATTGTGGCCAAATGTTTGGGTTTTAGGTCCGGATTGCGCTTCCAATGTTCACCCAATAACCTCCCTTCCAAAAGAGAGATCAAGGATGTAAGAAGCACAAGTGAGGGGTGAGGATGTAATTCGGTAGCACTCCATTGCTCCAAATGCTCCTGCTCTATCCTTTTTTGGGGTGAGAAGACTCACCATTTTATAGACCTGAGGGTCTCTTGTGAATGAGCATGCAGAGGCGCCACTTGGCCATCATGCCTTCTCGGGGAGAGAAGATTCCTCCCTGATTAAGGGCTCCATGACTGCCTCTATGACTGCCTCTTTGAGCTCAAAAATGCTCACTCGCACTCCCATGCATTGAAGGTGGAGTTGAGTGGCGGATCTGAGCTGCCATTTGTCAAGGTTTGACCTTTTTCCCGTCAAACCTGCTATTCGCCCCACCCTGGAGCGAATGCTGCTAATCGTCCCGGGGTGGGACGAATACCAGTTTGTAATCATCCCAGGGTGGAACGAGTAGGGAGCAGAGTGCCTGAAAGGTGCCAAATTGACCTCTGACCTTCCAAAACTATTGTGGGAGTGGTTAGGACCACTGTTTAACCTCTGGGGGCTGCCCTAGGGGCTATGTATGTCAATTCGATCAGTGCTTGTCGTCACATAATCGGATTGGTGTTGTTTTGGTGTCTACAAGAGAAAACATAGTGATGGTTATGAGTTATTCACATAAAAACTCTTCTATAAGTTGGTCAGGGGTCAACCATAAGAAAATCTATTTTTGAGATGGTTTTAGATTAGCCTCTTGAAAAATCTTAGTGATGTTTGTGCGCACAAACTGATTTATGTTGTAGTAGAACTTTCTAGTAAATGGATGCCTAATCATCCATTAGACCCATAGAGGTAGGGAGGAGTCCATAATCCACTATTGTAATATTAATTAATGGGGGAGTGTTGGAACATAAATTAATCTTGTTAGTGAATTAATAAACTAACTAGAGCACCAACCAACAAGTAGATGAGGAATTTAACTAAAATGTCAATGCAAGTTAGATTTAAACCTACATATATGCCTATGTAATGCCATGAGATATCTTAGTTTTATATTTCAATAGATCTATTAGTTTGATTGAATTTTTTCATAATAGTATATTTTTTTTACAATTTCCACTATCAAAACGTAAAAAATGATACAACAAATATTTTTATAACTCTAATTAAATTTGTTTATAAAATCATGGAAAAAGTAAACAATATTTTACTCAACATCCCTAGACTCTATGTTCTCATAATTAGAGGCCATTGTTTCTCAATAAGTAATATATTTTGAATGTGTGTGAACAGTTGTCTTTATTTTACTTAGGCATTGTTGGAGTTGTAATATTGTTATTGAGGTAAGGTAAAGTTAAAAGATAGGATGGAGATCCACTTTTAAGCATACAAACTCACGATCTAGATTTTGTTAACAACACACTACTATCAACTATGTTGAGATGTTGATATGGCTTTGGCGTCATTGTCCACTAAAGTTGGTAGCGCATAACCACATCTTCACAAACATCGAGCTTGACCACGTCATGTGTTATATTAATAGCTTAATATGAAAAGTGCTTATCCCTGCTCATTAATCCATTAAACTTTGACATTATAGTTTCTTTACTAGAGCCAAAATTTGACTGAACAAATTAGATGAAAATTTTGTTACCTTTCATCAAAGTATCATGTTGTATTCCAGTTTGTATTTAACGCCAGCAGCTTTTATTCATTGGAGACAATTAAACTTATAATATAATACATTTCCTAATAAATAGTTTTTATGTATAAAAGAATATATGTTTGTGTAACATATTACATGTAATATTAGTTTAGATATAAAGAATATATATCTAAAAATGACGAGAGTTATCATTTCTTGGGGGTTTCGGATTGATAACTCTCAACGTTTTTAGATATATATTATTTATATCTAAACTAGTTTAAATGTTTTTTTTTGTTAATGTCAATTTTTTTAATAAAAAAAATTGTTTACGTCTTTGCCTCCACCTAGGAATGCCTCCCGCCGTAATAACCTACCTACGTTGGAGGGCGCTGCTATAATAAGAGTTGGCCAATACAACACCGTTTGCTTTTTTATTACTTAAACTAACTCGTACGTCACCGTTGAAAATTTTATAAAAACGACTAAATAGCCGTCTACTCTTAATACTTAAATGAAACCGAAAAGTATCGTTGGAAAATTAAAACGACTAAAAAGCTGTCAAGGAACAGTGTAGCAAATTAAATAGGCAACGTGATTGTATTCAATTTTAACTAGCAAATTAATAAAACGACTAAAAAGCTGTCGAGTAACAGTGTACGAAATTAGCGACCTGATTGTATTCAATTTTGAAGTGGCGGATCCTCCAAAAACGCAGTTTCAAGTTGATTTGTAACTTGAACAATCATTTGCTCGGAGACTAATAACTTCTGCATACGCGCTGTTCAACGTTACTGCATTATATAACACAAAAAAAACTCGACCAAAGGGATACACACTCATCCCAACACCATGTCTCCGCTTCAATACTTTTCTCTTGCGATGGCTTTCTTGGCCGTAGTCATTAAATTCCTTTAAAAGATGAACGAAAAAAAGTAAAGGGCGCTGTGCACTAATATATCTCAGCCTGCAAATCGTGCGCCGGTTCTGTGTCCTTACAATGAGAAGCGATTGTTTAGCAGCAGGTAATATATCCGGAATGCGTATGCACAGTTGCTGAGGTGGTAACGGCGTTATTGAGGTGAGTTGAAGTTGAAAGGCGGGGCGGGGATCCACCTTTGGGAATGGAGACCCGCGATCTCAATCATAATTGAGATATAAGGATGGAAGTTAGACATTTACAACACTAGTGATACTTAACCAATCATATTTAACATTACTTGTCAATACGAAAATGAAAGTTTGACATTCACAACACTGGACCTACCGCTATTAAAAAATTTGATCGGTCTGGTTACGTCTGCTTTTACAAAGAAAACTAAACTCGTTGGAGTAAGAGTAAAGTAGTAGTATGTATTTAGTGCGTACCAGTTTGACAACTGCAGTATCAATCTCGAGCCACCTGGGTCTTTCTCACTCTGTGTGTTGTTAGTTTAACGAGGAGAGGCAGCCTGTTAGAGGCAGTTTCAATGATTTAACCTGTGTTTTGAGAGACAAAAACTTTGGGAAAAATGTCTGACCAGGTGTCCAACTATTAAAGATGAAAAGATATTACTGTAATCAGTATAACTTTTTTACTGTATTAATTATGAGTGATTAATGGTCCATTTATCGTGGATTAAACAATAATAAAATAGGATAAATATTATAGAAAATAACTTTAAAATTTAAATTTATAAATAATAAATTAAATATATAAAAAAACTATGATAGCAAAAAGATTAATTGGAGGTTATAATGGTGATAAGGAGGATCCTTGTGGGACATCCATGTGGTTATGGCTTTGGGCCCATGTGGTTAGGGCTTTGGGCTTTTTTTTTTTTTTTTTTTTTTTTTGAAACCCACGCTCAAACCACCGTGAGGGTGTGTGAATGAGCTTGAAAAAAAAAAATGTAATAAGAAGCAAGATTTGAATCCAAAAAACTTAAAAAATTGTGACTTATTACCTATTCCTTAATATAATAAAAAAAAACTAAATATATATATAAAAAAATACTCTCTTGAAAAATATTTATTAAAAGATTTTCCACGTTTCACAAATTATTTGGAGGAGACGTACATGATCGAAGTGGTATTAATGTAAATCCGGGCTTGCCGAAAAAGACGTACATGATCGAAGTGGTATTAATGTAAATCCGGGCTTGCCGAAAAAGTTTGAGGTTGGGTATATGTACGAAACTAATAACTTCTGCATAGTTGTATTTTTTTTAAGTAATACTGTTTATATATTGGTTGTGGAGATTAAAATTGAACTTGGTCATATTACTTCATAATAATGTAATTGAAGTTTTTGAAGTTAGATTTTTAGGAGGTAAGGTAATGAAATTAAACTTGGCTATTGAATTTAGATTACATTGAGGTGGTATAACTGTAGTATAGCTAGTGTTACACTCCCTTAAAATAAGGTTATTCAATACAATTAGAAGGTGGTATAACTGTTGTTACACTCCCTGAGAATAAGATTATTGAACACATTTAAAAGGCAATACAATTAAAACCATATTTATCCTTAAGTGGTATAACTAGTATCGGTTATTGCACTCTCGGGAAAGGAGCCTCTTCCTTATAATTTGAACCGATGTTATTGGAATAAAACATAACTGGGTTTCTTATCTTATCTTCCGGAAGGACACGCTCTTTATCGGAACACCATGTCTCCGCTCCAATTCTTCTCTGCTGCGATTGCTTTCCTGGCCGTAGTTGTTTGGCATCGCCGTCTACGAAGAAGCTTGAAGGGACCTACGGTGTGGCCTCTAGTAGGCTATCTTCCCTCCCTGGCTTTGCATTTCGAGCACCTGCACGAGTGGGGGGCTCATTTTCTTATTTCAAATGGCGGCACGGCGAGACTGGATGGCCCATGGAAGAGCAGAATAGTAACGGCCGATCCCGCCAACGTAGAGTATGTTGTGAGAACAAAGTACAGTAATTTCATAAAAGGGGAGTCCTTCAAGGAGTCCTTTCGTGATATCTTTGGCGATTCCTATTTTCTGCAGGACGGGGAGCGTTTCACACAAGCTAATAAATCTGTCGGCAGGGCACTGGCGTCCGCCGGCTTCCGCAACACGGCCGCGGTGGCCCTGCCCGCGGCGGTGCACCGGAAGCTTCTTCCCCTTCTCCGCCAAGCCTGTGAGAAGGGCGCCGTCATTGACCTCCAAGATATAATCATACGCCTTGTGTTCGACATCGTGTGTGAGGTAGGCTTGGGGACGCATTCCGTGTCGCTGAGCTCCGACCTTCCTCTGCCCCGCGTTCCATACCTGGAGCAGCATGATCAGGCCATGGAGGTTGCCATGTTTCGAATGGTTGTGCCAACCTTTTGTTGGAAAGCCATGAGGTATTTCAACATCGGCCTGGAGCGCCGCCTCCGACGAGCTGTGGAATGTATGCACGGATTTATCGACAAGATCTTCTATCCGCCCCTCCCCGGCGACGCCGATGCCCGGACATGGGACATCATGTCGGCCTTCCTCCGCTTCGAACGGGAAAGCGGCCGGGAATATTCCCAAAAAGAGATTGTTTCAGCAACAGCAAATCTCATTACGGCCGGGATGGATACAGTTGCTTCGGCGCTTACATGGTTCTTCTGGCTTGTAGCTCAGCGTCCGGATGTTGAAGCCAAGATTTTAGCAGAGATCCGACGCATAGTTAAGGAGAGGTCTGATCCAGAAGGTCGTGACGACTACGATCCTGCTCCTTTGGAGCCGGAAGAATTGAAGCAGATGCATTATCTGCATGCAGCATTGACGGAGTCGCTCCGTCTGTACCCGCCTATTCCGGTGGATATCACGGAGGCCGTGGAAGACGACGTTCTGCCCAGCGGCACGAGGGTGGAGAAGGGTTCGCAGGTGATCAATTCCATGTATTCGTTGGGCAGAATGGAGAAGGTGTGGGGCGAATAGATCCCTCCCCAGTTGCTCTCGATATATAGAGTTGCAAGAAAGAATTAAATTCGTATTTCACTTTAAGGATAGAACACCAAGGTCTCTCGGCGTTCAAAGCAACCAACCACCCTGATTTACCAACCAAGGCTCTATTCATAAGTGCTTATCTTTTCAAATTAAGACCCCCGTCCTTTCTCCTCTTGCAAATATGATCCCAAGTGACCAAGTGGTACTTACCTTTTAAATCTGATCCAGCCCAAAGGAACATTTTACAAATATGATCAATTTTATATGTTACTTTAGCAAGGAGCATGAATAAGGACATGAAATAAATGGGTATGCTTTAGAGCGTACTTTGAACAAGTACCGCCATCCCTGCTTGGTTCAACAACACCCCTTTCCAAGAGGCTAGTTTACGTTGGATTCTTTTAATCAAAGGGTCCCACAATACCAATATACTTGACCGAATGAAGAAGCTCATGCATGACAATAGCGCCATCTAAGATTTGTCTACCCGACACAAAGGCGCTTTGAGCCATATCAATGAGATTCGGAAGCAGCCCCTTGAGTCTGTTAGACAAAGCCTTAGAGAGGAATTTATATAAAGAATTGCACAAACTGATTGGTCTAAAATCCTTAAATGATGAGGTGAAATCCTTTTTTAGAATTAAGGAAATCAACGTGGCATTCAGGGATTTAGGAATCTTCGCCAATATTTGGGCTTATCTCAGAGCCTTTGCCACCTCAGACCCGCAAATAATCCAATATTTCTGAAAGAACAATGGAGCCTTTAAAGGCCTTGGAGCCTTTAAAGGCCCCAACTCCTTAACAACATTAAATATTTCATCATATGTGAGCAGGGCCTCCAAACTCGTGTTCATTTCCTCCGTCACCAACGTAGGAATTGTAGACACCAAAACAGCACCAATCCGATTATGTGACAGCAAACACTGATCGCTTTGACACACACAGCCCCAAGGGCAGCCCTCAGAGGTTAAACAATGGTCCTAACCACTTTTATAACAATTTTGTAAGGTCAAAAGGCAATTTGGCACATTCAAGCACTTTGTTCAGTATTCGTCTCACCCAGGGACGAATTCTAATTTGGATTCGTCTCACCCAGGGATGAATTATGAATTCATCTTTGGTCAGGATGAATTCCAGGTTTAACGGGCAAAAAGAAGAATGCCACCAAGTGGTAGCCAAGGACAGTCAATTATTGCCTCCTACCGTGCATGCGCATGTAGGTGGGTAGGTTGGCCGTTGGAGGACTATCACAAGGGCAGTCATGGAAGCCCAAGTCAGGGAGGAGTCTCCTCCCTCTTGGGAAGGCATGGCCGCCACATGGCATCCCTGCATGCCCCTCCAAAGAGACCCCCTGGGTCTATAAAATGGTGGACTTTCCCACCCAAAGAGGACAAGTTGGAGGCATTTTCAAGCAACGAAGTGCTGCCAAATTGAACACCGCATTGCACCCCTTTCGATTCACCTTTTCACATCCTTAATCTCTTTCGCAAGAGAGGTTATTGGGTGGCTTTTGGAAGTGTGGATCCGAACCCAAACCCAACATTTGACCACATTGAATCCACCAATTTGCCGACACCCCATCCTAAGAGATTTTGGGCCCATCCCAAGTGGATTGGTGCCAAAATCAAGTTTCAACGGTGGGCGGCCCACTTGGATGCTCCGCACTTTTCTTTTAAGTTTCATTTTAATCTATTATGTTATCACTTATTCATCTCTCATTCCATGCTATGCTGTTTAGGTAGTTTTTGATTTCGATTCCATAAGATTTTGATTAAATATTATCATGCTTTGTCGATTTTGTGGCCCTCACTAACTTGTAGGTAACGACGTCGAATTCTCGTGGATAGAGGCCAAATTGGGAGAATCCGACCATCTGGGTCGTCCCAAAATGCCCCCAATTGGTTAACCCCTATGTTTGCAGATCTTCTGGAGGTCTTGAGGTTCGACATTTAGACGGCATCACTTCGGCTTTTCATCACAGGCGAATTCGTCCTACCCGGGGATGAATTACAGTAGAATTCATCCTGACCAGGGACGAATTTTAGTTGAATGCAGATTGGCCGACTGTTTCGATGGCAGTGGCCCTCTGGTAATGTTTCCTGGTTCATGTTTAAATTGCAAGTCATCTGGAATCAGTTTAGTCATCATTTTATTAGGTTTTATGCATGCATCTTTTAACGTTTTAGAGAACAAGTGCTTCTTCTTTGCAATAGGTGCTACTAACAATGTCGTTGTGTCTCTAAACGCAAGATAAGCAGCGAGAAGCGAGGATTCATCAGCATAAGCGATGGCAACACTTTGGCCCACCCATTTCAATTATGGGCATGCGGAAGAAGGATTATTGATCACAATTGTAACCAAAACATGCTAACACTCCTAGCCCCTAAAAGGGGAGGAGATGGATTGTAACCGAGTTTGGAATCACATTAATATAAAAGGGTTGTGCTCCTGCTTTCTCTTTATGTTTGGTCTTGATTTGATTACGTTCGTCCTATTTCATGCATCGAGTTAGTTTTTGTTTATATTGCATCTCAGTACTGTTTTTCTTTCGGAATCTCATGCTTTCAGGAATAACATCTAACTTAACATGTTCTACTGCAAAATCTCAATCCGATGGGGGACCAAGAAGAGAACTGAAGAAATTAACAGCCTCCAATCAAATTTCCTCGTTCTTCCTGATAGAGTTGCCATCCTCCTTAATAATCTCCACTATTCTATTCCTACTCCTCCACCGCATGGTGGACGCATGAAAGAACCACATATTCTTGTCACCTTCTCTTAGCCATAATTCTCTCAATTTTTGCTTCTAGTGCAACTCAATATCCGCTTGTTTGTTATGGCTTCTAATCCCCCTCTTTAATAAGGTGGGATATGTAATTGTAATGCTGGGACTTGTTGCTTTGCCTAACCATCTGTTACTAGATGTGCCTTGAGCCCCTCCTAATCCCCCTCTTTAATAAGGTGGGATATGTAATTATAATGCTGGGATATGTAATTATAATGTTGGTTTTCCAAATTCAAAACGTATATGTGAAAATAAAATAAAAATAAAATATATATAATAAAAAAATAAATATTAAAACCCCGAAAAGTGGTGCATAAAATTACAAATAACTAGCCGGAGTGGTATACTCTAAATCCAATAGATAACGTGACCTGCGTTTGTTATTAGTCTTAAAATCACTAGAAATTACCTCGTAGTAGGCTACCCCAATACATAACGTAAGTGACTTGTCCTTTTTTATTTTAATCCTGTACATAACGTGACGTGTCGTTTGTTATTAGTTAAAACCACGAAAAGTTACTACGTTTCACAAAAGAGCCACTGAAGAACACACTGTTATCGGAACACCATGTCTCCGCTCCAATTCTTCTCTGCTGCGATTACTTTCCTGGCCGTAGTCGTTTGGCACCGCTGGCTACGAAGAAGCTCGAAGGGACCTACAATGTGGCCTATCGTAGGCTATCTTCCCTCCCTGGCTTTGCATTTCGAGCAGCAGCACGAGTGGAAGGCTCGTCTCCTTATTTCAAATGGCGGCACGGTGAGACTGCATGGCCCATGGAAGAGCCGAATACTAACGGCCGATCCCGCCAACATAGAGTATGTTGCGGGAACAAAGTACAGTAATTTCGGGAAAGGGGAGTCCTTCAAGGAGATCTTTCGTGATATCTTTGGCGATTCCCAACTTCTGCAGGAGAGGGAGCGTTTCACACAAATTAATAAGTCTATCAGCAAGGCATTAGCGTCTGCCGGCTTTCGCAACACGGCTGCGGTGGCCCTGCCCGCGGCGGTGCACAGCAAGCTTCTTCCCCTTCTCCGCCAAGCCTGTGAGAAGGGCGCTGTCATTGACCTCCAAGACGTATTCATACGGCTTGCGTTCGACGTCGTGTGTGAGGTAGGCTTGGGGACGCAGTCCACGTCGCTGGAATAAAAATTCTTCAATCCTTATCTACATACTACTTGTATTATCTATCTTCTTTCAAATATAAGATTAATATTTCTAACATATTATTTATTGTCCTACCAAGTATTTATTGTAATATTGATATTGAAGCATGATACAACTTGTCTTTCGCTCCTTCCATGCTAGTATCATAGGTTCCCATATATGCTTCAAAGTCTTGGTGGAGACCCATAATCCAAGAAAAATGTTATAAAGAAAATGATCAAGGATCCAATATTCAAAGTTAAAATATTGGGACATCAAGTTAAGCATCTATTTGTTAAGCATCTATTAAGGAGATAAGCATCTTTCATTTTTTTTCATTTATTTGAGGATTTTTTCCTTTACATAAATTACATTTGACTTAATTAATAATTTATATATTAGCTATGTATGTATATCAATTCTACCTTACACATTAGCTGTGTATGCATATCAATTCTACCTTACACATCAAATATTTTTAAATCATTTCCTTAAATATGTCCCTTTCACATTCCAACCTAACCTTCATCATATTTCTTACTTTTATTTCCCATATAATAGGGGTCTTTATTAGACTTAATTTTAAAGTCAAGGGTGTAGTTTCTTTTTACACTTATCTCATTTTTAAGAAAACATAAATAGTTTAGCTAATTAGAAAATTGTCATCCCAAGATATAATTGGCTTAAAGAGATCCAAGCCTTTGTAATAATGATTTAATAAAAAGTTCTCAATATTAGTTTTGTTACAATACAAAATTATATTAATTTTTTGTATGTATTTCTAATATTATATTAATGTAATCAACATTGTGTAAGAAGATTAGTCCTATAAAATATATTTACAAGAATATACCAATGATGGTTCTTGATGGGAATAACCTTAAAATAATTGTTAAATAATCAATTATCAAACAATTTATTTATTTTATATCTTGATCATATTACTAAAAAAGATACATTTATTTAAATGGTTAGTATTTATAAAAAACCAAGCATAGGATGGTTAATGGATTTTTTATAATACCTTTTCTACAAGCATCGTATCACAAATCAATTAGATAGGAGGAATAAGTTATGCTATATTTAATATTAAAGCTAATGGATTTAAAAATTATTAAAAAAATTTAGTAAGAACTTATTTAAATAAAAATTATAATCAAATAATGATATAACAAAAGATATTAATTTTTTAAGTAAATCAATATTTCAAAAAAAAACATGCAATTGTATAATAGAAATTAATCATTTTGCTTTAAAATAGGAAAATGACTATGAACTTAAAGGATTTATAAAATTTTTATTATGCATATGACTTTATATATACATAATAACTTTTGTCATGATAATCAATGCAAACAATTTAATAAAACACTTAATTAAGATTTATAGTCAATTTAACCTAATTTACTAACTTATAAAAGTGCTAAATATATAGTCAATGAAATAGACAAGTTTAAAAAGACATCAATAGAACATAATAGGTTATAAAAAAAAATACAATAATAAAATTAGGGATTATAATAGATTCCAGAAGTTACATAAAAAAAACAATTACAAATTTAGCTATTGATGTTTAAAATATATCCAAGTTGACCTTATGCATATAACCAAGAAAAAGCAAACAAGAATAAATTTGACCTAAGCCTATGATATTGAAAATGACCTAATTAATGTTATAATAAATAATTATTCTCTTAAGTTCTACTAGGATAGACTTACTTGAGTAAACACTCTTCAATGAGTCAGGTGAACTCTTAGTTTATCCTAGTTTGGATTTGATGAGTTTTTGTAATCCAAAGTCTCTCAATGATCAAATTTACTATTTATGCAAAGTTGATCAATGAAATAAATCAATCAAGTACCATATTATTCCAACATGGTATCAGAGTGGATTTTACCTGCCCTATGATCCTGAGGAGCTTTTCCTCATAGGGGATTTCCCTCTCTCCTAATTTTTTTTCCCTTTGGCAATTTGTTCAAAACAAACTAAGGGAGTATGCTCTCCATATTTGATGGATCAAAAACCAGAAGTTTTCATTGATGCCAATTTTTATGGGAAATTTTTTAGTTAGTCTTAGATGTAATTTTTTGTTCTCTAGGCTACAGATTTGGAAGTTTTTATTTTCCAAGTATTTGGATGTCTTCAGATAGATTTTGGTAGATCTCGTAGCCTATAGATCGTTATTCGGTCTGAGGAGTGAGTGATCTAAAGTCTGTGAGAGCAAGTTTTCAAAAAAAAAGTTTTGCAGGTGTTAATAAGGAACTCATCTGCATAACCTATTATGCACCTTGTACATGTCTTTTCAGGTTGTTGTTGTCAAAAAAAATAGTGTACTATTCTTGTTTTCTTTTACGTGTAGTTTTTCATAGCCAGTTTTATCTGGTGTTCCGTGACACAAAGTTTTGTTTTATTAAGATAAATTGGATCTGGAAAATTGACCGTAGCCATCAAGGTAGTGCAACCCACCCACATATTTAATGCAGCAACTATGACAAGACATACAAATAGTTCCCCATTCAAATATAATCTACAGTTTTGAAAATATGATATATATTTTGACAAGTTTTATCAGATTACCGAAGGAAGCCGAAGTTTTTTTGAGGGCTATGTAAAATATTAAATATTTATTAGGTGCATACCTATGCAATTTCAAATCAAATCACTACATATATGGTGGGGGTTTCCTGAGTGTTGCAGCCATGTAAATATCTAAGAGAAAATATTTATTGCTAGAAATTGAAGATCCAAATCTAGTGGTTGAGATCCATGGTCAGATGTCCAGATTAAATTTCTCTCCTGTGGCATTGAAGATTTAATTTTGCAGTAGATATACTCGATGACAAATATCCAACAACTATTTTTTTTTAGATGTGTTTATGTACTTTGTCAATGATTTTTTATGCCTTTCCCTGCCTAGATCCGCTCGTTAAAATCATGCTAGAATTTTGAGAATTTATGTTGTTTGCTGCTGTGAGTAAGAGTACTAGGCTAGTGAAAAAAAATTATGTTGCACACCACTGCTCATAGGATTGACAATATCGCCACGTCGAGCAGATCATTTCTTTTGTCTATGAGTTGTCTATGAGTGCCCAACAACATGACTTTGCTACAATTATAACACGGCTAGCTAGAGGTTTGATCCTATTTTACCAATGTCATTTAAGACTACAATGACTACATTAAATTTTTTTTTAGCAGTGCAGTGCATCTGCAAGTCATCTATCATCTGTTAAAATTAGATGTCACGATGGAGTTTCAACGGGGGTCTGATTTCTCTAGATGTACAGTGCGATTACCTCCACATCTTTCAGCTCTTTATATTTCCTAGTGATTGCTGTATATATTTTATATTATAATATACATGTGGAGGTTTTATATAAAAAAGAATATAAATAAATAAATAACCTACAGAGCGACAAATCAAGCTATGATCAGGGATTATTTTTTGTATGATGGAGAATTAAATTTTTTGAATTTAGCCATTGTAGATCGCAAACATTTGAGATATCATTTCTAATAATATGCTCTGCATTTTGAGCAAGCCAAAACGCATGCAGATGGACCAAGTGGAGGAAAGAGAATCTCAATCTCATGAAGGTTTTGTGGGGTGGAACTTAACTCCATAAATACTGTCATTCTCAAAATCAGTGATTATGGAGGCACAAATTGACTTTTTTAGAGGCCGATATTTCTTCCCACAAATACCCTTTGGCACCGGTGAGAGTTTGATTTGTTTTTTTGTGCATACCATGGAGGAGAATCGATGGTGCTATCATGAAAGAGTGGAGGATGGACGCAGAAAACCCAAAGAAATTTAACATGGTGGCAGAGAGAAAATTGTTCCTATGACAACAATTAAAAGAGAAGCGAGTTGTGACGACCACCTCCACCTATCGCTTTGGCCCTGTTGTACAACATGTGTATTCGGGTTGCGTGTTTGAGGGGCAATTTTTTATTAATATACGAGATAGGTGGAGGAGCCCGTAATCAACCATAGTGAGCCTTATTTGTAACCATAAACTATGTCATGGTGATACCGTGAAATGTCATTGGAGGGACATATTCAATATCCTACAAAGTTTTTTATGGGCTATAAAGTATCTTTAACAAATAACTATATTTTGTGGTGGACACATGGGCCCATAGGCTATTTTTTTTAGCTTATTTATTATTTTCTTGATAAAAAAAGTGGCCCATTTATTTTCTTCTGTCAAATAAAATTTGTAACTGGTTATTCTGAGAGTCATTTGTATTCTTTTCCTGCAAGGAATTTTTTTTCAGAATATTCCCTTGTAAAGGATAGGAGAAGACTTGTTTTGTTGCAGATGAAAGCTATTTTGACACCCGATCATAGGGGTATTTATAGTCATCGAAAAAAAAAAATTCGAGTGCATTATCGGTTGAACCCAACACTCCTAGCATTGGTGCCATTGTTTTGTTGTTTGTCCATTTTTTTTACCTTGTTAATCAGCCCATTGTGTCCATATAGGTGGTAACCACATACTCATCCTTGTGGAGTCGATTTGGACTTCCCTTGTGATTCTTGTGGTTCTTTCCACACTATCTTCACACATTTTTTTTGTGAGACACATTGGTTTCGAGAGGTTTTTTTAGTGACCTTTTTTCATGGTTCACAACCTTGATCTGTGTCACAAGCACCAGTCTGGGAGTATGATTTCATTCATTTTGGTGACGAGTCTCTACATTTTTGAGATATCTTAGGGGTCCTTTATAGGCTTCTTAATGGAATTTATCCTCGAGGGGGTTTAATAGGATAGCTTCCTTCCTCTCCATCCTCCATGCACATCTTCCTTCTTCTTCTTTTATTCTTGCAGGTGGTTTTCTCCCTTGGGTTTTTTTTCATCATTCTCTTATTTTGTTTTTTGTCCACAGAAATAGACCTTATTTCAGCCTATTGTGCTCATATAGGTGGAAACCACATACTCATGCTTGTGGAGTCATTTTGGACTACCCTTGTGATTTTTATGGTTATTTCTCCATCCTATATTCACACTCCTTTTTGTGAGATACTTTGGTTTTAGGGGAGTTTTATTTAGTGATATTTCTTCTTTTGATCACATATTGTATATGAGTACCTTATCAATTCTTGCTATCGGGACTCATTTATGTGGCTATACCATCTCTATTATACATGAGTACCTTATCAGGCCTTGTTTTCGAGACTCATACTTGTGGATATGCCACTTGTTTTGTTGTTTGTCCACTAGTTTTGGACATAGTTATCAGCTCATTGTGTTCATATAGGTGGAAACCACATACTCATGCTTGTGGAGTCATTTTGGACTACCCTTGCAATTTTTTATGGTTCTTTCTCCATCCTATCTTCACACTTTTTTTATAGACACTTGTGGTTTTTCATCATCTTTTAGCAAAGACTTTTTGACCACATATTATACATGAGTACCTTATTAGACCTTATTTTCGGGACTCATTTATGTGGCTATACCATCTCTTTTGTACATGAGTACCTTATCAGGCCTTGTTGTCGGGACTCATTTTCTGTGGGTATGCCACATCTTGTTTATTCCTTTTTTTAGGACAATCTTCACCATACGAAGACATGCCTCTTATTTTTCTTTTTTGATAGATGGTTTTTTCCCATAGGATTTTACCATCTCTTCAAAAAGAATCATTGTACATGAGTACCTCATTAGGCCCTATTGTCGGGACTCATTTGTTAAATTCACCCCTAGTATCACTTAAGGGGGGTGTTAGAATAAAAAATTATTCTCGATAGACTTACTTGAGTTACCACTCTTCCATGAGTCAGGTGAACTCTTAGTTTATCCTAGTTCATATTTGATGAGTTTTTGTAATCCAACGGCTCTCAATGATCAACTTTGCTATTTATACAAAGTTGATCCATGAAATAAATCAATCAAGTACCATATTATTCTAACTAAATAAAATGACCAAATTTTCTATTTTAAATCTCCATATTATTGAAAATGACCTAATTAAATGGTCAATATTTAACTAAATTAATATATTTTGCTAATGTAATAGTTAAATAATAGTTTTATAGTGGTAAGGATTTTGGCTTCTCTTTGAGAGGTCTAAGGTTCAAACCCCACTTAGTATGATGGGAATATGATCCCTCAAAAAACCTATGTTTATTAAAAAAAATTGTTAAATAATGATTTTTAGATATGCAAAAAATAAAAAAATAAATAAGAATGTACATAATTATGATTTCTACTATTTGATAAAATGAGCTTTAAAGAGTTTATGAGAAAAGCATAAAGGAAAAGAGTCACTAATAGATCCATATCCTTGCTAATAGGAATTCCACCTATGGATGACATTGCTATTTGTACAAGGTAAAACTAAAGACTATGGATCACATACAATACCTACAACCTACAACTTACACTTGTAAGTAAATTGCAAGCCTATGTCAAAATACTAAGAAATTTACTATACAATATACATAACATAAAAATAATAATACATAACATTGATTTTTACAAAAAGTGTGGTGATTCGGGAAAAGATTAAAAATGACTTCATAATAAAATAATATTTGTAAAAATTAATTTGATCTAAATGCTAATAAATAAAATTTTAAATACCTCTATCTACACAAAATATGCCTTGGAATTGAATCCATAAGATCAAATATCATAATGAGACCCTACAATCCTTTACAAAAAAAAGAGGTTAAACAAAGATAATGATGATTCTAAAACACCTATTCTATAAAATAGATGCTACCCTTTGAGTTCCATAAAAGTATAAAAACTATATACTCATCGATATTCTAATCCTTTTATTTTTTAAGCCTTTTAAATCATCCTTTATGGACTAGTTATTTCTAGCATTTCATTTGGAAAATCAAGAACTAAATATTTATCTAGGTCTGTTTCTTTGAATGGGGCCTAAGGCTAATTAATATCCTCTTGAATACTTTCTATGATCATGTCCATCTCAGTAAGTAACTCCTATTTTAATAATTTCCAATCCTTGAATCGTCATGTATCATTCCAAATAGTGGTTTTAGACTCATCAAATTTTTCTAGATGATATGTATGTTATGAAAAAGGTAAGTGCTAACAAATATGTATTAACAAAATATAATAACCTTAATCAAAATTAACCATAGCATAGAAATGCACTAGGTTTATATAGGTTACAAAACATAGGATAGATATTAAATTAATATCTAACCTAAAATATCGCTAACCTACGCGCTTAGAAGAATAAGCACCAACAACTAACAACTAACCTAGAAATTTACCTAGGTTAACCATTAGATATTTTTAACAATAAATATCTACATGGTAAATAGTCAAATTAGATGTAATAATCTAACTAATGTAGTATAATGCAATATACTACCTCATTTTACCCTAACATCCTCCCTTTATTACATTACTTTGATATACAAAGTTTACTCCGAAACAGTTGAAATTTGACACGTCCAAGTGCCTTTGTAAAAATGTCTGCAACCTGTTTGTCGGTGGGAATATATTGGAGCTGAATTCTGTGTTTAGGAACTTCATCACGAATGAAATGACAATATATATCAATATGCTTAGTTCGTTCATGATGTACTGGATTCTTGACCAAGTTCAAAACACCTGAGTTGTCGCAAAACATGTGGATAGGAAGATTCTTTGGTAGGCTCATGATAGCCAAGATGCGACTTAGCCATATCGCTTCACACACAGCTCCACGTGCAACGTGATATTCTACCTTAGTTGAAGATAAAGAAACAACCTGTTGCTTTTTACTATGCCATGAGACAGGACCGGATCCAAGATGAAAAACATAGCTTGAGGTTGATTTTATGTCATCTATGGAGCCAGCATAGTCAGAGTCAGTGTAACTCTGTAAGAAGAATGAGTTATTCTTCTTATATTCTAGACCATAATCTGCACTACCCTGAATGTAGTGTAAGACTCTCTTAGCTGTTTTCCAATGGGAGACCTTTGGTTCTTGCATGAACCGGGAAAGATAGTTTATAGCAAAAGTAATATCTAGTCTAGTATTAGTCAGATAGATGAGGCTTCCAATCATTTGTCTGTAAAGTGTTCCATCTACCTGTGGTGAGTCTTCATATCATGATAATTGTAACCCTGATTCCATCGGTGTTGCTTTGGGTTTACAATCAGTCATACGATATTTTTCTACTAAAGTCTTAGCATACTTTTTTTGCGTCACCCTTAGATGATTCTTTTTCTATTCTATTTCAAGGCCAAGACAGTAGTGGAGAAGTCCTAGGTCTATCATATCAAATGACTCTTTCAAGTCATCCTTCACAGCTTTAATCAAATTCTCTGAATTGCCAGTGATGATCAGATCATCTACATATAACACAAGAATCACTATCTCAGAACCTGTGTTCTTGATATAGAGATTTGCATCAAATGGACTTCTCTTAAATCCATTTTGCAGTAGGTGACTATCCATTTTTATGTACCATGCTCTTGGGGATTGTTTTAGCCCGTATAATGATTTTACCAATCTGCAAACATGTTGCTCATGGCCTTCCTCTGCAAATCCAGGAGGTTGAGTCATGTATACTTTTTCTTTTAAGTCACCATTAATAAAGGCACTTTTTACATCCATCTGATGTAACTTCCATCCGAACTATGCTGCCATAGCACAAAGTACTCGAATGGTGGTCATCCTTGCTATAGGAGCAAAGGTTTCCTCATAGTCAAGTCCTTCCTTTTGAGCATAGCCCTTTGCCACAAGACGGGCTTTATGCTTATCTATAGTGCCATCTGCCTTATATTTTATTTTGTAGACCCATTTGCAACCTATGGGTTTCTTACCTTTAGGCAAATCCACTAGCTTCCATGTTTTATTATTAATGAGGGAGTTATATTCTGCATCCATAGCTGCCTTCCACTGAGGCAGTCTAAGTGCTTCAACAACTGTAGAAGGTTCATTCTCATCATAGGCTGATAAGTAAACCCTCTCCTCATCTATCTCCATCTCATATTCCCTTGGTAACTCTCAATCTATAGAAAGGTCTTGAAAATCTGCACAAAGATCATCAACTGAAGTGGATGCTTTACCCTTGTCTTTCTGTGACATGCTTCTTGTCTTTGGACGATTGAGAGTAAGATCTGGTGGGGAAGTGAGTTTAGAGTATTTCAATGTGCTTGTATACCATTTGGGTGGCTTTTTATGTTGTGAAGGAGGTTGATGTTCCTCCTCATCATCTAGGTATACTGATGTAGTGTTGGATGTGAAAGCTTCATCAAACACTACATCTCTACTTATATATATCTTCTTGGTAAATGGGTCTATCAAATGATAGCCTTTTGAAAATTCATCATAACCAAGAAATATACAAGGTAGAGATTTCTCATCTAATTTCTTTCTTTTCTCCTTAGGTATATGCATAAATGCCTTACACCTAAATACCCTTAGATGAGTTATGGAAGGTTTCCTACCACTCCATGATTCCTGAAGAGTCATACCTTCAAGTGCCTTTGTGGGAGCCCTATTCAGAAGATATACCGCAATTTGAACAGCTTCAGCCCAGTAAGTTTGCTCAAGGTTGGCCCCCTTAAGCATACATCAAACCATTTCCATTATGGACCGATTTCTTCTCTCAGCAATGCCATTGGATTGAGGAGTGTAGGCTGTTGTTAATTGTCTTTTTATCCCATGTGTCTGTAAGAATGAGGAAAATTCTTTTGATGTGTATTCCCCTCCTCGATCTGAATGGAGGGTCTTAATAAAGCATCCTGATTCCTTCTCAACAAGAGTTTTAAACTGTTGAAAATAGGAAAATGCTTCAAACTTCAACTATAAGAAGAAGACCCAAATTTTGCATGAATGATCATCAACAAACAATTGAAAATATCATTTTCCTCCATAACTTGTAGACATAGGACCACACAAATCTGTGTGAACCAACTCCAAAGGTTCTTTAGCTCGAAAAGAGCTAGGTTCAAAAGGTACTCTATGTTGCTTGCCTGACAAGCAATCAGAGCACACTGGCAAAATAGATGAAAGGGGAGGAAGTCCTTTCACCATTTGATATTTACTCAGCTCTAGTAAATATATTGAACTCAAATGCCCAAATATATTATGCCAAAGAGAAGTGGCCTCCTTTGTGGTTACTACGAGTGCAGTATGGGTGGAGGTAATTGCATCTAAAACAAACAAACCATGTTTGTATGAGCCTATTGCTATCGGTTTTCCCTTTTTGGTGATGAAGCAACATTTCTTGTCTTTGTCCACAATAAAATTGACATTCATGTTATTGTCCAAGATTTGTGGAACTGACAAGAGATTATTTTTTAATCCTGGAACATAAAGAACTTTTTCAATATTACATTCTCCATCTGGAAGGGAGACTAAAACACTGCCTTCGCCCTAAACTCTATAGGTCTGATCATCAGCAATGGTGACCGGTCTACCTTCTCAAGATTCAAAGGTAGCAAACCATGATTTATCGCCAGTCATATGTTTACTAGCGCCTGAATCTATGTACCACAAAGAATCCTTGTGGTAGGAATCTATATGGGTCATGAGCACTTTGTGTGCTCATTCAGAATCTAAACTAGAATCTTTAGCTGCTATGTGACCCTGTTGCTGTTTGTTCTGGTTCTTAGGTTTGCCTTTGTCCTTCTTATTTCTTTGTTCATTGGGTGGTTTGTTCTTAAACCAACATCATTTGGTTTCATGAGTGTCTGTGTCACAATTTTTACAATGTTGTTTCTTCTTCGGAACATCTTTGGCTTTACCCTTGTCTTGTCTAGAAGAAGAACCCTTCTGTTGATTCCACTTTTTCTTACCACCTTGTTGTTGTGAGAAAAGGGCATTGTTAGATGCCTCACCTCTCTAGATTTGGGTAGCTTCTTCTATTTGAAGCATATTTACCAACTCAACAAAAGTTACTGTCCTACCAGAAACTTGTAAGGAGGTGATCAACATTCTGTAGGAGTTAGGAAGAGCTCTCAAAATGATTGAGTTCAAGACTTGGTCTTCCAATTTTTCTCCTAAGGATTGTAGCTTTGTTTTTAATTCTGCGACTCTGCAAAGGAATAGCTCTACTGTTTCTCCTGATTTCATATGTAATGTATGAAGCTGTGTTTGAAGGTTAAGAATCGTTGATTGATTCTTGCCCTCAAAAATGGTACTTAAGGCATCCCAAGCTGCCTTACCAGTTGTAGCTTCATTGATATGAGGTTGGATATCATCAGTAATAGCAAGCAAGATCATTAAGGAAAGTTTCTTATCCTTCTTATCAAAGTCTCTTTGATCTTGTCCAGGGGATTGAGGTCTAGTGACACTTCCATCCACTAGGGACCACAATTCCTCTACAGTTAAGATAGCCTTCATCTTAGTTTTCCATGCTGAGTAATTTGGACCTTTGAGCAATTGGCTCTCAGTGAGATACTTGTGTATCATGGCCATGGTTTAGGTTTAAAATTTTGAGAGGAATAATATGAGGCTATCTTGCACTATACCCTAAGAAAAGGTATAGAGAATTTGTTTCAATTTGCTTTCTATAAGATATTTAATGGCACCTGCCTTAACACCCTTACCAAGGGATGAAAAGTTGGAGGAATATTGAGCCAAACAAAATAGAGCAAATGAAACAAGGGAAGGTGTGTCAAACTTTTGATTTTTTCTCTCTAAGATATTTAATGGCACCTACTTTTAACACCTTTGAAAGAAGGATGAAAAAATTTGAGGTTTATTTAAGCCAAACAAAAGAGAGTCTTATCAAGGTGATTGAAATTTTTGACCTTTTGATGGGGAGTAATTACTTGTGTGAACCTATGCAAAATTTTAGCATGGTTGTTGAGTGAAGTTTGGGTTTTTGTGAAAGGCTCCTTGTAATGTTTTATTTTTGACCTTGTAATTGCAAAAAAAAAATTTAGTGCAATAATCAAAAAAACATAAGAGCACCCAAATTTGTATCACTCTAGGTGTCGGATTCCACCAAAAATGCACCTTTTACAAGTAATTTTGAAGAGAAGGTGTCGAGTAAAATCGAGAATGCACCTTTCTTTAAACTGAAATAGCCCCCATTTTTATTTACAATTTTGCAAACTATAGAATTCTAAAAAAAATTCTATCCCCCCTTAATGTTTACAAAATGTAGAATTTAGAGCATATCTTTCAAGACAAGTCGACACACGACAAGCATTTGAAAGACCATCCAGAACCAGTCTTTCTATCTCCCGTATTTATTCAATACTCAAAAATAGGAGGTGCATCAGGATTAAAGGGTTCTCTAATCCTCATGGGACCATAACTATGATCCAAACCCTTCCAAGGATCAGTGTAAGTATTGAAACAGGGTAAGCTCCTTCTATGCTTTCTAAGCATATGACGAAAATGAGATTTTGTTGTCTGGCATCTAAGTTCATTCCTCTTTTGAATAACTCTTAGACGATGAAGGGCTTTTGTGATCCAAAGATTTTTCTTCATGAGACAAAATTTGTTCTCTCAAAACAATTGATTAGAAAATTTTAGAGAATTTAAAAAATTATTAGGAGTCTCAAAGCTGCAAAAAAAAATTGTTTCAATGATTATCTCTTGTCTCCCTCTGTTTTATTAGGAGAAAACAAAACAAAACTTTTGCCTTTTTTTTTTTATTATTATTTCAATGCAAAAATTTAACTTAATTTAGTATAATTTAACTAATAAAAAAATTCTGATAAAAAATCACGCTTTTTTTTTAAATGATTTAATTAACAGAAATGATTAATTTATTAATTAAAAGACAAAAAAAAATTAAAAATGCAAAAAAATAAAAAAATTTACCTTACCAGCCGCTGCACCTTGCAAAAGGTGTGTTGATGGCGCCACCGGGAGTTGAAATCCCGACCCCGCGACTGTTAAGCGGTTGACTGGCGCTCCTACCAGTCGGTCTACATCGCCCAATGAGAAGGGAAGGGAAATCCTTCCCTTTCTTCCCTCTCGCGGTGGGAAGAAGAATTTTTTTTTTGAATAATTTGATCCTTGCTAGGGATCGATCCCGCAATCCCGCGAGTTTCGGCCCTAGCACTGACTGCTTTGCCAATCGGGCTACCTTGGCTGATCCGTTAGCCAAGGTTGGCCTTGTGCTTATCAAGCACAATCGGGCCAAAAAAAAATTATATAAATTCATGGGATTTATCCCACATGCGCCCTGCGGGTGCAATCAACATTTTTTAAAAAACAAATCAAACCCATAGCCTTTGATTGCCTGCAGGAAATCGGTAGGCTTCAATAAACCTTTTGCCACATGCCACGCGTAGGAGTGCCACATCAGCAAACCACCTCGGGCCACGTTTAGGAGTGCCACATCAACAGATCAGATCACCTCGGTCTGCATTTTGCCATGTCAACTGATCGAACCACCTCGGGCTACGTGCCACCTCGGGCCACATGCCGCCATGTCAACTGATCAGACCACCTTGGGAAGCATGCAGGTCACCTGATTGGACCGTCTCAGGAAATGTACAGGTCACCTCAGGAACCGGGCCAATCAACTCCTGTGGGCCACCTCGAGAAGCGAGCCGGTCAACCTACGGGCTACCTCAAAAAATGTGCCAAATCCAGACTACGGGCCGCATCATAAAGCATGCCGATCAACCTCCGGGCCACCTCCTCGGGTAGTGTGCCACGAAGTGTTGCGGGCCTATTCAATGGAATGGCTCTGATGCCAATGTTATGAAAAAGGTAAGTGCTAACAAATATGTATTAACAAAATATAATAACCTTAATCAAAATTAACCATAGCATAGAAATGTACTAGGTTTATATAGGTTACAAAACATAAGATAGATATTAAATTAATATCTAACCTGAAATATCGCTAACCTACACGCTTAGAAGAATAAGCGCCAACAACTAACAACTAACCTAGAAATTTACCTAGGTTAACCATTAGATATTTTTAACAATAAATATCTACATGGTAAATAGTCAAAGTAGATGTAATAATCTAACTAATGTAGTATAATGCAATATACTACCTCATTTTACCCTAACAATGTATATGCTTGTTTAAAGTTTATTTTTATAGTTATTTTCAACTAACGTCTTGGTCCATTTGCATAATGATACCATTCTAAAGCAATAAGGTAGGTTGTCCTTTATTATTTGCTACAAAATAGTCAATTTAAAATGTAAGTGCATAGTCATGATTAAATATATTAATGCTTCTATAGTATTGGCATGTATTCTATCCATTTAAATTAGTCATTTTATACCATAGGTTTATGTAAATCATATTCTATCATATATGGATTTAGGCATTGCCATTAAAGTTATCCCTAAATACACTATAATATTATGCAACAAGAAGTCTTCAATTTTGAGAGTAGTATAAAATGATGGTGATTATATCACATTAGGTTTAGGTAAATCTATGATATCCATAGTGTTTACTTGTATATTTGAGGGTACTTGACCATTGAATTTTTTTTTTGGGCTTATTTGATTGTGTCATAGGTTCCTTCTATTGTGTAGGTTTTTATTTGGTAAATGTTTGCTCCTTTTCATTTAGATCCTCTTACAATAAATCATATCATCCTAAAAATAACAAGGCATCTAACATGTTCATCTTTATAGAAGTTTTCTTCAACTACTCAACTAAATTAAACTTGATCTCTACTAATATCCCCTTATTTAAATATGTGTAGACACCAAAACAGCACCAATCCGATTATGTGACTGCAAACACTGATCGCTTTGACACACACAGCCCCCAGGGCAGCCCTCAGAGGTTAAACAATGGTCCTAACCACTTTTATAGCAATTTTGTAAGGTCAAAAGGCAATTTGGCACATTCAGGCACTTTGCTCAGTATTCGTCTCACCCAGGGACGAATTCTAACTGGGATTCGTCTCACCCAGGGATGAATTCTAAATTCATCTTTGGTCAGGACGAATTCCAGGTTTAACGGGCAAAAAGAAGAATGCCACCAAGTGGCAGCCGAGGACAGTCAATTATTGCCTCCTGCCGTGCATGCGCGTGTAGGTGGGTAGATTGGCAGTTAGAGGACTGTCACAAAGGCAGTCATGGAAGCCCAAGTCAGGGAGGAGTCTCCTCCCTCTTGGGAAGGCATGGCCGCCACATGGCATCCCTGCATGCCCCTCCAAAGAGACCCCCTGGGTCTATAAAATGGTGGACTTTCCCACCCAAAGAGGACAAGTTGGAGGCATTTTCAAGCAACGAAGTGCTGCCAAATTGAACACCCTATTGCACCCTTTTTCGATTCACCCTTTCACATCCATTAATCTCTTTCACAAGAGAGGTTATTGGGTGGATTTTGGAAGCATGGATCCGAACCCAAACCCAACATTTGACCACCTTGAATCCACCAATTTGCCGACAACCCATCCCAAGAGATTTTGGGCCCATCCCTAGTGGATTGGTGCCAAAATCAAGTTCCAACGGTGGGCGGCCCACTTGGGCACCCCACACTTTTTGTTAGTTTCATTTTAATCTATTTTTTTATCACTTTTTTATCCTACATTATGCTATATGCTGTTTAGATAGTTTACAATCTTGATTTCAGAAGACATTTATCAAATATTATCATGCTTTGTCGATTTTGTGGCCCTCACTAACTTGCAGGTAGCGACATCGAATTCTCATGGATAGAGGCCAAATTGGGAGAATCCGACCATCTGGGTCATCCCAAAATGGCCCCAATTACTTAACCCCTCTGTTTGCAGGTGTTTTGGAGACCTCGAGGTTTGACATTTAGATGGCATCACTTCGACTTTTCATCATAGGCGAATTCGTCCTACCCGGGGACGAATTACAGTAGAATTCGTCCTGACCAGGGATGAATTTTAGTTGAATGCAGATTGGCTGACTGTTTCAATGGCAGTGGCCCTCTGGTAATGTCTTCTGGCTCATGTTCAAGATTTGCAAGTGATTTAGAATCATTTTATGCATCATTTATAGTCAGGTTTAGGCATGCATCTTTTATTAATTTCAAGGAACAAACTTTTCCTATTTGCAGCAGGTGCTACTAACTCTTTTGTTGTTTCTTTGAATGTAGGAGGAGCAGCAAGAATCGAAGATTCATCAACATAAGCGGTGGCAACACTTTGGCCCACCCATTTCAAATGTGGGCATGCGGAAAGAAGGATTATTATTAACTCTTTGTATTGAAAACATGCTAACTCTCCTAGCCCCTAAAAAGGGAGGAGATGTATTGTAACCGAGGTTGGAATCAGAGTTAATAAAAAGGGTTGTGCTCCTAAACTTGTCTCTTTTCACGTTTGGTTTTGATTCGATTATATCCGCTTTAATTTCGTGCATCAAGCTAGTTAGTTTACATTGCAGCAATTAGTGTTTCTTTTTATTTTCGGAATCTCATGCTTTCAGTGGCGATCACGGTGGGACTCTGTCCCCTGGTTTTTAAGATCAAGTAACTGATCCATTTTTGTGTTTGGTGCTTGACAGGTACCATTTTTTTTAAAGCAGACTGTTATTCATCTTTGACTGCGATGAATACTTTACTGTAATTCGTCTGACCCTGAGACGAATTCAAATTCATCTCAGACAGGGACGAATTCTGTTCTGTAATTCGTCTCACAGAGGGACGAATTTTTGTCTATAAATTTTTAGAGCCGAGGATCAGAAACAACAAGTCTGGGTAGAGAAAGGTAAGGGTTCCAAAACTGTCTTTGTCATTTTTTGATTTTTTGCTTTCACTTTCTGTCAATTCTTGCATGCTTAGGGAAAGTAGTGGTTGCTTGCATGTTTCAATTTTAATTAAAATAAACCACACACACATCACGTGGTATTTTTAAACCAAGGAGCTGGTCGTAAGACCCCAGCCCTTGATCAAGACCAACGGTGGGTTCATCACCACCTTGGCTTGATTTTGCATCCATTTCCCCGATTGTCACTGTTGTTAGGCGTAAATCCTGACGAAAGCTGACCGAGTGTCACTGGGGTGATTCCCATGCACGCGAGGATAAGTCTTCTATGGTAGGTGTCATTAACAGGACAATCCCCCTTCCGTACCGCCTATGTTCCACGTACCATCTGCTCTCACGTACCTATAGTTTCCCTCTCGTAAGGGCGGGTATATAGAGAGGTTGGTATATCGGTCCGACAATGGTATATTGAAGGGGCGACCATTTATGGGAGTCATATGAGCCAACATTCTGCATTTAAACGTTCTTCAAAACTTTCAAAAACAAAACAAAATCATCAAAATGCACTAAACCAGTTTAGGACACACCATTAATCTTTAAAAGAGATAATCATCGTTTGTGTATGTGTGTGTTCATTTCTGCTTAGTGTAACAAAAAAAAAATCATAAATCATAAACAAAAAGATAAAAATCTGCTTAGCTAGTAGAAGAGCACCACAATGGTGTACACCCGTAGCCAAGCCCAATCAAGGGCAGATGCTATGGAAGGTGCACAAAGAGAGGGCGTCGGTCACCTTCGCTTTAGCCCTGAGGACTTGGCCATACCGCCTTGGCGGTCTGGCCTACAAGAGAGTCCACATCAGGCCACATCAAGAAGGAATTATTGGGACCCCCCTCTGTGGGGTATGCCCATTCAACACAGCCCCTTTCGGGAAGAAGCTTTACATGTAGCACTCAACGTAAATAGAAAACCACCTTTTGAGGCTAGATATGAGTGGCCACAGCATGATGAAGCGCTAGAGAGGCACAGTGTCCATGAGGAGAGACAACGTGAATATGACATCTCTCCTTTGCCTCCCATTAGAACTGAAAGACAAAACCCAGAGCGTAGGGCTCTCCACACAGGGTGAGCTAACTCCGCCCGCCCCTTTCACACCCATGAAAGGGAGTACGAGGAAGACCATCGCATTCCTCGAGAACAACATACAGCGTGGGAGCCTTGCATTTCTGCACCTGCTAGATATCATGGTCACACATCGAGGCCAGAGCCTCAAGTAAATGTCATCGACCTCGACAGAGGGAAGCGACCCATTGAAATCTCGGATCATCAAGACCGAGGCAAATACATAGGAGAAACATTCAAGCCTCCTGAGCAAAATATGGCAGACCAAATTGACCCGGCAGTCGCCAGACATGCCGCCCGCCAAGCCCGAATCACGCGGCTTGAGCAAGGTCATCAGGAGTTAGAGCACTTATACCGCCTTAATAAAGAGCGCATGCAGTGCAAAGCGGATGAGCTGCGTTATAAACTACCTGAGAGGGGGCCAACCCCTCGCACCCAAAAAGCAGAACAATATGAGAGGTATAATCCTTTGGTGCAGGACAGGTCTCCGCGACCTCGTCAAGCTTTGCCTCCGAGACCTTATAGACCTGAGAGGGAGGCCACTCCCCGAAACAATGATGGGTACCCTCAGCGGGGACTCACTCAGGGTCATAGGTCTCGCCCAGAGACTCCTCAGGAAGTTTATGAGGAATATGAACCAGAAATAGAATGGGCCGAAATGCCCTATCAAGGCGGGAGGGCTGCCATTCGGCCACCCCCCCATAGGCCTCCAGTCTCCCATAACTCACAACGGGAGCAAACAAAAGAGGAAGAAATTAAATCTTTCGATGCATACAAAGCGCTATTAGAGCGTTTGGAGTCTGTGGAGACAAAAGCTTCTGGGCATCAAAAGCCCACGTTACGTCAACTCCGCAGTCATCCAGTGCATCCCTCAGTGCCCACACCTCTTTACCCCGAACATTTCAAGTTGCCTCAGTTGGCAGTCTTTAAGGGTGAAGAGGATGCTCAAGAGCATGTCACAAGATTCCTGAGCCAATGCTTTGGCATTCAGGATAATGATGCATTGTTGCTTAGGACATTCATAACCACATTCATGGGCCCTGCCTCGGATTGGTTCACACAGTTACCGAAGCACAGCATAAATAACCTAGATCAATTAGTAGATGCGTTCCTTGAACGCTTTGCCTTCAACACCAAGAAGAAGGCATCACTGAGTGATCTGGCCAGCCTCAGGCAATATGAGGAAGAGACAATGGCAGCATACGGGAATCGATGGAGGGCTCTACTTTCTAAGCTACCCTACCTTCCCCCTATGTCTGACCTCACACAGATGTTTGCACGAAGTTGCTTGAAATCGATCTCTGGGCTATTGCAGCTGCAGCAATACGCCAGCCTAGAAGAAGCTTTGGCGCAAGCCAGAGTTATAGAAGAGATCAAAATAGGGGAGGGCACAATCGCCAAGCCTAAAAAGAAAGAGTGGAACAAAAACACTAAGACCGGGACTACGCAATCACAACCCGCTGCGGTTAATCAAGTTGCGATAAATGTCCCCAAGCTTGTGCAAGAAATACAGCCCCAAAAGGCTAATTATCAGGCAGTGCCTCCTAATTATGAAAGAGAAAATAAAAAATAGGAGCAAAATCAGCAGCGTCGCCCTAGGCGACAATTCACCCCTTATGCGGAGTCCAGGGACTCCCTATTTGACCGCTTGTCAATGGCAAATTTAATCACCCTTCCAGAAATCCAAACCGTAGATCCTAATGCTCCCAAGCCTAAGGGATACAGAGAGGAATTATATTGTAGGTTCCATAGGCGAAGGGGACATGACCTGAATGGATGTTGGAAATTCAAGGGATTAATACAAGATTTGATCGATAATAAAACATTGGCCGTGGACAACCCCATAGCGCCAAATAATCAACAGATGGGGGTTTTCAAGGACCCTTTGCCTGCCCACGAGGCACAGGAAAAACCTCTTCAGGTCAATGAGGTGCGACAGAATCTTCCCATGCAAGGATTTGTGGGAATGATCAGCATAGTGACCAGGAACAAAAAGTACCCAGGAGTTGCCCCCGAGGCAGCTACAAGAGAAGTTCCAACAACGTCGCAACCTCAACAACGCCCTGTGCAGTTGCCTCCGCCTAGACCCGAGGTCACGATACGGACCAAACTCACGCAGAGTTTGTGGACCACATCGGCTAGGCTTTCCATTTATGAGCTTATTCAATAGTCAACACCCCATAGGGAAGCTCTCATGGAAATTTTGAAAGCCATCGAGTTACAGCCTCACGAAGCGAATTCCTTCAATAACTTCATGGGACATGTGAAATGATGTACGGAGCCAGTCATTACCTTCAGAGAGGATGAAGTTAAAATAATATCGAATGACATGGCAGATCCACCCCTGCACGTTATCGCGTGGGTCAACGGGATCCCGTACAAGAGAGTGTTGGTAGATACTGGCTCGTCCAGTAACATCATTACCACTGCAGCATTAAAACATCTGAAGCTGCCAACCTCTCATATCATGGCTTCCACATACACACTGCGAGCATTCAACGATGCGATATGCTCGACAGTCGGCACAATTGTTCTGCCCGTCCAGGTAGGACAAAAGACGATACCTACATTGTGCCATGTTTTGGAAGGCGAGATGGCATACAACATACTGCTAGGGCGGCCATGGATCAGGGACATGAAGTGTGTCCCTTCGATCACTCACCAGTGTCTAAAGTATGCATTTGAAGGAGAAGTACATGTAGTCCCGATGGACTTAGAACCCTTCAAATATTGCAATGCGATGCAATTAATGCCTCAATCGACCCTCCCATCAACGCACTTGGATTTCCAGTTAAATCCATCTAAACAGGGTCCAATGCCGCGGGCACCACTGGTGACTAAATCATCAAAATCCTAGCCAGGTGAGTCTTCATCATCTGCTCCTTCACTACCAATGCCACCTGTCATGGCTAAATAGAAGGACAAAGGAAAATAGATCCTGGAAGAGGCTCAGCCCCTAGAAGAGGGGTTGCCAACAATATCAACTGTCTCAACAGAAGAAATACCTAGCACAATGGAAGCTGAGGCTCCTAATCCACCCAACATGGAATGGACTCAGGAAGGCCTCCCATTCCCTCCCTCCCAATCATCAACAATTACTGTTGAAATGGCCAGTACGGGCCTGGGGGAGTATCTAGTGCAGAATGTTGTGGCAACGCCCATGCTAGAATCCATGCAGGACATGGGGAGACCTCGCCTTCCCATAGGGACAGTTGTTCCTCTAGGTTACCCACCAAACCAGACTAATTTTGTGTATGGGGGCCTTGATCATGGTCCTGAACCATGCAAGCAAAAGGACGAGGACGAAGAGCCTTTTGCCAAAAATGTCAATTATCTATCAAACCCGAACTTCGCTCTGAGATATCTCGGCCAATGCAATTGGCATGGATACGGGCTAGGCAGGTATGAGCAAGGGGTGCATGTCCTTTGCCAGCCAAGATACCAAATGCCGTATGATAAGTCGGGAGTAGGGTTCAACCACCCCCTGCCCTTAGACATCTTGGTGGAAAACATGCAAGGCCTAGGAATAGGCAACAAGGGTGGATTGGCATCAGATCCTTATGCCAACCCAAATACAGAATATACATTGGGAGATTACCTCCCATGGTCAACAACCACCCTTGGTAACATCAATAATCCCTCTCCTTTGCTAGAGAGAGGTGAAAGTTCGGACACTAACTCCCAAGGAGAGCATAAACGGTGTCCAGAGATCTTTTTGAAATTATTCCCTTTAGAGGTTCCAATTGAACCAGTGCAATGTCAAGAGAATCAGGTCCCTCCACCGAGTGTGGAACAACAACAATGGGATCAGATTAATTTGCTCGAACAAGATGAGCATAATATGTCGCAAACAGTTGTCGGGGCCAATGAGGGCCTTTGGATCACCGACAATGATTACGAAGATGAAACTGAGATGGACTATCTTAATCATGCACGACGGCACAATCACCCTGTAACCCATGAAGAACTGATGGCACAACTAGGCATAAGGTTAGGGCATGAATGGTATGTAGACCCAGCAGGGTGGGACCAAGTGTTGGATCTATGGCTCCAAGTTTACGATGAGCACCGTCCACCCCGAGACCCTATAATGACATCAGTGCCGAGGGAAGACCCTGTCTTCCTATCAGCACATAGGGCAGATCCGTTCGTGCCCGTTCCCCTAGAGCCAGATCCAGAGTATAGGGAGCATCCAGAATGTTCGAGTTATCATACCCATGGTAATGGAGACCAAATTCATTCCATCCACATGATCTCCATTGATTTGACCACACCCATCCACAATCCGGCCGATCCAGCATGGTCATTGCATCTAGACACAGATGCCATCGATTGGGATCACGTCAATTCACCTCTCTCACCATCAGAGTACTGGCCTTTCGGTAAGATGCCTCATTTTACCCCAGGGACAACTCAAGATATTTTTTAGGTTGAAGAGGAACCCGAGGTTCCCAACGTAGATTTAAATTCAGCTGATGATATCCATTTGATCCCGACTCCACATCAGTTGGAGGACGGATCCCACATGTCAGTCGAGGAGACGATTGACGTAGATATCGGCTTGGATCCAATGAATCCATAGATTATCAAGCTAGGGGTAAGCTTATCCCCTGAAGAGCAAGCCGACTACATTGCCCTTCTCAAAGAGAAGAAGGAGGTTTTTGCATGGTCATACAAGGATATGCCAGGACTAGACCCGTAGCTAGTCATGCATAATTTAACGCTTGATCCGACAATCAAGCCCGTAAAGCAAAAACTATGTAAGATGCACCCAAAAGTGGCCTTGATGGTCAAAGATGAATTGCAAAAGTTGTTGGATGCACAGTTTGTCATCTACGTGGATTATCCGCCATGGTTGTCCAACATGGTGCCCGTCAAAAAGCCCGACGGGAGGATTCGCATATGCACTAATTTTTGAGATCTAAACAAAGCGAGTCCTAAGGATGATTTCCCCTTGTCGAGCATCGACGCGTTGGTAGACGCTACAACAGGTCACGAAATGCTCTCCCTCATGGATGGTTTCTCAGGATACAATCAGATTCGTATCAATCCTGAAGACCAACTAAAAATGGCGTTCACAATGCCTTGGGGGACATTTTGTTATAAGGTCATGCCTTTTGGCCTTAAAAATGCTGGTGCCACCTACCAACGTGCCATGACGTACATCTTCCATGACTACATGCATAAAACTTTGGAAGATTACATGGATGATTTGTTAGCCAAGTCTCTGTTGCGCTCAAATCATATCGATGACTTAAGCAAGATCCTCGATCGCCTCATGGAGCATAAAGTTAGACTAAATCCCAAGAAGTGCGTATTTGGCGTCACATCTGGAAAACTCTTGGGTTTCATAGTCTCAAAGCGAGGCATCGAGGTGGACCCAAAGAAAGTCAAGGCAATCCTTGAAATGGTTCCCCCAACTACCATCAAGCAGCTCAGAAGTCTGCAGGGAAAGGTCACGTCGATTAAGCGTTTCATAGCGCAACTATCTGACAAGTGCCGACCCATGAACAAATTATTGCACAAGGGGGTTACATTTCACTGGGATGACGAGTGCCAGTCAGCCTTTGACGACATCAAACAATACTTGGCTTCGCCGCTAGTATTGGCACCACCTAGACCAGGAGTGCCATTCTACTTATACATCTCAGCTACTGAGGTGGCACTGGGCGCCATGCTAGCCCAGAAGAATGAACTTCACAAGGAACAGGCTACTTACTATCTTAGCCGCACCCTGGTCAGTTATGAACTTAACTATGCATACGTCGAGAAACTCGCTTGGCAGTGGTGTTTGCTACCAAAAAGCTATGCCACTACATGCTGAGCAACACTACGTATGTTGTGTCTAAGGAGAATCCATTGCGATACATGATGAGTCGTACTTATCATAGTAGTCGCACGGCGAAATGGATCATGTTGTTGACAAAATTTGACATAGAGTTTATTGGACAAAAATCTATCAAAGGACAAGTCATAGCCGATCAACTAGCAGAGGCTCCTCTCGAAGACGATCAGCCTCTGGTCATAGAACTACCCGATGATGGGGTCTTCCATGTCTCAGAATCGCCAGATTCTGATGAGCTTGAGTCACAGGCCGACATAACCCTATTTTTTGATGGTTCTAAATGTGAGCAAGGTGGTGGCATGGGAATAGTATTCTTCACACTGTAGGGCGCTCCAATGCCCCTGTCATTTAAATTAAACTTCTCATGCACCAACAATAATGCAGAGTATGAAGCCTTGCTCATAGGTCTTCAGACAACAATCACCATGAACATCAAATGACTGAACATCTTTGGTGATTCGCTGTTAATTGTCAATCAAGTCAAAGGGGTATATCAATGCAAATGCCCAGTTCTACAGGCTTATAAAGCCCTTGTGGACAAATTCTTGGCAAAACTTGAGTGGTATGACATCGAGGCACTCCCTCGATCATCGAATCATTTTGCGGACACAATGGCCTCCTTGGGGTCACTAATTCCGCAAGACCTTTTCGGTGATATGACAACCATTCAAGTCAAAACCTTATCGCAATCCGTGATGGAGCGTGCAAGCTCTGACTTGACGCCAGGAATCCACATGATCCAGATTGAACCATCCTCGGATAAGTTCTCTCGAATCCACGATCATTTGAAACATGCTAATTGGGGATCCTTGTTCTCCCCTACTCCCATTAATAGCAACACAATGCTATTCTTACAAGTTCTATCCCATTCAGCGTTTGCTAGGGATGAACTTCAAGAGGGATTGGCTGTTCATACCGTCGAGGTTTCTGATCAACAGGACTGGTATTTACCCATTAGAGACTACCTCAAGTTAGGTAATCTCCCGCTTGGATTGACGCATGCCGCAAAATGAGCATTCAAGCAGAAAGCGGCTAAGTATGTCTTGATAGGAGACATTTTGTACCGTCATAGCTATGAAGGAATCCTCCTTCGTTGCTTGGACCAACAAGAGTCCACTTGGGCAGTCGCCCAAGCGCACGATGGTACATGTGGTGGCCACTTCAGTGGTATGGCCATCGCAAAGCGCATTCTTCGCATGGGCTATTATTGGCCATCTTTAGAGCGAGATTGTTGCGCATATGTCAAGAAGTGCGTGAAGTGTCAACATCATGCCAATTTGATGCACGTACCTTCCCGGGCCTTGCAGACGGTCCAGTCCTTGGCCATTTTTGTAGTGGGGCTTCGATCTAATTGGAAAGATCTCCCCTGCATCGTCAGGCCATCACACGTTTATCATAATGGCCACAGAGTATTTTACCAAGTGGGTGGAAGCAATTCCGCTTACCTCTACGACAGGACCCCGCATTGTGGAGTTCATTTTGCATAACATCATATGTCATTTTGGTATTCCATCCAAAATAGTCTCGGATAATGGGACGCCTTTCAAGAACAAAGACGTGCATGCTTTGACCACAAAGTACAAAATTCAGCATAGTTTTTTGACACCCTATTATCCGTAGGCGAATGGGCAAGCAGAGGCATCAAACAAAATGCTAGTTGCCATCCTTAAAAATATGGTCACAGACAGTCATAAGGATTGGCACATCCAAATCCCACTTGCCCTATGGGCCTATCGCACTAGCATTCGGACGCCCACTGGGGCCACTCCATTTTTGCTCGTGTATGGCTCCGAGGCAGTCATGCCTCTAGAGTTGGAGATTCCTTCCCTACGCATATCAATGCAGGAGTTCATCGATGATGACACTGCATGACAGGCCCGGTTAGACCAGCTTACGTTGCTTGATGAACGACGCGTTAATGCTCTCGAGCATTTACGTATTTATCAAGAGCGACTTAAGAAAGCTTACAACATGAAAGTTCACCTCAGAGACTTTCGGGTTGGTGATTTGGTTTTGAAGGAAAACCAACAGAATTCTAGTTTGTCGTCCCACCTAAGGGACAAGTTTGTGGCAAATTGGTTAGGTCCATATGTCATTGATAGCAAAATAGGACCCGAGACATACCGGCTAGCCTCTCTTGATGGAATCAAGGAAATAGAACCCTTGAACATCAGTCATTTGCGCCCATTCCATATCTAAGAGAGCCATATCCCAAAAATGCTCCAAGGATCTCCTAAAATCACTTCAATTCAAAATGCTCAAGGATTCTAAAATCGCTTGGTCAATCCCAAAATGCTCCAAGGATCTCTAAAATCGCTTGGTCAATCCCAAAAATGCTCCAAGGATCCTAAAATCGCTTGGTCAATCCCAAAAATGCTCCAAGGATCCCTAAAATCGCTTGGTCAATCCCAAAATGCTCCAAGGATCCTAAAATCGCTTGGTCAATCCCAAAAATGCTCCAAGGATCCTAAAATCGCTTGGTCAATCCCAAAAATGCTCCAAGGATCTCCTAAAATCGCTTGGTCAATCCAAAAATGCTCCAAGGATTCTAAATGCATCCCAAAAGCTCAAGGACCTAAAATGCTTGGTCAATCCCAAAATGCTCCAAGGATCTAAATTGCTTGGTCAAATCCCAAAATGCTCCAAGGATTTCCACAATCGCTTGGTCAAAAATAAGAAAAGTCAAAATTCAAAAATCATCAAAAATAACAAAAATTTGCATCTCATTTCTAGGCATGCTCAAATTCATCAATAGAGAGCACTTCTCACATCTCATCTTCATATTCACAAAAATCAATCCATCAAAAATACAAAAAAATATGTAGCTGCATTAAGCATCGCACCCATACATTGCATATTTGTGGTCGTAAAGGTCAAAGGCACCATAGACTGTAATTATTCTGATAAGTCCATCTTGTTCCACACTTTTCCATTTTACAAAACAACAAACAAATGCCATTTACTATTGTTTACCACAATAGAGTCAGTGGTCTTATAATGTATCAAGAGTTTTCGTAATTCAGTCATCATTTTGCTCTTTAGCCACGTAATGTACCGAGTCAGACAGATTTTACGAAGGTAGAGTTACACTTGAAATACGCCTTGTTACGTAGCATCCCAACACAAATTAAAACACATAAAAATTCCCAAGTTGTGTGAACGAAAGATGAAACCTGCATAGTAATCCAGGTCACCATAAGCGAAATGGTTATCTTGCTCATCCCCCTGTGCGAATGGTTCTAGAATGCTGAGAATTGATAAAAGGACGAGCTCTTCCCTATTCATTCACCTTAATATACAATGGTTTTTACCACTACCAAATCCCAATCATAGTTGGTTCCCAAAGTTGTAAGGATTCGTACTACACGTCCCTGCCAAGGATGGGTAGTCATCCCCAAGACCTAAAAGGATCAATGCCATTCATGAACAAAATTCCAATAAATCATCATCCTAACACTTTCCATTCACCTTTGGTCTCCAAGTCGTAAGGATTCGTACTATCCCCCCTAACCAGGATGGGTAGTCATCCCCAAGGCCTAAAAGATCAATGCCCTTACTTCATAATCTCCATCATCCCCTTGGTCCCCAACGTCGTAAGGATTCGTACTATCCGCCCCTAACCAGGATGGGTAGTCATCCCCAAGGCCACGAGGATCAAAGCCATTCACAAGCTCAAACTCACACCGCTCAAAATACAAAATCAAGTAACAGTGGTTATCACCACTATTCAAAATCCTTGCTCAAAAAGAAAAATAAATAGAAAAATAAATAGTGATTTGCATCACTATATAGACGAGCAAGTCTCCCAAATCATTCAGCCAATAAATAACCTGAACTTGAATCTTTGGAATTCTCAGCATTCGAAAACCATCTAGGTGATCCTCATTACAGGTTTGGTTGACAACCTATCTGGCAATGGTGGTATCCTACCCGCATGACGATATGTCTGTCACATTCGCTTTGCGTATATGCAGACCAATGTTTGCATAAGGATGAGCTAGCTTATGGTATCCTGGATAACACCGTAGATTAATCTAACTAAATACAACAAAGGAGTTAGTGGAGCTAGTTAGGTGATCCTCAATACAAGTTCGGTTGAAAGCCCATCTGGCACTAGCGGTATCCTGACAAATACCACATAAATGAACTCAATTGCACACACAGGGATGTGAAATAGCTTGGTCAAAAATGAGTTCGATTCATACCTTGGTCAAAAAGTCTTGTAAGATAAAGTACAGTCATGGCTAGTGAGTTAAAACCATCTGAGTCTCAGAAAACCTTAGCTACATTTCTAAACCAACTGCGCTACTTTTCATCTTTGCAATACCATCAAAAAATACAAAAAAGGAGAAAACCACATGTATACATACAAAGTCATGCATCACAGCAATCGCCTAAAAACAAAATAACAGAGTTCTAAATAGTCTATGGTGCCATAGCCAAACATCACAAATCCCATTCATCCATTTCATTTTGCATATCACATATAAATCAAAAACATTTGCATTCATCATAGCATATGCATCCATCAAAATAAATAAACATGCATACATCCATATTCATCAACCATAATGCATATCCATATTATCACCACACAAAGATCAAATCATCACATATGCATAACCACAATAAAGTCGATATATATATATATATATATCATCAAAAAAAATGCCCGTAGGCTACAAAACTGGTCCTCTGACCCCGCAATCATATAACAAAAACCACCCAACCTAAGGCGTCGACCACCATGATCATGCAGGATCGGTGCGACGGGAACTACCCCCCATGGTGTGGGTCCTATGGGACCCCTCAGGATGGCTACTGCTAGCCCCCACATCATGCCTACTATCGCCTCCCTCATCCAATCGCCTACGATGAGATGATGTTGACTGCTCAGTAGCACTGTCCCTCGTCCGACGTGAAGATCCACCTCTCGACGGCTCAGGTAGCCGCCCATCGAGGTGGATGACCTCCCTCTCCAAATCTAGCCGGTGTCGGCACCACTCTGCCTCCCGTCGATGGTAGTAAGCTACTGCATCATCTGCTTGCCAAAACCCTATCCCGCTCTACTAGCTGAGCCCGTAGGAGATCCCTCTCCCGCAGCGCATCCCCCATACCCTCCTGATCTCGCATCCATAGTAGCTCTATCAATCATGCATTCTCAGCGCGTACCCCGGACTCCATCTCCTTCGTATCCGCCTGAAGCATAGGACTCTCTAGAACAACAGCCTGCTCTGGCTCCCACTGCTCCGCCATGTCCTGCATGTCCGGCTGATCCGGAGCCCCCAAATCTACATCCTCACCCCCCACCTCAACCATGTCCGCATCCTCCAATGGAGCTCCCCAATCATCCCCTGGTGCCTCAGCACCCTCCGCTGCCACCTCCGTGCCTCCCAGTGGCCCCTCTCCTCGCCATCATCGTAGTACCCACCACGAGTCATACTCAGTGGTAGTCCCGACGTCATCCACGTCCGGGACGTCGATCACCGCATCTGAATCCTCGCCCAATGGCACGATGACCGGTCGATCTAGAGTCCTCTCATCTCCTCGATGTCGATAGACCACGGGCTCACCAGGCAACCCCTGGCGCACCCCAAACTATCGTGTAACCCGGCTATATGAGAAGAACTCATGCTCGGTCCCATGTCACCCAATCAACCACCGCTCCTTACGTACCCATCGGAGCCACTCTCCAGCCTCCGGCCAGGCTGGACAGTCTCGATAAGGGCACCAAACCACCTCCCCTAGAGTGAGCCGAGAGAAGGCATCAACATAGTGCCCTACGACACCTGCCCACCGTCGACTCTGCCCTTGCTCTCCGGACCGCCGCCACAAAACTGCATAACCTATCTCCTTATCCTCCATCACCGCCCGAGTCATCCATGGTAACCCGGTTGGCCTCTCAACTGCTATGTGCTGCCAACCCCAACACTGCAATAGATAACTATAGCTGACCCCCTTTCGCTGTCGACAGCGGACCCCATACAGCTCCCCGTAGAGCTGTGCCAATAGTGTCTGTCCCCATCTCAGGATCAGCGGTGCCTCTATCGGGCACTCTACCAACTGCCACACCAAATCCAGCAGGTTCCATGGGAACCTCGTGCCTGACGAGTCAGGTAATAACATGTTAGAAATGAGGCCCATAAGGAATGCGTGCCTCACTCCTAACACCCCCCTCTCCTGCCACCATCCAACCAAAATCCCGCCAACCTGGCAGTCCACCTCGGCCGTCTCCACTGGGCTCTCTACGCCCAACCGCTCCCCATGCCCGAAGCATCTCGTCAGTACAGTCATCCGCTGATCACGCGATGATGTCTTGATGGGCAGTCCATCTATCGAAATCCGAAGAAGCCGATAGATATCCTCCAGAGTCATAGTCATCTCCCCTGTTGGGAGATGGAAGGTGTTGGTCCACGGATCCCAAAGTTTGATCAGGGCCATCAAATAGGCCTGATCCGGGACCACAGGCTCCAGTCGAGCCACCTGCTTGAGCCCAAGGGCATCAAGCCACTCCCAGTCAGCCTCAGTCAGCGGCCCCCATGCCTCAGTGAAAGCAGTGGGTACACGGTACCGGCTCCTAACAACCTGCAAAAGAAAACACACCAAAAAAATCAATTAAAATCATGGAAAAGAACATCAAACTCTTATGGTTTCTGGTTTAGTTGTAAGTCTTAGTTGTCTTGTTGGTTAGGGTTTAAGTTTTAAAATTTAAAAATGAAAAACATCATCACAAAAATAATCAAATAAAACAATTGCAATTTTAAACAAAAATAAACTCTAGGGAGCACTTACTGGTCTCGCTTCGGCTCCGCCGCTCGATCCAGTTTGTGTACTCATGATGGCAGGGAAAATCCGGCAGTGCTTCGCTTCGTAGAATTAACCTCCTCCTCCCCAGAGCTCCAAATCGCAAGAAAAATTAGATGCAAATGAGCCCAAACTCAAGTTTTGGCCCTTAAATAGGCCTTTTGAGCTGGAATTCATCCTTCACTGGGATGAGCGCTCTGGTTAGCGCTCGTCCCACCCAGGGACGAATTCTAAAGCTGGAATTCGTCCCACCCTGGGACGAATTCAGGGCAAAAATTTCAAAAACATCAAAAATTGGACAAAAATGCACTAAAACAGATAATAAATTTGCCCGATGAGAGTGTTGTTGCACTTGACATCCCGGGCATACAAAATAGACGTTGGGGTCACAAATTGTCATTATCCTACTCCCTAAGAAGGCTATCTTAGCCGGACCGCTCCATGGGAAGATGGATTTTTGCCAATTTCAGCTCCAAACAGTGTCGCAAAAAGGGTTAACACCCACCAAAAATAGGTCTAAATGTTGGAAAAATTGCACATGCTTAACGATAAACCATCTAAAGGCACCCTTGCACAAGTCATCTTGGGTCAAGCGACTCGTCGCTTTTCTCACGAAGGTCATTCCCTCATCGATTCGTCGCTTGAGGGGGTAGTCACACTTAGTCACCAATCAACAAACACACACCCAATCAAGGCAATGACATGCATTCAAAGAATCATTGACAAAGACAATCACGCTCCTGCTTGGGGCAGTAAACAAGCAATAATCACAAATTGATCAAACACTTGGCATTCCCGAATCATGAACACAAGGTTTCCCCCCGTGGACAAAAGGTTGCGCCCTTTGCCTATTCATGACTGATCAATGTCCAAGCTCAAGTCACACCTCACCAAAATAGGTTAATACTTGAAATCAAATTCCTTAGCTCGTCAGAAGCAAGGATTCAAGAATGCATGCCCTTTCCATGCTTGGGGCATCAAAAGTTGGTTAGGTTACCAAGAAACCCTAATCATTAGTGCTTTGGTTATCTATTTTTGCTCGATGCTACGCCATGCACAACGCATCCCAAAAAGGGGCATCTGTAGACACCAAAACAGCACCAATCCGATTATGTGACTGCAAACACTGATCGCTTTGACACACACAGCCCCAGGGCAGCCCTCAGAGGTTAAACAGTGGTCCTAACCACTTTTATAGCAATTTTGTAAGGTCAAAAGGCAATTTGGCACATTCAGGCACTTTGCTCAGTATTCGTCTCACCCAGGGACGAATTCTAACTGGGATTCGTCTCACCCAGGGACGAATTCTAAATTCGTCTTTGGTCAGGATGAATTCCAGGTTTAACGGGCAAAAAGAAGAATGCCGCCAAGTGGCAGCCGAGGATAGTCAATTATTGCCTCCTGCCGTGCATGCGCGTGTAGGTGGGTAGATTGGCAGTTAGAGGACTGTCACAAAGGCATTCATGGAAGCCCAAGTCAGGGAGGAGTCTCCTCCCTCTTGGGAAGGCATGGCCGCCACATGGCATCCCTGCATGCCCCTCCAAAGAGACCCCCTGGGTCTATAAAATGGTGGACTTTCCCACCCAAAAGAGGACAGGTTGGAGGCATTTTCAAGCAACGAAGTGCTGCCAAATTGAACACCCTATTGCACCCTTTTTCGATTCACCCTTTCACATCCATTAATCTCTTTCGCAAGAGAGGTTATTGGGTGGCTTTTGGAAGCGTGGATCCGAACCCAAACCCAACATTTGACCACCTTAATCCACCAATTTGCCGACACCCCATCCCAAGAGATTTTGGGCCCATCCCTAGTGGATTGGCGCCAAAATCAAGTTCCAACGGTGGGCGGCCCACTTGGGCACCCCACACTTTTTGTTAGTTTCATTTTAATCTATTCTGTTATCACTTGTTTATCCTACATTACATACTCTATGCTGTTTAGATAGTTCACAATCTTGATTTCAGAAGACATTTATCAAATATTATCATGCTTTGTCGATTTTGTGGCCCTCACTAACTTGCAGGTAGCGACGTCGAATTCCCGTGGATAGAGGCCAAATTGGGAGAATCCGACCATCTGGGTCATCCCAAAATGGCCCCAATTACTTAACCCCTCTGTTTGCAGGTGTTTTGGAGACCCCGAGGTTCGACATTTAGACGGCATCACTTCGGCTTTTCATCACAGTCGAATTCGTCCCACCCGGGGACGAATAACAGTAGAATTCGTCCTGCCCAGGGACGAATTACAGTTGAAAGCAGATTGGCCGACTGTTTCAATGGCAGTGGCCCTCTGGTAATGTCTTCTGACCTCTGTAAGATTTGCAAGTCATTTAGGATCATTTCATGCATCATTTTAGTCAGTCTTAGGCATACATCTTTTATTAATTTCAAGGAACAAACTTTTCCTATTTGCAGCAGGTGCTACTAACTCTTTTGTTGTTTCTTTGAACGCAGGAGGAGCAGCAAAGATCGAAGACTCATCAACACAAGCGGCGGCAACACTTTGGCCCGCCCATTTTGCATGTGGGCACGCGGAAAGAAGATCACTATTCACTTTTGTAATGGAAACATGCTAACTCTCCTAGCCCCTAAAAAGGGAGGAGATGTATTGTAACCGAGTTGGAATCACATTAATAAAAAGGGCTGTGCTCCTGCTTTCTCCTTTTACGTTTGGTTTTGATTCGATTATATCCGCTTTATTTCGTGCATCAAGCTAGTTAGTTTACATTGCAGCAATTAGTGTTTCTTTTTATTTCCGGAATCTCGTGCTTTCAATATGTAAACTTATTGAGATATTTTATAGTAGTCTGGCAAGCTTTCTTAGTGAATAAGAGATAACTTAAGTTTTATTTTATAAGTTCATATTATTTATTCTCATCACATAATAATAAGTTTGACTGATTATTCATTTATATTTTATTAGTTCTTTCCCTTTTGGTTGTTTTGATTGTTGGCTCTTTGTTTGAATTCATGAAACATTATCAACTTGCATATAGAAAATTTGTTGAGTAGATTGTTATATAGCCTTGTCTTTGACATGTAATTATGGTTGTCCTTTCCTCAACACCATAATACTTATCATTGATTCAAATTGCCTTTATAATATTGGTTGAGAGGTATATTTTTGATATTGTTCTTCCATAATTCTCTTTTCCCTTGGATTGTGACTCCTTGTTATTGATAAACTACTTTAGGTTTGAAATAAAACCCTTCTTCCTCTTTCATTGATTCAATATTAACCAAAATTATGTTGTTACTACACATAATGGCTTTATAATCAGGTACTTTGGTTGATTATCCAACTATTACTTTACAACTAATAAGATAAATACTATTTTGGTAACTACAATAGGTTGAATTATGTAGGTTAAAGCATCATTGTAACTTTATGAGACTACTAAAATTGTTGATTATATATCACCATATGATTTATTTGTATGTACATATTATATTCCATTAGATTATAGGACCATTATATGAGAAATATAATGATTTTGGTTCAATATTTGTATTCACTATCATATTTACCATATTACTGAAAGCTTAATTTATTGTTTTCGTGTTATACAATAGCCTATTTTCCTGTTAAGGAAACATAATATTTAAAAACATAAGGAATATTTCTTTGTATACATACTCTATTATATATTTTATCATACTTGTGTTACTCATTAATCATAACTTGTTATACAATCCTTTTATGAGCAAGAACATCTCAATCATACCAATATTTTCTACTCTTCCCCAATCATATGAAGGTTGATTCAAATATACTAGACGAGTAGATAGAGGTGATTGCTATGGTGACATAAATAATTCCAATTCTTATGGTTGGCATACAATACTATTTGATATGGAGAAATCCAATAATATCATCATGTATAAATTTAAGGGTGTTGTTAGTGATGATTGTTGATACACATGCCTACTTAATGGTTGCACATTAGGTAATAGAGTGATTTATGGTAGGAGATTAAACTAAAACTTGTGTATAGGTACTTGAACCAAGTATATAGGATAAGCCATTGGCAATGATAGTAGTGGTTTTCATACTTGCATATATCTTTCTTCTACCTAGGTAACTTTCTTAAATTATCTCACTAACATGATATGATTTGATGCTATAATAATCATTGTGATGTTTGATTTTAACACTTTTGTGTAGTACATGATTTCTTGCTCATTAGATGGGTACATGTAAATTAGGATCTATTAAAAGTTTATGCACAAATTTAATATTAAACTCTTGAATAATTTGGGTATCTAATTGTAGAATTTATTTTAAAGAGCTCTAAATATGCATTAGCAATATTACCAAATCATTTGATTAATGGATCAACAATTATGACCTAGTCGATAACATATCAATTTTTAAGATTCCTATTCCATATTGTGGACTTATCCTTTGGTAAAAACATGATCAATCACACAATTATATCTTCTTGTTGAATGTGATGGAACAATTTTGGTGTTGATAGCTCCTTAATAGGCTCTAGTGTTATTTTCCCATTGTCCCCATTAAAAGTTGTTAGATATTTTTATATCACTTGTAATATAAGTAAATAAATGGATAGTTTTTTGAAAACTATTTTAAAATAAAAATCACACTTGTAAGTAAAACATAGATTGTGCTGATTTCATATTAAATTTCTTTATATAGTTATATTTATAGAATATATTGTGGTTACTCAAGATACTCAAATTTACATTAAACAAAATCCACATGTACTAAAAACTTGTTACATTAATATTTAGTAGTAGAGAATTTCATGGGCTAAATTAGATAATGATACAAAAATAGTCTTATGTAATCACCAATAACTTTATGTAATATCTTTTTCAAAATAATCACCAAGGTGAGGCTCAAAGCATTTTTGCATAAGATTATATCACTAGAACGATGTGGTTTTATGGAAGGCAAATAAATAGTGGATGAGATAGTTTTGTCTCAATAGGCTATTCACTCCATTAGAAATTGTAGACACCAAAACAGCACCAATCCGATTATGTGATTACAAGCACTGATCGCACCAACACACACAGCCCCTAGGGCAGCCCTCAGAGGTTAAACAGTGGTTCTAACCACTCACACAACAATTTTGCAAGTCAAAAACCAATTTGGCACCTTTTAGACACTTTATTGCTTATTCGTCCCACCCAGGGACGAGTGCAAATTTTACTCGTCCTACCCAGGAACGAGTGCTGATCGATACTCGTCTCACCCAGGGACGATTATAAGCGCTCGCTTCGGGGTGGGACGATTGTCAGGTTTGACCGGCAAAAAGTCAAATCTTGGCATATAAACAACTCATAACTGCCACTTAGCTCTTCCCCGCATGACATAGGAGTGCGAGTGAGTTCTTTTGACAACTCATATCCGCCAATTGACTTTCCCTTCACTGCATGGGAATGAGAGTAAGCTTTTTAAGACAAATCGGATTTGCCACTTAGTTATCCCTTCATTGCATGGGAGTGCAAGTGAGCTTTTCTAAAACACACAAAGACATGCACAGAGGCAGTTAAGAAGCCCTTGATCAAGAAGAAGTCTTCTCTTCACAAACAAAAGCATTCATGCAAAGAAACACTTTTGCATGTTAATTCAAAGAGACCCCTTGGGTCTATAAAATGGTGAGTTTCCTCACCCAAAGGAGATACCGAGCAGGAGCATTCTGAGCAACGAAGTGTCGTTAATTCACTTACTTGCGATTTGCGCCCAAACCCCAATCTTTTGACCACAATATTCTATCAATTTGACGACAACACATCACATCAGGTTTCGGACCCATCTCAAGCGGATTGGTGTCGAAGCAAGGTTTTATCCGCGGGTGGTTTGCCTTCGGGCACCTCCCCGCTTTACTTCATTTATAGTATTTTAGCTAGTTTCATGTTTATGCATTTATCAAGTTTTTAGTGCATTTAGATTCATTTCAGCTATAGTTAGATTTATCTTTTATTTTTCATACACAAGTGCTACCGATTCTTTGTTTGTTTCTTTGAACACAGATTTCATGTCTATTGAAGGAGCAGCGAGGAATCGACCTTTGTCAATGCAAGCGGCGACAACGTTTTGGTTCGCCCATTTTATATGTGGGCACGCGGAAGAAGGAATTCTGAGACAAGTTGTAGAGAACAATATCTAACGCTCCTATCCCCTAAAAAGGAAGGAGACGTATTGTAACACGAATTGAAAAGAATATCAATAAAAAAAGGGCTACATTTCATATTGTTCTTATATCTTGTGTTCATTCATTTGTGTTCCTTCCTTTTAATACGATTTCGTTTAGTTTTTCCTTTTTGTTTCCGGAATCTCGTGTTTTCAATGGCGATCACGGTGGGACGACTGTCCTCTATTTTTTTTAGGTTAATTTACTGATCTAAAATTGCTTGTTTTTACAGGTACCTATTTTTTTAACCTCGGATCGTTATTCGTCTCTGCACGTGACGATTACAGAATTGGTACTCGTCTCACCCCGGGACGAATAAACTATTCGTTCCACCCTGGGACGATTACGGTCTGTTATTCGCTCCACCCAGGGACGATTATAATTTTGTGCAATTTTCAGAGCAAATCAGAGACATCCTGTTAGGCAGAGAAGAGGTAGGGGTTTTTACAGACTTTCCGTCAAATTTCTGTTTTTCTGTTTTCTGGTTTTCAGTTTGTATGGCTTAGGGAAAGATTTCTTTTCGTTTGCCTCGTTTCAATTTTGCACAATTAAAATGAACCCCACACATCACGAGGCATTTTAAACCAAGGCGTTGGTCGTAAAACCCCAACCCTTGAACAAGACCAAAGGTGGATTCCATTATCACTTTGGCTTGATATATTGCATCCATTACCTCGATCGCGATCGTTGCTAGACGTAAATCCCGACGAAAGCCGACCGAGTGTAGCTTGGGGTGATTCCCAAGCACGCGAGGATAAGTCTTCTATGGTAGGTGTCATAAACAGAGCGATTCCCCTTCTGTACCGCCTATGTTCCACGTATCATCCACTCTCACGTACCTATAGTCTCCCTCACGTAAGGGCGGGTATATAGAGAGGTTGGTATATCGGTCCGGCAATGGTATATTGAAGGGGCGACCATATTGGGAGTCATAAGAGCCTTCATACTTGCATTTAAACGTTTCACAAAAATCTTCAAAAACAAAACAAACAACAAAAACACACTAAACCGGATTTAGGGCACACTATTAATCTTTAAAAGAGATAATCATTGCTTGTGAGTGTGTATGCTATTTTCTCGTTTAGACCAAAAACATCATAAAAAGAAAATCACAAAAAGAACTTTTGCATTTTTTAGGTTAGCATTATCATGGTGAATACTCGTAGCCAAGCCCAATCACGGCGTAAGCCGCAGAACATGCACCAAGAGAGACAACTCGTCTCCGATATAGCATTGAAGACTTAGCCATTCCGCTTCACCGACGGGGTACAACAGTTAGTTCACATCATGCATAACATGGCTCTAGAGCCCCATCATTGAGGGGTACTCCAACCCATACAAGTCATAGAACAAGGTTCTAGAGGTGCCTCAAGGAGTGGCTCTCCAAATCAGGCCTTCAACAGACGAGACTTTAGAACCCCTTCTATAAGGGGAACTCCTAAGCAACAAGAATCTTTTCAAGACAATAACTTATATATACCACCTGGTCAAAGCACGAAGCCTCCTTTTGAAGCTCATTATGGATGGCCTAGTGATGAAGCACTGTATAATGCTATGGAACAACAAAGGGTTCAAAAGGAAGGACCACATGATTTTGTGGTTCCTAATTTACCCCCAATTAATGTCGAAAATAGTAGACCATATCCAGAACGACAAGTCCTCCCAATAAGACAAGACAATTCTGCCCGCACTTTTTATGCATATCACAGAGAGAGAGAGGAGGATCACTACATTCCTCCAAGTCAGTTTCCAGTGCCAAAACGATGCACGTCTGCACCTGCATTATATCCAGATCCCTTATTGAGACCATAGTTTCAAGTCAATGCGGCCAACCTCGACAGAGGGAAGCAACATATAGGAGTCTCAGAGTATTATGATCAAAATAGATATGTAGGAGAAGCATCTAGGCCTATCAAACAAGAGACAACAGAACAAAGTAACTTGGCATTTACACAACTAGCCGCCCGCCAAGCACAAATCATGCGGCTTCAACAAGAACAACAGGAATTAGAACATTTGTGTCGCCTTGATCAAGAGCGCATTCAGCGTCAGACCGCTGAAAGGTTTTACAACTATGTGACTGAGAAAGCCCCAGTCCCTCGCGCACAGCAATCTGAGATGTATGTGAGGCATAATCCCTTAGCGCGAGACAGGTCTCCGCGACGTCAGCAAACATTGCCTCTTAGACCTCCTAGAACTGAGCGGGAGGCCATTCCTCGTGACCATGACGGGCATCCTCCGCGGGCACCCATCCATGTTTATAGGCCTAGGCCAAACACTCCTCAAGAAGATTATGAGGATTATTACCAAGAAGAAGAGCGGGCTGAAACGCCTTATCTAGGCGTAAGGGATGCTAACCATTTAGTCATTCAAAGGCCTCAAGTTCCCCGCAACCCACAAAGAGAACAAAATAAGGAGGAGGAAATTATATCCTCCGATGCCTACAAAGTGTTATTAGAACGCTTAGAGAATATGGAACTTAAGACCGGTGGGCCTCAAAAGCCTACCTTACGCCAACTTCGTAGTCATCCGATACATCCATCCGTGCCAAGCACCTCCATACCCCAAACATTTCAAGTTGCCTCAGCTTGGCACTCTTTAAAGGGGATGAAGATGCTCAAGAACATGTGACTCGATTTTTGAGTCGTTGCTTTGGTATACAAGACAATGATGCATTATTATTGAGAACATTCATAACCACATTCGCAGGATCTGCCTCGGATTGGTTTACCCATCTCCCGAAGCACAACATCTACAACTTAGATCAACTAGTTGACACGTTCCTAGAACGTTTTGCTTTCAATACAAAGAAAAAGACGTCACTCAGTGATCTAGCTAGCCTCAAACAGTATGAGGAGGAGTCTATGGTCGCATATGGGAATCGATGGAGGACAGTGCTTTCAAAGTTGTCTTACCTCCCTCCTATGTCCGATTTAACTCAAATGTTCGCAAAGAGCCGTTTGCGATCGATCTCTCGTGCTATTGCAGCTGCAGCAATACACCACTTTGGAAGAAGCTCAGCGCAAGCTAGACGTATCGAAGAAATCAAGATACAGGATGGCAAAATTGCCAAGCCTAAGAAAAAAGAGTGGAACAAGAATACCAAAATAGGGAATACGCAATAGAAAACCCGCCGCGGTCAATCAAGTTGCTATTAATGCCCCTACGCCCGCCCAAGAAACACAACCTTCAAAAGCTAACTATCAAGCGGTGCCTCACAATAATTATGAGAAAGATAACAAGAAGCAAGATCAAAATCAGCAGTGTCGCCCAAAGCGACAGTTTACACCATACACTGAGTCTAGAGATTCCTTGTTTGACCGTTTGTCGCGGCAAACTTGATTAATCTGCCATATATTCCAACAATTGATCCTAATGCGCCAAAGCCTAAGGGCTACAGAGAGGATCTTTTCTATAGATTCCATAGAAGGAAAGGGCATGACCTTAATTTCTGTTGGGCGTTTAAAGGTTTAGTGCAAGATCTCATTGACAATCACACATTGGTAGTGGATAATCCCATCGCACCCAACAACCAACATATGGGTGTTTTCAAAGATCCTTTACCCACACATGATGCACAAACAAAACCTCTACATGTCAATGAAGTGCAACAGAGTTACCCCATGGAAGGGTATGTTGGAATGATAAGTATTGTGACAAGAAACAAAAGACACCCAGGAGTTGTCCCCGCGACAACCACTAGGGAAGCCTCATCCACGTCACAACACCAACCAAATCCTACACAGTTGCCCCCACCTAGACCAGTGGTCACGATTCGATCTAGACTTACTCAAAGTCTAAGGACCACATCGGCTAGGCTCTCCATTTATGAGCTTATTCAACAATCAGCGCCCCATCGGGAAGCTCTTATGGAGATATTAAAGGCGATTGAATTGCAACCCCATGAAGCGGATTCGTTCAACAATTTTGTGGGGCATGTCAAACAGTGTACTGAACCAGTCATTACCTTCAGAGAAGATGAGCTAAAAATGGTGACTGGCGATGTAACAGATCCACCCCTGCACGTTATTGCGCGGGTCAACGGGACTCCATACAAACGGGTGTTGATAGACACCGGTTCGTCCAAAGAACCTTATTACAACCGCCGCACCGAAACATTTGAAACTACCAGCCTCTCACATTGCACCTTCTACTTATACCCTTCGAGCATTTAATGATACGATATGCTCGATAGCTTGGCACAATTGTCTTGCCCATACAAGTGGGACAAAAGACCATTCATACGTTGTGCCACATTTTAGAAGGTGAGATGGCTTATAATATCTTACTTGGGCGGCCTTGGATCCGAGATATGAAATGTGTCCCTTCAATTGCTCATCAATGTTTGAAATATACATTTGAAGGACAAGTGCACGTGGTCCCCGCAGATTTGGAACCTTTTAAGTATTGCAACTCAGTGCAAATCATGCCGCAGTCAACCCTTCCTTCAACGCACGTGGATTTCCAGTTAAATCCATCTAAACGGGGTTCGACTAAGCAAGAATCTTCATTGCCAACTCAATTACATTCCCAGGCGGGTTCATCTTCTTCATCCTGTCCTCCCACAACGACGCCACCTACGGTGGCCACACCAACGGACAAAGGAAAGAAGCCCCTAGAAGCAGAACCACCTCTCGTTTCCAACATCTCTACAGAAAAGACGCCTAATAGAATGGAAGCTGAGACACCTAGTTCACCCCACATGGAGTGGACTCAAGGAGAACTCCCATTTGACCCCTCTCAATCGCCAACGATTACTGTTGAGATGTCTAACACAGGCATGGGGGAGTATATAGTGCGCAATGTTGTTGCAACGCCCACACTTCAGTCTATGCAAGACATGGGAAGACCTCGACTCCCCATAGGCTCCGTGGTTCCTTTAGGCTACCCACCTAATCAGACAAACTTCATTTTTGGGGGCTTGGATCATGGCGTTGAACCTTCCCGACAAGAAGAGGAAGATGAAGATCCCTTTGTGGAAGATGTCAACTATCTGGCTAACCCGCACTTCGCATTAAGATATCTTAGCCAATGCAATTGGCATGGATACGGGTTAGGTCGGTATGAACAAGGAATGCGTGTTTTGTGTCAACCAAGATACCAAATGCCCTATGATAAGTCGGAGTAGGGTTTAATCACCCTTTGCCCCTCGACATCTTGGTCGAAAACATGCAAGGCCTAGGGATAGGCAACAAGGATGGGTTGGCATCGGATCCATATGCTAATCCAAATACAACTTATACATTAGGGGATTATTTCCCATTACAAACAAATAACCTTGTTGACCTCAACAACCCTTTCCCTCTGGCTGAACAAGGAGAAACCTCATGGACTCACCCACAAGGGGAAGATGGACAAGACCAGGAAGGGTCTTCTCGAAGATGAGTCTGAGGACGATCATTCGCATGACTATCAAATGAATGACGATCAGAAAGCTTCCCGAGGATGTTCCCATTGAACGATCCTAGTGAGCATAGATTACAAGATCCTTTGGACATAGATGACAAGTTGGAACACTTACACATAGATCCGCGACCTAGGAGGCACTTCAACCTGGCGCAGTTATAGCAATTACTGCATCTGCCACCCCAGGAATACAACGGACATCTTCTGCCTGGAGACCCTATCAACTCATCAGTGTCTAGGGCGGACCCTGTTTGCAGGACCGCATATAGGGCTGATCCCTTTGTGCCAGTGCCTACAGAGCCAGATCCACAACACCACGAACATCCAGAATATCAGAGTTGTCACATTTGCGGTAATGGAGATTACAATCATTTCATTAACATGGTCTCCATTGATTTGACCGCCCCCATCCATGATCCAGCCAATCCAACATGATTATTGCATCTAGACATAGAAGCTATTGATTGGGATCACGCTGACACACCACCATCTCCATCAGAGTATTGGCCTTGCGGTGGGATGTTTCATTTCACTCCAGGACAAACTCAGGATGTCTTCCATGCTGAAGAGGAACTTGAGGTTCCTAATGACGATCTTAATTCAGCAAACGATATCCATCTGGATCCCAATTCCACACCAGCTTGGAAGACGGATCCCATATGTCGCTTGAAGCAACGACCGATGTAGACATCGGCACGGATCCAATGAATCCACGGATTCTCAAGCTGGGGGTAAGTCTTTCCCCCGAAGAGCGAGCCGATTATGTTGCCCTTCTTAAGGAAAAGAAGGAAGTTTTTGCATGGTCATACAAGGATATGCCGGGACTAGACCCACAGCTAGTCACGCACAATTTAACGCTTGATCCGACAATCAAGCCAGTAAAGCAAAAACTACGCAAGATGCATCCAACAGTGGCCTTAATGGTAAAATATGAGTTGCAAAAGTTGTTGGATGCCCAGCTTTGTCATCTCGTGTGGATTATCCGCCATGGTTATCTAACATGGTTCCCGTCAAGAAGCCCGACGGGAGGATTCGCATATGCACTGATTTTTGAGATCTTAACAAAGCGAGTCCTAAGGATGATTTTCCCTTGCCAAGCATCGACGCGTTGGTAGACGCTACAGCGGGCCACGAAATGCTTTCCCTTATGGATGGTTTCTCAGGATACAATCAGATTCGTATTAATCCTGAGGACCAACTAAAAATGGCATTCACAACGCCTTGGGGGACATTTTGCTATAAGGTCATGCCTTTTGGCCTTAAAAATGCCGGAGCTACATACCAACGTGCCATGACATACATCTTTCACGATTACATGCACAAAACTTTGGAAGATTACATGGATGATTTGTTGACCAAATCTCTTTTGCGCACATATCATATCGATGACTTGAGCAAGGTCCTTGATCGCCTCATTGAGCATAAAGTCAGATTAAACCCCAAGAAGTGCGTCTTTGGCGTCACCTCTGGAAAACTCTTGGGTTTCATAGTCTCCAAACGAGGAATTGAGGTTGATCCAAACAAAGTCAAGGCAATCCTTGAAATGCGTCCCCCAACCACCATCAAGCAGCTCAGAGTCTGCAGGGAAAGGTTGCGTCGATCAAGCGCTTCATAGCGTAGCTATCCGACAAATGCCGACCCATGAATAAATTATTGCATAAAGGGGTCACATTTCATTGGGATGACGAGTGCCAGTCAGCCTTTGACGACATTAAATAGTACTTGGCTTCGCCGCCGCATTGGCACCACCTGCACCAGGAGTGCCGTTCTATTTATATATCTCAGCCACTGAGGTGGCACTGGGCGCCATGCTGTCCCGTAAAAATGAACTTCACCGAGAACAGAGCTACATACTATCTTAGCCGCACCCTGGTCAGTTATGAACTTAACTATGCATATGTTGAAAAACTCTGCTTGGCAGTGGTGTTTGCTACCAAAAAGCTACGCCACTACATGCTTAGTAATAAGACGTATGTTGTGTCTAAGGAGAATCCATTGCGATACATGATGAGTCGTACTTATCATAGTAGCCGCACGGCGAAATGGATCATGTTGTTGACGGAGTTTGACATAGAGTTCATTGGACAAAAATCTATAAAAGGTCAAGTCATCGCCGATCAACTAGCCGAGGCTCCTCTTGAAGACGATCAGCCTCTCGACTTTTGAACTACCCGATGATGGGGTCTTCCATGTTTCGTAGTCGCCAGATTCTCGATGAGCCCGAGTCACAGGCTGACATAACCCTATTCTTCGATGGTTCTAAATGTGAGCAAGGGGGTGGTGCGGGAATTGTATTCTTCACTCCGCAAGGCGCTCCAATGCCCTTGTCTTTTAAATTAGACTTCCCGCTAACCAATAACAATGCATAATACGAAGCCTTGCTCATAGGTCTTCAGACAACAATCACCATGAACATTAAACGATTGAACATCTTTGGTGATTCGCTGTTAATTGTCAACCAAGTAAAAGGGATATACCAATGTAAATGTCCAGTTTTGAAGTCTTATAAAGCCCTTGTGGATAAATTCTTGGCACAATTTGAATGGTATGACATCGAGGCACTCCCTCGATCATCAAATCATTTTGCGGATACTATGGCCTCCTTGGGGTCACTTATTCCGCAAGACCCTTCTGGTGAAATGACAACCATTCAGGTTAAAACATTATCGCAATCTGCGATGGAGCGTGCAAGCTCTGATTCGACGCCAAAAATCCACATGATCCAGATTGAACCATCTCCGGATAAGTTCTCTCGAATTCGAGATTGTTTGATTAAAGCCAACTGGGGGTCCTTGTTCTCCCCGGCCCCTCTTGCTAGCAACACCACGTTGTTTTTACAAGTTCTTTCCCTCGTTCAGCTTTTGTTCGGGATAAACTTCAAAAGGGATTGGCCGTTCATACTATCGAGGTTTCCGATCGGCAAGATCGGTATACACCCATTCGGGATTACCTCAAGCTAGGTACTCTCCCACTTGGATTGACACAAGCCACGAAAAGATCATTCAAACAGAAAGCGGCAAAGCATGTCTTGTTAGGAGACATTTTGTATCGTCAAAATTATGAAGGAATCCTCCTTCGTTGTTTGGACCAGAAAGAGTCCGCTTGGGCGATCACCCAAGCTCATGATGGTACATGTGGTGGCCACTTCAGCGGTATGGCCATCGCAAAGCGCATTCTTCGCATGGGTTATTATTGGCCATCTTTAGAGCGAGATTGTTGCGCATATGTGAAGAAGTGCGTGAAGTGTCAGCACCATGCTAATTTGACACACGTACCTTCTCGTGCCTTACAACCGATTCAATCGGTTTGGCCTTTTTCATAGTGGGGCCTTGATCTAATTGGAAAGATCTCCCCGCATCGTCCGGTCGTCACACGTTCATTTTAACGGCCACGTAGTACTTTACCAAATGGGTGGAAGCAATTCCGCCGACCACTACGACTGGAGCCCGCATTGCGGAGTTTATTTTGCATAACATCATATGTCGTTTTGGTATTCCATCCAAAATTGTCTCGGATAATGGGACACCATTCAAGAATAAAGATGTGCGTGCTTTGATCACAAAGTACAAGATTCAGCATAGCTTTTCCACACCCTATTATCCGTAGGCAAATGGGCAAGCAGAGGCGTCAAACAAAATGCTAGTCGCCATTCTCAAAAAGACAGTTGCAGATAATCATAAAGACCGGCACATTCGGATCCCGCTTGCCCTATGGGCTTATCGCACCAAAGATTCGGACGCCCACCGGGGCAACTCCATTTTCGCTGGTGTATGGCTCCGAGGCAGTCATGCCTTTTGAGTTGGAGATTCCTTCCCTACGCATTTCAATGCAAGAGTTCATCGATGATGACACTGCACGGCAGGCCCGGTTAGATCAACTGACGTTGCTTGACGAACGACGCGTCAATGCTCTCGAGCATTTGCGTATCTATCAAGAGCGACTTAAGAAAGCATACAACATGAAAGTCCATTTCAGGGAATTTCAGGTTGGTGACTTGGTCTTAAAAGAGAACCAGCAGAATTCTAATTTGTCGTCCCATCTACGGGACAAGTTTGCAGCAAACTGGTTAGGTCCTTACATCATTGACAGTAGAATAGGACCCGAAACATACCGGCTTGCCTCTCTTGAAGGAATCAAGGAAGCATAACCCTTGAACATCATTCATTTGAGGCCATTTCACAGCTAGAGAGCCATAGTCCAACCAAAAGCTCCAAGGATTCCCACAATCGCTTGGTCAACCCAAAAGCTCCAAGGATTCCCACAATCGCTTGGTCAACCCAAAAGCTCCAAGGATTCCCACAATCGCTTGGTCAACCCAAAAGCTCCAAGGATTCCCATAATCGCTTGGTCAACCCAAAAGCTCCAAGCGTTACCACAACTGCTTGGTCAACATAAAAATCAAAAATCACAAAAACAACTGCATTTCAATTCCATGCATCCTCATCAATACAAATCAAAATCACAAAAACAATTGCATTTCAATTCCATGCATACTCATAAAAATCAATCATCCAAAAAAATTGCATTTCAATTTCATGCATTCTCATAAACATCAAAATCACAAAAACAATTGCATTCCAATTCCATACATTCTCATAAAAATCAAAATACAAAAATATAGGTTCCATTAAGCATTGCATCCATACATTGCATACTTCGCTAGGTCATACAAGTCAAAAGCACCATAGACTGTCATTATTTGGCAACTCCATCATTTCCACCTCCGATCCATTTTCATAAACACTTACATCTCACATATCATCCTTTTATTTTAGCATCGTCCGTGTCGCCTAATGTATATAGGGTTTTCGTCATTCATATGTCTTTAAATTTCTAGCCAAAAACTGCATACGGTTAAGCAGATTTTACATGGGAAAGTTTTACTTGGATCCCACCTTGGTACGTAGCATCCCAACACAAATTAACACACATAAAATAATTCCTAAGTTGTGTGGACGAAAGATGAAACCTGCACCGTAATCCCGGCTACCATAAGCGAAACGGCTATCTTGCTTATCCCCCTGTGCAATTGACCCTAGAAATGCTGAGAGTTGGCAAAAGGACAAGCTTCCTCCCTACCCAATTCCCCATGAATCCCAAGTTCTCAAAAGTTGCAAAAACATCAAACATTTGCAAAACGTCAAAACACTAAAATTTGACATCCTACAAGTGCACACATCAAAAGGCACAAACAATAGTGATTCTCGTCACTCCATATTTCAATCCCTTGCTCCAAAAAAAAAAAAAAAAAAAAATCAATAAAACAAAAATAAACAGTGATCTTATCACTATAATGAGCAAGTATCCCCATACCCTTGAAGAAAAGAAGGGAGTCGACCTTGAATCCCTGGAATTTTCAGCATTTCGACAGGTCATGAGGCAAGCTTCAGTACCGGTTTGGTTGATAGCCTATCAGTCACTGGCAATAAACCTCCCGCATGACGATATATCTGTCACATTAACTTGTGTGCAGATCAATGTTTGCATGTGGATGAGCTAGCTTATGGTATCCTAGATAACATCGCAGACAAATCTGACTAAATACAATACAGGAGTTAGTGGAGCTAATTAGGTGATCCTCAGTACAGGTTCGGTTGAAAGCCCATCTGGCATTGGCGGTATCCTGATGAATAACACATAAACGAACTCAATTGCACACACAGGGATGTGAAATAACTTGGTTAAATTCAAGTCAGATTTAGACCTTGTTCCAAAGTCCTGCGAGATAAATGTATAGTCTTGGCTAGTTAGTTAAAAATATCTGCATCTCATAAAAGCTTAACTACATTTTCCAACAACCGATACATTTCATTCCATACCTCACCATCAAAAAAATAGACAAAATACAAAAACAAAGTTTTCATATGCACAAGCATTCCACAAAGTTATCTTATTATTATAGCAAATCACTCCAATTTTGTACAGTATGGTGCATCGACAAATCATCCACAATTCATTTCATTCATTCTATATGCATACATCATACAAATTAGAATCATCACATTCATAATCGCATATGCATACATCAATGTAAAAACATGTACATAAAAATAAATCATGCAAAACAGATAAACACCAAAAAGAATCATCTGTATATATATCACAACAAAATTGCCCGCAGGCTACAAAACTGGTCCTCAGACCTCCCTCCCATCATCCAAAATCCCAAAATCCCCAGCCTAGGGCGTCGGCCACCATGATCACGCAGGATCGGTGCGACGAGAGCTACCCCTTGCGGTATCCGTCCTCTGAGATCTCTCAGGGCGACTGCTCGCCCTTGCATCCCGCCCACTCGCGCCTCCCTCATCTCGCCGCCGACGACGGGATGATGCCGACTGCTCCGTCCCGCTGTCTCTCGTCCTGTACGACGAGCCACTGGCCGGAGGCTCTGGTATTCGCCCACCCAGGCGGATAATCTCACCCTCCATCTTCGACCGATGCCGCCCCCACGCGGCCTCTCATCGCCTCCAATCCTCTTCCCGTAGCCTCGACTCCGCCTCCCGCCTACGGTAATACGCGATGGCATCGTCGCGCTGTGCTAGCTGCACCCGTAGGAGATCTCTCTCCCGTGCAAGGATCCGTATCTCCCGCCCGCCGGTGAGACGCAGCCACCGCGATCCCCTGCCCTCCCAACCGTGTCCGTAGGAGATCCCTCTCCCCGTCATCTCTCGCCGCCTCTCCATCCCGCCTCCCGCAACAATCCCGTCAAACGCGCTACCTCGACGCGCAACCCCGCCTCTCGTCTCCCCGAGCCAGCCGGCTCGACGCCTCCCCGCATCTCCGGCTGCTCCTCCTCCCCAAAGTCATCTCCCACCTCTCGCCACCTCCACCATCTCTACATCTGTAGGTGCTCCCCAACCCTCTCCCCGGTGCCTCTCGCACCCTCTCCGCCTCCCGCCGCCTCCTCTCCTCCCAAGGGCCCCTCCCCTCGCCACCGCCGTAGCGTCCACCACTCTTGATATTCGGCTGTCACATCGACGTCATCAACATCCGGAATGTCCAACATAGCATCTGACTCCTCCCCTAGTGGCTCGAGGATCGACGCCGCTAGGGTCCTCTCATCACTCCGACGCCGGTAGGCTACGGGCTCCCCAGGAAACCCCTGAGGTACCCCAAACTGTCGCGTCACTCGGAGGTAATGGAAGTACTCCTGCTCTGTCCCATGTCGCCCAATCACCCATCTCCCCCTCCGAACCCGTCGAAGCCAATCCTCCGCCTCTGGCCATGCGGGACAATCCCGATATGGCCTCCATACCACATCCCCGGGAGTCAGTCGTGCAAAGGCATCTCTGTAATGGTCGACGTCTCCCACGAACCGTCGACTGTGCCCTCGCTCCTCAGACCGATACCATAGCGCACCATACCCAATGTCCCTATCCACCATCTCCGCTCGGGTAGTCCAGGGCAACCCTCGTGGTCGCTCTATGGCTATGTGCTGCCAGGCCCAGCACTGCAATAAAAAACTGCACCCCAACCCCTTCCGCCTTCGACAGCGGACCTCGTACAACTCATCATATAACTGCGCTAGTAGCGTCTGGCCCCACCTCATAATAACCGGCTCTGTCACCGGGCAATCCACCAACCGCCATACTACCTCCACTAGGTTCCATGGGAACCTCGCTCCCGATGAATCGGCAGGAGCATGTTGGAAATGAGGCTCATGAGTACCGCATGCCTCACTCCCAACACTCTCCTCGCGTACCACCACCGTACCAGTATCCCCCCAATCCGACAATCCAGCTCCGCCCTCTCCAACGAGGTCATCCCATCCCCCTCCCCTCCGTGTCCAAAGTACCGTGTCAGTATCGCTGTCCTCTGGCCCCGTGGAGTCGTCCGAATGGGAACCCCGTCTATCGGAATCCGCAAGATCCGATACACGTCCTCCAAGGTGACAGTCATCTCCCCTATCGAAAGATGGAAGGTGTTCGTCCGAGCATCCCACAGGCCAATCAATGCTGTAATGTACGACCGATCTGCCACAACTGCATCCAACCGAGCCACATGCTTGAGCCCTAAGGCATCAAGCCACTCCCAGTCATCATCAGTCAACGCCTCGCGGGCATTAGAAAAAATGGTCGGCACTCGATGTCGACTCTTCACCACCTGCACATCACAAAAAAAAAAAAAAACAACAAACATCAAAAACATGCATCACATCACCATCACATGTACAAAAATGCATAACTATACCGTACTATTTTTCATTCACATGTACATCCAAAACTTCAAAAAAAAAAAAAAAAAATCATTTATTTTGCATCTTTAATTTCATCCAAAACAATAAAATTATTAAAAAAAAATATTTAATTTATCAAAAACAATAAAAATTTGACATGGTTTCCTACGGTTTTACCTAAGTTTACCATTTCAACCAAAAAAATTCATCTTTAATTTCATCAAAAACAATAAAAATTTGACATGGTTTCCTACGGTTTTACCTAAGTTTACCATTTCAACCAAAAAAATTCATCTTTCATTTCATCAAAAACAATAAAAAATTGACATGGTTTACCTACGGTTTTACCTAAGTTTACCATTTCAACCAAAAAAAATTTCATCTTTCATTTCATCAAAAACCAATAAAAAGTTGACATGGTTTACCTACGGTTTTACCTAAGTTTACCATTTCAAAACAAAAAAATTCATCTTTAATTTCATCCAAACCAATAAAAATTTTTGACATGGTTTACTTACGGTTTTACCTACGTTTACCATTTCAACCAAAAAAAAAAAAAAATTCATTCATTTTCCATTTTTAATTCCATAAACATAACATAAAAATATGAGTGTGGTTTACCTACGGTTTCGCCCTAAGTTTTACCATTCACATAGAAAAACATTTTAACCATGGTTACCCTAGGTTGTTACTCTAAGTTTCATTTTGGGTTTATCATCCGGTTTGTCGTCTAAGTCTCATTTTGGGTTTCTCATCCGGTTTTTCATCTAAGTTTCCATAGGTTTGCATCCATGTTTCCTTTGGTTTCATTCATTTACCTTTAATTTAATTAAGTAGGGTTTCGTGTTTTCATAAACGTAAAACAATAAAAACACATTTGCATTTTTTTTGAAATTCACAATCGAGGAGATAGTGCACTTATCGGTCTCGCCTCGGCTCCTCCGCTCGACGACCCGGTCTCGTGTACTCATGGTGGCTAGATAATCCGGCAGCGCTTCGCGTCAGAAATCTACCTCCTCCTCCCGCAGCTCCAAATCGCAATCGATGAACAGTGCAAATGAACCAAATCCGTCATTTTCGCATATTTATAGTTTTTGTTTGCTGGTAATCGTCCTTTATCGGGACGAGCGCTTTTCAGCGCGCTCGTCCCACCCCGGGACGAGTATCCTCCGAGGCATGCTCGTCCCACCCCAGGACGAGTAACATCACGACAATCGTCCCACCCCGGGACGAATAAAAAAAAAAAAAAAAATTTAAAAACAACCACAACATAAAAATGACCAATGCTAACAAAACCAAAAATAGGTCAACACAGTCGGAGAACTGCTCGAGCATGCTTAGCGGTAAACCATCTAAAGGCACCCTTGCACACGTCATCTTGGGTCAAGCGACTCGTCGCTTTTCTCATGTCGGTCATTCCCTCATCGATTCGTCGCTTGAGGGGGTAGTCACACTTAGTTGCCAATCAACAACATTATACCTAGTCTTGGAAAAGACACGCATTCAAAGGATCATTGCAAAAGACAATCGCGCCCCTGCTTGGGGCAGAAAACAAGCAATCATCACAAACTAATCATATACTTAGCATTTGTGAATCATGAACTCAAGGTTCCCACAACAAAATGTTGCGCCCTTTGCCTATTCATGACCGATCAATGCCTAAGTTCAAGTAATACCTCATCGAACCAGGTTAATGCTTGATTTAAGTTCCTTAGCTCGTCAGAAGCAAGGATTCAAGAATGCGTGCCCTTTCCATACTTGGGGCATCAAGAGTTGGTTAGGTTACTGAAAACCTTAATCATTAGTGCTTTGGTTATATTTTTGCTCAGCGCTGCGCCTTGCACAACGCTTCCCAAAAAGGGGCATCTATAGACACCAAAACAGCACCAATCCGATTATGTGATTACAAGCACTGATCGCACCAACACACACAGCCCCTAGGGCAGCCCTCAGAGGTTAAACAGTGGTTCTAACCACTCACACAACAATTTTGCAAGTCAGAAACCAATTTGGCACCTTTTAGACACTTTATTGCTTATTCGTCCCACCCAGGGACGAGTGCAAATTTTACTCGTCCTACCCAGGAACGAGTGCTGATCGATACTCGTCTCACCCAGGGACGATTATAAGCGCTCGCTTCGGGGTGGGACGATTGTCAGGTTTGACCGGCAAAAAGTCAAATCTTGGCATATAAACAACTCAGAACTGCCACTTAGCTCTTCCTGCATGACATAGGAGTGCGAGTGAGTTCTTTTGACAACTCATATCTGCCAATTGACTTTCCCTTCACTGCATGGGAATGAGAGTAAGCTTTTTAAGACAACTCAGATTTGCCACTTAGTTATCCCTTCATTGCATGGGAGTGCAAGTGAGCTTTTCTAAAACACACAAAGACATGCACAGAGGCAGTTAAGAAGCCCTTGATCAAGAAGAAGTCTTCTCTTCACAAACAAAAGCATTCATGCAAAGAAACACTTTTGCATGTTAATTCAAAGAGACCCCTTGGGTCTATAAAATGGTGAGTTTCCTCACCCAAAGGATATACCGAGCAGGAGCATTCTGAGCAACGAAGTGCTGTTAATTCACTTACTTGCGATTTGCGCCCAAACCCCAATCTTTTGACCACAATATTCTATCAATTTGACGACAACACATCACATCAGGTTTCGGACCCATCTCAAGCGGATTGGTGTCGAAGCAAGGTTTTATCCGCGGGTGGTTTGCCTTCGGGCACCTCCCCGCTTTACTTCATTTATAGTATTTTAGCTAGTTTCATGTTTATGCATTTATCAAGTTTTTAGTGCATTTAGATTCATTTCAGCTATAGTTAGATTTATCTTTTATTTTTCATACACAAGTGCTACTGATTCTTTGTTTGTTTCTTTGAACACAGATTTCAGGTCTATTGAAGGAGCAGCGAGGAATCGACCTTTGTCAATGCAAGCGGCGACAACGTTTTGGTTCGCCCATTTTATATGTGGGCACGCGGAAGAAGGAATTCTGAGACAAGTTGTAGAGAACAATATCTAACGCTCCTATCCCCTAAAAAGGAAGGAGACGTATTGTAACACGAATTGAAAAGAATATCAATAAAAAAAGGGCTACATTTCATATTGTTCTTATATCTTGTGTTCATTCATTTGTGTTCCTTCCTTTTAATACGATTTCGTTTAGTTTTTCCTTTTTGTTTCCTGAATCTCGTGTTTTCAAAAATATCCATTCATTTTAATTCGATTAGACTTGTCCAAAGCATATGATAGGATGGATTGGCATTTTCTCCTCAAAGTAATGGATAAATTTAGCTTCTTATAGGAATAGATATATTGAATCAAGGGATGTATTTCATCAATATCCTATGCAATTATGATAAATGATTGCCCTTCATAATTGCTCACTACATAAAGAGGTATTAGGTAACGAGAGATCCCCTCCACCCATATATATTTATCATTTTATCTAAATTCTTGGGAAGGACAATGGTCAAATACAAGGAAAACCAAACATTAATAGAAATTACTATTACAAATGGAGTCATAATAATCATTCATCTCTATTTTATTGATTATTTTAATCTATGAGAGAAATAAATAGTTAAGGAAGCCTCAAGAATTAAACATATTATAAGTTGTTTCTCAAGAGCCATGGGGAAACAAATCAATAAGGAAAATTTTAAATTTATTTTCTCACTTCTCACCTAGATAAGAGACCATGGTTCTTGACAAACTATGATATCAGAAGACCTCCATATGCATCATCTACTTAGATTTTCCTCTTAAAATAGGAATACAAAAGGAAGATTGGGATTAGCTAGTGGATAGAGTAAAAAGGAAAATATAAAAATGAACTAATTGATGGCTATCATAAGGGGGAAGAATGAAATTGGTTAAATAAATCCTACAATCTACACCTATTTATGTCTCCATAGTTTTGGATAGTCCTAATGTAGTGCTAAGAGAGTTGGATCAAATCAACCATTTATTCCTTTGGAGGGGCACTAAGAAGGAAAGGAAATGGGCACTGGTGGGGTGGGAAACTTTACACCTTAACAAACATGAAGGAGGGATAAGGATTCAAATTTATAATCAAGAACATCAAATCACTAGCAACTAAGTTGTATTAGAGGATGTTGAATAACCCCAATGCACTATAGGTCCAAAATATAAGAGCTAAATATACAAATAAATAAATTTTAGTAAAAATTATTCATCATCAACTCCCTAGTAGAGGATCCTCTATCCTAGTAGTTTTGAGGACAAGAGAGTAGTTGATAAAGCAAGAGATATTTTGGATAATTCATAATGGTCAACATATAAAATTTTGTCTAGACTCTTGGTATGGGAACCAATATTTTGTGGTTCAATTTCTAAAGTGGAGATCTTTCATGGAGCAACTACACAATGTAAACTAGATAAAGATATCAACGTACTATAGGTACTAGACCAAAAATTTAGAAGTTATGAGAAACTGAGTTTACATAACCAAATGGTCAATTCAAATCCTAGAGGTAAAAGATGGATATCCAACAAAATCTACAAATGAGACCACTTTAATGGTCTCACATAAAGTATTTTCTTAGATGGGACAACACGAGTTAGGGGGAATATAAAACAACATGTGCATATGCAATTCTATGCCAAAGTACTCGTAACCTACTTCAAGACTTATTCAAACAAATATGGGAATACAAGTTATAGCATAAGGTTAGATTCTTCATTTGATTGCTTCTACATAAAATATTTACTACTTTTCCTTTATATCCTCTTGTAATAAATCATATCATCCTAAAAATAACAAGGCTTCTAACATGTTCATCTTTATAGCAGTTTTCTTCAACTACTCAACTAAATTAAACTTGATGTCTATTATAATCCCCTCATAAATATATGTAAACTTCTTAAAATACCTTATAGTATCCTACCAAGATTCTTTAGTGGATAAGAGATAATTTGATTTTCATTTCAAAATTTAATTTCTTTATTCTCATAACCTAATAATAAGGTTGATTGATTAATCACTTAGACTTTATTGGTTCTTGTTCTTTTGGTTGTTATGATTGTTGACTCTTTGTTTGAATTCATGAAACATTATCAACTTGCACTTAGAAAATTTATTGATTAGATTGTTATAGAGCCTTGTCTTTGACATGTAATTATGGTTGTCCTTTCCTAAGCACCATAATATCTATCATTGATTCAAATTACCTTTATCATATTTTTTGAGAGGTATATTATTGACATTGTTCTTCCATGATTCTCTTTTTCATTGGATTATTATTCCTTATTATTGATAAACTACTTTGGATTTAAAATATAAACCTTCTTCCTCTTCCATTGATTCAAACTTAACCAAAATTATGTTGTTACTACTCATCATGACTTTATAATTAGGTGCTTTTGTTGATTAACCAACTGTTACTTTATAATTAATAAGATAAGTAATATTTGGGTGACTACAACAGGTTGATTTATGTAGGTTAAGGCATCATTGTAACTATATGGACCTACTAAAATTGTTGATTATATATCACCATATAATTTATTTGTATGTACATATTATATTCCATTAGATTATGAGGATCATTATATGCAAAACATAATGATTTTGGTTTAATATTTATATTCACTGTCATATTTACCATATTATTCAACACTTAATTTATTGATTTTGTGCTATGCACTAGCCAATTTTCCTATTAAGGGAACCTAATATTTAAAAATATAAGGAATATTTCTTTGTATACATACTCTATTGTGTCTTTTATCATTCTTGTGTCACTCATTAATCAGCAATCTATTATATTAGTCTCCTATGAGCAAGAACATCTCAATCATCCCAAACTTATCTACTCTTTCCCAATCATATGAAGTTTGATTCAAATATACTAGACAAGTAGATAGAGGTGATTGCTATGGTGACACAATTAATTCCAATTATTATGGTTGGCATATAATAGTATTTGATATGGAAAAACCCAATAATATAATCATGTACAAATTTAAAGGTGTTATTAGTGATGATTGTTGATACACATGCTAACTTAAAGGTTGTACATTAGGTAATAGATTAATTTATGTTAGTGGAGGAAACAAAAACTTTTTTATAGGTACTTTAACCAAGTTTATAGGATAAGCCATTGGCAATGTTAGTGGTAGTTTCCCTACTTTCATATGTCTTTCTTCTACTTGGGTAACTTTCTTAAATGATAGCACTAACATGATATGATTTGATACTATAAAAATCATTATGTAATACATGATTGCTTGCTCATTATATGGGAACATGTAAATTAGAATCTATTAATATTGTATGCACAAATTTAATATTAAATTCTTGAATATTCTCATTGGGTATCTAATCGTAGAATTTATTTGAAAGAGATATAAATATGCATTAACAATATTACCACATAATTTGATAAATAGATCAACAATTATGGACTACTCGGTAACATATTAATATTTTAGATTCCTATTCCATAGTGTAGACTTATCCCTTGCTAAAAATGTGATCAATCGCACAATTATAATTCCAATTGTAATTGATAAATACCTTGCACAACCTATTCTATCTCATAAATCATTTACAAGCCATTATTGGTTATCCATACTAGAAAAACTCTATTAAGAAGCCAATACACATAAAAGTATAGATATTTTCTTAAACTCCTATTTCTTATTATGTTACATCCATGACTTTTTAAATTCACATAAATTAGCAAATTACAATTTGCAAAATGTATAATCAACACATAGTTTCATTCATATTTCTAACACAACACAATGATATAAACAAGAGTTCCATGATGATTTGGTCAAGCATTTAAGAACCAAAACCATTTTGATTAGTACATAAAGCAAACATCTCTATAATTAAAGTCTTCATAAGAATTTCACGATAATCCATTTACCTAAGAAAAACCTCGAAGGGGAAACCCAGTCTCAATCAATTCTTTGTGATTTCATCGAAGGAATAATGTTCTTACAAAGTTGTGATACCATCTGTAAAGTCTCCATCTTTCCCTAGAAATATATGATTATTCCTGAGCTTTCACACTTGAAATATTCCTTTTACTCAAAGTGCCATTTCGGTTCTTTGATTTTAGATTCACAATATTCTATGATATCCCTCATCTCACATTAGATACTACACAATACCTTTGCAAATTTACAATGCACAAATGACCCATTACTGTTCAATATATAATAGATCCCAAATTTGAATATCATGTCCATACCCATGGCCCACCCCATCTTTTGCATGAGAAAAAACCTATTTCTTTTGGCAAACAATCTAATAAAAAACAGAGAAGAGGAAAATCCTTCATAATACCATCAGCATCAATTAAACATAATTATGGCCTATAATTACTACAGATCTACGAACATATTATTTGGAATGAAATGCGATTCCATACGTTCACTCGGTAACGTCACCTATGTTCCTGCACATTTCCTACTTACAACCAACAATTATATCAAACAAGATGCATGGGTGTTAGATTTCTCAAATACACAACATAGAAAGAGGTTGGAATCAATCAAGACATTCATTTAAGCGTTGTTTCCTTAAATCGATATAAACTTTCATCGTCTTTGATATATATATTTTTTAAAGATAATAATAATGCACCTACCTATAAACGTAGAACATGTATGGTATCCTCGTCTCCAAAATCCAAGACAACTTCCCCCAACAAATCTCAGCATCGTCAATCTCGTACCAGATATCATCCTCATCCTCTAACCAATCGTCTTCCTTCACATATTTCGAAGCCCTCACGTAAGCAACGGTGTGCCCGATCCCCTCCACCACCCTGTTGTCTGCCATAGCAACAAGCCTATACTTTACCCTCCCATATCTCTCCTTCGCCCTGCACAAAAACATATTAAACTAATCACACTTTTTTTAAAAGATTTGGTTAGCGAAAAGTTATGCTTATTCATCATAAATCTACCCCTCATTCACTTGCCACTTCATAAATTGAAACTTAAACCTTAAAAAAAAAAAAAAAACATATAGTTGCCGCAGTTAATCCCTATAACAGTATGCTACGATTTAAATTAAATAATATTATTACCCGGGGTCCAAAAATTGGGTGACGTCGAGTTTCTCTTCGAAAACAAAACTGTGGAGCTCTCTACACCCGCGGGGGCAGTCCACGGTGTAAATCAACGTCCGCGGGGCCATCAAAATCCTAAACTCGAAGGTCCCCTTGACGGAGAAGCCGCCGAGGCCGTCCAATTCGACGAACTTGCTCCTGCACTTATCGCATCGACCCCAGGGGTGGGTTAACACATCCCCTAGGGTTACGTAATTGTCTGTGCGTTTGGCCTTGGCCCTGCCTTCCACGATCCGCTTAAACGCGTCGTAATCCTCGAAGAACTCCTCGAAGTCGGGAGTCTGCTCGACCTTAACGCCGAGCGCGCAGTATAACCACAGGCCTAAACTCAGAGCGTAGTATAACCAGTATATCCATTTACTACTATATCTCATATATCCCATAAGTCTTGTAACTTGAAAAGAGTTTTCATTTTTATGTTTTAGAAGTCATAATTCTCCCAAGGAATTTGAGGTTGGAAAATATTTAGATTATTGTTGTTAGTAGTTAATTTAACCAAACTTTAGTTCAACTTTGAAAATTTGTATCCACAATTTTTTCTAATTTTTGTTGATTTTCAGAGAAAACCAATAAATAAAACATAGCGTGCATAAAAGAATAATAAATTTAAAAACATAGTATAAAAACCGAGCACTCTAATTATTGTTGCAAATTAACTATATTTATTTAATCCATTACATTAAATCCTTTATATTACATCAATTAAATTGCAAATTAACTATCTTTATTCAATCCATTACATTAAATCCTTTATATTGCATCCATTACATTGCAAAATGACTACAAAGTTCAAGTATTTATAGGCTTGAAGCCTCAATCAAGAAGCTTCTGGTATGAACAATCTAGAACAGGATATACATAGAGTATTGTAGAAAAAAATAGAATTTATGAGAATAGAAGATAATTTTGGAATATTTGAAAGTAGAACAATCTACAATTTCAAGAGACTTTGACAAAAATTCCGAAATCTTTAAAACCTTCGAAAAAAATTATGAATATAACTTGAAATCACTCTTAGAATTTTTATGTAGTAAGCAATCTTGAAAACAATGTCAACTTCTAAGATAATTCTAAAATCTGAAAAAGTCTCGAAGCTGCTACATTATCCATCCTCAATCTCTTAAGATTCTAGATTCTTTATAACGCACAGAATTTGAGGGGGCAAATTAGATGACCATACGAAAATAGTCTTTCGTATATTTTTGCATATGCTACAATGTATTATGTTGTGCTACAGTTTGTATCACGTTTTTATCTATTCCACGTATTCGATGGGCACGAGGGTGGAGAAGGGTTCGCAGGTGATCTATTCCATGTATTAGATGGGCAGAATGGAGAAGTTGTGGGGCGAAGACTGCCGGGAATTCAAGCCAGAACGGTGTCTAAAGGACGAGAGGTTTGTGAAGGAGTTCGATTTTAAGTATCCAGTGTTCAACGCAGGACCTCGAAGTTGTACTGGAAGAGAACTTGCTTACTGGCAGATGAAGTTGGTTGCCGCTTCCGTTATCATTCGTTACCACGTAGACAAAGTCGATAAACTTCCTGTTGTTCTCAAATATAGATTATCACTCGTGATGAAAAATGGTCTGCCAGTGACAATTCGTCCAAGAGTTGAAGGACATCACAAAACTAATCCAAATTAACAGTGACGGAAAAAAAAGGACTGTAATAATATTGGTAATATGCCGTATATGCATATGTCATAGAGGCTCAGGTTCGAGTTCCCTGTTTTATATATTGTATTGTTTACCGTATTTTAAAATAAAATAAAAATTCAACGAATTTATTATTTTAAATTTAATATTACCGAGGGAACATGTATGACGGAACTTCGAAACTTATTCCGTAAAGCACCTTATAGTAGACTATTTACCATTCTCAGAGTTGAAATATAAAAGGTGACGGCATTCAAAACAATATATTTATTTTTAATTATTTGTTTATGTAATTTAAATGTCGACATTAAATGTATAAAGTATTTATAAGTTTAAAGTATTTATATTTTTGTCATGTAATTTTTAAGGTAAAGAAATATTATGGCAATGCAGGATGGGACAGATTTTAATCTCGTATAAATAATTTTTTAAATAAATTAAAGATAGATTAAATGGTTATACATAATATTTTTACTTTCAAAATAGTTATTATAAAATTTAAGTTTATTTTTTATTTTATATTTTATATATTATATTGTTTTGTTTAAAAATAAATAAATAAATTGTTTACGATATGTGCATATGTATATGTTTATTTATTGGGTTTATAAAAATTAATTTTAATGGAATATCTTAAGTTAGTAAAATTGATACTAAGATGTATTTCAAAATTCCAACAAATAATGGTAGGACCAATTTTCCATAGAATGCATAATATTTTAGTTTTGAAATTATTAACTCGACATTTCATCAACTTTTTCAATGTTGATGGAATGCTTTAATATATTTTCATATTTTTAAAGTAATCCCAAATTATGTGAGGAAAGGGACAATGAAGAAGTAAATATTTTAATGTTTGTAAATCCTTCTCACAATAGGCATAATTGCATAATTGAAAGATCTATTATATCCTTTTAGTTGTAGATTTTCTATTGTAATAATCTTACTTTAGACTATTAATCAAAGAAATCTTCAGGCCTTAGGAAAAACCTCTAGTGGCCAAACATTATTCCAAGGAAAAACTTTAAGAGTAGGAAATCCTAAATCCTTTTATCCCAACTTTAATGAGTATTCACCATGGTCTAATAAATTCTAGACCAACACATCCTTTTGTATAAAAAGTAGGCAAATAAGATTTTTAAATCATCTTTTGAAGCTTATGTGCTATTTGTTTGAGTTCCTCTTCTTCAATCAAGCCTCTAATAGAAATCCATACTATGGAATGTTGCTCATATTAATAAAATATTGATCTTTATACCTTTAAAAAAATATATTCTTGAGGTAATAGTTTCCATTTAAATTAGAGATAGGAGGATAAGTCTTCTTCAATGAAGCATCAGACTAAAAATTTGAATAGTCCTCCTAGTCATCTAATATTTGTTGTTCAATTATAAACTATTAATATAAATCTTAATGTTGGCAATCCTTTGGTGGGGTTTGTGTCACAACCCAAAATTTTGTAATCTACTAGTGAGTTTTTTATATATAAAATGATTCTACTCATTACTCAAAGGTTCTATCCGAGTTCAACATCACTCTACTAGAAGATCCTAGTCAAGATATGTTTCTTCTCTAAATGAATTTTTACTTAGAATTCCCCAAGACACATCCATCTCTACATCCTACATAATTGATGCACGAGCATCCATGTGGAGATTCAGCAAGTGGGATGGACATAAGACTGGAAGTCCAATACTCGAGAATATGAACTACTTGATGGAACTAAAGAGTAATGATTCTGTAAAGACCTATAAATTTGAATAGTGTTCAAGAGGGAGGGGGGTGATTGGTTGGCGTAGAGAGAAAAGAAATTTTTTAAATTGATTTATAATTTCAATGAATAAATAAATATTTCCATCCATTTACATCTGTGATGCTGCTATGAATTGTATATTTAGAATTGCATATTTGGAACTGTGTGTGTCTTGTTATTCCATTGTGCAAGTACCTGAGAACCATTGGACACGTTGCAACTTGGTGAGGAAGAACGGTGACATTGGAACCAAAAATTTATGAAGCCTTTTGAATGAAAGGAACACATTGAAGATATTCACCAATAATAGATGATAACAATGCTAGTGAAATGCAAACCCATGGACAAGAATCTCAATGATAAATCAATGTGATTATGAAATGTGAATTTATTTCCAAACAAGAGTGCGTGAGATTTCAATACACAAGGAGGGGTTGCTGGAGCTTGTGTGCAATAGGTTAAGCAGTTCACATACCGAGGTCCTATTTTATTTTTATGTTACAAGTGGAAGTTGGTTGTTCAGTTTTATGAAGGAAGAACACCCTAATAGGGTTTGGATTGGAAGTGTGCCATTGTGTTGCATCAATAAAGGAATCTATGTATGATTGAATGATTTGACTCTTTAGGTTGAACGATTAATCAAACCGTATGATTTACCCAAATTGCCTAGGGTGTATAATTTACCCAAGGTTGAATGATCATTATTTGATTTTAATAGTTTCTAGGGTGTATGATCTCCTCAAGGTTGAATTATTTGGATTGAATAGTTACCTAGGGTGTATGATCTGCCCAACATTGAGCGATTTGGATTGAACAATTTCTCGAGGTGTATAATTGTCTTGATCATATGATCTGCTACTAGATTGTATGGTTGTCTAAAGTTATATGATTATTGCTTAGATTGAACAATTTTCCATATTTGTATGATTATTTTTTGAATTAAACAGTTTTCCAGCAAGCGTACAATGTTTGAAGGGTTGCCTAGCTATGGAACGATTATCAAAATTGTAAAATTACCTCATTTGAATGGCTTGTCAAATTAAATTATTATTCCTTTGATCATACAATGTAATCACTAGATCGATCGAAGAAGAAAATATAAGTCTATTTTGAATCTTATTAGAGGGGTCGTGTTCATTATTGCATCATATGGTATCAAATGCAGAAGATATTTGAGGAGTGGGGTTTGATATAGACCTAAGGAGAGATGGTGCAACAAAGAAGAGGAAGATCATGAAGTCATCAAGTTATAGATATAGCTAAAATACTGAGAAGAATCATCGCTCGATTATATGCACTTAAAAATTTCTAAAGGAGGGGTATTTAAGTTGATGTAAATGACAATGGAGAGGAAGTGGAAGTTTATAGTGAAGAACAAGAAGGAGAAGTCAGTACTTCTCCAAGTTATTCCAATTAAATCACCTAGGAAAAGATAAATCCTCAAGAGGACGAGGTGTATTTGGTAGAGGAAGAGGACGTATTTTTATTGGAAAGTGTTATAGATGTTATTAAGAAGGACACGAGGCATTTGAATACCTTCAAGCACAGTATATTAGCAAGCATAGAAGGGAAGCTTGTAATAAAGTTTTACAAGCATATGAAGACTGTATTGCTTCATCAAAGCACGTGGAAGAACTAGAACAAGGATAATTCCTTATGGTAGATAGGGTGTTATTAAAACTAGTAAAAGAGATGCATGAATCTGAGCAAAGAAGAAATTTGCTTAGGATAATTTGTAAATCAGGGGGAAAATGTTACAAGGTGATTGTACACATATAATTTGGTGTCAACAGATATGGTGGAGAAACTTGGATTAAATAAAATGGAACATCCAATCTCATATAAGGTATCATGGTTGCAAAAGGGACATCAAATTATGGTAACGAAACAATATATGGTAGACCTCCAAATTGGCTCTTATAAGGATGTGGTTCTATGTGACATCATGTTGATGGATGCATGTCATATCTTGTTGGGTAGACCATGGCAGTTTGATAAAAAGGTAGTGCATGATGGTAGGGAGAACACCTACACCATTGAGAAGGATGGTAAGAGGTACATGTTAAGCCCATTGAAGGGAAAGAGAAAATAATTGGATAGTAGACCTTCAATGTGCCAAGGTAAAGAAAAGTAATACTTGAAGGAAAATATGAAGGAAGCTTGTTTTGTTTTCATCGTTGAAACCATAGAAAAAAGGATAATGGAGAAGAATGAAATCCCACATGGTGTGAAGGATTTATTGGGAGAATATGCAAAGATTATTTCAAAATATAGGTGGCCATCGATAAGGAGATTTGGTCGTCACATAGATTCTAGTTTTAGATCAGGCTTAATTGATAAGCCAATAGCAATGAATATTTAGGAATGGATAGAGACAAGAAAAAAAAAAGAGGTATAGAAAATGGGTATATAATCCAAGTCACCAGTAGTAATTGTTATAAGACCAATTTTAAAGGAGAATAACCAATTTTGAAAGAGGTTGTAAAAAAAGTAGAAGAAAATATGGATACAAGCAAGAGGCTAGGCATGGAACAAAGGTTGATGGTCCAAGTCACCAATAGTAGTGACAATAAAGAAGATAGTGCAGTGACTCCTACAATAGATAGATGGAAAGATAAGGATAAATAGGAAGAGAGATAGAGTACTAAAGATATAGTAGAAGATGGACCTTATCAGGTCTTTGTTAGTCATGACAAAGACCATGTTATCAAAATTAATAGCAACAATGGTACTTTAGCTTGTGGTGGAGGAATTATTTTTATGATCGAGGTTAGAGTGGTGATGAAGAGTTTGGATGCTTTTAGAAGCACACAAAGGGTATTGGATCAATGTTGATGAGAAGAATGGGATACAATGGCGAAGGATTGGGAAGATATAGGCAAGGTGTGAAAATACCCATAATTCTAGAGATAAGGGTAAAAACAAAAGCCTTGGGTATGTAGATCTGATAGGAAGTAGCGGGACAAAATTTGTGAGAAGAGAGAGAAGTACAAGGAATACAGGTTCAAGAGTGGGTTGTTGCGGTTAGTTTAAAAGATCTGGATATGCAACAACTAGGTGTTGGAACCTACATTCTTGTCAAAAATATGGAAAATGAAATCACTCCACACGTGAGTGTTGGCATCGAGAGGAAGTTACCAACAAATTATATGTTGATTGTGTTAGAGTTACTATGGTAATTCTGTTATTACCTCATTTGGTTGTTAGGGTAGTTAGTTATCTACCTAAGTTAATATATTCGTTAATATCTATATATTAACGAATATTATTGTGTTAGCAATATTTAGTTAGTTGTTACCTATTTCTATGGGCTAACTATAGCCTTAGCACTATATTTATTCACTCTTGATTAATATATTTTGACAATCTATTCAGTGCTCTATCATGGTATCAGAGTTGTATCCTCTTGGCTCGAGAGTAGCCTGAGAGGTCTTATCGGTCTTGGTTGAACTGGCATCCATAGAAGCTTTCTTTGGTGGACACATTCGAAGATCTGGATAAGACACTACGTACATTGGATCGAAGACAACACTCGATGAACTTCCTTGGCAAAAAATGGACCTACCCTAGACTCGGTTGTGATATGAGCACTATTGGTAAGCAACCTGATGGAGACATTGAGTGGACAGATTAGACCCACTGGTTGACACAACAAACCCTCTGATAGGTTTGCAACCTATAGATCCAACCGGTTTCAGAACTCTAACCTACGTTGGATCGAATAAAGAGCATGGACACATAATTGATTGAACCATCAGACACTCCAGGACATGTGGATGCACACAAACTGCACAACGTGGACCCCTACACGGTGGATGGACTCCTAGGAAAGGAGGGCAACAAAACACTCCAACCGACAAGTGGCGTGAGAGGACGTCATTTGGGTAGCGTCTGTCGAAGGTAGACAAATACATAGGTGTGACCTTGTTTTAAGCACCTTTATTTCCCACACACTCTGCATGTGGAATTATTGTTTATGATGCACAGTCATAGTCCGAGAGATATTATCTCGAACCTTCCACATCGATCGAACATCAATCGAGAGATCCTGTTTGCAAGATAATCAACGATGGTGCTATAACATAAATTTTTTTGTTGAAAATAGGTCAAGATCTATTCTGCCTTTGAGTGTTTATTTTATATAAAAAAAAATCTTTGTAATCCAAACTGTCATGCACCAGAGGGAAATGCAAGACAATATGCAGATGACAAGAGTTTGTTGAGATCTGATTTTGTTGATGGCGACTGTGATTTTTCTAGTATAGTGTGTCTTGAACAGATCTATTATAGCAGTTTGAGCCTAGATTTCTAGCGACGTGATTTGGCATGGCCATGATTGCAGACCAGGCACAATAAACACCATTGACTTGCACAGACAATGTTTTCCTAGGCTGAACGGAGGATCTGTGTAGTTGTGAATGCACCAAAAGTGAACGTCTTACACAATTGTCTTAAAATCAAAATAATGATTTTTTAATGATTGGAGAAGCGCCAGCATCGTCAAGTAGCAAACTTGCAAACGATATTTGATTGGAGAAAATTGCAGATCATGGCGGTACAGTAAATCTCATCCAAAATTTGGATGATCGCAAGCAATGGAACAGGCATGTTTGATAGCCTAAGCATGATTACATTTGCTCCCTATAGCCAACCCGATATCCTATTGACAGTGGCATCACTGCACAGATTTGCAGATGGCTAAGATGTAGGAGCTAAGATAGCAACTGCTGATGTAGATATTTTCTACCATTGACTAGACTTGTAACAGATGAAACTCAATTCATCGCATGTCGTAGAAGCCCTAGCAGGCCAATTGAATATCGTTGCATCGTAGTGGATAAAGACATTTGATTGTCGTTGTAGACAATTAGGAGGCCATCAAGCATGTCATGGATCATTTTCGATGGATGAATTACACGCTTGTAGGATTACCTCATAATCGTGTTGGAGATCATTGTAGATGTTTTTTGTGCCGAGGAAGAATGCTTCACGGAGATAACAGTTCAAAGTGTGAAGGGTGCTATTTAAAATTTGATCAAAATTTGATTTGATGCCATATCGGTGTGATTGGTTCGAATCACCTCAAAGATCATGATCGAAAGACATTGTCATGGTTGAGGGTGCCACCAATAATAGAAGGCACCATCTAGTCGTGCGTCATCGGAGAGGACAGGCGCCAGCAGGAGCGCCACCAGCCACAGAGGGAGCATCGATTTGAAGGCACCACTAGTGGAGGTAGTTGTGCTTCACCGGTAGGAGCTACCGCCTACCCTCAAATAGAGGGACCTACCCTTTTGTTTCATGTCGAGGCAGTAGCTCGGCTGGCAGGTAGCCGAGGTGCGAAGTTGTGGTCTGGCGAAAGGTCGGGGGTTCAAACCTCGTCGACCCCCCAGGTACCCAATTGTTTTTTAGTTTGTTAATTATTTTTTTCTAATGTTTTTATTTAATAATTTCTTGTTTAATTAAATTTTTTTATAATTTTTCTTTTAAAAAAATATTTTTAAATAATAAAAACTTTAGAAATATTTTTTTAAAGAAAAATTAATTTAATTAAACTTTAAATTATTTTTTTTAAAACATTTGAGGGAATTTTTTTTCAAACTTGAAGGGGGGTGCATTTTTTTTTGCTGCATAAGTGAAGGGGGGATTTTTTTTCCTCATTGAGCAATTCTTCAAAAGCTATCAAACAAGGCATAAAATCATCAAACCTCCAAACCTATTTTTTTAGGCTTCATAAATAGCAAACATCTTTTGTTTGAAGTACTTCACATAGGGGGGATTTTTTTTTGGTGACATAATCTGCCTATGAGGCAAGCTTTGTAAGAGCCTTTTGAGGCTTCATTGTTGCATTTTTTTTGCACTAAAAAGGGAGGATAAAATTTTTCTCTCCACCATCTCCTATCTTGCATTAAGGGGAGATAATTTTTGTAAAACCAAAGGGGGAAGACTTATAAGGGTGCATTTTCAGCAGTGACCGACACCTTAGTCAAATTATTTTGCAAAATTTCATTGTAAAAGGTGCATTTTTGGCAGATACCAACACCTTAAAAATGGGCAAATCAAAGAAAAAGCAAGCCCCTAAACAAACTGATGTTGTTGAAAAATCAGTTAAAGGTCCTTACTTTCCACCAGAGATGGAAGGAATGGATTTTTATGAGGATGAAAAATATTCTACACTACGCAGTGGTGTAAAATCCATTCTCAAAGATTCTAAATATTCTGAAGACCTTCAGAAGAATGGTGTTCAAATCCCTATAGGCGTCATAAGGGCAGTCTACATATCATTGATTTCTCTTGATATTGCCCAACGTAAAATCTACAGGGACTTTTATGAGGAAACAGAGGTCAAAATGGTTGATGATTGTAGTGACACTAGTGACATTTAGCCCATGGTGACGAATGTTTGTTTTGACACATGTGACCTTGAGCCCATGATGGCCAATGCTTGTTGTGATATAAGCGAAATCATGCCTATGATGGTCGATATCAGTTGTAGCATAGGTGATCTCATCATAGTAACAGAATTTTCTTGTGATACTAGTGACTTAAAAATTGAACCTCCTAAAAAAGAACTCCATACTCTCAAAAATAGTGATAAATGTAATATTGTTAAAAGCATTGATGAAGATGATGAAATTGGGTGTTTTGAAAAACACACCAAAGGATTTGGTTCCAAAATGATGAAGAAAATGGGATTCAATGGTGAGATATTAGGTAAATGGGAACAAGGCATTAAATCTCCAATAATGCTAAGTGTCAGGGCAAAGCATGAAGGCCTTGGGTATACTGGACATGCAAGTACCAGTAATTTTATGTTTGTAAAACCTAAATCTCCTACAACTCCTAAAAAGCATTGTTGCAATCACTGTGGAAATACAGGACATGTTGCAGCTAAGTGTTGGAGATTACATCATAGTGATTCATTTGGATGTACAAATCACTCTTCTTCCAGTTGTTGGTACAAAGTGAAAATGTCCAACAAGGTTCATATAGATTGTGGATGGACAAATCTCACACAATGGGCCATGATGAAAGAAATTTTGTATGGCTTCTACCGAAAAGGTAAAACCTATGGTAGACCATGAGGCAAATCCAGTGACAAACCTAGTGGCAGTCTCAGAGATAATGACCCAGAGATAGACCTAAAGACAGACCCAGAGACAAAGTTCCAGAGGCAGATCTACAGGCAGATCCAGAGGCAATGATCCAGAGGCAGATTCATAGGCAGATCCCGAGATAGACCCAGAGGTACAATTCTAGAGGTACGCTTAGATCCAGAGCCAGAGCCAGAGCCGAAGACAAAGCATGAGCCACCATTATTTCATTTCTCTTCTTCTTCTTCACTGTATTGGGGCAGTTATATACTTTACCCAAATATTGTTGTATGGGATGATAGTGTAGCTAGTAGTTATATTATTACCCAAATAATGTAATAAGGGGGGATGTTAGAGTTACTATGGTAATTATGTTATTACCTCATTTGGTTGTTAGGGTAGTTAGTTATCTACCTAAGTTAAGATATTCGTTAATATCTATATATTAACGAATATTATTGTGTTAGCAATATTTAGTTAGTTGTTACCTATTTCTATGGGCTAACTATAGCCTTAGCACTATATTTATTCACTCTTGATTAATACATTCTAACAGTCTATTCAGTGCTCTATCAGATTGTGGTTGGATGGATATGGCACAATGGGAGAAGGTGAAGAGAATGTTGAGTGCATTCTATGCAAGGAGGCTTGATCCTCAAGAGGAGGCCAAAACAAGATAACAAAGTGGCCTTGTGAATATGACCAAGTTAAAAGAATGATAGCTTGGGAGAACATGAGTGGGAGCTCATGAAATATTTTGTTACCCGATGAATTTGATATAGGAGCATCCACCCTAGAAATTCAGCAAGAGGGATGGATACGAGACTTGAAGTCCAACCATCGAGAATATGAACTGCCTAATGGAATTGAAGAGTAACAAGTATCAAAAGGCCTATAAATTTGAAAAGTGTTCAAGAGGGAGGGGTATGGTTGTTTTATGTAGAGAGGAAAGAAATTTTTCCAATTGAATTGTAATTTCAATGAATAAATATAGCTTTCCATCCATTTACATCTATGATGTTGTGTTAGGATCTTAATCTTAACCCTAATACTATTGTTAATTCACTTTACTTATTAGTGGACCATTGCATCCTTTCACTTCATGACTCTCATTTAGATATTCAAATGCATTCACAAGGGTGTAACTTAGGGGGAGGGAATAAGAAAATATATTTTAATTGTTCTATTAGCAGGTTTCCTCTAATACAAAAGTTATTCAGTATAACAGTGATTCAAATCCATTTTCATTAACCTTGCATTCCATTTCATCTGTTTCTCATCAATACAGGCTACTAAGAACTAGATTCCTATCATATGGTATCAGAGTTGTGATCCAAAAGCCATTTATAGCCATTTCTTTACCCAATATTTTCTCTGCTCGTTATTGTCATATAAACCACTGCACCATTGCATCACCTGTCATTTTCAACAGTTCACCCCTGCACCGTTTGTCACCATAAAAACAATCATCACTTTCACCCCTGCACCGTTTGTCACCATAAAAACAATCATCACTTTCACCCACAATGCAACCCTGACCATAATTCCTACCAGTGATAACAATACATAAAAATCATAACGACCAGTAAAAGATTTGAAACGTTCACAGGTGACCAGTGTGGAAGAAAAGGGAGATCGAGGCTTAAAAAGTAAATAAATAAATAAAAAATTAAAAAAAAATTCATCTCTTCCATACATGGCCGAACTCTGCAGTAATCCAAATCGCAAACAGGAGCAAAATAGCAAAAAGATTCAATAAAAAAGTCACCGAACCCTATTTTTCAGCGTGTAAAAACTACAGATAGCGCTGCACATAAGTCTAAAGTTTTTAATAAAAAATTTAATTTTCTTACCAACATTGGAAGTTAATTTTATCATCACCAGAGGGTGACGTCACCAGAGGGCTACAAGAGAAATTAAAAATCAATTCTTTAAGGTTTATCACCAGCGTCAGACATATAAGAAACCGACGAAAACCAGATATCCGGCTGCTAAAAAAATAAAAATAAAAATTAAATCTAAGGTTTAACACTATCCGATGGTCGTATTTAACTTACGTCATCCAAAAAAAGGATTAAATTGCACCGACGTCAAGGGAATTAAATCTATTCAAAATATAAGTCCCATTTCCTTCTTACTATTGTGAGAAAACTCAATCGACGTATCGTAGAAGGAAACATTGTTCTAAAAAAATCAATAAATTAAATAGTGATTTTCGTAGCAAAGTTGTTTCTGGAAAATTGATAGCTATCCCAGGGTGATTTGAATTAATTTTAATAAAAGCTCAAAAATATTTTGCTCGTATTCTAACACAGCAAGGTATCCCTAGATCAAGGGAGCAAATTTATCTAAATATCATTAGCCAGGAATACAATAGAGAAACCAGAACAAATTCTGGTGATCGATTGACATAATACCAAGGAATTTAATGCCAAAAATTTGACAGTGAACATCCAAAACAAGTTTCCAATTCAAGTAGACGTCGAAAAATTATTCCCGACCGAAAATGACAATCAATTCGGTGAAATGTTTTTGAAATTATTGAAAACATCATCTTTCGACGAAAAAAAACCTAAAAATCGATGACAAGAAATAGAAAAAAAAAAATAAAATTTAATAAATTCTATAGTTTGATGATAATTCTGGTAACCAGAATCCATTATCTGTAATGTAAAATGCAACTACGTCGAGGAAATCAGGTTAAAAATATTTTTACAGTGTCAAGGTGTGAAGTATAAAGTTTTATCAGCATCATAAGCACAAAGTCTAAACTTTTAAAGCTTCGTATAATTTAGTAAAGTAAAAAATTAAGCGCGGCACCTGAAATTCATCGCATAAATTTAATTTTTAAATTAAGGTTAAAATATTTTTTCGATCTTCGGATTTTTCTTCCATCGTAAAATTATATTTATAGTGCAGTGGCTGGTGGAGCTTCAAAGGTTGGACGTGTATCTATAAATTCATGATGAGGGAAAAACCTCACGCGACGAGTGTAAAAAGTTATAATAATAATAATAACCTCGGGGAGCTGATAATCATTTTCAGATTGAAAATGTCACAAGAAAAAATGGCGAGATCACAAAAAAAACCGGTGAGCGAAATAAATCTATTAAAGTTTTAACTTAACTTTAAAAAAGTATTCCAATCATCGGTATATTTTTTGACACCGGATTTGAAGGGCATAGGGTTTTTATTTTTGTGAGGGGATATAAATCCCACATCCACGAAAACATTACCCTTCATGGAATAGAAAAGGAAGAGCATGCAATGGATAGTTGTGACTACCACCAGTAGTCATGCGCACGTGAAACCAGCTTATAATTGAATCACTCCTCAAAACGTCATGACTTTCACCTCATATTCCACCCCTTTCGTATCCATCCTTTTGCCGCTCCGCCGCCTAACTGCCTCTCGTTGACCATCCACCCTATAGTTGTCTCTTGTTTCTCGTTCACTCTGCTTCACCCAGCTCTCTTAGTCCGTAAAATTTAAAACAAAAAATCCATTTTTGCCAATTGTTGCTAGAAATTTGACAAAATTCTTTTTTTATTGTTCTTATACATATACATATCCATCGTAAGGATTGAACCGGGGTCACATCACCGATAATGCAAGTGGCATCCTTACTGATAGACCACATCACGTGGATAAATTTGATAAAATTCTTGCTAAACCCCAATTACAACTTTTTCAAAAAATAGACGACAAATTTTTTTCAATAAAAAGTTGATAATTTTTGTAATTCGATGACAAACAAAATCTTGATGAAAAAATTTTGACGGTAAATTGTGATGACTTTTTGCTGTACAAATTGACGAATACTTTTGACAAGAAATCATCGATGACTTTTTGACAAGAAATTGACGACTTTTTCAGCAACATTTGTTGACAAGTTTTTACAAATTGTCGACGATTTTTGGTAATTTTTGTCAATGACTTTTCATGACGATTTTGTGACATTTTTTGGTAAAATTTAGACATAAGTTCCAACATGATTACATAAATGGCTTACACCACTCAAAAACTTACCCAACTCCACGATGGGAAAAGGGCCTTTGTTTTCATTGCGATGAAAAATTTGTTCGCAATCATCAATGTATTACACCTGCACTATATATTTCGGATGCAACTATTTCTTTTAGTTCTCCCAACGATGAAAATGTGATTGAGGTAGACATAGTAACGAATATACCTGAATATAACACTAAATATGGCAACAATGAGGAAGGTAAGGAAGATGAGAAAGCCACAGGAGATAAGAAAGCAAAGGAACGTGTGGAAAACAAGTATAATAAGCAAAAAATACCTAAAATACCTGATCCCACCAATGACAGCAATAGGGTTGATATACCAAAAGTGATTGATGCACAAGCAAGGATGAGGTAGACATACCCAAAGTGATCAATGTTAGCTAGACATGCACTTTACAAGACCTACACACACCTTCCTCACCAAAAAGGTATTTACGGGGAGGGGAAGAGGGATTGGGCGACTCGCCTTTAAGTGTTTTGGGTGGGCCAGGGAGGTTGTGTGAGTTCTCACCATATGACCAAACCTATTCGAAACCAATGAAGAGTGACTACACACTCCTCCGTTGGCTCTACCAAGGAAATACAAAAGGATTTGGAAGCATTACCACCACTTTTGATGCATCATTTTGAAGTGTTTTAGGGACCCCAAGGGTTGCCCTCCCATCGTCATCACTCTACCCTTAAAGATATCCATGCCTTCGAAAAATAACATTAAAATAATGCAATAACATAAGAAAATGCTTATTGAAAAACAAGGGATGAAGTTCCTAAACAACACAATCTTATACTAAGATGGGGGTGAACAATATAAGACCACTTTTTACTTTTTCTTTCCCAATCAATATTATGCAATGTAAATATAGCAATATCAATAGCAGTAATCAAAGCAATGCACAAATCACCACACACAAATAGAGACACCACAATTTACGTGGTTCACCCAATGTGGGCTATTCCACGGAGAAAATCTTTCACTAAAATTTTCTCGATCAATATCTTGGGAATCATTTCCCTATTACAATGTTTATGGACCTCTATCCAAAAGAGACACCAATCCCCTAAATCAAGTTCATGGATCTATATCCATAGGAGACCTCCTTCTCTACTCTGGTTGGTGATCCTCTTGAAGACAACTGCCTTCACTGCACTAGATTATGGATATCTCTCCACTGAATAATATTATTCTCACTCAAAATACCTGTCCTCACTACCCTGGCTGATGGATCTCTATCCACTAGAGACTTTTGTCCTCTCTGCTTTGTCACCTCCAAAGCTCTGTCTCAAATCTGCACTAAACACAATTCTTTGGTCTAGTACAAATTTGTTCAATCTGTATCTTTGGTCTGGCCTCAAATTTGTACCAAAAATCTCCTCAATAAGCCCACATAGAACTTGCTTAAATCTGCTCAACAAGTCCACATAGAACTTGCTCAAATCTGCTCAACAAGTCCACATAGAACTTGCTCAAATCTGCTCAACAAGTCCATACAGAACTTGTCCAATATGCTCAAAAATTCCACATAGAACTTGCTCAAATATGCTCAAAAAGTCCACACATAACTTTCTCAAATCTGCTCAACAAGTCCACACAGAACTTGCTCAAATCTACTCAACAAGTTCACACAGAAATTGCTCAAATATGCTCAACAAGTCCACACAGAACTTGCTCAAATATGCTCAACAAGTCCACACAAAACTTGTCCAATCTACTCAACAAATCCACACAGAACTTCTCTAATCTGTTCAATAACTTTCAATCACTTTCTCATAAACATAAGGAGAATTGTTAGAGACTCAGTATGCTTCAACTCAATGCTCAATTACTTTCTCAACTCAATTCAGAATATAGAATAGTTTGTTTTATGGAACTTGAACAATCACTTCACACATTCACTTGACTAGGCTCAACCAACTCTACTCAACTAATCACTCAATGAGATAATCTTTGCTTATAAATCCTAGTCCAAGTATATGATCACTTAAAATGTTTCCAATAATTCTCAACAACCAATATCACATAACAATGATACTCATGTTCTTTTGAAATCCTAGTTCAAGTTCTTCACTCAATCAATGGCTTCAACAACAATGCTTACAAAAAAGCTCTCACATAACAATGATACTCATATTATTTTCAAACCCTAGTTCAAATTCTTCACTCAATCAATGGCTTCAACAACAATGCTTACAAAACAACTCTCACATAACAATGATACTCATGTTCTTTTCAAACCCTAGTTCAAGTTCTTCACTCATCAATGGCTTTAACAACAATGCTTACAAAACAACTCTCACATAACAATGATACTCATGTTCTTTTCAAACCCTATTTCAAGTTCTTCACTCAATCAATGGCTTCAACAATAATGCTTACAAAACCACTCTCACATAACAATTATACTCATGTTCTTTTCAAACCCTAGTTTAAGTTCTTCACTCATCAATGGCTTTAACAACAATGCTTACAAAACAACTCTCACATAACAATGGTACTCATGTTCTTTTCAAAACCTAGTTCAAGTTCTTCACTCATCAATGGCTTCAACAAAAATGCTTATCAAACAAGGTTTTAACCATACTTCTTTATTCCAGAAAACCTTGAAGCAATCACTCAACACACTCAATAGGAAATCCTAACCAATTCCTTTTCACTCCAAACTTATTTTCCAGAAAACCAATCAATCAATTCAACTATGAAAAAATATGCTCATACCTTTTTCTTGATTGGAGGATGATATTCAAAAAATGCCTTCAAGAATATATTTTTCTTTGCCAAGTGCCAAGGATTAGATAAAAAGTGTTATACTTCACAAAATACAAGAATAACTCAATTTCATAATACACCTTATATCTCCTTCTCAATAGCAATATTTGACAATAATATCTTCACAGAAATTTCCTCTTCAATTTTTCTATTTCACAAAATTGATATTCCAACTTAATTTCTATCTCCAAAGGTAAAATAACATTTACCTTAATAAAGCACCTATTTACCACTTAGGTAAATAAATTAATATCACCTTATAACTCCCTAACCTTAGCACAATTAATAAAATTCCACATACACCCCTAAAACCTTAGCATAATAATAAAATACCACAAATATTCCCTTATTTCTCCTAAACCTTAGTATTATGCAAAAATCAAAAATTAAATTATAAAAACCTTTGGTGAATCCCCCTTCCACAATTTTTTGAGTCTCAAACCTGCGCCTTCTCCATGACTGGTACCTTAGCTTTGACAAGCTAGCCGTGTGAGCTAAGCACTCCACGTGCTTAGCTTAAGCCCTATGGTTGCTTAAGCCTTTTCACAAAGGCTTCAAAGCCTTTGGCCTTCTCCTACGTCTTGCGCCAAGCTAGACTACAAGTGTTTCTCCCTTTGCATTGTCTCTTGCTTTGAACACCATGTGCTGCCTCGATCATGATTTTTTACCCTAATACAATGTGATGTCTTGTTTCGGCAATACACCACTCGCAAATTATGGAGGCTTCGAATTTTTGCTTATGTTCAAATTTGGATTTCAATCTCTTGCTTCCCTAAGGTTTGTCTTAGGGTTTAAATACCTTTCATTTGCTTTGATTCAATTTGATGACGTTGGCTTGTATGAATTATAATTATAATTAATTTAAATTCAAAAGAATTTAAATATTATAAATTTAATTTATAAACTTTAGACTTTAATAAAAATTAAAGCCCTCATTGATTTAATATCAAATTATCATTTGCACTTCACTGGGTTGATGAAAAATAATTTCGCCACCTTGGTTTTAATAAAAACCTTAATTCGCCATCACAATATTAGAGAACTATCATTATGATTTTAATAAAAAATATTTTAATGTGCCATCATGGTTTTAACAAAAACCCTTATTAAACATATTTTGACAACTTTTCTCCATCTCTTTGCATTGCTTCCTGGTGTTAATGATGATGTACTCCATGGTGTTAATGACAGCTTCATGTGTTCACTTTGGCATCAATGACAACTTTTCACCTTGACCTCAATGACAACTAAATGACCTCAAAATTTCCAATAGCTCCTCACTTTGAGATTTGAGGACAAAGCTCTTTTTAAGGAGGGTGGCATGTTAGAATCTTAATCCTAACCCTAATACTATTTTTAATTCACTTCACTTAGTAATGGACCATTGCATCCTTTCACTTCATGACTCTATGTTAGATATTTAAATGCATTTACAAGGGTGTAGCTTAGGTGGAGGGAATAAGAAAATATATTTTAATTGTTTTATTGGCAGGTTTCCTCCAATACAAAAGTGATTCAATATAACAGTGATTCAAATCCATTTTTATTAACCTTGCATTCCATTTCATCTATTTCTCATCAATACAGGCTGCTAGGAACTAGGTTCCTATCATGTTGTTGCTATGAATTACATATTTGGAATTGCATATTTGGATTTGCATGTATCTTGTTGTTCCATTGTGCAGGTACCTACGAATCATTGGACACATTGCAACCTAGTGAGAAAGAACAATGAATTTATTTCCAAACAATAACGTGTCAGATTTAAATATGCAAGGAGAGTTTGCTAGAGATTGTGTGCAATAGATTACGCAGTTCACATACTAAAGTTCTATTTATTTTGATGTTACAAGTAAATGTCAGTTATTCAATTTTATGAAGGAAGAACACCCTACTAGGTTTTGAATTGGAAGTGTGCCATTATGCTACCTCTATCAAGGAATCCATGTATGATTGAATGATTCGACTCTTTAGGTTGAATGGTTGCTCGTATCATATGATCTGCCCAAGATTAAACGAAAGCTATTCATGTTGAATTATTGCATAGGGTGCATGATTTACCCAAGGTTGAATGATTTCTATTTGATTTGAATAGTTACCAGGGTGTACGATCTCCCCAAGGTTGAATTATTTGGAGTGAACAGTTACCCAAGATGTACGATCTACCCAAGGTTGAATGATTTGGATTGAACAGTTGCTTGGGGTGTATGATTGTTTGGATTGTACGATATACTACTGAATTGTATAGTTGTCCAAAGTTGTATGATTATTGCTCAAATTGAATTGTTTCCTAGATTTGTATAATTTTTGTTTGGATTGAATGGTTTCCCAACAATTGTATGATGTTCGAATGGTTTCCTAGCTATGGAATGATTATCAAAATTGTAAAGTTACCTTATTTGAATGACTTATCAAATTGAATGATTATTCCTTTGATCGTACAATGTAATCACCAGATCGATCAAAGAAGAAAATTTAAGTCTATTTTGAATATTCTTAGAGGGATCATGTATGTTACTTGCATCAATAATTCTATCTATGTAGGTGTACTAGGTGCAAGTCTTTAGTTTACCAGCTATCCTTCTCATTAACCCCCATGAGCTAGCTAGTCTTCTTTCATTTTATCAAAAAAAGTACACATCCTTGCACACTACATAAGTCCATCTATGTAGGTGCCTAGTGTAATAAGGAGTCATCTATCTTTCTCATATCTACAATGATCTAGCCATTCCATTAATAGACCTCTTCCAAATTTTACTCATGGAGTCCTTACCTAAAATAACCAGCTTTACAACTAACTGTTTGAATTAATTATTTCTTTGAACTAGAAGTTAACACCCATCATCTTACCTTAAGATAATATAATATTTTCTTTATTTTTACCTCTAACACATTATACACATGATATATATTCCAATTGTAATTTATAAATACCTTTTACAACTTATTCTATATCATGAATCATTTACAAGCCACTATTGGTTATTCATACTAGAAAGACTCTATTAAGAAGCCAATACACATAAAAGTATAGATAGTTTCTTAAAATCCTCTTTCTTATTATGTTACATCCACAACTTATTAAATTCACATAAATTAGCAAGTTACAACTTGCAAAATGTATAATCAACACATAGTTTCATTCAGATTTCTAATACAACACAATGATATAAACAAGAGTTCCATGATGATTTATTCAAGCATTTAAGAACCAAAACCATTTCCATTAGTACATAAATCAAAAGTATCTATAATGAAAGTATCCATAATAATTTCACGATAATCCATTTACCTTGGGAAAACCCTCGAACAGAAAACCCAATCTCAATCAATTATTTATTATTCCATCAAAGGAATAATATTCTTACAAAGTTGTGATACCATCTGTAAAGTCTCCATATTTCCCTAGAAATAGATGATTATTCCTGGGCTTTCACACTTGAAAAACTCCTTTCACTCAAAATGCCATTTCGATTCCTTGATTTTAGAGTCATAATATTCCATGATATCCATCATCTCACATTAGATATTACACAATATATTTAGAAAATTACAATGCACAAATGACCCATTACTATTGAATATATAATAGATCCTAAATTTGAATACTATGTCCATACCCATGACCCACCCCATCAGTTTCATGAGAAAAAACCTATTTCTTTTCACAAACAGTCTAATAAGGAATAGAGAAGATAAAAACCCTTGAGAACCCTTTCTAGATTCTGCCATCAACATCAATTAAACATAATTATGACCTATAATTAGTATAGTTCAATGAACAAATTATTTTTTGGAATGAAATATGATTTCATACATTCACACCGTCACCCATGTTCCTGCACATTTCCTACTCACAACCAACAATTGTATTAAACAAGATACATGGGTGTTAGATTTCTCAAATACACAACAACATAAGAAGAATTTGAAATCAATCAAGACATAATATGATGTTCTTATTTGAATTTCATTTTCTTAAATCGACATAACCTTTCATCGTCTTTGATATTTCCTTTTTTTGAAAGATAATAATAATGCACCTACCTATAAACGTAGAACATCATCTAATTTTACCCATAGTTGCTTGACCAACCTAGTAAGGTCTCATAAAGTAAAACAATAAAAATGCTTTACCAACAATAAAAATGCTTTACCACTAGCTCTTCTATTCTTAAACTAGGTAATCCTACACTAACCTTTGTACTCTTTCAAAAATTTATCTATTATCATTGCCTTGTTGGAATAAAATATTTAAAAGCAATGTTAGAGAATTCAAACAATATTTCTATTTATTCTATTGAGGATAAAACTTCATTTCAGTGTAACAGTTAATTCCAACTCTGTCCAATTCCATTACGGATGTAAATTCCTAGTCTTCATGAGTTTTCCTTCAATCTTATGGAAAGACTCTAGCCAAATATTAATCTGGAATTTTCTTCTCTATCAAACTTTTCAATAGGATCTCCTTCTAGGGTATCTTAATATCATCAATATCAAGGTCTATATTCAAGACCTATAAATTTCTTTCTATTTTGAATTTTCTCTTGGAATAGGTAAATCTTCAACCTTCATTGGTTTTCCTTCAACACAGTGAAAAATACTTTGCAACTTTAAAACCTATGCAAGACAAAACCTTGTTGTGGCTCTGATACCACTGTTAGCTTTTGAAGCTAAATACTTAAGATAAAATAACCACAAGATCTAAAATAAAGTTACAATATGAAATATATGATAATGGTAAAATACTAAACATATAAAACTCATAAATAACTTCAAAAATAACTCATAGAAATGCCATTAATAAATGCTCATAAAAAATGTATCTCAATTTAATAAAGATATCAAATACATTGTACTTCTCCACACTTTCATTCTACAATTGTATCTCTCTCACACACACTCATAGACACATATAATGGAACGTGACTCTTCATATGGATCACTTTTGACCTTCACTCTTCTAAAGAATCTTCATATTCCTACTATATGGACTCATGTGCACATGGACTACTATGCACATTTACATTACCAAAATACTTTGCACACTTTAATAATACTTGTGCATTTATTACATTGCATAAAGTAAATAATCACACTCTAATATAATACTATCTCTCCTAATCTAAATATTTACCCAAGGTGTACATTAGCATGTACCAACTAATATAATATATTTCAACATCACTCTAGTCAAAAGCTATGTTACACTATTGAGTGTGTAATCTATGGTCTTTCCAGATTCAATATTTTTTCATTAAGTGATAAGATATTTTAGAAGAAGATGTGATATGGTAGCCTGAAAGCATTTTATACTCTCTTCTAGGTCTAAGGATAAAGCTTTCTATAGTATAATGTAACGGACCCAATAGTCCATGTCAACTATATTTGTTATTATTACTTAGATCATAGGATTAAGTTAGTCATCCCTTGAGCATTAGGATCAATTATTTTGTTTATTTTAGTCTCTAAATAGAGGAGTTATATTGTAGTTGAGATATTATTCATACTTGTTATCTTAATTAGTCTTTATAGTTCATATGATACTTCACCTTGTTCAAGTGGCTATGAGACGTTTTCCTCTCTTAGTGGGTAGGATTTATACTAATTTAGAATTTATAAATTGCTACTTATATTATTGAATCTTTGTTATTGAAGCTAATTTACTATTTTAATGAACATTTCCTTTTACATATTTTAAGTTTGCTATTGTTCTTACTATATTTGGAAGTTTTTTTATTACAACTAAGGATAGCATTGACAATAACTATGTCCTCATATTTTTGAAAAAGGGTATTGATATTATTCTTTACTTTATTGTATTCAATGGAAAAGTCTAGCTTGGTCAATCATTTATTTTGATTTGGACAAGAGAGACATTGTTCCAAGAAATGCTTGAGTCTACTATAGTCTATTTTGATAATAAAGTGATGACCCAATAAATAAGGGTTTCATTTCTCTACTACATGTGAGATAATTAACATCATAAGTGGAATGATGTAGATTCTTGCTAGAGTATTTCTTACTTTCAAAATCTAGAGGGTGATCATCCTACATGAAAAGAGCCCAAATATATGTTCTTGAATCATCATACTCAATAACAAATGGTTTGTTTTTGTTGAAGTTGGAAATAACTAAAATAAAGGTGGTGCATATAGGTTTATTTAAGGAATTGAATATCTTCATAATTGCATGATACCACATAAATGTTAGCTTTTGATGAGTATATGATATAGGAAATGCAACCACAAGATGTAAGATAAGCAATCTAAGATATCTATATGATAATGGCACTATAATATGTAGGAAAATGATAAGAGAAACTTCTGCAATAACTCATAAATATGCCATTAATGAAAGCTTATGAAAATAGTACAATGCAATATAATGGAGGACATGAACACTCCATAAACTATTTTGAAAGAGCTACATTGTACCACACTATCAATCTATACTATGCACTCTCTATATTCTCTCATCTCTTTACTTCACTCACTATAAGGCCTTTATATAGGAAGATAGGTTCCTTGGCCCTTACTCTACCTTTGAATCTATCCTATGACTCATGTACATGTGGACTACATGCACATTTACATCATTGCACATTCTAACACTTGTGCATTTATTACATGCTGAAGTAACTACTTAAATTTACTCTAAAGTAAACTCCTACTCTAGTAATGTACCAAAGGTGGTACATTGATATGTACCCAATAATGTAATATATTCTCTAACACCCCCCTATATTACATTATTTGGGTATTGAAGACTTTAGTATTCAATATGGATCTTTGATCTTCAGATGTTCTTCAGCTTGATCTGGTCCTTTGTATTATCTTTAATTCACATTGCATTGTATGCCTCCTTGATCTGGTTCCTCTTCTTCTTCTTCTTTATTCTTGTCTTTGGAGTCAGTTACTACACTTTCATAGGTGGATGTACTATCACCTAATTCTTGCAAGAGTATCTTCTCTTTGCCTTTGTCCTTTTTATCATTTTCCAGGTTTTGTATAGAAGCTTCTGAACAAACACTTAAGACATCATGATAAGATTTTGTGTTAGTAGAACTTGAAGTATCAATACTGCATGAGGATTGAAATATCTTCTCTAGGTATGATTCATCCATTTATATTTTTATTTTAAGTAATTCTATCAATCCTTTTTGTTCTACATTCTCATCCTTGTAACATTTGAATGTAAGTAATGCCATATATAATATGCTACCAAAGTCTAAAGGAATTTTAATATCACTCTTTCCATTATCAATTGCTTCAGTGAGTCGAGCATGTAGATAATATTCCATGGTTTCAAAGTTATCTTTTAAAGCTTCACTATGAATCCTTTTTGAAGTAAGGTCTAAGTCTCCTTCAAAATTTATAAGTAAATTCTTGATTCCAATTTTTATGATACTTGCTCTTTCCTTTCTAATAGTGTTGTTCATATCATTGTTCATTGTATTCTTTGAGGTAGACATCTTTCTTAGTTTTAGCTCTTTATGTTTTAAGAACACTTTTGATAGATCCTTTGTAGTAGACTACCTTATGACTCCCTAGTTTAGAGTATGTGAACTACTTTGATAAAACCTTTCTAAGACTTAGGTTTTGTAGGATTCCTTATGTCTCCCTAGTGATTAGATTATGCTATAAGTTTTGATAAAGTGCTTAGCAAGTATAAGTTCACCTTTTGGGTTGATTTTGTAATATTTTGTAAATAATAATAATCAACTCCTATTTCACCTTATCTCTCCTAATGAACTATGCACTTATCAATTTGAAGTTCTCTATGGTTGGATTTCTTTTATCCCTTTAGTATGAGTATGAGACAAGTATAAGTAAATACTTCCAACTCCTTTAAGTAAATAATGAACTTCTTTTTGTACCCCTTAATATCCAATAGTTTAATATTTCTAAATTCCAATAATCTATGTTTGAAGTAGTATTCCTTATAACTCCCTAATTTGGAATTTTTAGAAAATAATATTTGCAAAATAATATTTAATTATCTAAAGTGGAAACCCTTATTTCTCCTACTTAATTATTTGTAAATATTTATGTTATTGGAATTTCAAGCAATAGAATTTGAAATTCTTTTTTTTCAACTAAACTTCACCCTTCAATTAGCTTTCTTGAACTTAATAGAATGTCTAAGGTTTTATCTCCTTATTCCTCCTATTTGAATAATAAACCAACCTTAGGAATTGAATAACCTTTATAGAAAGCAATTAATGATATACTATGAACTTAATACCTTTTAATAGTGCTTTTGCTCATTGTTCGTTGTTTGTTGCTCATTGCTCATTGTTTTGCATTCGATATTAGTTTTGACTATGAATTTCAACCTCTTTAATGCTCACTCTTCACGGTCCATGAGGTATGGTATCAGGCACTACTATGGGTGATGTTCTTGGTGTCCTTTAGACTACACTCTCTCCCTTCTTAATCGTTGTTTGACTATGTAGCAAAAATCACCTTTTGCGTTCTCCTTATTGGCAGAGGTATTTAATGAACCTCACCTCCTTATGTAATGTATGCCAAATGGCATATACATTTTTGCTTGAGCCTATCTCTCCTTGCTAGATGGTACCAATATGTGAGGTGCATTAGTGGGTATCACTCTTGGTAATGTAGGCATTATTACAACATCTATATGCTTGAATGAGGACTGAACTATGTCAGTCTGAGTAGAGCATTACTTAGGTGCTCCTCTTCCTTTGCACGTGTTATGAATGAAGGCATTATGAAAGACTCTAACGACTCTCCTTTGCTCCTTAAGTCTTGTGCCAAGTGGCACAATGTTTCTTCGCTCAAGATGGCAAGTGGACATCTTCAACCTTGCATGTAGCTACACCCTTTCATTTGCTTATTAGCCCAATGCTTCTTGCCAACTATTGTTTGTTTGCTCAATGCTTTCTTGCTTAGCTTTCTCCAACTAATGGTGGCTCTCTCCAATGCTTCTTCTTTCTCCACTAATGATGGCTCAACATTTCTTGCTTAGCTTTCTCCAGCTAATAGTGGCATTCTCCAACGCAGGTGGTTCCAAGGTGCTTCACTCCTAATGGCTTGAAGGCATTTGTTTTAGCCCTAACATTGTTCTTCTTCCAATATTTTGATAACATTTGCTTGGGTAATAAGCTCCTTACTTGCACCTTGATTTCATTATTTTTCGTTATGCTATTTCTTTTACAAATGTTGTGTTAGACTTGCCTTGCTGATGTGGCTACATTTGTCCAACTCGATCTCCTTGTGATGTATATTGACTTGCACCATGAACGTTGCTAGATATGAGACCAATCGATGTTGAATCCCATGGCTCGAATGCTAATTTGAAGAGCCTTTTGTTGGCTCTTTCCTTTGCTTTAAAATGGCCACTTGAAGACTATGTTTTGCTAGCCATTGTAATGCCTTTTAGAGGCTATATATTTTGTCCTTCTTGGCTATCTTTGAAAGGACAAGAATGGTGCTTCTCATGTAATGTAAATATCCCTATAATAGTTAAGATAGAACACCTTAACTTGCACCAAATTTTTAGGTCGTATGTCTTCTTCTCCAAGTTTCTAACTTCTTTGATGAAGTGACTTCTTGAGGGCAGATAGTGATCTAATAACACTAACCTAAAATTCACTTGCTTGAATATTTTGCACTAATAATTTCAAGCAACTAATATGCCCTTCTTTTGGTGACTTGCTTTCACCAAGATATGTTGTAGGTTTTGTGTGCTCAATAGTGTCCTTTGACACTTCAACTTAATCCTGCTCGTGCACTAATTCTCACCTTTGAACAATCTTTAATGCACTTAAAAGTCTCTTAAGTATAACTAGTATAGTGCACTTATTAATCTCACCTTATTTCTCCTCCAAAGTAACTTGCAAGATGCACTAATAATAACTCTTGGATGCACTATAATCTCTACAACTTTAACTTAAAAATAATATATCTAATCTCCTATTTAATGTGCAGGTATTAACCTTAAATGAAACTATCTTTTGCACTCCCTTGAAGATTATAATATGCAACCTTCTCTTTGCAACCTTTTTAAACTCTAATATGGTGCTTAACGAATCTTAATAATGAACCAAAATTTTAAAGTTCAACTAATGAACCTTTTTGCACCAAAGTTGCTTACCTTAATGAACTTTGTAGATGAAGGATTGCTAGGTGATTAGATTCACCTTATTGCTGCCTTGTATTGGATGAATTTGCAGCTCTTCTTGACTATCCAAAATAGTTCTTTAGCTCACCTATTTGTAGCTTTGAAACCCTCTAACTTGTTGCCCTGAATCTGTAGTAGGTGACTTTAATTATCCTTCAGAATGTACTCTATAAATATGAAGTTTTGTAGCTAGTACTGCTGTCCTAATTGTTGCTTTCTTGCTGACCTCAAATCTAAAAATTTTAGATTGCAAAGTAGTCAATCTCTCCACCGAAATGTTGTTCTTGAATCTCAAAAATTTGGTAGGGAACTCCTCCAAATCATAGCTGAGATTTTCCTTCAAGAACCCTTCAGTTTTCTGTTGTAGAAACCAACAGATCTCCTTTCTTCGAATGAGCCTTCTAGCCTTCAAAGGTAATCTTCAAACCTCTCAGGTTTGGTAGTAATATCTGGCTCTTTTCTCCTTCAACCTCCTTGTAGAATTCTAACTTCAATCTAGGCCTTCTTCTCAAGAATCTGAAAGTCTTGAGGTCTTCACCAATCTCCTCCAAAATTTGGCAAGCTCCTTGCCAAATCTATCTCTATTTGGGCTTGTTGTTGGATGGCAATAATTGTCCCAAAAAACTTCCTTTATCAGGAACTTCTCCTTGGTGGTAAATTTCTCCAATGAGTTCTCCTAGAAACTCCTTTTAATGGCCTTCTATGAATCTCCTTCAATGAGGCTCACCAAGCCTTCTCCTTCTTTCTCCTTGAGATCTCTTCTCTAGGGTCTTCACCCTCATAGCTTCTCTGGTCTTCCCAATGAGACATTTTCTTCAACCTTCTACTATGGAAGTGTTGGCAATGAGATCTCCTTCTTGGATCTCTAAAATTTACTACTTTAGGAATAGAAATTTTGCTAGTCCTTTTCTATCTCTTCCAAAACTGGAAGTTCTTCAATGAGATCTCTTGTATATCTCTTTAGCTTTGTAGGCTTGTTGAGTGATATTTTCACTTGATTACAAAAATACACTCATAGTTAGTATCCTTTAAGAAATCCTCTCTTGCAAAAATATTATTAGCTTCACGTAGACACCAAAATAGCACCAATCTGATTATGTGACGACAAGCACTGATCGAATTGACACACATAGCCCCTAGGGCAGCCCCTAGAGGTTAAATAGTGGTCCTAACCACTCCCACAGTAGTTTTGGAAGGTCAAAGGTCAATTTGGCACCTTTCAGGCACTCTACTCCCTACTCGTTCCACCCTGGGATGATTACAAACTGGTATTCATCCCACCCCAGGACGATTAGCAGCATTCGCTCCAAGGTGGTGCGAATAGCAAGTTTGATGAGCAAAAGGTCAAACCTTGACAAATGGAAGCTCAGATCCGCCACTCAACTCCACCTTCATTGCATGGGAGTGCGAGTGAGAATTTTTTAGATCAAAGAGACAGTCATAGAGGCAGTTATGGAGTGCTTAATCAAGAAGGAATCTTCTCTCCCCTGATAAGGCATGATGGCCAAGTGGCGCCTCTGCATGCTCATTCAAAATAGACCCTCAGGTCTATAAAATGGTGAGTCTTCCCACCCCAAAAAAAGGATAGGACAGGAGCATTTGGAGCAATGGAGTTCTACTGAATTACATCCTCACCCATCGCTTGTGCTTCTTACATCCTTGATCTCTCTTTTGGAAGGGAGGTTATTGGGTGATCATTGGAAGCGCAATCCGGACCCAAACCCAAACATTTGGCCACAATACCCCACCCAATTTTCCGACATAACCCCCTAGGAGGTTTTTGACCTATCCCAAGTGGATTGGTGCCAAAACCAAGCCCCAAATGGTGGGCGTCCTACCCCCGGGCGCCCCCCGAATTGTTGCAGTCCTAATTGCCCCACCTAAGAACAATTAGAAATTTGTAGCAAATTTCTTTACTATTTCATTTGCATTTCATTTTAGGTCACTCATATAGGCTGCCATTCAAATTTTATGTCATTCTGATGAATATTGGTTGTGTTTTTAGTGTTTGATGTTTGGCCCACCCATTTCACATGTGGGCACGCAGAAGGTGTACCATCCGTGGTGTGACAAAACTATGTTTAACGCTCCTAGCCCCTAAAAATGGAGGAGACGTATTGTAACCTGATCTTGAGCAAATTAATAAAATAAAGGGCTGCACTTTACATTTGCTTTACATCTCATTTCATTTCGCTTGTTTTCCCATTTTCATGCATTTTCGTTTGTAGGACTTAGCGTTACGTATTTCTTTTGTTTGCATCGTACCCGGTATGCCATTTTGCTTTCGTATCCTCATGCTTTCAGTGGTGATCATGGTGGGACCCTGTCCCTTGATTTTGGGATTAAATTTTTTATCAAAATTATGTGTTTTTTTGCTTTCAGGTGTTAATCCTTCAAGCGCTGGACTACTGCTCGTGCCACCCTATGACGAATACATACTAGAATTCGTGCCACCCTAGGATGAATAAGGCATTTGTCCCACCCTGTGATGAATACAGATCTGCTATTCATCCCACCTCAGGACCATTAGCTCTCTATGCAATTTTTGAGCAAAAACTCAGGGGCATCTGGTGTGGGCAAAGAAGAGGTAGGTTGTTTGAACACTCTGTAATTTTTTATCTCTATTTCTATGATTTTTTTGTTTCTTTGCTTGCATAGGAAATTTTACTGCATGTTCCTTTATTTTTGCAAGTAAAAATAACCCCACACACCACGTGGTAATCTAAACATCAAGGAGTTGGTCATAAAACCTCAACACTTGATCAAGACCAACGGTGGATTTCATCACCACCTTGGCTTGAATCTTGCATACATAACCCCGATCGCTACTGTTGCTAGATGTAAATCCCGATGAAAGCTGACCGAGTGTAGTTGGGGTGATTCCCAGCGCATGAGGATAAGTCTTCTATGGTAGGTGTCAAAAATAGGGTGATTCTCCTTCCGTACCGCCTATGTTCCATATACCATTCTGCTCTCACGTACCAATAGTTTCCCTCACATAAGGGCGGGTATATAGAGAGGTTGGTATAATGGCACTGGAAATGGTATATCGAAGGGGCAACCATTTTTGGGAGTCATAAGAGCCATCATATTGCATTTAAACATTCTTTACAAAGCTGTCAAAACAAAAATCAAAACACACTAAACCAGGTTTAGGGCACACCTTTAATCTTTAAATGAGATAATCACTTCTTTGTTTGTGTGTGCTCCTATTTGTTTAGTGTAGCATAAAAAACTATAAAGAAGATAAAAAAAACCTACGTATCTTGTAGAGAAACACCACCATGGTGTACACCCGTAGCCAAGCCCAATCACGGGCGGAAGCTACGAAAGAGTGTACAAGGGGGCACAAGTCGCCTCCGCTATAGCCCCAAGGACTTGGTCATACCACCTTGGTGGCCTGACCCACAAGAGAGTCCACATCGTGCCATTTCATAATGGGACTATAGAGGCACCCCTTTGAGGGGCACTCCCATTCAACATAGACCCTTTTAGGAGGATTCCTTACATGTGGCACTCAACATAAACGGGAAGGCTCCCTTAGAAGCTCGATATGAGTGGCCACCATGTGATGAAGTGCTAGAACAACATAGGGTCCATGAGGAGGGACCACATGATTATGTCATCCCTCCTTTACCCCCTATCACTATCAGGAACAATAGGCCAAATCCAGAGCACAAGGCTCTTCGGACAGGGCGAGCCAACTCTGCCTACCCCTTTCACATATACGAAAGGGAGCATGAGGAAGACCATTACATTCCTCAAGAGCAATACACAGCGTGGGAGCAATGCGCTTCTGCACCTACTATTTACCAGGATCACCTACTGAGGCCAGAGCCTCGGGTGAATGTCGCTAACCTCGATAGAGGGAAGCGACCTATAGAGATCTCGGATCACCACGATCAGGATAGATGTGTAGGAGAGGCATCTAGGCCTCCTAGACTCAAGACGATAGAACAAATTGACCTAGCATTTGCCATACATGTCGCCCACCAAGCGCAGATCATGCTTCTTGAGCAAGACCAACAACAGCTAGAGCATCTATATCACCTTAGCAAAGAGCGCATTCGGCCAATTAGACGGATGAGTTGCTCCAGAACACGGTGCTCGAGAGGGTCCCAACCCCTCGCACCCAAAGGATAGAGTCGTATGAGAGGCGCAACCCCTTGGTGCGAGATAGGTCTCGCTGACCTTACCAAGTTCTGCCTCCAAGACCTCCTAGACCTGAGCGGGAGGCCACCCCTAGAGCCAACGATGGGCACCCTCCATGGGGACCCACCCATGTTTATAGGTCTCATCCTAGAAACTCCTCAAGAAGCCTATGAGGAGTATGAGCAAGAAGAAGAGCGGGCCAAAACACCCTACCAAGGCATAGGGGGTGCTATCCGACTACCCCTCCATAGGCCTCAAGTTCCCCACAACCCACAACGGGAGCAAACTAAGGAGGAAGAGATTAAATCTTCTGATGCATATAAAGTGCTACTAGAGCACTTAGAGTCCATGGAGACCAAGACTTATGGGCCCCAAAATCCCACTTTATGCCGGCTCCGCGAGTCACCACTGTGCATCCGTCGAGTGCCTGCACCCCCATAACCCTGAACACTTTAAAATGCCTCAGTTGGCAATCTTTAGAGGGGAGGAGGATGCCCAAGAGCATGTGACAAGATTCTTAAGCCAATGCTTTGGCATTCAGGACAATGATGCTTTGCTTATGAGAACATTTATAACCACATTCATAGGCCCTGCCTCGGATTGGTTTACCCAATTGCCAAAGCATAGCATCAGTAACCTAGACTAGCTAGTGGATGCGTTCCTCGAACGCTTCACCTTCAACACCAAGAAGAAGGCGTCACTAAGTGACCTAGCTAGCCTCAAGAAGTATGAGGAAGAAACCATGGTGGCCTATGGGAATTGGTGGAGGACTTTGCTTTCAAAGCTACCCTACCTCCCTCCCATGTCCGACCTCACCCAAATGTTCTCAAAGAGTTGTTTGAGATCGATCTTTGTGCTATTGCAGCTGCAGCAATATGCCACTCTAGAGGAAGCCCTGGAACAAGCCAGAATCATTGAGGAGATCAAGATATAGGATGGTGAGATAGCCAAGCCAAAGAAGAAAGAGTGGCCTAAGAACACCAAAAAAGGGACCACGCAACCAAAACCCGCCGTGGTCAATTAGGTTGCTATAAACGTACCTAAGCCTGCACAAGCAACACAACCCCCAAAGGCTAACTATCAGGAAGTTCCTCTTGACAGCTATGAAAATGAAAATCATAGGCAAGAGCAAAATAGCGTCGCCCTAGGCGACAATTCACACCCTTCATAGAGTCCAAAGACTCCTTGTTTGACCGCTTGTCCATGGTAAACTTGATAAACCTGCCAGAGATTCAACCCATAGACCCCAACACGCCAAAACCTAAGGGCTATAGGGAAGACTTGTACTGTAGGTTTCACCAACAGAAGGGACATGACCTTAACGCATGTTGGAAGTTTAAAGGCTTAGTGCAAGACCTAATTGATAACAAGACACTAGCGATGGATAATCCCGTGGCACCAAGAAATCAACAAATGGAGGTCTTTAAAGACCCCCTGCCTACCCATGATGCACAAGCAAAGACCCTACAAGTCAATGAGGTCACACAGAACTACCCCATGCAGGGGTATGTAGGGATGATTAGCATAGTGACTCGGAACAAGAGGTACCCGAGCACAACTGCCCCGCTGGCAGCTACGGGAGAGGTTCCAACAACGTCACAACCTCAACAGCACCCTGCACAACCTCCTCCGCCTAGACCAGTGGCCACAATTCGGACCAAACTTACCCAAAGTCTTAGGACCACGTCGGCTAGGCTCTCCATCTACGAGCTCATACAACAATCACTACCCCATCGGGAGGCTCTTATGGAGATACTTAAAGCCATCGATTTGCAGCCCCATGAAGCAAATTCTTTCAACAACTTTGTGGGACATGTAAAACGATGCATCGAGACAATCATCACCTTTAGAGAAGACGAGCTGAAATCGATGACTGGTGATATGGCAGATATGCACATCATTGCATGGGTCAATGGGATTCCATATAAGAGGGTGTTGGTGGACATTGGCTCATCCAGTAATATAATCACAATAGTGGCTTTGAAACACCTCAAGTTTCCAACATCTCACATCGTGGCCTCCACCTATACTCTTCGAGCATTCAATGATGCGATATGCTCGATGGTTGGCACAATTGTCCTGCCCATCCAAGTAGGGCAAAATACTATTCCTACGTTGTGCCACATCTTGGAAGGTGAGATGGCCTATAATATCTTGTTGGTCCGACCTTGGATCAGGGACATGAAGTGTGTCCCTTCGATAGCTCATCAATGCCTGTAGACACCAAAACAACACCAATCCGATTATGTGACTGCAAACACTGATCGCTTTGACACACACAGCCCCAAGGGCAGCCCCTAGAGGTTAAACAGTGGTCCTAACCACTCTCACAGTAGTTTTGGAAGGCCAGAGATCAGTTTGGCACCTTCAGGCACTTTGCTCAATATCCGTTCCACCCTGGAACGAATTCAAACTGGGATTCGCCCCACCCAGGGACGAATTCTGAATTCGCTCCAGGGTGGGGCGAATTGCAGGTTTGACGGGAAAAAGTCAAATCTTGACAAATGGCAGCTCAGATCCGCCACTCAACGCTTCCTTCATCGCATGGGAGTATGGGTGAGCGTTTTCGAGCGTTAGAGGCATTTGCAAGGTCAGTCATGAAGTCCCAATTCAGGGAGGAATCTCCTTCCCCTCGGGAAGGCATGGTTGCCATGTGGCGCCTCTGCATGCCCATTTCAAGAGACCTCCAGGTCTATAAATTGGTGAGTTTCCTCACCCCAAAATATACAGAGAAGGAGCATTTTAGAGCAACGAAGTGCTGCCATTTTATTTACACACCTCACACCTTTTGGATTTGCGCCTTTCACATCCTTGATCTCCTTTAGAGGGGAGGTCATTGGGTGACTATTGGGAGGACGAATCTTGAGCCCAAAACCTGACATTTGGCCACAATATCCCACCAAATTTGTCTGACAATACCACACAAGAGGTTTTGGACCCATCCCAAGTGGATTGGTGCCGAAATCAGGCCCCAAACGATGGGCGGCCTGCCCCATGGGCGCCCCCTCCCACACTGCCACAATCTTAATCGCCCCCTTTCGGAACGATGGGAATTCCATGGTAGACTTGTTTTCTTTCATTTTTGCATTCAGTTCTATGATGCTTAGATAGGTTGTCATTTGAATTTCGTCTCATTTTGAACAAGTTTGACCATATTTCTATCTTTGCTCGCTTCTACTAACTTGCAGGTAGCATCATCAAATTCCTACTAATGGAGGCCAAATTGGGAAAATATGACCATCTGGGTCTTCCCAAAATGCCCCCAATTAGCTAACCCCAAGTTTGTAGGTCTTTTGGAGCTTCCTAGGTAGGACATTGGGATAGTACCTTTTCGGCATTTTGTTGTAGGTGAATTCGTCCCACCCCGGAGCGAATTCAAATCGGTGAGGAATTTCTTGACTGTTATTTTTGTAGTGCCCTCTTGGTGATGTCTTGATGCCCCTATCAAATTTTTAGAGCATTTGGATTCATTTTAGTCATAGTTTAATTCATTTTTCTCATTCATTCATCGTAGGCTTGGGGATTGCATGTTTTGTTTTATCCGTAGGTGCTACTGACTATTTCTTGTTCCTTTGAATGTAGGATCTGAACATTGGAGGAGTAGCAAGGAATCAACATTCATAGACACAAGTGGTGGTGACGTTTGGTCCACCCATCTTACATGTGGGCACGCGGAAGAAGGAAAGGCACCCATGGATGTAACAAGAACGCATGCATTAAACGCTCCTAGCCCTTGGAAAGGAAGGATGCGCAATTGTAACCGAGTTGTGAAACATATCAATAAAAAGGGCTGTCTTCTTATTCACTTGTGTTTCATTTGATTCATGCCTTTCTCTCTTTTCATGCACTTTCAAATTCCTAGGATTTAGCGTTGAGTTCGTTTTTTTGTTTGCATTTCGTATTCGCTTTCCTTTTTGCTTTCGTATCCTCGTGATTTCAGTGGTGATCATGGTGGGACCCTGTCCTCTACCTTTTTGGATCAGAAATTTGATCAAAATTTACCTTGCTTGTAGGTATCTTTTTTTTGGAACGCGGGACTACTGTTCGTTCCAGTCTGTGGTGAACACAGAACTGTAATTCGTCTCACCCAGGGATGAATTGGAATGTGCCCCACCCTGGGATGAATACAGTCCTATAATTCATTCCACCCTAGGATGAATTCTAGTCTATGAAGTTTTGGGTAGAAACTCAGGACCGACAGATCAGGGCAGAGAAGAGGTAAGGATTCTGCATTTTCTCTGTCATTTTCTGTTCAGTGTTTCTATTTTTGGATTATTTGTTTGCTTAGGGAAAGTTTTTCTTTTTGTTGTTTGCTTGTTTCCTTTTGCAAAATAAAAATAACCCCACACACCACATGGCAACTTAAAAACCAAGGCGTTGGTCGTAAAACCCTAACCCTTGATCAAGACCAATGGTGGATTTCATCACCACCTTGGCTTGAATTTTGCATCCATTACCCCGATCGCAACTGTTGCTAGACGTAAATCCTGATGAAAGCTGACCGAGTGTAGCTGGGGTGATTCCCAGCACACGAGGATAAGTCTTCTATGGTAGGTGTCATAAATAGGGTGATTCCCCTTCCGTACCGCCTATGTTCCACGTACCATCTGCTCTCACGTACCTATAGTTTCCCTCACGTAAGGGCGGGTATATAGAGAGGTTGGTATATCGGCCTGGCAATGGTATATCGAAGGGGCGACCAATTTTGGGAGTCATAAGAGCCCTCATTTTGCATTTAAACGTTCTTTAAAAACCTTCAAAAAAAAAAAAAAAAAAAAAAAAAAAAAAACACACTAAACCAGGTTTAGGACACACTCTCAATATTTAAATGAGATAATCACTATTTGTGTATGTGTGTGCTCTTTTCTGTTTAGTGTAGCATAAAAAATCATAAAAAGAGATAAAAATCTACATAGCTTGTAGGAAAGCACCACCATGGTGTACACACGTAGCCAAGCCCAATCAAGGGCGGAAGCTACGAAAAGTGTACAAGGGGGCACAAGTCACCTCCGCTACAGCACCAAGGACTTGGTCATACCGCCTTGGCGGCCCGACCCACAAGAGAGTCCGCATCAGTCCATGTCAAGATGGAACTATAGGGACACCCCTTTGAGGGACACGCCCGTTCATCATAGCCCCTTTCAGGAGGAGTCCTTACACGTGGCACTCAACATAGACAAGAAAGCTCCCTTAGAAGCTCGATATGAGTGGCCACCATGCGATGAAGCGCTAGAGCGGCATAGTTTCCATGAGGAGAGGCCACATGATGATAGCCTCCCCCTTTGCCCCCCATCACTGTTAGAACCAATAGACAAAATCCAGAGCGTAAGGCTCTTCAAACCGGGTGAGCTAACTCTGCCCACCCCTTTCACACATATGAAAGGGAGCCTGAGGAAGATGATTACATTCCTCAAGAGCAATATACAACGTAGGGGCCATGCGCTTCCGCACTAGCTAGATACCATGATCACCCACTGAGGCCAGAGCCTCGGGTAAATGCCACCAACCTCGATAGAGGGAAGTGACCTATTGAGATCTCGGATCATCATGATCGAGGTAAATGCATAGGAGAGGCATCTAGGCCTCCTAGGCTCAATATGGTAGAACAAATTGACCTGGAAGTCACCAGACATGCCACCCACCAAGCGCAGATCATGCGGCTTGAGCAAGACCAATAATAGCTAGAGCATTTATATCACCTTAGCAAAGAGCGCATTAGGCACCAAATAGATGAGCTGCTCCATAACCCGGTGCCTGAGAGGGTTCCAACCCCATGCACCCAAAGGGCGGAACCATATGAGAGGCATAATCCCTTGGTGCGAGATAGGTCTTCGTGACCTTACCAAGTGCTGCCTCCGAGACCTCCTAGACCTGAGCGGGAGGCCACTCCCTGGAACAATGATGGGTACCCTCCATGGGGACCCACCTAGGGTCATAGGTCTCATCCAGAGACTCCTCAGGAAGCTTACGAGGAGTATGAGCAAGAAGAAGAGCGGGCTAAAATGCCCTACCTAGGTGGAGGAGTTGCCATCCGGCCACCCCTTCAGAGGCCTCAAGTCTCCCACAACCCACAATGGGAGCAAACTAAAGAGGAAGAGATTAAATCTTTCGATGCATACAAAGCGCTGCTAGAGCGTTGGAGTCTATGGAAACCAAAACTTTTGGGCCTCAAAAGCCCACTTTACGCCAGCTCCATAGTCATCCTGTGCATCCGTCAGTGCCAGCACCTCCTTACCCTGAGCACTTTAAGCTGCCTCAGTTGGCAACCTTTAGAGGTGAGGAGGATGCTCAAGAGCATGTGACAAGGTTCCTGAGCCAATGCTTCGGCATTCAGGACAATGATGCTTTGTTATTGAGAACATTTATAACCACATTCGTAGGCCCTACCTCGGATTGGTTTACTCAATTACCAAAGCACAACATTAACAATTTAGATCAGTTAGTGGATGCATTCCTCGAATGCTTCACCTTCAATACCAAGAAGAAGGCATCACTAAGTGACTTAGCCAGCCTCAGGTAGTATGAGGAGGAGACCATGGCGGCCTACGGGAATCGATGGAGGACATTGCTCTCAAAGCTGCCCTACCTCCCTCCTATGTCCGACCTCACTCAGATGTTCTCCAAAAGTTGTTTGAGATCGATCTCTGTGCTATTGCAGCTGCAACAATATGCCACCTTAGAAGAAGCTCTGGCACAAGCCAGAATTATTGAAGAGATCAAAATACAGGATGGCGAGATAGCCAAGCCTAAGAAAAAGAGTGGACTAAAAACACTAAAGTTGGGACTATGCAACAAAAACCCGTTGCGGTTAACCAAGTTGCTATCAATGTCCCTAAGCCTGTGCAAGCAACTCAGCCTCAAAAGGCTAATTATCGAGCAGTGCCTCCCAACAACTATGACAGAGAAAATCAGAGGCAAGAACAGAGTCAGTAGCGTCGCCCTAGGCGACAATTCACACCCTACACAGAGTCCAGGGACTCCTTGTTTGACCGCTTGTTAGCGGCAAACCTGATCAACCTGCTAGAGATTCAGACTATAGATCCCAATGCACCCAAGCCTAAGGGGTATAGAGAGGACTTGTACTACAGGTTCCATAGGCGGCAGGGACATGACCTAAATGCCTATTGGAAATTTAAGGGCTTGGTGCAAGACCTGATTGATAACAAGACCCTAGCGGTGGATAATCCCGTCGCACCAAGCAATCAACAAATGGAGGTCTTCAAAGACCCCTTGCCTACTCATGCTCCATAGGCAAAGACCCTACAAGTTAATGAGGTCACACAGAACTGCCCCATGCAGGGGTATGTAGGGATGATCAGTATAGTGACTCGAAACAGGAGGTATCCGAGCATGAATGCTCCTGCGATAGCTATAGGAGAGGTGCCAACAACATCGCAACCACAATAGCACCTTGCACAACCTCCTCCGCCTAAGCCGGTGGCCACACTTCGGACCAAACTAACTCAGAGTTTGAGGACCACCTCGGCTAGGCTCTCCATATACGAGCTTATACAACAATCTACGCCCCATCGAGAAGCTCTAATGGAGATTTTGAAAGCCATCGAGTTGCAGCCCCATGAGACAAATTCTTTCAACAACTTTGTGGGGCATGTAAAATGATGCACTGAGCCGGTCATCACATTTTGAGAAGACGAATTGAGATCAGTGACTGATGACATGGCGGATCCACCCCTGCACGTTATCGCGTGGGTCAACGGGATCCCATACAAGAGGGTGTTGATAGACACTGGCTCGTCCAGCAACATCATCACAACTATGGCTCTCAAGCATCTGAAGTTGCCCGCATCTCACATCACAGCTTCCACCTACACTCTACGAGCATTCAATGACGCAATCTGCTCGACAGTCGGCACAATAGTCCTACCAATCCAAGTGGGACAAAAGACCATACCCACATTGTGCCACGTATTGGAGGGTGAGATGGCCTACAACATCTTGTTGGGCCGGCCATGGATCAGGGACATGAAGTGTGTCCCTTCGATAGCTCACCAATGTTTAAAGTATACATTTGAAGGGGAGGTGCATGTAGTCCCGACGGACTTAGAACCCTTCAAGTATTGTAATGCGGTGCAGCTGATGCCGCAATCGACCCTGCCATCAACGCATTTGGATTTCCAGTTAAATCCATCTAAACAGGGTCCGATTCCATAGGCATCCCCGTTAACAAGTTCTTCAAAATCCCAGTCGGGTTCATCTTCATCGTCTGGTCCTCCACCAACGACATCATCTATGGGGGCCAAACAGAAGGACAAAGGGAAGAAACCCCTGGAAGAGGCAAAACCTTTGGAAGAGACATTGCCATCAGTATCAACTATCTCTACTGAGGAGATGCCTAGCCGGATGGAAGTCGAGGCTTCTAGCCCACCCGACATGGAGTGGACTCAAGGAGAACTTCCATTCCCTCCCCCTCAACCACCAACGATCACCATTGAAATGGCCAATACGGGCCTGGGGGAGTATCTGGTGTGGAATATTGTAGCAACACCCACACTAGAGTCCATGCAGGACATGGGGAGACCTCACCTTCCCATTGGCACTATTGTTCCCCTAGGCTACCCATCGAACCAGACAAATTTTGTGTATGGGGGCCTTGATCATGGCGTTGCACCATGCACGCAAGAGGACGAAGACGAAGAGCCTTTTGCTGAAAATGTCAACTATTTGTCTAACCCGAACTTTGCTCTGAGATACCTTGGCCAATGCAATTGGCACGGATATGGGTTAGGCCGATATGAGCAAGGGATACGTGTTCTTTGCCAACCAAGATACCAAATGCCATATGACAAGTCAGGAGTAGGGTTCAACCACCCCCTCCCCTTGGACATCTTGGTGGAGAACATGCAAGGCCTAGGGATAGGCAACAAGGGGGATTGGCATCAGATCCATATGCCAACCCTAACACCACATATACATTGAGGGATTATCTCCCATTAACGGCAATCAACCTTGTTGGCTCTAGCAATCCCTTCCCTTCGCTCGAGAGAGGAGAAAGCTCGAGAGCTCATTTTCAAGGAGGGTCTAGACAATGTCAAGAAGGGTCCTCAGAGGATGAATCAGAGTATGAACTAGCATCATATGACCCCTTCGAATCAGATAGCGATCACTCACAGGTGATCCCCATGGATGAATATCAAGAAAGCCTCTTGACAATGTTCCCCTTGGATGCTCCCATCGAGCAAGCACCGCTCCAAGGAAATCAAGTCCCCCCGTAGAGAGCGGAACAACCTAGGTGGGACCACATCAATTTGCTTGAGCAAGGCGAGCCTTTAATGCCGCAAGCAGTCAGAGCCAACGAAGGCCTTTGGATCTCCGATAGTGATTATGAAGATGAAACAGAGATGGCATATCTTAATCACATGCGGTAGATGCAACATCGATACCCCTTGGAGATTAACGACATATTTGAACAATTAAACATAGTGCTAGGGCATGAGTGGTACGTAGACCCAACATGGTGGGACCAAGTGTTGGATCCGCTACTCTGGGCATACGAAGAGCACCTTCCACCCAGAGACCCTATAGTGACATCAGTGCCGAGGGTAGACCCTGTCTTCCTATCCGCACATAGGGCCGATCCATTCGTGCCCGTCCCTCTAGAGCCAGATCCAGAGCATAGAGAGCATCTAGGATGTCCGAGTAACCACACCCATGGTAATGGAGACCAAAATCATTTCATCAACATGATCTCCATTGACTTAACCACCCCCATCCATAATCCGGCCGATCCGACATAGTCATTGTATCTAGACATAGATGCCATAGACTGGGATCACGTCAATTCCCCTCCATCCCCATCCGAGTACTGGCCTTTCGGTGAAATGCTTCATTTTACCCCTGGGCCAACTCAGGATATCTTCCATGCTGAAGAGGGACCCGAGGTTCCTAACGATGATCTAAACTCAGCAAATGATATCCACTTGATCCCAACTCCACATCAGTTGGAAGATGGATCCCACATGTCGGTCGAGGAGACGACTGACGTAGACATCGGCTCAGATCCAATGAATCCATAGATCATCAAGCTGGGGGTAAGTTTATCCCCCGAAGAGCAAGCCGACTACATTGCCCTTCTCAAAGAGAAGAAGGAGGTTTTTGCATGGTCATACAGAGATATGTCGGGGCTAGATCCGTAGCTAGTCATGCATAATCTAACGCTTGATCCGACAGTCAAGCCAGTTAAGCAAAAACTATGCAAGATGCACCCAATAGTGGCCTTAATGGTCAAAGATGAATTGCAAAAGCTGTTGGATGCACAGTTTGTCATCTGCATGGATTATCCACCATGGCTGTCCAACATGGTGCCCATCAAAAAGCTTGATGGGAGGATTCGCATATGCACTAATTTTTGAGATCTAAACAAAGCGAGTCCTAAGGATGATTTCCCCTTGTCGAGCATCGACGCATTGGTAGATGCTACAGCGGGTCATGAAATGCTTTCCCTCATGGATGGTTTCTCGGGATACAATCAAATTTGTATCAATCTCGAGGACCAACTAAAAATGGCGTTCACAATGCCTTGGGGAACATTTTGTTATAAGGTCATGCCTTTTGGCCTTAAAAAGTTGGCGCCACCTACCAACGTGCCATGACATACATCTTCCATGATTACATGCACAAGACTTTGGAAGATTACATGGATGATTTGTTGGCCAAATCTCTTTTGCGCCCGGATCATCTCGGTGACTTAAGCAAGATCCTCGATCACCTCATGGAGCATAAAGTCAAACTGAATCCCAAGAAGTGCATTTTTGGCATCACATCTGGAAAGCTCTTGGGTTTCATAGTCTCAAAATGAGGCATCGAGGTGGACCCAAACAAAGTCAAGGCAATCCTTGAAATGGTTCCCCCAACTACCATCAAGCAGCTCAAAAGCCTACAAGGAAAGGTCACATCGATCAAGCGCTTCATAGCGCAGCTATCTGACAAGTGCCGACCAATGAACAAGTTGTTGCACAAGGGGGTAGCATTTCACTGGGATGACGAGTGCCAGTCAGCCTTTGATGACATCAAACAATACTTGGCTTCATCGCCAGTATTGGCACCACCTAGACCAGGAGTGTCATTCTACTTATACATCTCAGCTACTGAGGTGGCACTGGGAGCCATGTTAGCCTAGAAGAATGAACTTCATAGAGAATAGGCTACTTACTATCTTAGCCGCACCCTGGTCAGCTATGAACTTAACTATGCATACGTTGAGAAACTCTGCTTGGCAGTGGTGTTTGCTACCAAAAAGCTGTGCCATTACATGTTGAGCAACAAGACGTATGTTGTGTCTAAGGAGAATCCATTGCGATACATGATGAGTCATACTTATCATAGTAGTCGCACGATGAAATGGATCATGTTGTTGATGGAATTTGACATAGAGTTTATCGGACAAAAATCCATAAAAGGTCAGGTCATAGCCGATCAACTAGCAGAGGCTCCTCTCGAAGATGACCAGCCTCTGACTATAGAACTACCCGATGATGGGGTCTTCCATGTCTCAGAATCACCAGATTCGATGAGCCTGAGTCACGAGCCGACATAACCCTATTTTTTGATGGTTCTAAATGTGAGCAAGGTGGTGGCATGGGAATAGTATTCTTCACACCGTAGGGCGCTCCAATGCCCCTATCATTTAAATTAAATTTCCCATGCACCAACAATAATGCAGAGTATGAAGCCTTGCTCATAGGTCTTCAAACAACAATCACCATGAACATTAAATGATTGAATATCTTTGGTGATTCATTGTTAATTGTCAATCAAGTCAAAGGGGTATTCCAATGCAAATGCCCAGTTCTATAGGCCTACAAAGCCCTTGTGGACAAATTCTTGGCAAAGCTTGAATGGTACGACATCGAGGCACTCCCTCGATCATCGAATCATTTTGTGGACACTATGGCCTCTTTGGGGTCACTAATCCCGCAAGACCTTTCTGGTGATATGACAACCATTCAAGTCAAAACACTATCGCAATCAGTGATGGAGCGAGCAAGCTCTGATTTAATGCCAGGAATCCACTTGATCCAGATTGAGCCATCCATGGACAGGTTCTCTCGAATCCATGATCATCTGAAACATGCCAACTGGGGGTCCTTGTTCTCCCCTACTCCCATTAATAGCAATACAATGTTATTCTTGCAAGTTCTCTCCCACTCAGCTTTTGCTAGGGATGAACTTCAAGAGGGATTGGTTGTTCATACCATCGAGGCTTCTGATCAGCAGGATTGGTATTCCCCCATCAGGGACTACCTCAAGTTAGGTAACCTCCCGCTTGGATTGACGCATGCCACAAAATGAGCACTCAAGCAGAAAGCGGCAAAGTATGTCTTGTTAGGAGACATTTTGTACCATCGTAGCTATGAAGGGATCCTCCTTCGTTGCTTGGACCAACAAGAGTCCACTTGGGCGATCACCCAAGCACACGATGGTACATGCGGTGGCCACTTCAGTGGTATGGCCATCGCAAAGCGCATCCTTCGCATGGGCTATTATTGGCCATATTTAGAGCGAGATTGTTGCGCATATGTGCGAAAGTGCATGAAGTGTCAACATCATGCCAATTTGACACATGTACCTTCCCAGGCCTTGCAGCCGATCCAATCGGCTTGGCCATTTTCGTAGTGGGGCTTAGATCTCATCGAAAAGATCTCCCCTGCATCGTTCGGTCATCACACGTTTATCATAATGGCCACAGAGTATTTCACCAAGTGGGTGGAAGCGGTTTCGCTAACCTCTATGACTGGACCCCGCATTGTGGAGTTCATTTTGCATAACATCATATGTCATTTTGGTATTCCATCCAAGATAATCTCGGATAATGGGACGTCATTCAAGAACAAAGATGTGCGTGCTTTGACCACAAAGTACAAAATTCAGCATAGTTTTTTGACACCCTATTATCCACAGGCAAATGGGCAAGCAGAGGCATCAAACAAAATGCTAGTTGCTATCCTTAAAAAGATAGTCATAGATAATCATAAGGATTGGCACATTCAGATCCCACTTGCCCTATGGGCTTATCGCACTAGCATTCGGACGCCCACTGGGGCAACTCCATTTTCCTCGTGTATGGCTCCGAGGTAGTCATGCCTCTCGAGTTGGAGATTCCCTCCCTGCGCATATCAATGCAAGAGTTCATCGATGATGACACTATGTGGTAGGCCCGGTTAGACCAGCTTACGTTGCTTGATGAATGACGCGTTAATGCTCTCGAGCATTTACGTATCTATCAAGAGCGACTTAAGAAAGCATACAACATGAAAGTTCACCTGAGGGACTTTCGGATTGGTGACTTGGTCTTAAAAGAAAACCAATAGAACTCTAGTTTGTCGTCCCATCTAAGGGACAAGTTCATGGCAAATTGGTTAGGTCCATATGTAATTGATAGCAAAATAGGACCTGGAACATACCGGCTAGCCTCTCTTGATGGAATCAAGGAACTAGAACCCTTGAACATCAGTCACTTGCGGCCATTCCATATTTAAAGGAGCCATAGCCCACCCAAAAAGCTCCAAGGATTTCCATAATCGCTTGGTCAACCCAAAAAGCTCCAAGGATTCCCATAATCGCTTGGTCAACCCAAAAGCTCCAAGGATTTCATAATCTAATTAAATTCATATTGGTCAACCAAAAGCTCAAGGATTTCCATAATCGCTTGGTCAACCCAAAAAGCTCCAAGGATTCCCATAATCGCTTGGTCAACCCAAAAAGCTCCAAGGATTCCCATAATCGCTTGGTCAACCCAAAAGCTCCAAGGATTTCCATAATCGCTTGGTCAACCCAAAAGGCTCCAAGGATTCCCATAATCGCTTGGTCAAAAACAAGAAAAATTCAAAAACAATAAAATCATCAAAAATAACAAAAATTTGCATCTCATTTCCATGCATACGCAAAATCATCATAACAGTACAGAGCTCTTTTGCATCTCATCTGCATACTCACAAACATCAATCCCTCAAAAATACAAAAATATATAGTGCATACATTGCATATTTGTGGTCATACAGGTCAAAGCACCATAGACTGTCATTACTTGGCAAAAACCATCATCTTCTACATTTTTCGCTTTATCAATAGCTCATCGCCTATAACCACCATTCACATTATTCTCCCACATCATAGTCAGTTGTTTCTAATGTATCAAGAGTTTTCATCATTCAGTCATCATTAGCTTTTTAGCCACATACTGTACCAAGTCAGACAGATTTTACGAAGGTAGAATTCTACTTGGATCACACCTTGTTACGTAGCATCCCGACACAAGTTAAAACATATAACAAAATTCCCAAGTTGTGTGAACGAAATATGAACCCTGCAAAGCAATCCAGGTCACCATAAGCGAAATGGCTATCTTGCTCATCCCCCTGTGCGAATGACCCCAAAGAATGCTGAGAGTTGGCAAAAGGACAAGCATCCTCCCTACCCAATTCCCCAAGAATCCCAAGTTCTCAAAAGGTTGCAAAACATCAGAACAATTTGCAAAATTCAAAACTCCAAAATTTGATATCCCAAAGTGCACACATCAAAAGGCACAAACAATAGTGATTCTCATCACTCCATATCCTAATCCCTTGCTCAAAAGAAAAATATAATACAAAAATAAATAATGATTTTTATCACTACAAAAGAGCAAGTATCCCAATACAATTGAAGAAAAGAAGGGAGTCAAACTTGAATCCCTGGAACTCTCAGCATTTCGACAGGTCATGAGGCAAACCTCAGTACCGGTTTGGTTGATAGCCTATTGGTCACTGGTGGTAAACCTCCCGCATGATGATATATCTATCACATTAACTTGTGTGCAGATCAATGTTTGCATGTGGATGAGCTAGCTTATGGTATCCTATGATAGCACCATAGATTAATCTGACTAAATACAACAAAGGAGTTAGTGGAGCTAATCAGGTGATCCTCAGTACAGGTTTGGTTGATAGCCTATCTGGCACTGGCGGTATCTTGACCAACACCACATAAATGAACTCAATTGCACACACAGGGATGTGAAATAACTTGGTCCAAAACAAGTCCGATTCATACCTTGTTCAAAAGTCTTGTGAGATAAAGTACAGTCATGGCTAGTTAGTTAAAACATCTGAGTCTCAGAAAACCTTAACTACATTCGAAACCAACTTGCTATATTTTAGTCTCGCCATACCAAAAAAAAAAACATGTATGCCTACAAAGCTATTCACCGCAGCAATCGCCTAGGACAAAAAGCCATAAAGTTCTAAACAGTCTATGGTGCGACTACCAAACATCACAAATTCAATTCATCCATTCCATTTGCATATCATATAAATTACAAACATTCACATTTTATCAACAACATATGCATTCATCACTATAACTTAACATGCATACATCCATATTCATCAATCATCATGCATAAAATCAAATCATCACATGCGCATAAACAAAATAAAGTTTGTATATATATATCATCAAAAATGCTCGTAGGCTACAAAGAGTTGGTCCTCTGACCCCGCAACAAAATCCAAAATCTCAAAACCCCCAAGCCTAAGGCATCGGCCACCATGATCACGTAGGATCGGTGCGATGGGAACTACCCCCCATGGTGTGGGTCCTATGGGACCCCTTAGGGTGGCTGTTGCTAGCCCTCGCATCATGCCTACTATCGCCTCCCTCATCCAATCGCCTACGATGAGATGATGCTGACTGCTCAGTATCACTGCCCCTCATCCGGCGTGACGACCCACCTCTCGAGGGCTCAGGTAACCACCCATCGAGGTGGATAATCTCTCCCTCCATATCCATCCGATGTCGAGACCAATCTGCCTCCCTCACAACCATTCTGCCTCCCATCGATGGTAGTAAGCTACTGCATCATCGCGCTACACCATCCGTAGGAGATCCCTCTCCTATGTAGTGCTGGTGTCCCCATCCCCCTGATGGTGTGCAATGAATGCGCTCTCCCACTCTACCAGTGAGCCCGTAGGAGATCCCTCTCCTGCAAAGCTTCCCCCAACTCCTCATCCCACCTCTACAGTAGCTCCACCAACCGTGCAATCTCTAGCGTAGCCTGGACTCCATGTCCTCCACTTCCTAAGGCATAGGCATATCTAGAATAATAGCCTACTCTGGCTCCCACTACTCCATGATGTCCTACATCTTCGGCTGATCTAGAACCCCCACATCCTCATCCTCCACCTCCACCATATCTGCATCCTCTCGAGGAGCTCCCCAAGCATCTCTTGGTGCCTCGACACCCTCCCCGCCCATGGCTGCTGCCTCCACACCTCCTAGTGGCCCCTCTCCCCGCCATCACCGTAGTACCCACCATTGGTCATACTCTACGGTAGTCCCGATGTCATCCACATCCGGGACATCGATCACTACATCTGAATCCTCGCCTAGTGGCATGATGACCGGTCGATCTAGAGTCCTCTCGTCCCCCCGATGTCGATAGACCATGGGCTCACCAGGCAACCCCTGGCGCACCCCAAACTATCATGTCACCCGGCTGTAAGGGAAGAACTCATGCTCGGTCCCATGCCACCCAATCAGCCATCGCTCCCTACGTACCCATCGAAGCCACTCTCCAGCCTCTGGCAAGGCTGGATAGTCTCGATAAGGGCACCAAGACACCTCCCCTAGAGTAAGCCCAGCGAAGGCATCGACATAGTGCCCTACGACACCTGCCCACCATCGACTCTGTCCCTGCTCCTCAGACCACCGCCATAGAGCCGCATACCCTATATCCTTATCTACCATCTCTGCCTGCGTCATCCATGGTAACCCCCTGGTCTCTCCATCGCTATGTGCTGCCAACCCCAACTCTGCAATAGATAGCTATAGTTGATCCCCTTCCACTTCGATAGTGGACCTCATATAGCTCCCCATAGAGCTACGCCAGTTTGTCCCCATCTCATGATCAAAGGCTCCTGCATCGAACACTCCACCAGTCGATAGACCACATCCAGTAGGTTCCATGGGAACCTCACACCTGATGAGTCAGGTAGCAGCATGTTGGAAATGAGGCCCATAAGCAATGCGTGCCTCACTCCCAACACCCCCCTCTCAAACCACCATCGAACTAGAATCTCGCCCATCTGGCAGTCAACCTCTGCCATCTCCATTGGACCATCCACCCCCAACTCCTCCCCATGCCTGAAGCATCGTATCAGCACCACTATCCGTTGATCCCGCGACGTCGTCCTGATCGTAGTCCATCTATCGAAATCCGTAGAAGCCGATAAACATCCTCCAAGGTCACTGTCATCTCCCTTGTTGGGAGATGGAAGGTGTTGGTCCGGGGATCCCACAGGTTGATCAGGGCCATCAGATAGGCCCGATCCTTGACCACAGGCTCCAGTCGAGCCACCTGCTTGAGCCCAAGGGCATCAAGCCACTCCCAGTCAGCCACAGTTAGCGCCCCCTGCTTCGCAAAAGCAGTAGGTACACGATACCGGCTCTTCACAACCTGCAAAAGAAAACAACACAAAAACATTAAAAAAAAAAAAATTCACCTAGGTTTTAACTACGTTTTCGCTCAGTTTTAAGCTAAGTCTTGGTTTGTGTTCAGCTCAGTTTTAGGGTTTCAATTTTAATTTTGAAAAGCAACATAACAAAGAAAATTAAACAAATCACTTGCAGTTTTAAAACATATAACAAAAGCAATAATGCTAAGGAGCACTTACTGGTCTCGCTTCGGCTCTACCGCTCGATCCGGTTTGTGCACTCATGATGTTGGGAGAAATTTGGTAGCGCTTCGCTTCACAGAATTGACCTCCTCCTCCTCAGAGCTCCAAATCGCCAAAAAAAACAAGTGCAAATGAGCCCAAAACCTAGTTTTGGCCTTTAAATAGGCTTTTGAGCTTGTAATCGTTCCTCCCTGGAATGAGCACTCTGGTTAGCGCTCGTTCCACCCTAGGATGAATACTACATAGGAATTCGTCCCACCCTAGAATGAATTCAGCACACAAATTTCAAAAATAGAAAAAAATGCACAAAAATGCACCAAAAGCAATAAACTTGTCCAATGAGAGTGCTTTTGCACTTGACATTTTGGGCATGCAAAATAGATGTCGGGGTCACAAATCCTCACTATCCTACTCCCTAAGAAGGCTACCATAGCTGGACCGCTCCATGGGAAGATGGATCTTCGAGAATTTCATCCCCAAACGGTATCCCCAAAAGGGTCAAAACCCACCCAAAAATAGCAATAGAGTTGCCGAACGAAGGTGCCTTCATGCTTGAAATTCTTGGCATCCAAAATAGATGTTGGGGTTATAAATTATCACTATCCTACTCCCTAAGAAGGCCACCATGGCCGGACCGCTCCACGGGAAGACGGATTTTTGACAATTTCAGCTCCAAAAGGCGTCGCCAAAAGGGTTAACACCCACCAAAAATAGGTCTAAATGTCAGAAAACTGCACACACATTCAAAGATAAATCTCTGAAGGCACCCTTACCTAAGTCATCTTGGGTCAAGCGACTCATCACTTTTCTCATGTAGGTCATTCCCTCATCGATTCGTCGCTTGAGGGGGTAGTCACACTTAGTCACCAATCAACAAATACACACCCAATCATGGAAATAGCATGCATTCAAAGAATCATTGACAAAGACAAATCACGCTCCTGCTTGGGGCAGTAAACAAGCAATAATCACAAGCTGATCAAATCACTTGGCATTCATGAATCATGAACTCAAGGTTCCCATAGACAAAAGGTTGCGCCCTTTGCCTATTCATGACTGATCAATGTCCAAGCTCAAGTAACACCTCACCGAAAAAGGTTAACACTTGAACTGAGTTCCTTCGCTCGTCAGAAGCAAGGATTCAAGAATGCATGCCCTTTTCATGCTTGGGGCATCAAAATTTGGTTAGGTTACTAAGAAACCCTAATCATTAGTGCTTTGGTTATCTATTTTTGCTCGACGTTGTGCCATGCACAATGCATCCCAAAAAGGGGCATCTGTAGACACCAAAATAACACCAATCCGATTATGTGACTACAAACACTAATCGCTTTGACACACATAGCCCCAAGGGCAGCCCCTAGAGGTTAAACAGTGGTCCTAACCACTCTCACAATAGTTTTGGAAGGCCAGAGATCATTTTGGCACCTTCAGGCACTTTGCTCAATATCCGTTCCACCCTGGAACGAATTCAAACTAGGATTCGCCCCACCTAGGGATGAATTCTGAATTCGCTCCAGGGTGGGGCGAATTGCAGGTTTGATGGGAAAAAAGTCAAATCTTGACAAATGGCAGCTCAGATCCACCACTCAATGCTTCCTTCATCGCATGGGAGTATGGGTGAGCGTTTTCGAGCGTTAGAGGCATTTGCAAGGTCAGTCATGAAGTCCCAATTCAGGGAGGAATCTCCTTCCCCCTCGGGAAGGCATGGTTGCCATGTGGCGCCTCTGCATGCCCATTTCAAGAGACCTCCAGGTCTATAAATTGGTGAGTTTCCTCACCCCAAAATATACAGAGAAGGAGCATTTTAGAGCAACGAAGTGCTGCCATTTTATTTACATACCTCACACCTTTTGGATTTGCACCTTTCACATCCTTGATCTCCTTTAGAGGGGAGGTCATTGGGTGACTATTGGGAGGATGAATCTTGAGCCCAAAACCTGACATTTGGCCACAATATCCCACCAAATTTTTCGACAATACCCCACAAGAGGTTTTGGACCCATCCCAAGTGGATTGGTGCCGAAATCAGGCCCCAAACGGTGGGCGGCCTGCCCCATGGGCGCCCCCTCCCACACTGCCACAATCTTAATCGCCCCTTTTCAGAATGATGGGAATTCCATGGTAGACTTGTTTTCTTTCATTTTTGCATTCAGTTCTATGATGCTTAGATAGGTTGTCATTTGAATTTCGTCTCATTTTGAACAATTTTGACCATATTTCTATCTTTGCTCGCTTCTACTAACTTGCAGGTAGCATCATCAAATTCCTACTAATGGAGGCCAAATTGGGAAAATATGACCATCTGGGTCTTCCCAAAATGCCCCCAATTAGCTAACCCCAAGTTTGCAGGTCTTTTGGAGCTTCCTAGGTAGGACATTGGGATAGTACCTTTTCGGCATTTTGTTGTAGGTGAATTCGTCCCACCCTAGAGCGAATTCAAATCGGTGAGGAATTTCTTGACTGTTCTTTTTGTAGTGCCCTCTTGGTGATGTCTTGATGCCCCTATCAAATTTTTAGAGCATTTGGATTCATTTTAGTCATAGTTTAATTCATTTTTCTCATTCATTTATCGTAGGCTTGGGGATTGCATGTTTTGTTTTATCTGTAGGTGCTACTAACTATTTCTTGTTCCTTTGAATGTAGGGTTTGAACATTGGAGGAGCAGCAAGGAATCAAAATTCGTAGACACAAGTGGTGGTGACGTTTGGTCCGCCCATCTTACATGTGGGCACGCGAAAGAAGGAAAGGCTACCCATGGATGTAACGAAGAGACGCATGCTTAAACGCTCCTAGCCCTTGGAAAGGGAAGGATGCGCATTGTAACTGAGTTCTGAAATATATCAATAAAAAGGGCTGTCTTCTTTATTCACATTGTGTTTCATTTCGATTCGTCATGCCTTTCTCTCTTTTCATGCACTTTTGAATTCCTAGGAATTAGCATCAAGTCTAAGTTTAATTTGCATCGCATCTTTGCTTTCTTTTTTGCTTCTATATCCTCGTGCTTTCAGTGCCTAAAGTACACATTCGAAGGGTAGGTGCATGTAGTCTCGATAGACTTAGAGCCCTTCAAGTATTGCAATGCGGTGCAGTTGATGTCGTAATCAACCCTTCCATCGACACATTTGGATTTTTAGTTGAATCCATCTAAATAGGGTCTGATTCCGCATGCATCCCATTGTTAAGTCCCTCAAATCCCTAGCTAGGTCCATCTTCATCGTCTGGTCCTTCACCAACGATGCCACCTATGGTGGCCACATCGAAGGACAATGGGAAGAAACCCCTGGAAGAGGCACCGCCATCAGTCTCAACCATCTCTACCGAGGAGATGCCTAGCTGAATGGAAGTTGAGATGCCTAGTTCACCCGACATGGAGTGGACTCAAGAAGAACTCCCATTCCCTCCCCTCAACCACCAATGATCACTGTTGATATGGCCAATACGGGCCTAGGGGAGTACCTAGTGCGGAACATTGTAGCAACACCCGCACTTGAGTCCATGCAGGACATGGGGAGACCTCGCCTCCCCATCGGCACTATTGTTCCTCTAGGCTACCCACCAAACTAGACAAATTTTGTGTATGGGGGCCTCGATAATGGCATTGAACCTTACCTGCAAGAGGAAGAAGATGAAGAGCCCTTTGCTGAGGACGTCAACTATTTGTCCAACCCAGACTTCGCTTTGAGATATCTTGGCCAATGTAATTGGCATGGATATGGGTTAGGCAGGTATGAACAAGGAGTGTGCATTCTTTGCCAACCAAGATATCAGATGCCATATGACAAATCAGGAGTAGGGTTCAACCACCCCCTGCCCCTTGACATCTTGGTAGAGAACATGCAAGGCCTAGGGATAGGCAACAAGGATGGGTTGGCACAAGATCCATATGCCAATCCTAACACAACATATACATTGGGGGATTATCTCCCATTGTTGACAACACACCTTGTTGACCTTGATAACCCTGTCCCTTTGATCGAGAAAGGAGAAAGTTCGAGAACTCACCTACAAGAGGGATATAGACAAGGTCAAGAAGGATCTTCGAAAGATGAGTCAGAATATGAGGTAGCATCATGGGACCCTTTCAAATCGATAGCAATCACTCGCAAGTGACCCCCATGGATGACTATCAAGAAAGCTTATTGGCAATGTTCCCCTTGAATGCTCCAGTCGAGCAAGGGCCACCTCAAGAAAATCAGGTCCTCCCATAGAGAGCGAAACAACCCCGATGGGACCAGATCAATTTGCTCGAGCAAGATGAGCCTCACATGCCACAAATAGTTGTCGAAGCCAACGAAGGCCTATGGATCTCTGATAGTGATTATGAAGATGAGACTGAGATGGCATATCTCAATCATATGCGGCAGCAAAAATACCCCATGGACATTGATGACATGTTTGAACAACTAAACATGGGGCCAAGGCATAGGTGGCACCTAAACCAAGCACAGTTGGACCAAGTGCTGCACCCGCCACTTTAGGCATATAGAGAGCACCTTCCGCCCAGAGACCCTATAGAGCCATCAGTGCCAAGGGTAGACCCTATCCTTTTATCCACACATAGGGCCGATCCATTTGTGCCAATACCCATAGAGCCATATCCAGAGCACAAATATCACCAAGGAAGTCCGAGTCACCACACCCACGGTAATGGAGACCAAATTCATTTCATCAACATGATCTCCATTGACTTAACCGCCCCCATCCACAATCCAACCGATCCAACATGACCATTGTATCTAGACCTAGATGCCATAGACTGGGATCATGCTCGACTCACCACCATCCCCATAGAGTACTGGCCTTGCGGTGAGATGCTTCATTTCACCCCAGGACCAACTCAGGATATCTTCCATGTTGAAGAGGAACCCGATGTTCCAAACGTAGATCTAAATTTAGCAAATGATATCCACCTGATCCCAACTCCACACCAGTTGGAGGACGGGTCCCACATGTCAGTCGAAGAGACGACTAACGTAGACATCGGCTCTGATCCAATGAATCCACAAATCATCAAGTTGGGGGTAAGTCTATCCCTCGAAGAGCAAGCCGATTACATTGCCCTTCTCAAAGAGAAGAAGGAGGTTTTTGCATGGTCCTACAAAGACATGTCGGGGCTAGACCCATAGCTAGTCATGCATAATCTAACGCTTGATCCGACAGTCAAGCCAATCAAGCAAAAACTATGTAAGATGCACCCAACAGTAGCCTTAATGGTCAAATATGAGCTACAAAAGTTGTTGGATGCACAGTTTGTCATCTACGTGGATTACCCACCATGGTTGTCCAACATGGTACCCGTCAAGAAGCCCGACGGGAGGATTCGCATATGCATCGATTTTTGAGATCTAAACAAAGCGAGTCCCAAGGATGATTTCCCCTTGCCTAGCATCGATGCATTGGTAGATGCTACAGTAGGCCATGAAATGCTTTCCCTCATGGATGGTTTCTTGGGATACAATCAGATTCGTATCAATCCCGATGATCAACTAAAAATGGCATTCACAATGCCTTGGGGGACATTTTGTTATAAGGTCATGCCCTTTGGCCTTAAAAACACTGGCGCCACCTACCAACGCGCTATGACATACATCTTCCATGATCACATGCATAAAACTTTGGAAGATTATATGGATGATTTGTTGGCCAAATCTCTTTTGCGCCCAGATCATCTCGATGACCTAAGCAAGATCCTCGATCGCCTCATCGAACATAAAGTCGGACTAAACCCCAAGAAGTGCGTATTTGGCATCACATCTGGAAAACTCTTGGGTTTCATAGTCTCAAAATGAGGAATCGAGGTAGATCCAAACAAAGTCAAGGCAATCCTTGAAATGCTTCCCCCAACCACCATCAAGCAGCTCAGAAGCTTGCAGGGAAAGGTCACATCAATCAAGCGCTTCATAGCGCAGCTATCTGACAAGTGTCGACCCATGAATAAATTATTACACAAGGGGGTAGCATTTCACTGGGATGACGAGTGCCAGTCAGCCTTCGATGACATTAAACAATACTTGGCTTCACTGCCAGTATTGGCACCACCTAGACCAGGAGTGTCATTCTATTTATACATCTCAGCTACTGAGGTGGCACTGGGCGCCATGCTAGCCCAAAAAATGAACTACACAAAGAACAGGCTACTTACTATCTTAGCCGCACCCTGGTCAGTTATGAACTTAACTATGCATACGTCGAGAAGCTATGCTTAGCAGTGGTATTTGCTACCAAAAAGCTATGCCACTACATGCTGAGCAATATGACGTATGTTGTGTCTAAGGAGAATCCATTGCGGTACATGATGAGTCATACTTATCACAGTAGCCGCATGGCAAAATGGATCATGTTGTTGACGGATTTTGACATCGAATTCATTGGATAAAAGTCCATCAAAGGTCAAGTCATCGCCGATCAACTAGCAGAGGCTCCTCTCGAAGACGATCAGCCTCTGACCATAGAGCTACCCGATGATGGGGTCTTCCATGTCTTGGAATTGCCAGATTCTGATGAGCCTGAGTCACAAGCCGACATAACCCTATTTTTTGATGGTTCTAAATGTGAGCAAGGGGGTGGCGCGGGAATTGTATTCTTCACACCACAAGGGGCTCCAATGCCTCTATCATTTAAACTAGATTTCCCGTGCACCAACAACAATGCCGAATACGAAGCCTTGCTCATAGGTCTTCAGACAACAATCACCATGAACATCAAATGCTTGAACATCTTTGGTGATTCGCTGTTAATTGTCAACCAAGTAAAAGGGGTATTCCAATGCAAATGCCCAGTTCTACAGGCCTACAAAGCCCTTGTGGACAAATTCTTGGCAAATCTTGAATGGTACGACATCGAGGCACTCCCTCGATCATCGAATCATTTTGTGGACACTATGGCCTCCTTGGGGTCACTAATCCCGCAAGACCCTTCTGGTGAGATGACAACCATTCAAGTCAAAACACTATCGCAATCCACGATGGAGCGTGCAAGCTCTGACCTAACGCCAGGAATCCACCTGATCCAGATTGAACCATCTCAGGATAAGTTCTCTCAAATCCATGATAGTCTGAATCATGCCAACTGGGGGTCCTTGTTCTCCCCGACCCCTCTTAATAGCAACACAACGCTATTCTTACAGGTTCATTCCCGCTCAGCTTTTGCTAGGGATGAACTTCAAGAGGGATTGGCAGTTCATACCATCGAGGTTTCTGATCAGCAGGATTGGTACACACCCATAAGAGACTACCTCAAGCTAGGTAACCTCCCACTTGGATTGACGCACGCCGCGAAAAGATCATTCAAATAGAAAGTGGCAAAACATGTCTTGCTAGGAGACATTTTGTACCGTCGAAGCTACGAAGGAATCCTCCTCCGTTGCTTGGACCAGCAGGAGTCCGCTTGGGCGATCACCCAAGCGCACGATGGTACATGCGGTGGCCACTTCAATGGTATGGCCATCGCAAAGCGCATTCTTCGCATGGGCTATTATTGGCCATCTTTAGAGCGAGATTGTTGCGCGTATGTAAGGAAGTGCGTGAAGTGTCAACACCATGCCAATTTGACACACGTACCTTCTCAGGCCTTGCAGCCGATCCAATCGGCTTGGCCATTTTTGTAGTGGGGCTTAGATCTAATCGAAAAGATCTCCCCTGCATCGTCAAGTCATCACACGTTTATCATAACGGCCACAGAGTACTTCACCAAGTGGGTGGAAGCAATTTCGCTTACCTCTACGACTAGGACCCGCATTGCGGAGTTTATTTTACATAACATCATATGTCATTTTGGTATTCCATCCAAGATCATCTCGGATAATGGGACGTCATTTAAGAACAAATATGTGCGTGCTTTGACAACAAAGTACAAAATTCAGCATAGTTTTTCAACACCCTATTATCCGCAGGCAAATGGGCAAGCAGAGGCATCAAACAAAATGCTAGTTGCCATCCTTAAAAAGATAGTCATAGATAGTCATAAGGATTGGCACATTCAAATCCCACTTGCCCTTTGGGCTTATCGCACTAGCATTCGGACGCCCACTGGGGCAACTCCATTTTTGCTGGTGTATGGCTCCGAGGCAGTCATGCCTCTCGAGTTGGAAATACCTTCCCTGTGCATATCAATGCAAGAGTTCATCGATGATGACACTACACGGTAGGCCCAGTTATACCAGCTTACGTTGCTTGACGAATGATGCATCAATGCTCTCGAGCATTTACGTATCTATCAAGAGCGACTTAAGAAAGCATACAACATGAAATTTCAACCCCCAAATGCCCCAAAGGTATCCATAATCCCTTTGGTCAAACCAAAAGCTCCAAGGATTCCCATAATCGCTTGGTCAAACCCTAAAATTCCCCAAAGGTATCTATAATCCCTTTGGTCAAACCAAAAGCTCCAAGGATTCCCATAATCGCTTGGTCAACCTAAAAATGCTCCAAAGGTTCCTATAATCCCTTTGGTCAAACCAAAAGCTCCAAGGATTCCCATAATCGCTTGGTCAACCCCTAAAATGCCCCAAAGGTATCCATAAACTCTTTGGTCAAACCAAAAGCTCCAAGGGTTCCCACAATCGCTTGGTCAAAAACAAATATTCAAAAACAAACAAAAACAAAAGATAATCAAAAATAACAAAAAAATTGCATCTCACTTCCATGCATACTCTTAAAAATAAAAAATATAATAAACTGCATTAGGCATCGCATCCATACATGGCATATTTGTTGGTCATACACGTCATAAGCACCATAGACTGTAATTGCTAGGCAATTCCATCATTTTCCACATTCAGTCCATTTTGTAAACACATCCATCCAGAATAACGCCATCCACATTTTTTTATCATAGTCAGTTGTCTGCTAATGTCTTTAGGGTTTTCGTCATTCAGCTGTCTTTAGATTTCTAGCCAAAAATTGTACAAAGTCAGACAGATTTTACAAAGGTAGAGTTTTACTTGGATCACACCTCGTTACGTAGCATCCCCACACAAGTTAAAACACATAAAAAATTCCCAAGTTGTGTGAATGCAAGAGAAACCTACAAAGCAGTCTAGGGTACCATAGGTGAAAGGTTAGCCTGCTCATCCCCCTGTGTGAATGGTTCGAGAATGCTGAGAATTGACAAAAGGACAAGCTCTTCCCCATCCAATTCCCCATAATAAATAGTGGTTAAAATCCACTATCAAAAAACCCCAAACACCTTTGATCCCCAAAGTCGTAAGGATTCGTACTACACGCCCCTGACAAGGATGGGTAGTCATCCCCAAGGCCTAAAATATCAATGCCATTACATAATCATATCCCCAATCACCTTTGGTCCCCAAAGTCATAAGGATTCATACTACACGCCCCTGACAAGGATGGGTAGTCATCCCCAAGGCCTAAAATATCAATGCCATTACATAATAAGATCCCCAATCACCTTTGGTCCCCAAAGTCGTAAGGATTCATACTACACGTCCCTAAACAGGATGGGTAGTCATCCCCAAAGCCAAAAGGGATCAATTCCATTCGCAAGCCAAAAACCTACGAGCTCAACTTTGAAACCTAAAATGCAAAATCAAATAACAGTGGTTATCACCACTATTCAAACCCCTTGCTCAAAAAAAAAAAAAAAGAGAAAAATAAATAGTGATTTTCATCACTATGTATGAGAGCAAGTATCCCAACAAGTTGAGCAACCGAAAGATGCCTGAGCTTGAATCCTTGGAATTCTCAGCATTCGAAAAACCATCTAGGTGATCCTCATTACGGGTTTGGTGGACAACCTACCTAGCAATGGTGGTATCCTAAATGCATGATGATATGTCTATCACATTAGCTTTGCGTGTGAGCAGACCAATGTTTGCATGTGGATGAGCTAGCTTATGGTACCTTAGATTGTCCTGTGGATTAATCTTACTAAATACAACAAAGGAGTTAGTGGAGCTAATTAGGTGATCCTCAGTACAGGTTTGGTGGACAGCCTACCTGGCACTGGCGGTATCTTGACAAATACCACATAAACAAATTCAATCGCACACACAGGGATGTGAAATAACTTGGTCAAACTCAAGTCTGATTCGTACCTTGTTCAAAAGTCTTGTAAGATAAATGTACAGTCTTGGCTAGTTAGTTAAAACATCTGAGTCTCAAAAAACCTTAACTACAGTCTAAAACACATGTGGTACATTCCATTCTTACATCACCATCAAAAAATACAAAACAAAAAAATTATACACATGCAAAGTCATTCCACAAAGTAATCACATAGTACAGAAAGCCAGTAAATCCTGTACAGTCTATGGTGCCATCGACAAGTTATCAACAAATCATTCCATCCATTCCATATGCATACATCATATAATTAGAAACATCGCATTCATAATAACATATGCATACATCAACGTAAATAAATGGGCATAAAAGTAACAATAAATCATAACAAAGAAATAATCCAAAAAGAAATTCATGTATATATATCACCAAAATGCCCGTAGGCTACAATAAGTCGGTCCTCTGACCTCACAAAAAAATCAAAAACTCAAAAACCCCAAGCCTAGGGAGTCGGCCACCATGATCACGTAGGATCGGTGCGATTGGAACTACCCCTAGTGGTGTGGGTCCTATGGGACCTCTCAGGGCGATTGCTGCCAGCCCCTGCATCACGCCCACTAGCGCTACCCTCACCCACCCACCTGCGATGAGAGGAAGCAGACTGCTCAGTCTCACTATCTCTCATTCGACATGAAGATCCACCTCTAGTGAGCTCAGGTAATCGCCCATCGAGGCGGATAATATCTGCCTCCAACTCCATCCGGTGTCGGACCAAATCCATCTCCCATCGATGGTATGTAGCCAATGCATCATCACGTTGTGCCAACTGAGTCCGTAGGAGATCCCTCTCCCATGAAGCATCTGTGTCCCCATCCTATCGATGGTACGTAGCCAATGCGTTCTCCCACTCCACCAACTGAGTCCGTAGGAGATCCCTCTCCTATAGAACCTCCCCGTGCTCCTCATCTCGTCTCCATAGTAGATCCTCCAATCATGCTATCTCAGCATGATACCTAGCCTCCATGTCCCCTGGGACTGCCTGAGGCATGGGCATCTCTAGGATGGTGGGCTGCTCCGACACCCACTACTCTAGAATGTCCTGTATATCCGACTGCTCCGGAACCCCTAGGTCATCCCCAGTCAAGTCATCAACCTCCACCATATCCGCATCATCGCGTGGAGCGCCCCAACCCTCCCTTGATGCCTCTACATCCTCACCACCTACTGCTACCGCATCCGCACCTCCTAGAGGCCCCTCACCCCACCATCGTCGCATCGTCCACCACTGGTCATACTCTACAGTCGCCCCGACATTGTCCACGTCGGGGACATCAATCACTGCATCCGACTCCTCACCTAGCGGCTCAATGATCGGCCAGGCTAGAGTCCTCTCGTCGCCCCAACGCCGATAGATCAAAGGCTCACTAGGAAATCCTTGGCGCACCCCAAACTGTCGAGTCACTCGGATGTATGGGAAGTACTCCTGCTCGGTCCCATGCCACCCGATCAGCCACCTCCCCCTATGCGCCCGTCGAAGCCACTCCCTAGCCTCAGGCCAGGCTGGACAGTCCCGGTATGGATGCCAGAACACCTCCCCTAGAGCAAGATGCAGAAGGCATCGGCATAGTGCCCTACGACACCTTCCCACCATCGACTCTGCCCCTACTCCTCTGACCTCCGCCATAGAGCAGCATAACCAATCTCCCTGTCCACCATCTCTACTCGAGTGGTCCATGGCAAACCCTATGGCCGCTCCACAGCTATGTGCTGCCACCCCCAGCACTGCAATAGGTAGCTGCACCCAATCCCCTTTCGCCTCCGACAACGGACCTCGTACAACTCATCATAAAGTTATGCCAGTAGTGTCTGACCCCACCTCATAATCAAGGGTGCCTCCGTCGAACACTCCACAAGTCTGAACACCACCTCAAGCAGGTTCCAAGGGAACCTCGCACCTGAGGAGTCAGGAAGCAGCATGTTGGAGATGAGAGTCATGAGCAGTGCATGCCTCACCCCCAACACGCCCTTCTCCAGCCACCACCGCACCAAAATCTCGCCAATCAGGCAGTCCCCCTCTGCCCTCTCCACCGCCTCATCCACCCCCATCTCCACCCCATGCCCAAAGCACCGTGTCAGCACCGTCGTCCGCTGATCACGAGGAGTAGTCCGAATGGGCAGCCCATCTATCGAAATCCATAGAATCCGATAAACGTCCTCTAGAGTCACTGTCATCTCCCCTATTGGGAGATGAAAGGTGTTGGTGTGGGGATCCCACAAATTGATCAGGGCAGTCAGATATGCTCGATCCCCCACCACAGGCTCTAACCGAGTCACCTGCTTGAGCCCAAGGGCATCAAGCCACTCCCAGTCCACCATAGTCAACGCCTCCCGTGCATCCGAAAACACCGTCGACTGACGGTACCGACTCTTCACCACCTACAAAACAAAAACAACACAAAAACATTAAAAACATGAAAAAAAAAAAAAAAAATTAAAATAAAAAAAATTAAATTTAAAAAATGTAAAAATTTAACAAATAAAAAAAATAAAAATAAAAATTTAAACTAGGGTTTTTAATCTTAGTTTAAACAAAATACAAAAAAAAATTAACTAGGGTTTTTAATTTAGTTTAAAAAAAAAAAAATAAATTTTTTAAACTAGGGTTTTAATCTTAGTTTAAACAAAACAAAAAAAAAAATACACAAATTTTTTAACTAGGGTTTTTAATCTTAGTTTAAACAAAAAAAAAAAAAAATTAACTAGGGTTTTTAATCTTAGTTTAAACAAAAAAAAAAAAAAATACAAAATTTTTAACCTAGGGTTTTTAATCTTAGTTTAAACAAAAACAAAATAAAAATAAAAATTTAAACTAGGGTTTAATCTTAGTTTAAACGACAAATACAAAAAAAAAAAAAACAAGATTTTAAACTAGGGTTTACTTTTAGTTTAAGCGCATAATACAAAAAACAAACAAAATAAAAATTTAAACTAGGGTTTAATCCTAGTTTAAACGAACAAAATACAAAAACAAAGTAAAATAGTTTAACCTAGGGTTTTCATTCTAGTCTAAATGGAAAAATGAAATATCAAGTAAATTACGCTTTTGAAAATAAAAACAAGCAAAATAAAGAGAAGGAGCACTCACGGGTCTCGCCTCGGCTCCACCACTCGATGATCCGGTCCGTGAACTCATTGTGTCCATGAAATCTCGATAGCGCTCCGCTACGCAGACTCGACCTCCTCCTCACAGCTCCAAATCGCCAAAAAAACAAAGTGCAAATGAGCCCAAAACCTAGTTTTGGCCCTTATATAGGCTTTTAGGCCTGTAATCGTTCCACCCTAGGATGAGCGCTCTAGTTAGCACTCGTCCCACCCTAGGACGATTACTAAACTGGTATTCGTCCCACCCTGGGATGATTACAGAGCAAGAAAATCAAAAACAACAAAAACTGCATCCAAAATGCACCAAAAATAACAATAAAATTGCCGAACAAAGGCACCTTTGCGCCTGACATTATTGGCATCCAAAACTGATGTTGGGGTCACAAATCCTCACTATCCTACTCCCTAAGAAGGCTACCATAGCCGGACCGCTCCACGGGAGGATGGATTTTTGAGAATTTCATCCCCAAACGGGTCACAAAAAGGGTCCAAACCCACCCAAAAATAGCAATAAAATTGCCGAACAAAGGCGCCTTTGCGCCTGACATTCTTGGCATACAAAATCGATGTTGGGGCCACAAATTATCAATATCCTACTCCCTAAGAAGGCTACCATAGCCGGACCGCTCCATGGGAGGACGGATTTTTGACAATTTCAGCTCCAAAATGCGTCACAAAAAGGGTTAAAACCCACCAAAAATAGGTCAAATTGTTGGGAAACTGCATAAGCATTCAAAGGAAAACAACTGAAGGCACCCTTACAAAAGTCATCTTGGGTCAAGCGACTCGTCGCTTTTCTCATGTCGGTCATTCCCTCATCGATTCGTCGCTTGAGGGGGTAGTCACACTTAGTCACCAATCAACAAATACACACCCAATCAAGGAAATGGCATGCATTCAAAGAATCATTGACAAAGACAATCACGCTCCTGCTTGGGGCAGCAAACAAGCAATTATCACAAGCTGATCAAACACTTGGCATTCTAGAATCATGAACTCAAGGTTCCCATAGACAAAAGGTTGCGCCCTTTGCCTATTCATGACCGAACAATGTCCAAGATCAAGTAACACCTCACCGAAAAAGGTTAACACTTGAATTAAGCTCCTTAGCTCGTCAGAAGCAAGGATTCAAGAATGCGTGCCCTTTCCATACTTGGGGCATCAAAATTTGGTTAGGTTACTGAGAAACCCTAATCATTAGTGCTTTGGTTATCTATTTTTGCTCAGCACTATGCCACGCACAACACATCCCAAAAAGGGGCATCTGTAGACACCAAAACAACACCAATCCGATTATGTGACGACAAGCACTGATCGAATTGACATACATAGCCCCTAGGGCAGCCCCTAGAGGTTAAAAAGTGGTCCTAACCACTCCCACAATAGTTTTGGAAGGTCAGAGGTCAATTTGGCACCTTTCAGGCACTCTGCTCCCTACTCGTTCCACCCTGGGATGATTACAAACTGGTATTCATCCCACCCCGGGACGATTAGCAGCATTCGCTCCAGGGTGGGGCGAATAGCAGGTTTGATGGGAAAAAGGTCAAACCTTGACAAATGGCAGCTCAGATCCGCCACTCAACTCCACCTTCAATGCATGGGAGTGCGAGTGAGCATTTTTGAGCTCAAAGAGGCAGTCATAGAGGCAGTCATGGAGCCCTTAATCAAGGAGGAATCTTCTCTCCCCTGACAAGGCATGATGGCCAAGTGGCGCCTCTGCATGCTCATTCACAAGAGACCCTCGGGTCTATAAAATGGTGAGTCTTCTCACCCCAAAAAAGGATAGAGCAGGAGCATTTGGAGCAATGGAGTGCTGCCGAATTACATCCTCACCCATCGCTTGTGCTTCTTACATCCTTGATCTCTCTTTTGGAAGGGAGGTTATTGGGTGATCATTGGAAGCGCAATCTGGACCCAAACCCAAACATTTGGCCACAATACCCCACCCAATTTTCTGACACAACCCCCTAGGAGGTTTTGGACCCATCCCAAGTGGATTGGTGCCGAAACCAAGCCCCAAACGGTGGGCGTCCTGCCCTCGGGCGCCCCTCGCACTGCTGTAGTCCTAATCGCCCCACCCCGGAGTGATTAGAAATCTGTAGCATATTTCTTTACTATTTCATTTGCATTTCATTTTAGGTCACTCATATAGGCTGCCATTCAAATTTCATGTCATTCTAATGAATATTGGTTGTGTTTTCAGTGTTTTTCGTTTTCACTAACATACAGGGAGCATCATCGGATACAGGGTGATCGAGGTAGAATTTGCAAAATCCGACCTTCTGGGTCATCTCAAAATGCCCCGTTTTGCCTAACCCCAACTTTGTAGGTGTTTTGGAGGCCCCTGGATGGGACATTTAGGAGGTCACTTTCTGACGTCTTGTGATAGTCCTAATCGTCCCACCCCGGAGCGATTAGAAATATGTGGCAGATTTCTCGACTGTTCCTTTTGCAGTGTGTTCTTGGTAATTTTTTCATGCCTCTATCCAAATTTTAGCTCATTCTGATATGTTTTGATTATAGTTTTAATTATTTTATGCATGCATTAACCGGAGGCCTTGGGGATCGCATGTTTCCCTCCATCCGTAGGTGCTTTTAATCGTTTGCTATTTTTTTGAACGTAGGATCTCGACACCGGAGGGGCAGAAAGGAAGCACAGATGCATTCACGCAAGCGACGGTGACGTTTGGCCCACCCATTTCACATGTGGGCACGCGGAAGAAAGCGTACCATCCGTGGTGTGACAAAACTATGTTTAACGCTCCTAGCCCCTAAAAATGGAGGAGACGTATTGTAACCTGATCTCGAGAAAATTAATAAAATAAAGGGCTGCACTTTACATTTGCTTTACATCTCGTTTCATTTCGCTTGTTTTCCCCTTTTCATGCATTTTCGTTCATAGGACTTAGCGTTACGTCTTGCTTTTGTTTGCATCGCACCCGGTACGCCATTTTGCTTCCGTATCCTCGTGCTTTCAGCTTCTCCAAGGTTTTTTTTGATTAATACTTTAAATATGCTTGTATGCTTGTAAATTTGTGAAAATATTGTTGCAATACCTCACAAATGCAAGATACTATTAACAAGGTGCCTACGGTTTGATATTTGATTTAAATTGTGAAAATGCTATTCAAATTGTGATTTGAAACTTTGATTTGGAGGAGTTCCCTACCAAATTTGTGAGATTCAAGAATAGTATTTTGAAACTTTTATTTGAAACTTTGCATAAAACTTAGGGTTTTTATTTTCTCGTAAATGAAATTAAATAAAATGAAAAAGCTTAGGGTTAGGAAAATAAATAAAAATAAAATGCAGGTTACAAAAACTTTAGAATTCTATCCAAAAACTGTAAACATAAATATTTCTGAAATAAAACCTAATTTAATTCAACCAGAATTAACATAGTTCAAATTAAATTAGATGCAATCTTCAAGGAAATTTGATTAACATATTCAATCATTTAAAAATGAAAATACCATCCGCATGCATATTTTCACCACAACAAAATGAATACATTATGAATAAAATTTGACATTAATACTTTCTCCAGAATACCTCTATCCATAAAAAATGAAGCCTTCTCTAACAAGCAACCTAGGAGGAAACCTTTGGCAATGTCCTTCAATCCTTATCTCTTGCTTCTCCAAAAATATTTGACCTTTTTTTCATGAGTCTCAATGACTTATTTATAATTTGAAAATTTTAGTTTGATTCAGTTTTAAAATAGTTTCGAGAATATATTTTGTAACTATTCTTTCTCTGAAGAACACAAGCTTATACTAAGAGAGGGGGTGAACAGTATAAGACCACTTTTTACTTTTTCCTTCAATTCAACTTTCAATTCAATATTATGCATTGTATAGATAGTAGTATCAATAGCAGTAATCAAAGCAATGCACAAAACACCATCCACAATAGAGACACAACAATTTATGTGGTTCACCCAATGTGGGCTACTCCACAAAGAAAATATTTTACTAAAACTTTCTCAATCAATCTCTTTGGGAATCCTTCCCAATTACAATTTTTATGGACCTTTTTCCAAAGGAGATTCTGATACCCTAATCTTAATTTCATGGATATCTTCCACAGGATAACTCTTTCCCCTTCTGCTTTGGCTAGTTATCTTCTATAAGACTCTATCTCTCTGTTTCTCTGACTTGTGGATCTCTCTCCACTTGAAGACTCCTCACTTATATCTATCCTCAATTATCCTGGTTGTTGTATCTCTATCCATTGAGACTTTTTCCTTTATACTCTGTCACCTCCAAAGCTCTGTCAATAGGTTCACTTAGAACCTCCTCAAATATTCTCAATAGTTTCACTCAGATACTGCTCAAATCTGCTCAATAGGCTCACTTAAAACCTGCTCAAATCTACTCAATAGGCTCACTCATAACCTGCTCAAATCTGCTCAATAGGCTCACTCAAAACCTACTCAAATATACTCAATAGGTTCACTTAGAACCTGCTCAAATCTTCTCAATAAGTCCTCTCTAGGACTTGCTTAAATCTGCATAGCAAGCTTTCACAAAAGCTTACTCAAAATCAGTCCACGAGTCTTCTCAAATACTTACCTCAAATCAGCTTAACAAGCTCACACAGAACTTATCCAATCGCATAGAATCATAAAAGAGAATTGTTAGAGACTCAATATGTTCTAAACTCAGTGCTCAATAAATATATCAATTCAACCTCATAGAAGCATAAAGAGAATTGTTAGAAAATCAATATGTTCTATACTCAAATTCCAATCTCAACTCAAATCAATCTCAACTCAGCTCAATATTATAGAAGCATAAAGAGAATTGTTAGATACTCAATATGTTCTATTCACAAACTCAATTTCTTTCTCAACTCAAATTAGAATATAGAATAGTTTGTTTTATGGAACTTGAACAACCACTTCACACATTCACTTGACTAGGCTCAAACAAATCTACTCAACCAATCACCACAAGGAACAACTCTTTCTCACAAACCCTAGTCCAAGCATGTATCACTCAACTCAAAATGTTTCCAACAATGCTCAACCACAAATTTCACATAAAAATGATACTCATGTTCTTTTCTAACTCAAGTTCAAGTTCTTTGCACAACCAATGGGCTTCAACAACAATGCTTATAAAATAAGGTTTAATCACAACTCTCAAACCAAAAAACCTTGAAGCATTAAACCAACACTTTCTAAAAGGAAACCACAATCAATCCTTTTCTCTCCAATGATATTTCAGAAATAAACCACCATAAAAAATCAATAGAGAATATTGCCCATACCTGATTAATGCCAAGAAGTTGTCCACAAAATCTACCACACTCAACACAACTTTCCTTTCCAATCTCAATGAGGGTTAGTGGACTTCAAATAATAATTACTAAATAAATCATAACTCAATTTACACCTTTTTACTCCAACTCAATAATCACATCCACCAAAGATATATTCAATAACCCTCAAGAAAAATAATTTTCTCAAGAATGTTTCAATAATTAAAAGCACTCTCCAAATAACATCTCAACAATGTGCCAAATAAGTAATAATCCTTATTACTCCTCAAACCACTTATACCCTAAGGAAATTAAAATCTATGCCTAGCTACTTATCTCTCCAAAAACCACTTTTACTATAAAATTTATGCACAGATTTTAAACTAACTTTTAGCACCCAATAAAAAAAAATTGTTTTAATTTTCTTTTACAACTTTAATGCATACTTTGCCACGAATTTCAGAATATCAAACACATCATATAAACCTTGGCAACATGTGCACGAAAAACCACAACCAGTGCATTATTTCCCTTTTATAAAATAAAAGGGAGTTTACAGGATTTGAACCTGATTCCTGCGGCTCTTGCGTCCTAACAGCGCTTGCACACCACGTGAGCTAGAGCTCCACACAAGACCAAAGGTGTCTCACTCTCCTTTATCCTCCATGCAATAGCCAATGCAAAATAGATTCCTCATTTCTCAAGAAAAATGAAGTGCACGTGATTTGAACACTCAACCACTTGCCTCCCAACACCTTTGCACTGCTCGAGTTGCCAACAGGCCACACTGCCCATGATGTCTTTGGATTCGACCACACCTCAACTTATTCACTGCCTCTACCTTTAAATGTTTTTCACACGAGCTCTTTTCGCTTTCTAATAATCGCATTAACCACAAGAGCAAGGATGAGGAATAATAAACCTTAGTCATCCTTTTATAGTCTTCTCCCTCATATTCGATGACATCGGTGGATTACTTTTATTTTAATTTTAAAATTTTAATTTTAATTTTAAATAATTTAAAATTTAAACTAAATATTTAAAATTAAATATCTCCATCAACGGGGCACATTTTTCGATGAAACAAAAGCCAACTTGGGTTTTAATAAAAACCCATTTCAAATCTGCTATCCATGGTTTTAAATAAAACCTTTTATTTTTCCTACCTTGGTTTTCACAAAAAGACTTTCCTTGCACTTTTCACAAAACATAGTGCATGCCATCATAGATCCTTTTGACATCAAATAACCTTTTGACATCAATGACAAAATTTTAGCTTAGAGACTCAAAATGTCCAACATTCTCCTTGTATTTCTGAACTTCTTGTGGAAATGTCATTAATCTTTCTTTTCATTCCCTTGGATTACCTACATAATGACATTCATCATAATATTAAGACAAAGCCAACTTTTATTTCATTTATTATTTATTTTCCTTCATAACATTCCTTTTGCCAAAAATTGAGTCAAAATTTGAAGTTCTCATATTTTAATAAAAATTTCCATGCATCTCAATAGGCCAAAAGGGTACTCAAAATTGCTGAGATCATCCAAAAATTTATATGGTTCATGAAATATAACAAGATGATATAGTAAACTGTTATTTTTGGGTGAAATTGACATCTAAAATCCTGTAAGTTTGGTACCATTAGAAAGAGAAAATCAATATATTTCTATCAAGTTTTGAATGAGCTCAAATGGAGTTGTCTAGCTCAAGATATATCCATTTCAATTTTACATCAATTTTAGGGTAAAAGTGATAAAATTTGAATAACCCTCAAATGAATTTTTAATTATTTAAACCTTTGAAAATGATTTTAATTAAATTATTTGATTTGAGATAATGCAATTAATATGCAAATAATCAAAAATATTCAATTCAAAGCATTGCAACTAAATTCAAACCTTCAAGATGCAAAGATGTCAATAATTTCAAAGTGAAAGTAAATTATCAAAGATCTTGATGTGAGCAAAATTGGATAAAACAAAGGACAAAAAATGTTAAAATTTTGAGTGGGTCTCTAAATTAGGGTACGTTGTGTGATGGCAACAATAAATGGTGACTCTTCTGGAAAATGCTTCTAAGTATTTTGGATAAAGAACATAATCTGAAATCCAAAAAAAAACAAAATTAGCAACAATGTAAATCATCTAATACTATCCAAGAAGTATGAGATTTAAATAGATTCAACTAAGAATAAAAACTCCACTTGCTTCAGCTTAATGTGTGTTTTATGAATTCATTTTTTATTTTGATCCTATCAAAACTCAATCACCTAATTTGCAGATAGGCTATTAAAAATATCATTTATAAAAATTTTACTTTTGCATTGCTCCATTACCAATCAAGCATCCATAGCTTTGTGGAGATGACTTTGATCTCTTCTAGATCTTGCTCTACTACCAGCCAAGCATTTATAGCCCTAGTAGAGATTATCTAAACCACCCAACATTTGATTTATTTGCATTGTTCTTTTTTTATATAAGCATTTGTCTTCTTTGCAAATATTATATGCGCCTCAAGGGTTAGAGATCATCTAAGGCATAATACTGGAGTATATAAAATTTTTTGCCTAATCAACAAACCAGAATGATTTTATCCTTCAAGAATCAAAAATATCCTTTAAATGGGATATCATATATGAAGCTTTAGCAAAGTGTCGTATTACCTCAATATCCACTATTTTAGTCCATAGTTCAAGAATACAACTAAACAATATAATTTCCCTAATTTAAAATAGGCAATGTATCTTCCATGACTAAGTAGCCTTTCCAACAAAGGGACACAATTTTATTACCACTGCATAATTATACCAAAATCAGGAAATAAAACCAAAACATGTTGTGAAAATAAAAAAGTAAAAACATGAACATAAACCAAAACATAAAATTTGGCATGAACCTATACTATTGAAAGAAAACAACAAAAACAAAAACAAAAGAAAATTCAAAAATGAAAAACAAAAAAACAAACAAACAAAATGGAAACTGTGTCTAAACATACAAACAAAAAATTATGTACAAAAAATGTGAATAACAAGGATTTATGTACAATGCTATTTACAAGGCAATACTTGTGATTTCTCATGTATGAAATTTTCTAAGATCCCAAAAATGATTACCATAATTTGGGAGATGCCTATAATTATAGGTATGCTGATTTTGATGGGTATCATCCCATAGTAACATTAGATTTGAAAGCTCAAAGACCTTTATTTTACCTCTTTCACCCCACCAACTCAATTTAATTTTCCATTTTCATACTTAGATTTTGCTCCATCCAACTTAAAGGTCCATAACTGGTCTTCAATTAATTTTTTTTTACTATGCATGATATCTATTATTGAACTTTTATCTTCATTCACAATTTCTACCAGCACGGTGTGAATTCCTATTTTCAATTCAGTGCTCCAAATGCTATCCTCATTGTTATGATTAAACATGAGTTCTTCCAAGCTTAATCCTATTTCTGAAAATTTGACTACCAAATCATTATTCATAGTTTTAGACCAATCATAATTATGCAATAATTTATAGGCATCTAGGATATCTAGCATATGAGGATCATTATAAGTTTGTATCCCAGGTTCAATAGTCAATTGTTGATGAACATGATTCAGTAAGTCAAAAACATCTACCTCTATATTTTTCAACATAGCAACCTTATTTTTTGTGTAAGCATGAATCAATTCTAATTCTTTGTTAACTATAAATGGCATTTCATTATCAAAAACATTTGAATCCAACATACAATTATGTAAATTTTTACCTGGAATTAGAATGGTTGAATAGAAAGGTTGATATTCTACCTTTTGTACATTTTTATTTACTAATACTTGATGAGCCTTTGTAATTCCTTCTTTTTCCTCATGGTATTCATCATCTTTATCTTGTATACTTTCATCTTCATCAATCACCTGATTTTCAAAAACACCAGAATTAGTCACAACATTAAAAATATGCCCATCATTTTTAAGTCATAAATCTTTTTGGTCAAGGGATGTGTTAAATAACAGATCTTACTGATCAACCACCTAAATTATATCAAATTAAGAAACATTTTCCTTTAGGTCTTCAACAATATCATATCCAAACCTTTTATGTTCTGGAGTTTTCTCTATCTGAGGTAAAGGTAGGCTAATTTCTTATTGCATAGATAATAAAAGATCCATAGATGAGACAAAGCTTTCAGTCTATTGCACATTAAGTGGGATAGAAACTTCTTTGGGAATCGTGAAAGAAGTGAATGATTCACATTCTTTATCTTGAATAACATAATTATTATCTTTCTAAAACACTTGGTGAGATTCCATCTCTTCTTTCATGTCATCTTCATATTCATCTTCGGATTCAATGTCATTAAAACTATAACCTTCTTCAGATTCAATGCCATTCAAGCTATAACTTTCTTCATGTTCATCTTCCTCCATTTTTGAAGGTTCATATGTTTCCAAAACTGAATCAATCTCTACATTTTGATTAACTTGATTACCATAATCCTCATTGATGGGTATTGACTCTGAAACTTTCATCTCATTTTGGATGATATCTAAGATAGTTTTAACATCTAGATAGTTAATTTCACCATGTTGATTGCTCATATTAGACATCATTTGATCCAAGGGTGCCAAATTGACAGGTTGGTACTGGTTGGGATACATATCTCTTGGAACATAGTTCATCATGGGAAGAGGTTGTGCATCAACCTGACTCATTTGTGGTATCTGATTGTGATTTTTAGGTCTAAGTAGGTATAATTGATCCACACTAACCCCTTGAGAAATTAGTTGTTGTTCAAATGTTATTACCTCATTTTAGGCTCTAGGTTGTTAGAATAAGTAATTATTCTCTTAAGTTCTACTAGGATAGACTTACTTGAGTTTCCACTCCTTCATGAGTCGGGTGAACTCTCAGTTATAGTCTAGATCAGATTTGATGAGTTGTTGTAATCCAACGACTCTCAATGATCAACTTTGTTATTTATACAAAGTTGATCCATGGAATAATCAATCAGTTCTATTTTGTTTCTTCAAATATTGTAATGCTTTGTAGTTCTACTCTTGGGAATTCTAACATGGTACCAGAGCAGGATAGATTCTACTAGGCATTCTCTCTTGAAGGCAGTTTCATGAACTGGTTCACATCTCTTATCTTTTGTCTTTTTTTGAAAAAGAGAAGAGGTTTTTTAGATTGCTCATTTTTTTAAATCTGCAATTTTTATTTGAGATATTGTTTATGGTAATCTCTAAATAGTTACACTTGATGTATTTTACCATATTATGCAGAATTCTCAAACCTTTTTTTTCAAATAATATAGATATTTGAAATTTTTTTACCTGTACTTTTTATTGTTCTCCTCGAAGGCCTATTTCAATCTCCATCTCTCTTCTCGGACGCAACTCATTGGCCCAACAACCATCACTGCGTTTCGATTTTTTAGTGAATGCATACTTGCGTTGGCAGCATTATTACCATCGTGGCATACGTTCACTAGTGGAGACAAAGCACATAGGCATTTCATTTTTTTAAGACAATAAAATCGTGGGTATCGTTCTGGTTGTTAGATATTTTTTTGAATCTCTTTAGTAAAGAAATGCTCCATTTTTGGCGTCAATATTGATGGCCATTTGGTAAAAATAAGGCCCATTGATATTATTTAAAAATCATGGCATCTCTGCCTACGTTTTTTAAATTTGACATCCGAAATTATCTCTCGAAATCGTCGGGTGGACATTTGGTAAACCAAAGTCCATTTTGGCATATTTGCCAACGTATCTTCCTGGTGCACGATGATTAGCATTAACGGGCATTTCAAAACTCTTCTCAGATTTTGAAAAACATATCTTCTCCAACATTCAGTTTCACTGAAGACTCTCCATAATTATCGTCCTTCGGTGCTTCGTTGGAGAGCTTCGGTTTTGTTATATATTCATCTAAATGAATGAAATTTACATCATATGCATTCTCTCGAGTTTTAATAGTGTTCTCTCCTGACTGCATTGTGATCTTCAAATTTTATTGAGAAATTTGGGTGTTTAGTTCTTTCAAGGTGCCTCACTAGAGCTTCCTCATCCGTCATTGCGCTTATAGCAGATTCATGGATTTTTTGGTGAAGAATCCCTCAGTTTGGTGGGCCTTCAATCTAAAAAATCATCTGTGAAGCCATCTCCTCCATAGGAGCCCCTCCCTCTCTTCTTCTATGGATGATTTACTACGTCTTACGCAACGTTGAGGTGGTATTTAAGCTTACTTAATTTAGCAGAGTATAGTGGTAGTGGATCCAAAATATTGTTAGTGGTTTTTTAATAATATTTTTGGTTTTCTTCACTAATATCCTCTTTTTTCAATGAGTTCGAAGTGTTTCTCAGCTTTCAAATCACATTCGCTACCCATTGACGTAGCTTTGGTGAATTCGGATTCGTCCTGCTCGTAGATCTGAAAACATATATTATTTATTTTATGATTTTTTTGGACTAATCTCCTCTTTTTTCAGTGAAGATCGAAATGTTCTCAGCTTTCAAATCTGGATTCGTCGCTTCCTCTTGACGTAGCCTTGGAGAAATCAGATTCGCCGTTGTCTCTTGACGTCTCCTGTGCGACTTTTCACTCACAGATCTTCTGGTTCTTTAATTTTTTTCTCTATATGTAAAAAATATATATATTTAGATCTTCCCTCATATTATCTTCTATATTTTTCTTTAAGGGCCCTTTTAGTGGCCACAAAGATAAAGAAGAAGTTGTAATCTCAATAAAATTCAAATTATTTTTTGGGGGGTTGATAGGTGCCTTTTTATTTTGCACCTATATATCGCTTTAGGGGGGTTTGTTATTGCATCATTTTTGCCTCCTTTATTTTGCATTATTACCTTTATTATAAGTCTTTTGTTTATATATCTTGGTAATATAATATAGGTGAGGTATTTGATTTCATTTAACAATCCTTTATATATTAAAGATCTAAATAAAATAACTCTATTTTATTTATTCTATAAAATATTCTAAAGCTAATCTCTATATTAAAAATCTTACTTTGTTCAAATTGTTTTTTTTCAAAAAGTTCTTTAATATAATATAAAGATATCTTAATAAATGAAAGTGAGAACATATCATTATATATATTATTTTCCTTTCTTATCTCTCTATTAAGAACTTATTTTGATTAATTTTTTTACAAAGTAACTTAAAATTAAAATTCAAGTACGAAAATTTTTTAATCTATTTATCCTTTCTTAAATATTTCTAAAGGACAAATATATTATATCACCAATACACCATATTGCACATCTTAAATAACTTATAGTTTCCCTCAAGTAAGGGCGGGTTATTAAGATAACCAATATAGGTCTAAATGATATAAAGCCTATGTTCCAAGTATCAAATCTAATCAATACTTATAGTTTCCCTCTCGTCAGGGTGGGTATTTGAAGAGAAAAGATATATAGGCCTGGCATATTTGTTCTCTTTAAGCCTAAAAATTAATATCAAATCTCCTCAAATTACTTATAGTTTCCCTCTCGTTAGGGCGGGTATTTTGAGATATTTGGTGTTTCTTACAGGCATTCCTAAAATAATATCCATTGCATTCTCTAAATTAAAGTTAAAGGGGGAACTTTGGGTTAACTTCAAAATGAATTCAATGAATACAATTGATCCTCTTACTCCTCATAACTACCATACATGGAAACCCAAAATTTTAAATCTCATTTCTCAAAAAGGGCTCACACACCTATTAGAAGAAAAGCAACCTGAGTTTGAAAAAGAATATGAAATATTTGTTCATAAAGGAAAGATGTATGAAACAATGGGTATTATAAGCTCTAATGTAAATGAAAGCTTGTGGTTTCACATTACATATTGTAAAACTCCTCATGAAATTTGGGAGAAACTAAAGAACTTGTTTGGGAAAGTAGATCAAATGAGGTCAATGCAGCTTGAGGCAGAATTAACAGCTTTATCTCCTGACGACTTCAACAATATTGTTGACTTTCTCACAAAATTCAAAGAAGTCCTTACTCAATTTAAAGGTAGTGGCAAGGATAAAAAATATGAAGAATGCATCTATCTAATTCTTTCTAAATTAAATGGTGTATTTCAGATATTCACAACCACCTTTCTATCTACAAAATATGCTCTTGGTGCAAGTTTCAAAATGCCCTCCTTAGAAGAATTTTGTGAGAGACTAACTAGAGAAGAAATAAAACTTGCAAAGTATGAGATCTCTTCCTCTTCCTCTAAAGCCTTAGTAGCATCCACCTCCACTAAAGAAAAATTCAAAAAGAAAGAAATAAGTCCCATAACTTGTACTCACTACAAAAAGAATGGTCATTCTGCAAACAAATGCTGGAAAAGATTACAACAACTAGAGGCAGCTATAAAGGATCAAAATATAGACAATAAAAAGCAAATAGGAAAAGCCCTAAATGTCCAAGGGAAGACCACCAATACTTCATCTAATTACTGGGTCCTAGATTCTGGAGCAACTCATCACATGACTGCTTCAGATGAGTCATTCTCTTCTATCTCCTCAAGTTCAACATGTAGCATAGAAGTTGGTGACTCCTCCTTTATCCCAGTCAAAGGAAAGGGTGACATATCCATTGATGGTGGCTCTATCAATAATGTTCTCTATGTTCCAAACATTGCAACAAATCTCCTCTCCGTCTATCATATTTGCACTTCTGGAAAGGGGAAAATTGTTCTCTTCTCTCCAATAGGAGTTGAGATAAGAGACTTACAAGACCCCCACTCTCTTGTAGCCAAAGGAGATATTGATCACAACACTCACCTATTTCACTTCAAAGGATTCAAAAATCTAGAAGGGGCCTCCTATTTTGTGGCTCATGGAGATCTTGAAAGTAAAATTTGGCATGAAAGGTTTGGTCATCTCAGTTATAACTACCTAAAAGAATTGAGCACCCATGAAATGGTAATAGGTTTACCTCAAGTCACTTCTATTGATGGAGTATGTCCTGGATGTGCTCTTGGAAAGCAACATCAAGATCCTTTCCCATCAAGTGGTTCTCTAAAAGCCTCATCCCCTCTAGAGTTAATCCATAGTGACTTGATGTTTTTTCCAGAACCTTCTTTCAAAGGAGCAAAATATGCTCTAACCTTCATTGATGAATTTTCTAGAAGAACTTGGGTCTACTTCCTAAAATATAAAAGTGATGTTCTATCCCACTTCAAAGTCTTCAAAGCCTTAGTTGAAAATCAGGCCTCTTGCAACATCAAGCAAATTCGCACAGATAATGGGGGGAATACTACAGTAATGAGTTCTCCATATTTCTATCAAGTCATGGCATCATTCATCAACATTTTGTCTCCCATAATCCATAGCAAAATGGCATTGCAGAGAGGAAAAACCGAACATTGAAGGAAATGGCAAACTGCATGCTCCATTCAAGAGATCTTCCAAAAGTTTTTTGGGTAGAAGCTATAAACTGTGCAAACTATATTCAAAACCGCACACCTCATAAAGCTCTTGACCATTTAACTCCTGAAGAAGCATGGACTGGCTCAAAACCGGATGTCTCCTTCTTCAATATTTTTGGGTGTACTGCTTGGGCGCACATCCCAAAGAAGAAAAGGAAGACTCTAGATAAGAAAAGCAAAAAGCTCATCTTTGTTGGTTATTGTGAGGAAATGAAAGCATACAGGCTCCTTGATCCCACAACTCATGAGGTATTTTTTCATAGGAATGTCCAATTTGATGAAACATTCCCTCAAAAATATCCTCAACCATCCTCTTCTCCTATTGAGCCTTCTCCTATAGTAGAACCTCAATATAATGAAGAACCAACTTTAGAGATTAATTTAGAGATTGATGATCAATATGAGGAACCTATAACTCCAACTCAAAGTCTTTCCACTCCTTCAACTCCTTCCACTATGCCAAAATGGGCCCGCACCATTGTTAAAGAAGCTACTCCTTACATTCAAAATCTTCCATCATCTAGAGGCACTGGTCTTGTCTGTCAGTCTATTTCCTCTGATCCTCAATCCTTCAAAGAGGCAACTGGTATTAAAGAATGGGATGATGCCATGGAGAACGAATTCTCTTCCTTAATAAAAAATGAAACTTGGGATTTAGTTCCCCTACCTAAAGGAAGGAAATTAGTTCATTGTAAATGGATTTATAGAACAAAATATGGGCCTAATGGAGAAATTGACAAACATAAAGCTCGCCTAGTAGCCAAAGGTTTCTCTCAAATTGAAGGAATTGATTATGCTGAAACCTTTGCACCAGTTGCCAAAATGGATTCTGTTAGATTGGTTCTTGCTCTGGCTGCTTCCCAAAAGTGGCCTGTCTTTCAAATGGATGTAAAAAGTGCTTTCTTACATGGGGACTTAAAGGAAGAGATATTCATGGAACAACCTGCTGGTTTCACTCAAGACTCCTCTCTTGTTTGTAGACTAAAGAAGTCTCTCTATGGCCTCAAACAAGCTCCTAGAGCTTGGTATGAAAAAATGGACTCCTTCCTTCTTTCCTCAGGTTTTTCTCATTGTGAGTCTGATAACACAGTCTACATTTGGAGAGATGAAGGAAAAATCACCATACTTGTTCTATATGTTGATGATCTGCTACTCATTAGTAGTGACTTCGCTCACATTCAGACTATAAAAGACTCCCTCTCTAAAAAATTTGATATGGCTGATCTGGGTCTAGCACATTACTTCCTTGGGATCCAAATAAATCAAACAAATGTAGGAATTTCATTGTGTCAACAAAAATACACTCTAGATCTTCTTCAAAGGTTTAAAATGATAGATTGCAAACCGTCTCCTACACCTTTCTAGTCTGGAGTCAATCTAAGTACTTCCTGCACATCCCCTCTATGTGATGCAACTCTATACCATCAGCTTGTAGGGAGTCTGTTATACCTTACTCATACCCATCCAGATATCTCATATGTTGTTGGCTTAATATCTAGATTCTCTCATCAACCTCATTTCAGTCACTGGCAAGCAGCAAAAAGGATCCTCCACTACTTGCAAGGAACTACTCACTTTGGGCTCTTATATGAGAGAAAATCCATGGATATCATTGGCTACATGGATTCATATTGGGCAGGTTTAGTAGAAGATAGATGTTCAACTTCTGGCTATGTTTTTTGTCTTGGTTCTTCACCAATTGCTTGGTTATGCAAAAAAAACAAGTAGTGGCCTTATCATCTACAGAGGTAGAATACAAGGCAATAGTTTTAGCAAGTCAGGAAGCTCTTTGGCTTCATCAGATTCTAAAAGAATTTGGGTTTTCCAATGAAAAACCTATTACTATTTGGTGTGACAATCAGAGCACAATTCATATTGCATGCAATCCAGTTGAACATCAGCGCACCAAGCACATTGAGATACACATGCACTTCATTCGACAACATATTCAGAATGGGGACATATACTTGGACTATATTCCAACTAAAAATCAGGTTGCAGACATCTTCACCAAGTCATTTCCTTCTCCACGTTACATACAGTTGCGAGAGAAACTTGGAGTATTACAACTACATTGAAATAGAGGTCTTTACACCTCTCCTTTTATTATTGTATTCTTTGGAGGATGGTTTTTTCCCATGTGGTTTTTTTATCATCTCTCCCTTACATATTGTACATGAGTACCTCATCAAGCCATGTTGTCGGGACTCATTATTTTTTTTTGTTATTAAGGACAATCTTCGCCATCCGAAGACATGCCTATTTATTTCATAGTAGATGGTTTTTCCCATGTGGTTTTTTCACCATCTCTCATATATATTGTAAATGAGTACCTCATCAGGCCATGTTGTCGGGACTCATCCTTTTTTAAGAGGACAATCTTCACAAACCGAAGACATGCCTCTTCCTTTTTTCCTTTTGATAGATGGTTTTTCCCATTGGGTTTTTACCATCTACTCAAAATGAAACCATTGTACATGAGTACCTCATCAGGCTCTGTTGTCGGGACTCATTTGTACAATACACCCCTAGTATCACTTAAGGGGGGTGTTAGAATAAGTAATTATTCTCTTAAGTTCTACTAGGATAGACTTACTTGAGTTTCCACTCCTTCATGAGTCGGGTGAACTCTCAGTTATAGTCTAGATCAGATTTGATGAGTTGTTGTAATCCAACGACTCTCAATGATCAACTTTGTTATTTATACAAAGTTGATCCATGGAATAATCAATCAGTTCTATTTTGTTTCTTCAAATCTTGTAATGCTTTGTAGTTCTACTCTTGGTAATTCTAACATAGGTAAGGATGTAATTTGAGGAAGTAGCCTCAAAAACTTGGAAGTTAATGGGTCTAATGTTCCAATGTATATCTGGATAGCTATTTTTTATGAAAGGATATAAGATGCCACCTATTTGGCATACAACTTATAGAACCTCTCACTAAATGCTCTCAACAATTCATTAGGTTCTCTACAGGTAGAGGTAAACTGAAGGTATATTATAAATGGGGTAACAAGTTGTCTAAAATGATTAGAAATGTTGTTTGTAGTTGTGCCCAAGAAGTGATAGAACCTATAGGTAAGTTTATATACCAATCATAAGCAAACTCATCTAATGTATATGGAAATATTCTACAAATTACATCTTCATGCATAATTTGTAAATGAATTATAGTATTTGTATGTCTAAATATGTTCATCAGTTGATTTCATTCCATCATGCTTATAATGAGGTAAAATATTTTTTATGTTTTCAGAGATTTGATAGGGTACTCCAGAAATGTTTAATGGACTACAATAACCACCTATCTAGGTTTCAATTCCTACCATTGATGTCATAGGTAATAAATGGTTTTGGCTTTAACATGCAGAGATATGTATGAAAAATTCTCAATAATTTAACCATAACCATATTTTCAAATTTATAGAAAATTAATGCAACATAAATTGAAAATTTTCAAAAACTTTTTTTTTAAATAAATTTAAACAATTTCAAATGCTAAAAATCAAATGTGTTACCTTCAACCATCCTTCTAGTGCTAATTTTGTTGAGTGATATTTTTGCCCTATTACGAAAATACACTCACAGTTAGGATCCTGTTAAGCAATCCTCTCTTGCAAAAACTGTTATTAGTTTATCTAAGGTTATGTTTGATTAATGCTTTAAAATATCCTTGTAAATATGTAAAAATATTACTATAATGCCTTAGAGGTGCAAGTTATTGTTAACAAGAGGCATGTGGTTTTATATTTGATTTAAACTATGAAAATGCTATTGTTCATGAAATTAATTCCCCAAATGTAAGATTAATAATCAAATATTGCCAATAAACTTTATAAAATGCAAATTTTTGAATTTAACCTTAAAAAAATAATTTTAATTAAATTTATCCCATATAATTAATGTTTGAAATTAAATTATTATTATTTGTAAAATTTAATTAATTAAAACTGCAATGTTTATTTCAGAAGGTGAAATACCGAGAGTTTAATAAAATTAAATAAACATTGTTAACCTAATGTAAAATTTGAAACTTCCCATAAAACTTAGGGTTTTGACTTTCTTGTGAATGAAATTAAATTAAATTAAAATCTAGGAGGAAACATTTGGCAATGTCTTTAAATCCTTCTCTCTCACTACTCCAAAAATATCCCAACCCTTTTTCATGAGTCTTAATGATATTTATAATTTGAAAATTTTAGTTTAATTCAGTTTCAAAACAGTTTTGGGAACGATTTTGTAATTATTTTCAAACTTCTTGTGGAAAAATCATTAATATTTATTTTAATTACTTTGTATTACCTACATAATGATATATTTATCATAATATTAAGACAAAGCCAACTTTTATTTCATTTATTATTCATTTTTCTTTGTAACTTTCCTTTTGCCCAAAATTGAGTTAAAATTTAAATTTCTCATATTATAATGAAATTTTCCATGCATCTCAATAGGCCAAAAGGGTACTCAAAATTTTTGAGATCATGCAAAAATTTATCACCATTCATGAAATATAATATTTTAAAGTTTACAAGCTGATATAGTAAACTGCTATTTTTGGGTTAAATTGATATATGAAATCCTATAAGTTTGGTACAATTAGAAAGAGTAAATCAATATATTTCTACCAAGTTTTGAATGATCTCAAACGGAGTTGTCTAGGTCAAGATATATCCATTTCAATTTTACATCAATTTTAGAGCAAAAGTGATAAAATTTGAATAACCCTAAAATGAAATTTAATTATTTAAATGAAATTTAATTATTTAAACCTTTGAAAATGATTTTAATTAAATTATTTGATTTTATATAATGCAATTAAGATCCAAATAATCAAAAATATTCAATTAGAAGCATTGCAACTAAATTCAAACCTTCAAGATGCAAAGATGTCAACAATTTCAAAGTGAAAGTAAATTTTCAAAGACCTTGATGCGAGCAAAATTGGATAAAACAAAGAACAAAAAAACCAAAATTTTGAGTGGGTCCCTAAATTGGGGTACGTTGTGTGATGGCAATAACAAGGCTGATTTATTCTACTTCTTTGAGGTGAAGTCTTCAATATTCGATGGAGATCACCAATCTCCTATCTTCACTAGGACTCTTTTCTGGAGTCTCTTAAATATACTTCTTGCAATCTTCAATGGAGATCACCAATATCCAATCTTATCTTGGACTCTTCTTTGGAGTCTCTTCTTCCTTAAGTCTTCAACAAGGCTCCTATGGCCTTTTCTTCTTCTCCTCTCTACAAATCTACAATCTCTAGCAATAGGATATTTTCTATAGACCTCCAAATATTCTATATTTCATTTGTTGCTTCTAGTATTGGATTGATTCCAAATAAGATATTCTTTTTAGCTCTATGTAGGAAGCTTTTTAACTTTTCTTTGAATCTCCTTTTTCCTGCAACAAAGTATTAGGACTGTAATGGAAGAAATTCAAAATCTAGAGATGATCAATCTTTACTAGTTGATTTGTCAATCTAGTGGAATCCTTATTGAGTCCTAGTCTTTACAAGTTTTTATACAACCCTGTGGAAAGACTAGCAAAATGCAATCTCAAAAATTTTGTAATGAGATTTCTAGATTTTTCTCAATCTCACTTGTGGCTCTCTCTATTTTCTATTTAATATACCATGTGCTTTGATACTAATGTTAGCTTTTTATGAGTATATGATATAGGAAATTCAACCACAAGATATAAGATAAGAAATCTAAGATATCTATATGATAATGGCACTATAATATGTAGGAAAATGATAAGAGAAACTTATGCAATAACTTAAAAATATACCATTAATAAAATCTTACAAAAATAGTATAATGAAGTATAATAGAGGACATGAACACTCTATAAAATTATATGAAAGAGCTACAATGTACCACACTATCAATCTATACTATACACTCTCTATATTCTCTCCTCTCTTTATTTCACTCACTATAAGGCCTATATATAGGAATATTGTTGAGCAAGGTGCAGCAAAAGAATTGCAAAAGTATTGTCATTGTTGTCAACACAGTCAGATTGATGCAGTTGATGCAGTTCAGAGGTCAGTCAGATCAAGTGCAGAAAGTTTCAAGGAAAACAGAAGTGACCCAGATTCAGAAACTGGCAAAAAGAGACAAGGAAGAAAACTGTCGCGATATCGCGACATGTTTTCTGTCACGATTTCGCGACATGGTCGAGGAGAGAGAAGGCGCAGCCGAAAATGTCACGATTTCGTGACATGTCGAGTTTTCGTTGAGGAGAGAGAAAATGTGTCGCGATTTCACGACAAAAAGTAGGAGAGAGAAAATGCACGCCAAATTGTCACGATTTCGCGACATGGTCGAGGAGAGAGAAGATGCGAGCAAAACTGTCATGATTTCGCGACATGTCGGTAGAGAAGGAAACAAAGGTGTAGCGATATCGCTACATGTTGAAATGAATAGAAACTAAGGTGTAGCGATATCGCTACATGTTGAAATAAAGAGAAACTAAGGTGTAGCGATTTCGCTACATGTTGAAACAAAGAGAAACTAAGGTGTAGCGATGGCGCTACATGTTGAAACAAAGGGAAACTAAGGTGTAGCGATTTCGCTACTAGTCAAAAGTGTAGAACTGAAAGATGCAGCAATGATATTACAAGTCAAAATTTCATGAAAAGAGGCAAGGTAAAAGCACAAGGCACAAAGTTGTAGCGATTTCGCTACTGCATGGAGCAAAGAGCGTACGGAAGCCAGAAGCGTCGCGATTTCACGACAAGAAGATTGATGACGTCAGCAAGAGCCGAAAGCGTCACGATTTCGCGACAAGAAGGATGATGACGTCAGCAAGAGCCGGAAGCGTCACGATTTCGTGACATGTTCCATTTTCGCTGGAGTTGGCAAGGAGAGTTGTACGGAAGAGCAAAGTGTCACGATTTCGTGACATGTTCCTTTTCGTGCGTTGGCAAAGAAGAGTGTACGGAAGACGAAAGTGTCACGATTTCGTGACAAGCTGATGAGCGCAAAGTTGAAAAGTGTCACGATTTGGACAGGATGAAAGGAAAGTGAAGGAAGTGTCACGATTTCGCGACAAGAGATGATGACGTCGAAAGTTGAAAAGTGTCACGATTTTACGACAGGATGAAAGGAAAGCTACTGGAAGTCGGAAGCGTCATGATTTCGCGACAGCATTGAGGATGACGTCAGCAAAAGTTCAAAGTGTCGCGATATCACGACAAGATGCAGGGAAAGCTTCCAAGAGCCAAAACGGTCATGATTTCGCGACATGCTTAAGGATGACGTCAGTAAAGTTCTAAGTGTCGCGATATCGCGACATGAGCGGGGGAAAAGCTTTCAAGGCCAAAATGGTCATGATTTCGCGACAACCTTCAGGGTGACGTCAGCATAAGTCAAAAGTGTCGCGATATCGCGACAGGTAACAGTCTGGCAGGTAAAACCCGTAGGAACATGCAAGGTGACACGTGTCGAAAAAGCCGACAGGAAAATCATGCAGCCAGTTACGTAAAAAGTAACTGAAGTCAGACAGACAGTTAATCGTTGACAGGTGTTGGACATGCAATGCAACAGCCAAACATGCATAATTGAAACGCATTCGAAAAGCCGAATATGAAGGATAATAAAAGCATTCGAAAGGTCGAATTTGCAGGCATTCTAACAGACGTATTTGAAGCATACAGAAAAGCCGAACATGAAGAATCGAAAAGCTTTCGAAGAATCATATATGGAGTTTCAAAAAAGCATTCGAAAAGCCGTATTCGAAGAAATTGAACAGTCAAAGTGCATGAAACAAAATTGCCGTATTGCATGGTTTCCAAAAGACGTATTGCAGGGTTTCGAACAATCGAAGTGCATGGAACCGAACAGCCGTATTGCATGGATTCGAACAGTCAGAGTATGTGATTCGATTGCATGCAGGATTGAAAGGTTATAAAAGAATAATCGTACAGAGAAGATGTTGCTACTGTTAGAGAGAAATTGTTGTAAAAGGAGAGTTAGAAAAGAATCAAGAGAAAAATAAGCAGAGCCGTGAGAGTGTGCAGAGTTGAGTTAATTGCAGACTAATCAGGGTCGTGCATAAAGTGAAGACATTTTTATGTCATTCTAAATTTATCAGAATTGCAGTCCAAGTTGGTGCTTGGTACTAGGAGTTGGTGCTCCATCTGTTGCAGCAGAAAATTACAGGGGTTGGTGCTCCTTCCAGTTGGTGCTGGTAAAGTGTTTGTAAAATTGATTTTGCAAAGACTGGATTTGGATTGGAGTCCAAGCAGTCATTTTTGAGGAGTAGCCAAATTGGTGAACCTCGGTATATTGAGTGTTGTGGTTTGCTCTCTTGTTCAAGTTTTTTTTTTGTTCTCTTTATTTCATATTAAATGTTGTAGATATAAAAATTTAATAGCTACACTGATTCACCCCCCCTCTCAGTGTCATTGTGTAAACATCAATTGGTATCAGAGCACAGGTTCCTTGTACAAGCTTAATCAGCTAAGGAGATCTTGGAAGAAACAATGGCAGGTGGTGAAGGATTTTCATCCAACAAAGCTCCCTTATTTGATGGAACAAATTACACCTTACGGAAACTCAGAATGCAAACATATCTCGAGTGCATTGGGATACGATATTTGGGATTCCGTAGATAGTGGATACACAAGACCCACTACCCCTCCAACAGATATCGCCGAGAAAAAGAAATTTGAAAACAACTCCAAAGCTAAGAATGCCATAATGTGTGGGCTTGTTGACAAGTGAACCGATAAGAGTCATGAGTTGTAAATCAGCAAAGGACATGTGGGATAAATCGAAGAGCATCCATGAAGGAGAAAGTAAGATTAAGGAAGCAAAACTGCAAACTCATCGAGCACAGTTCGAAGCACTGCAAATGAAGGAAGATGAAAACATAGAAATTTATATGCTGAGAGTCAACGGAATTATTAATGCAATCAGAGGACTTGGTGAAGAAATTGATGATGCAGTTGTTGTGAAAAAGGTTCTCAGAACACTTCACAAAAGATTTAACTCCAAAGTCTCTGCAATAGAAGAGGCAAAAGATCTAAACAACTTCAAGCATGGATGAGTTGCATGGTTCCCTGACAACATATGAAATGAGAATAGGACAAACCAAGTCTACAGACAGAGAAGCAGCTTTTAAAGCACACAAGAATGTAAAAGCTGAACATGAATCTGAGGATGAAGGAACACCTGGATGAAACAGAAGCCAATTTTGTTCGAAAACTCACAAAAGGAAAAGGAAAATATAGAGGGAAGCTACCTTTTAAATGCTTCAATTGTGGAGGAGTCGGTCATTTTGCAGCCAAATGTCCAATGCAGGAGAGAACCAAAAATGGTGAAGGTTCACACCAAGAAAAAGGTGACTGGAAGAAGAAACAAAATTTCAGAAAGAACAACTTCAAGAAGAAAAGCTTCATAACCAAGAATGTCGCAGCTTCAAGAAAGCACGGATGAGGAGTCCGAAGAAGAAGGAGGTGAAGCTCTGTTCATGGCACTTGAAGAAGAAAGAACAGAGGAAAATCAGGAAGGTGATGAAAATTCCAAGGATGAAGTTGAAGTGTATTTGGAAGGAGAATTGGTTGCTGCACTTGAAGAGTTGAGTGCAGAAAGGAAGAAGAATAAAAATTTTTCAAAGAAATTAGAGAATGCCAGAGACATAATAAACAATCTGAAAATACGAGACAGAGGAATTCAAGAAAATGTCTGAAGTTCTTGATGAACAATTAACTGTAAAGACAGTTGAATGCAGCAAGCTAGAGGAAGACATTGTTAAGTTAAGGATGCAGTTAGAGGAGATGAATAGAAAATTGAACTGTTTTCATAAGTTTGAAGAAAGTACTGCAAAGCTGGATAAAATGTTAAATAACCAAAGGCCTTCTGGCATCAAATTTGGTTTAGGCTTTGATGAAGGAGAATCTTCAAAGGATTCAAAGAACTTGAATATAGAACCCACAAAGAAAGAAGAAAAGATCAGGGTTGAACCAGAAAAACAAAATAATGCAAAAGAAAACAATAATGCCAGATTCAAGAAGAATACCGACAAAGATGGATTCACAAAAGTCACACATCCGAGGAGGAGAAGAGTCATGGCTCCTACTTCAAACCGGCAAAGACCGGCACCCAGGTTTAATCATGCATTTTCTGGTTATTGTTTTAAATGCAATGCTTATGGCCATAAGATTTCAGATTGCAGGCATAATGTATCTCAAAGGAATTTTACCAGCAGAAATGTTTTTTCTCCTTTAATGAATTATGCAGTTGAATGTTATAATTGTCATAATTTTGGACATATTGCTAGAAACTCGTGAAGCACTTTTTCATCAAATAATTATCAGGGCAGAAAATCTCAGCTAAGTGGGTTGAAACAAAACCAGAAATTTCCTGAAAAATAGGCACATGCTAATGAAAGAACAAAGGCAAAACAAGTAGCAAAATCTGCTATCAAACCAGAATGGAAAGAAAAGGAATCTTTGATTGTCCGGACTGCTTTTAAAGCTCGGAACAAATCAGCACCTTGGATACTTGACAGTGGTTGTTCCAGTCACATGACAGGTGACAAGCAAAAGTTTGAGAATTTACAGAATTATGAAGGTGGTTCTGTGAAATTTGGAAATAATGATGGAGCAAAGATTGTTGGAAAGGGATCAGTCAAGATCAGTGATGGCAATATAAAATCAAAAGAAGTCTTGTTTGTAATTGGCCCGAAGCATAACTTGCTAAGTGTAAGTCAAATATGTGACAGAGGTCATGATGTAATCTTCAAGAAGGAGGGCCGTGAAGTAAGAAAGACAAAAAATGGAAAGTTAATAGCCACTGGATCGAGAACTTCAAGAAATCTGTATACACTTTCAGAAACTGCAGAAGGAACATGCTTGATGGGACAGGAAGATGAAAACTGGCTATGGCACAAGAGGCTTGGGCATATTAGTTTTGACAATCTGGCAAAAATCAGTTCAAAAAGAGCAGTTAGAGACATACCAAACATTGGCAAACCCGTAAATAGCATCTCGTGAGTCATGCCAAAAGGGAAAACAAACCAGAGCCACTTTCAAAGCAAAAGAATACTTCACTAGCAAGCCATTAGAACTAATTCACACCGATCTATGTGGACCCATGAGAACCGAAAGCATAAATGGACACAAATATTTTATGCTGTGTATAGATGACTACTCAAGAATGACATGGGTACTATTTCTGAAACTCAAGTCAGAAGCCTTTGAAATGTTTAAAACCTTCAAAAATCTTGTTGAAAATCAATCAGGAAAAAGAATTAAATGCCTAAGATCAGACAGGGGAGGAGAGTTTATCTCCGAAGAATTTGCAGAATACCGTCAAAAACATGGGATAAGAAGACAGTTTTCAGCAGCTAGGACACCTCAGCAGAATGGTGTTGTAGAAAGGAAGAATAGAACAGTGCAGGAAATGGCAAGGACAATGTCGGAAGAAAACAAAATAGCTGACAGATTTTGGAAAGAGGCAGTTCATACTGCAGTTTACATTCAAAACAGGTGCATGCTGAGACCACATGAAAGCAAAACAGCTTATGAGTTGTGGTTTGGCAGAAAGGCAACAACAAGACATTTCAAAGTATTTGGCAGCAAGTGCTACATAAAACGGATTGAAGATAACCTCGGTAAATTTGAAGATAGAGCCGATGAAGGTATCTTTCTCGGTTACTCAACAAAAAGCAAGGCATACACATGTTACAACAAGAAGTTGAAGAAAATTGTTGAAAGTGCTGATGTAAAAGTTGATGAAGGTAGAGAACAAGAAACTACTTATCAAGAAAACTACCCTATGTATGAAGAAGTCATTGAAGGTGATGATGAAAAAGAAACAGAGAAGAATCAGAAAATTGATCCAGATAGTGTAAAAACTGAATCTGAAGAAGAAGAAAACAGGAAATTTAAAACAGGCAACCGGCAGAAAAATCATCCAAGTGAACAGATTATTGGGGATCCCACAGATGGTATTCAAACAAGAAGAACAACAGTGAGGAACTATTCTCTGTTATCTAGTATTGAACCTAAAAATGTTGTCGAAGCAAGCACTGATGAAAGTTGGATGAAGGCAATCAATGAAGAACTAGATCAGATAGAGAAAAACAATACCTGGGAATTAGTACCTAGACCAACAAATAAAAACATAATTGGTACTAAATGGGTTTTTAGAAATAAATTGAATGAAGATGGGCAGGTTGTCATAAATAAGGCAAGATTGGTATGTAAAGGCTATGCTCAGGTTGAAGGCATTGATTTTGAAGAAACTTTTGCACCGGTAGCCAGACTAGAGGCAATCAAGATGTTTCTGGCATTAGCAGTTCATAAAAACTTCAAAGTATATCAAATGGATGTAAAATCAGCATTTTTGAATGGAAAACTGGAAGAAGAGGTTTATATTGAACAACCCGATGGCTTCCAACTTGGTGAAAATCCAGATTTTGTTTGCAGGTTAAAGAAAGCTTTATATGGATTAAAACAGGCACCCGGAGCATGGTATGCAAGGTTGGATAATTATCTAATTAAACAAGGGTTTAAGAAAGGTTTGGTGGATAGCAACTTATATGTCAAAACAGAGAAGGGTCATCTTATTGTTCTTGTTGTTTATGTAGATGACATAATATTTGGCAAGACAGATGGATGAATACCGCAAAGACATATCAATTAAAATGAAAAAAGAATTTGAGATGTCAATGATTGGTGAACTTTCTTATTTCTTAGGTCTGCAGGTCAATCAAAATGAAAAAGGCATTTTTATTTCTCAAGTTAAATATGTAAAAGAAATGCTAAAAAAGTTCACAATGGAAGACAGTAAACCGGTCAGCACTCCCATGACAACATGCTGCAAGTTGAGCAAGGATGATAAATCCCCAGATGTAGATCAAACAATGTACAGTGTCTATGATTGGAAGCCTCATTGTATTTAATGACCACTAGACCAGATATATTACAAGCAGTATGTATGGTTGCAAGATTTCAGGCCAGTCCCAAAGAAACTCATGTAACAATTGTAAAGAGGATTTTCAGATATCTCAAGGGCACTATGGATTATGGGTTGTGGTACCCAAAAGGTAAAGATTTCACTTTGATTGCATATTCTGATGCAGATTGGGCAGGATGTATTGATGACAGAAAGAGCACAAGTGGAGGAGCATTTTATCTTGGTGACAGGCTGGTAGCATGGCACAGCAAGAAACAAGAATCAGTATCTCTATCCACTGCAGAGGCAGAATACATTGCAGCAACAACATGCTGTACTCAGATATTATGGATGAGACAAACGTTGAAAGATCTTGGTATTCATTTCAATGAACCAATTTCAATTAAATGTGATAACACTAGTGCTATCAACATATCCAAGAATCCAGTAATGCATTCAAGAACCAAACATATTGCAATCCGATATCATTTCTTGAAGGATAAAGTTGCAGAAGGAGAGGTTAAATTGGATTTTGTTCCAACTACAGAGCAAGTAGCTGATATATTCACAAAACCTTTGCCTAAGGAAGTATTTGAATACCTTCGAAAGAAGTTGGGAGTAGTCACACCACCCAAGCACTGACTAGCTATGGGAAACACATTCTCATGGGGAGCATTCAAACTTTTTAAGTCTGAGAATGTTGTGCATAGACTCAGGGGGAGTCTAAAGCAGCCCTTTGGTATTATTGGCAAAGGGGGAGAAGAAATTAAGCAAGGTTGCAGTGTGTTGCCAACAATTCCAAAGGGGGAGATTGTTGAGCAAGGTGCAGCAAAAGAATTGCAAAAGTATTGTCATTGTTGTCAACACAGTCAGATTGATGCAGTTGATGCAGTTCAGAGGTCAGTCAGATCAAGTGCATAAAGTTTCAAGGAAAACATAAGTGACCCGTATTCGAAACTGGCAAAAAGAGACAAGGAAGAAAACTGTCGCGATATCGCGACATGTTTTCTGTCACGATTTCGCGACATGGTCGAGGAGAGAGAAGGCGTAGCCAAAAATGTCGCGATTTCGTGACATGTCGAGTTTTCGTTGAGGAGAGAGAAAATGTGTCGCGATTTCGCGACAAAAAGTAGGAGAGAGAAAATGCATGCCAAATTGTCGCGATTTCGCGACATGGTCGAGGAGAGAGAAGATGCGAGCAAAACTGTCACGATTTCGTGACATGCTGGCAGAGAAGGAAACAAAGGTGTAGCGATATCGCTACATGTTGAAATGAATGGAAACAAAGGTGTAGCGATATCGCTGCATGATGAAAATACATGGAACTAAGGTGTAGCGATTTCGCTACATGTTGAAACAAAGAGAAACTAAGGTGTAGCGATTTCGCTACATGTTGAAACAAAGAGAAACTAAGGTGTAGCGATGGCGCTACATGTTGAAACAAAGGGAAACTAAGGTGTAGCGATTTCGCTACTAGTCAAAAGTGTAGATCGAAAGATGCAAAATGATATTACAAGTCAAAATTTCATGAAAAGAGGCAAGGTAAAAGCACAAGGCACAAAGTTGTAGCGATTTCGCTACTGCATGGAGCAAAGAGCGTACGGAAGCCAGAAGCGTCACGATTTCGTGACAAGAAGATTGATGACGTCAGCAAGAGCCGAAAGCGTCATGATTTCATGACAAGGAGGATGATGACGTCAGCAAGAGCCAGAAGCGTCACGATTTCGTGACATGTTCCATTTTCGTTGGAGTTGGCAAGGAGAGTTGTACGGAAGAGCAAAGTGTCACGATTTCGTGACATGTTCCTTTTTCGCTGGTTGGCAAAGAAGAGTGTACGGAATCCGAAAGTGTCACGATTTCGCGACATGCGATGATGACGTCGAAAGTTGAAAAGTGTCACGATTTCGTGACAGGATGAAAGGAAAGTGTCGGAAGCCGAAAGCGTCACGATTTCGCGACAGCATGATGATGACGTCAGCAAAGTTGAAAAGTGTCACGATTTCGTGACAGGATGAAAGGAAAGTTGGAAGCGAAGCGTCGTGATTTCGTGAAAGCATTGAGGATGACGTCGAAAAGTTCAAAGTGTCGCGATATCGCGACAAGATGCAAGGAAAGCTTCCAAGAGCCAAAACGGTCACGATTTCGCGACATGCTTAAGGATGACGTCAGCAAAAGTTCTAAGTGTCGCGATATCGCGACATGAGCGGGGGAAAAGCTTTCAAGGCCAAAATGGTCACGATTTCGTGACAACCTTCAGGGTGACGTCAGCATAAGTCAAAAGTGTCGCGATATCGCGACAGGTAACAGTCATGCAGGTAAAACCCGCAGGAACATGCAAGGTGACACGTGTCGAAAAAGCCGACAGGAAAATCATGCAGCCAGTTACGTAAAAAGTAACTGAAGTCAGACAGACAGTTAATCGTTGACAGGTGTTGGACATGCAATGCAACAGCCAAACATGCATAATTGAAACGCATTCGAAAAGCCGAATATGAAGGATAATAAAAGCATTCGAAAGGTCGAATTTGCAGGCATTCTAACAGACGTATTTGAAGCATACATAAAAGCCGAACATGAAGAATCGAAAAGCTTTCGAAGAATCACATATGGAGTTTCAAAAAAGCATTCGAAAAGCCGTATTCGAAGAAATTGAACAGTCGAAGTACATGAAACAAAATTGCCGTATTGCATGGTTTCCAAAAGACGTATTGCAGGGTTTCGAACAGTCGAAGTGCATGGAACCGAACAGTCGTATTGCATGGATTCGAACAGTCAGAGTATGTGATTCGATTGCATGCAGGATTGAAAGGTTATAAAAGAATAATCGTACAGAGAAGATGTTGCTGCTGTTAGAGAGAAATTGCTGTAAAAGGAGAGTTAGAAAAGAATCAAGAGAAAAATAAGCAGAGCCGTGAGAGTGTGCAGAGTTGAGTTAATTGCAGACCAGTCGGGGTCGTGCATAAAGTGAAGACATTTTTATGTCATTCTAAATTTATCGTAATTGCAGTCCAAGTTGGTGCTTGGTACTAGGAGTTGGTGCTCCATCTGTTGCAGCAGAAAATTACAGGGGTTGGTGCTCCTTCCAGTTGGTGCTGGTAAAGTGTTTGTAAAATTGATTTTGCAAAGACTGGATTTGGATTGGAGTCCAAGCAGTCATTTTTGAGGAGTAGCCAAATTGGTGAACCTCGGTATATTGAGTGTTGTGGTTTGCTCTCTTGTTCAAGTTTTTTTTGTTCTCTTTATTTCATATTAAATGTTGTAGATATAAAAATTTAATAGCTACATTGATTCACCCCCCCTCTCAGTGTCATTGTGTAAACATCAAAGATAAGTTCCTTGGCCCTTACTCTATCTTTGAACCTATCCTATGACTCATGTACATGTGGACTACATACACATTTACATCATTGCACATTCTAACACTTGTGCATTTATTACATGTTGAAGTAACTACTTAACTTTAATCTAAAGTAAAATATTACTCTAGTAATGTACCAAAGAAGGTACATTGATATGTACCCAATAATGTAATATATTCTCTAACAAAAAATATATCCTTCTTGATGAGATCCATAAAGGGAGCTACAATATTCCCATTATTCTTGATAATTTTCTGGTAGTACCCTATGAAACCTAAAAAACATTGAAGCTATGTGAGAAATTTAGACAAAGGCTAAAATTGCACTGTCTTGATATTTTTAGGATCCACCTTTAATTCTTCATGATACATAATATAACGCAATTATTCCACTTGAAATACCCAAAAGAAAATTTGGACTACTTTACATATAATTGTTCCCTCCATAAAAGTGAATTTTTTCAACATGACTAAATGAGCTTCCTAGGACTTGCTATAAATGAGGATATCATCAAAAAAACAACACATAATTATGAAGAAGAGGATGAAAGATAAAATTCATTAGGCTTTGGAAAATGGAAGGGATATTAATAATGCCAGAGGTTATGACAAAGAACTCATAATTAACTCTATGTACATGGGAGGTAGTATTTGAAATATCCCCCTCTCTAACCCTAATTGGATGGAACCTAGGATGCAATTCAATCTTGGTAAAATATTTAGCACCATTAAATTCATCCAGTAAATCATTAGTAAATAGAATAGGAAACCTATATTTTATAATAATTTTGTTGAGGGGAAAATTTAGGAACATATCAAGAATTATCCTTGCATCAAACCATAACCACTAGAGATGATTAAGGATTGGTGCTAGAAATATAATACCTTTTTCCAATATTTCTTAAATCAAATTCTCTATTTCTAATTTTTGAGGATGAGGATAGCAATAAGGACAAACATTGGGAGGATGACTTCCTAGGACAAGGTGAATAACATGATCATAAATCTGCTTGGTGAAAATCATATGGGTTTTCTAAATATGGAAGCATATTTATCAATAAGAGGTGATATATTAAAAGGAATACCTAGATGGAAATGCTTTGTAACTTGTAATTTCTTATAATTAATTTGGGAAAAGAAGCCTCTAACACTCTTCTTCAATATTTTTTCCATTTGGAAATAAATGACAACCTTAGAAGGTATATGTTGGATACCATCGAGACAAATAATCTATCCATTTTTATCCATTATATATAGCCATTGTAGAATAATAGAACATACCCTAGCTAATACAATCATAAATATCCCAAGATGACATATGCACTACCTAAATCTATTTTATAAAAATTAATATAACAATTATAGGGGCCCATCTAGTTTGGAAATTTATAATATATTCCACACATTGAACCTCACCCCATTGATAATGATCATCTAGAATCTATCTAATGCTAAATTATTGATATACAAACCAAGTGACTTGGCTTTATTTCTATGAAATTATGAGTACTACTCAAATCAATCAACACATTGACTTAGTATGATTTGATGAATCTTTGCATATTGATGGTATGATTAGCTTGTAGCTCCATGAGAAAAATACTTTAAGGGACATATTATTTATATCTTGCATCTGATTCTCTATTTTTGTTGATAACTCTTAATGATAAGGGATAATTATTCTTCCTCTAAAACTACTAAATCATTTGTTTCGAATTGGAATAGGTTGCTCCTTACAAGCTTGATCCCAATGATGGTGAGAGAACATCTATAGTAGAATAATTTATGTGGACACTCTTTGTTTTAGTTATTTAAGTATGGTTATTAAGGATTAAAATCATGCCATGGTAGGGTTTAAGGCAATTATATCTTCTTTTCTACTACGCAAACCAAAAATTCAACTTCATTAAGGGTATGCATATCATGCACATCAACCTCCCACTTGATGTCATGCTTAAGACCATGTAAAAATGTTGATACCATAATTATTGTATCCAAATGATAGGTATATATGAGGAGACCCATGAAATTAGTGGAATAGCCCTATACCATGTATATTTATTTAGTCTACATCAAATGGACCACATAATGGGTATAGAGACCCTTATCAAACATCAGCAAGAATAAGTTTGCCATAAAATATAATATCATGATGCTTTAATTCTTATAGAAGCCATTGATGAGCATGGGTACCTGACTTAGAACCAACCAAGTTGAAACAACCATTATTTGAAATACAATATAAAAGAATATGAGGCAATTCATATTGATTATCCAACCATATGGAATAGTTCCCTCAAATATTAAAACATCAATTTAAGGATCTAAAACATCATGAGATCATTCAAATAAAAATATAGCATCTCTTGTAAATGAATCAATATTGGTAGAAATTTCTAAATTAAACAAACCCATACCTCAAATAAATTTTATGACTAAGTGCATATGCATATAGACTAAGTAGAAGCAACCAAAATCTTACCCAAAAGGTGACTCCTAGAAGAATCCTAGTTCTTGATACTAGAATTACCTTGGATCATGCCTATAAGTGAAAGCATGAGATTCCGAAAATAAAAGAAACACTAATTGCAATGTAAACTAAACAACTTGATGCATGAAATAACATGGATATAATCAAATCAAAAGAAGGAGCACAGCCCTTTTTATTAATTTGATTCCAACTGGGTTACAATACATCTCCTCAGTTACATATTTTCAGTTACAATCATGAATAGTGATCTTCTTTTTCGCATGCCCACATTTGAAATGGGCAGGCCAGTGTTGCCGTCGCTAATGCCTGATAAGTCCTTGCTCCTTGCTATTCTTCCTGCATTCAAAGAAACAGTAAACTATTTAGTAGCACCTGTGTTAAAAACGTAGAACGTTTAACTTTAGAAATCGATAAGAAATACATGCGACAGATTGACTAAATGTGTGCAACCAAAACAACTCTATGCAACCTGCAATTCGGACAGAAATCAAAAAACGTCACCAGATGGCCACTGCCACTGAAACAGTCGGCCAATCCACCACGAATCAATGTTGTTACCTGCAGGTTAGTGGGACAACAAACGACAAAAGCATGATATATTCACTAAAATCTTCTGAAATCCAGATTAGACGTAAAGTGTAATGCAAGATATACTCGAACAGAAAACGTAATGCATGATATATTCGGACGTAAAGCGTGAACTATTTAAACAACATAAAGCATAATGCAAAACAACACACAATGACCAAATGGATTAATCATGCAACTGACAAAAAGTGTGGGGTGCCCAAGCGGGCCGCCCCGTTAAAACTTGACTTTGACGCCAATCCACTAGGAATGGGCTCAAAATCTCAGAGAATGATGTCGTCGGATTGATGGAATACTGTGTCCAATGTCGGATCTGAAGGTTCAGATTCACCTTCAAATAGCCACCAATAACCTCTCCTATGAAAGAGATTACGGGTGTAGAAGGGATGAATCGAAAAAGAGTGCAATCGGGTGTTTAGTTTGACAGCACTTCGTTGATTTCCAAAAAGCTGCCAACCTGTCTTTTGGGTGGAAAAATCCACCATTTTATAGACCCATGGGGTCTCTTTGAATAGGCGTGCATAAGCGCCACGTGTTGGTCAAAGGTTCCATGTGGTGGTCATGTCTCCACGAGAGAGGAAAATCCTCCATGACTCGGGCTTTCATTAATGCCACTGTGACAGTCCTCCAACGGCCCACGTAACTGACTGACTTTCACTGCTAGTTGTTTAATGCCCATTCTCGTATCTTTGTCAAAATGCCTGTATTTGTTGGTTAATGTGCACTTTTAATTGTTTAGTGTCTGCTTTTTTTTAAGGGTTTGAATGTCTGCCTCTGAATGCCTAAAAATCTACCCAGTCAGAAATGCCGAAGTGTCACGATATCGCGACGTCGCGATATCGCGACACTTCGGCCAAGGCCCTTCTTTGGGCGCCGAAGTGTCGCGATATCGCGACGTCGCGATATCGTGACACTTCAGCCAAGGCTTTGCCTCGGGCGCCGAAGTGTCATGATATCGCGACGCTTTGATCGAGGCCTTTCCTTGAGTGCCGAAGTGTCGCGATATCACGACACTTCGACCAAGGCCTTGCCTTGGGCGTCGAAGTGTCACGATATCGCGACGTCATGATATCGCGACACTTCGACCAAGGCAAGGCCTTGGGCACCGAAGTGTCGCGATATCACGACACTTCGGCCAAGGCAAGGCCTTGGGCGTCGAAGTGTCGTGATATCGTGACACTTCGGCCAAGGCAAGGCCTTGGGCACCGAAGTGTTGTGATATCGTGACGTTGCGATATCGCGACACTTCAGGCAAAGCTTTGCTTTAGGTGTCGAAGTGTCGCGATATCGTGACACTTCGGTCGAGGCCTTCTTTTGATTAAGACTTTGTCTTGCTTAAGACTTTCTCTTCCTTAAGACTTTTTTTTGCTTAAGACTTTGCTTTTGACTTTGATTAAGACTTTATTTTGATAAAGGCTTTGTTTACTTTTCGACCTTCTGAACTGCTATGTAAGTGGCTAGGACCACTGTGTCCGGCAATGCTTATTGCTTATGTTTTTGTGTTGCATTTTTGTGATGTTTTTGTTGTTTTGATTTTCTTTGTGTATATGTCATGATTTTATGTTATGCATAATGATTGATGTTGATGGATGCATGCTACTTTATATTGATGGATGCATATGATATGATAAATGCGATTGTTGTATGTTGATTTTTGATGGATGCATATGTTGTGATGAATGCAAATGTTTTTTATTTATATGTGATGTGCGGAAATGAAATGGATGAATAGAATTTGTGATGTTTGGCTATGGCACCATAGACTGTTTTAGAACTCTGTTATTTTGTCTTTTAGGCGATTGTTGTGGTGGATGACTTTGTATGTATACATGTGGTTTTTCTTTTTTTTTTTGTATTTTCTGATGGTATTGTAAGGATGAAAAGTAGTGCAATTGGTTTAGAAATGTAGCTAAGGTTTTCTGAGACTCAGACGGTTTTAACTTACTAGCCATGACTGTACTTTATCTTACAAGACTTTTGAACAAGGTATGAATCGGACTTGTTTTTGACCAAGCTATTTCACATCCCTGTGTGTGCAATTGAGTTCATTTATGTGGTATTTGTCAAGATACCGCCAGTGCGGATGGGCTTTCAACCGAACCTGTATTGAGGATCACCTAATTAGCTCCACTAACTCCTTTGTTGTATTTAGTTAGATTAATCTGCGGTGTTATCCAGGATACCATAAGCTAGCTCATCCTTATGCAAACATTGGTCTACACATACGCAAAGCGAATGTGATAGACATATCGTCATGCGGGTAGGATACCACCATTGCCAGATAGGCTATCAACCAAACCTGTAATGAGGATCACCTAGATGGTTTTCGAATGCTGAGAATTCCAGGGATTCAAGTTCAGGATATTTGTTGGCCGAATGATTTAGAAAGTTGCTCGTCTATATAGTGATGAAGATCACTGTTTATTTTCTATTAATTCTTTTTGAGCAAGGATTTTGGATAGTGGTGATAACCACTGTTATTTGATTTTGTATTTTGAGTATTGTGAGTTTGGGCCGGTGAGTGGTCTTGATCCTTGTGGCCTTGGGGACGACTACCCATCCTGGTTAGGGGCGTGTAGTACGAATCCTTACGACATTGGGAACCAAGGGGGTGATGGAGATTATGGAGCAAGGGCATTGATCTGTTAGGCCTTGGGGATGACTACCCATCCCGATTAGGGGTGGATAGTACGAATCCTTACAACTTGGAGATCAAAGGTGAATGGAAAGTTTTAGGATGATGATTTGTTGGAATTTTGTTTGTGAATGGTGCTGATCCCTTTAGGTCTTGGGGATGACTACCCATCCTTGGCAGGGACGTGTAGTACAAATCCTTACAACTTTGGGAACCAACTATGATTGGAATTTGGTAGTGGTGAAAACCACTGTATATGGAGGTGAATGGATAGGAAATAGCTTGTCCTTTTGTCAATTTTCAGCATTCTGGGACCATTCGCACGGGGGATGAGCAAGATAACCGTTTCACTTATGGTGACCTGGATTACTGTGGCGTTTCATCTTTCGTTCGCACAACTTGGGAATTTTTATGTGTTTTAATTTGTGTTGGGATGTTACGTAACAAGGTGTATTTCAAGTGTAACTCTACCTTCGTAAAATCTGTCCGACTTGATACATTACATAGCTAAAGAGCAAAATGATGACTGAATCACTAAATCCTTGATACATTAAAAGACCACTGACTCTAGTGTGGTAAAAAGCAATGCATGGTGTCTTGTTGTTTTTGTAAAATGGAACAGTGTGGAACAAGATGGACTAGCAGAGCAATTACAGCCTATGGTGCCTTTGACCCGTACGACCATAAATATGCAATGTATGGATGCAATGCTTTAATGCAGCTATGTATTTTTGTAATTTTGATGGATTGATTTTGGTGAATATGAAGATGAGGTGCGAGAAGAGCTCTCTATTGATGAATTTGAGTATGCCTAGAAATGAAATGCAAAAAAAAAATTGTTGTTTTTGATGATTTTTGTTGTTTTTGAATTTTCTTGATTTTTGACCAAGTGATTGTGGAAATCCTTTGGAGCATTTTTGGGATTGACCAAGCGATTGCAAGAATCCTTGGAGCATTTTTGGGATTTGACCAAGCGATTGCGATAATCCTTGGAGCATTTTTGGGTTTGACCAAGCGATTTTAAGAATCCTTGGGGCCTTTTTGGAATTGACCAAGCGATTTTATGGATCCTTGGAGCCTTTTGTTTGGATTTGACCAAGCGATTGCGATAATCCTTGGAGCATTTCTGGGATTTGACCAAGCGATTGCGATAATCCTTGGAGCATTTTTTTTGGGATTTGACCAAGCGATTGCGATAATCCTTGGAGCATTTTTGGGATTTGACCAAGCGATTGCGATAATCCTTGGAGCATTTTTGGGATTGACCAAGCGATTTCAAGAATCCTTGGAGCATTTTTGGGATATGGCTCTCTTAGATATAGAATGGTCGCAAATGACTGATATTCAAGGGTTCTGTTTCCTTGATACCGTCGAGAGAAGCTAGCCGGTATGTCCCGGGTCCTATTTTGCTATCAATGACATATGGACCTAACCAATTTGCCGTGAACTTGTCCCTTAGGTGGGACGGCAAATTAGAGTTCTGTTGGTTTTCCTTCAAAACCAAATCACCAACCCGAAAGTCCCTTAGGTGAACTTTCATGTTGTAAGCTTTCTTAAGCCGCTCTTGATAGATACGTAAGTGCTCGAGAGCATTAACGCGTCGTTCGTCAAGCAACGTAAGTTGGTCTAACCGGGCCTGCCGCGTAGTGTCATCATCGATGAACTCCTGCATTGATATGCGGAGGGAAGGAATTTCCAACTCTAGAGGCATTACTGCCTCTGAGCCATACACGAGCGAAAATGGAGTGGCCCCAGTTGGCGTCCGAATGCTGGTGCGATAAGCCCAAAGGGCAAGTGGGATTTGGATGTGCCAATCCTTATGACTGTCTGTGACCATCTTTTTAAGGATGGCAACTAGCATTTTGTTTGACGCCTCTGCTTGCCCATTTGCCTGCGGATAATAGGGTGTCAAAAAACTGTGCTGGATTTTGTACTTTGTGGTCAAAGCACGCACGTCTTTGTTCTTGAATGATGGCCCATTATCCGAGATTATTTTGGATGGAATACCAAAATGACATATGATGTTATGCAAAATGAACTCCACAATGCGGGGTCCTGTCGTAGAGGTTAGCGGAATTGCTTCCACCCATTTGGTAAAATATTTTGTGGCCGTTATGATAAACGTGTGACGGCCTGACGATGCAGGGGAGATTTTTCCAATTAGATCGAAGCCCCACTACGAAAATGGCCAAGCAGATTGGACTGTCTGCAAGGCCTGGGAAGGTACGTGCATCAAATTGGCATGATGTTGACACTTCACGCACTTCTTGACATATGCGCAACAATCTCGCTCTAAATATGGCCAATAATATCCCATGCGAAGAATGCACTTTGCAATGGCCATACCACTAAAGTGGCCACCACATGTACCATCGTGCGCTTGGGCGATCGCCCAAGTGGACTCTTGTCGGTCCAAGCAACGAAGAAGGATTCCTTCATAGCTACGACGATACAAAATGTCTCCTATCAAGACATACTTAGCCGCTTTCTGCTTGAATGTTCGTTTTGCGACGTGCGTCAATCCAAGGGGAAGATTACCTAACTTGAGGTAGTCTCTAATGGGTAAATACCAGTCCTATTGATCGAAAACCTCGACAGTATGAACAACCAATCCCTTTTGAAGTTCCTCCCTAACAAATGTTGAGCAGGATAGAACTTGTAAGAACAACGTTGTGTTGCTATTGATGGGAGTAGGGGAGAATAAGGACCCCCAGTTGGCATGTTTCAGACGATCATGGATTTGAGAGAACTTATCCGAGGATGGTTCAATCTGGATCATGTGGATTCCTGACGTCAAGTCAGAGCTTGCACGCTCCATCACGGATTGCGATAAGGTTTTGACTTGAATGGTTGTCATATCACCGAAAAGGTCTTGCGGGATTAGTGACCCCAAGGAGGCCATTGTGTCCGCAAAATGATTCGATGACCGAGGGAGTGCCTCGATGTCGTACCATTCAAGTTTTGCCAGGAATTTGTCCACAAGGGCTTTATAAGCCTACAAAACTGGGCATTTGCATTTGTATTCCCCTTTGACTTGATTGACGATTAACACCGAATCACCAAAGATGTTTAGTCGTTTGATGTTCATGGCGATTGTTGTCTGAAGACCTAGGAGCAAGGCTTCATACTCGCATTATTGTTGGTGCACGAGAAGTTTAATTTAAATGACAAGGGCATTGGAGTGCCCTGCGGTGTGAAGAATACAATTCCCGTGCCACCACCTTGCTCACATTTAGAACCATCAAAAAATAAGGTTATGTCAGCCCGTGACTCAAGCTCATCGTAATCTGGCGATTCTGAGACATGGAAGACCCCATCATCGGGTAGTTCTATGACTAGAGGCTGATCGTCTTCAAGAGGAGCCTCTGCTAGTTGATCGGCTATGACTTGTCCTTTGATAGATTTTTGTCCAATAAATTCTATGTCAAATTCCATCAACAACATGATCCATTTCGCCGTGCGACTACTATGATAGGTACGACTCATCATGTATCGCAATGGATTCTCCTTAGACACAACATACGTAGTGTTGCTCAGCATGTAGTGGCGTAGCCTCTTGGTAGCAAACACCACTGCCAAGCAGAGTTTTTCAACGTATGCATAGTTAAGTTCGTAGAATCGACCAGGGTGCGGCTAAGATAGTAAGTAGCCTGTTCTTTGTGAAGTTCATTCTTTTGGGCCAGCATGGCGCCCAATGCCACCTCGCATGGCCGAGATGTATAAGTAGAACGACACTCCTGGTCTAGGTGGTGCCAATATTGGCGGTGAAGCCAAGTATCGTTTGATTTCATCAAAGGCTGACTGGCACTCGTCATCCCAGTGAAATGTAACCCCTTTGTGCAATAATTTGTTCATGGGTCGACACTTGTCGGATAACCGCGCTATGAAGCGCTTAATCGACGTGACCTTTCCTTGCATACTTCTGAGCTGCTTGATAGTGGTTGGGGGAGCCATTTCGAGGATTGCCTTGACTTTCTTTGGGTCCACTTCGATGCCTCGCTTTGAGACTATAAAACCCAAGAGTTTTCCAGATGTGACACCGAATACGCACTTCTTGGGGTTCAATCTGACCTTATGCTCTATGAGGCGATCGAGAATCTTGCTTAAGTCACCGAGATGATCTGAGCGCAAAAGAGACTTGGCTAACAAATCATCCATGTAATCTTCCAAAGTTTTATGCATGTAATCATGGAAGATGTACGTCATGGCACGTTGGTAGGTGGCGCCAACATTTTTAAGGCCAAAAGGCATGACCTTATAACAAAATGTCCCCCAAGGCGTTGTGAACGCCGTTTTGAGTTGATCCTCAGGATTGATACGAATCTGATTGTATCCCGAGAAACCATCCATGAGGGATAGCATTTCGTGACCTATCGTAGCGTCTACCAACGCGTCGATGCTTGGCAAGGGGAAATCATCCTTAGGACTCGCTTTGTTTAGATCTCAAAAATCAGTGCATATGCGAATCCTCCCGTCGGGCTTTTTGACGGGCACCATGTTGGACAACCATGGCGGATAGTCCACGCAGATGACAAACTGTGCATCCAACAGCTTTTGCAATTCATCTTTGACCATCAAGGCCACTGTTGGGTGCATCTTTCATAGTTTTTGCTTAACTGGCTTGATTGTCGGATCAAGCATTAGATTATGCGTGACTAGCTGCGGATCTAGTCCCGGCATGTCTCTGTATGACCATGCAAAAACCTCCTTCTTCGCTTTGAGAAGGGCAATGTAGTCGGCTTGCTCTTCAGGGGATAAGCTTACCCCCAGCTTGATAATCTATGGATTCATTGAGTCTAAGCCGATGTCTACGTCAGTCGTTTCCTCGACTGACATGTGGGATCCGTCCTCCAACTGATGTGGAGTTGGGATCAAATGGATATCATTAGCCGAGTTTAGATCTACGTTTGGAACCTCGGGTCCCTCTTCAGCCTTGAAAAATATCCCGAGTTGTCCCTAGGGTAAAATGAGGCATTTCACCGAAAGGCCAATACTCTGATGGGGAGAGCGGTGAATTGACGCGATCCCAGTCGATGGCATCTATGTCTAGATGCAATGACCATGCTGGATCGGCCGGATTGTGGATGGGTGCGGTCAAATCAATGGAGATCATGTGGATGAAATGAATTTGGTCTCCATTACCGCGGGTGTGATAACTCGAACATTCCGGATGCTCCCTATGCTCTGATCCGGTTCTGTAGGTACGGGCATGAACGGATCGTCCCTATGTGTTGATAGGAAGACGGGGTCTTCCCTCGGCACTGATGTCATTATAGGGTCTCGGGGTGGACGGTGCTCATCGTGAATTTGGAGCCATGGATCCAACACTTGGTCCCACCTTGTTGGGTCTACCCACCATTCATGCCCTAACCTTATGCCCATCTCGTCCCATTAGATCTTCATGAGTTAAAGGGTGATTATTCCATCGTGCATGTCCGAGATAGATCATCTCGGCCTCATCTTCTCGAATCGCTTTCGGATATCCAAAACTGTTCATTTTCTTCAGCAACCGTTTGCGACGTTGAGGGTTCCCCTTGTTCCAAAAAATTAATCTGGTCCCATTGCGGTTGTTCCACTCTTGGTGGAGGGACCCGATTCTCTTGACACTCGTATTGACTCAACCGGAACCTCTAAGGGGAACAGATTCAAAAAGATGTCCGGACACCGTTTATGTTCTCTTTGGGGATTACTATCCGAACTTTCACCTCTCTCTTGCAAAGGAGGGGAATTACTGTTGTTGCCAAGGGTGTTTGTTGACCATGGGAGGTAATCTCCCAATGTATATTCTGTATTTGGGTTGGCATAAGGATCTAATGCCAATCCACCCTTGCTGCCTATTTCTAGGCCTTGCATGTTTTCTACCAAGATGTCTAAGGGTAGGGGGTGGTTGAACCCTACTCCCGACTTATCATAAGGCATTTGATATCTTGGCTGGCAAAGGACACGCACCCCTTGCTCATACCTGCCTAACCCGTATCCGTGCCAATTGCATTGGCCTAGATATCTCAGAGCGAAGTCCGGGTTCGACAAATAATTGATATTTTTGGCAAAAGGCTCTTCGTCCTCGTCCTTTTGCTTGCATGGTTCTACACCATGATCAAGGCCCCCATACACAAAATTTGTCTGGTTTGGTGGGTAACCTAAAGGAACAATTGTCCCTATGGGAAGGCGAGGTCTCCCCATGTCCTGCACTCGTTTCTAGCGCGGGCGTTGCTACAACATTTTGCACCGGATATTCTCCCGTGCCCGTATCGGCCATTTCAACAATAATTGTTGACGATTGAGAGGGAGGAAATGGAAGGCCTTCCTGAGTCCATTCCATGTTGGGTGGATTAGGAATCTCACCTTCCATTGTGCTAAGTATTTCTTCTGTTGAGACAGTTGATATCGTTGGCAACACCTCTTCTAGGGGTTGAGCCTCTTCCAAGATCTTTTTTCCTTTGTCCTTCTATTTAGCCATGACAGGTGGCATTGGTAATGAAGGAGCCGATGATGTAGATGCACCTGGCTGGGGTTTCGATGGATTAGTCATCCGTGGTGTCTACGGTATCGGACCCTGTCTAGATGGATTTAATTGGAAATCCAAGTGCGTCGACGGGAGGGTCGATTGCGGCATCAAATGCACTGCATTGCAATATTTGAAGGGTTCTAAGTCCATCGGGACTACATGTATTTCCCCTTCAAATGCATACTTCATACATTTGTGAGCTATCGAAGGGACACACTTCATGTCCCTGATCCATGGTCGCCCTAGCAGTATGTTGTATGCCATCTCGCCTTCCGTAATGTGGCATAATGTAGGTATCGTCTTTTGTCCTACCCGGACGGGTAGAACAATTGTGCCGACTGTTGAGCATATTGCATCATTGAATGCTCGCAGTGTGTATGTTGAGGCCGTGATATGAGAGGTTGGCAGCTTCAGATGTTTTAATGTTGCAGTGGTAATGATGTTACTGGATGAGCCAGTATCTACCAACACTCTCTTGTACGGGATCCCGTTGACCCGCGCGATAACGTGCAGGGGTGGATCTGCCATGTCATTCGGTATTGCTTTAACTTCATCCTCTCTAAAGGTAATGACCGGCTCTATACATCGTTTTACATGTCCTACAAAGTTATTGAAGGAATTTGCTTCGTGAGGCTATAATTCGATGGCTTTCGTAATTTCCATGAGAGCTTCTCGATGGGGCACTGACTGTTGTATAAGCTCATAAATGGAAAGCCTAGCCGATGTGGTCCGCAAACTCGCGTGAGTTTGGTCCGTATCGTGACCTCTGGTCTAGGCGGAGGCAATTGCACAGTGGGTTGTTGATGTTGCGATGTTGAAGGAACTTCTCTTGTAGCCGCCTCCAGGGCAGCTCATCGGGTACTTTTTGTTCCTCGTTACTATGCTGATCATTCCCACATATCCTTGCATGGGGAGATTCTGTCGCACCTCATTAACCTGAAGAGGTTTTTCCTGTGCCTCATGGGTAGGCAAAGGGTCCTTGAATATCCCCATCTGTTGATTATTTGGTGCTATGGGGTTGTCCACTGCCAATGTTTGATTATCAATTAAATCTTGTATCAGTCCTTTGAATTTCCAACATCCATTCAAGTCATGTCCCCTTCGCCTATGGAATCTACAATATAATTCCTCTCTGTATCCCTTAGGCTTGGGAGCGTTAGGGTCTACAGTCTGGATCTCTGGAAGGGTGACTAAATTTTCCGCTGACAAGCGGTCAAATAAGGAGTCCCTAGACTCCGTATAAGGGGTGAATTGTCGCCTAGGGCGACGCTACTGATTCTGCTCCCGTTTCTTATTATCTCTTTCATAACTAGGAGGCACTACCTGGTAATTAGCCTTTTGAGGCTGTATTTCTTGCACAGGCTTAGGGACATTTATCGTGACTTGATTAACTACAACGGGTTTTGGTTGCGTAGTCCCAGTCTTAGTGTTTTTGTTCCACTCTTTCTTTTTAGGCTTGGCGATTGCGCCCTCTCCTATTTTGATCTCTTCTATAACTCTGGCTTGCGCCAAAGCTTCTTCTAAACTGTCGTATTGCTGCAGCAGCAATAGCCCGGAGATTGATTTTAAGCAACTCCGTGCAAACATCTCGTGTGAGATCAGACATAGGGGGACGGTAGGGTAGCTTAGAAAGCAAAGCCCTCCATCGATTCCCGTATGCTGCCATTGTTTCTTCCTCATATTGCTTGAGGCTGGCTAGATCACTCAGTGATGCCTTCTTCCTTGTGTTGAAAGCAAAGCGTTCAAGAAACGCATCTACTAATTGATCTAGGTTGTTTATGCTTGTGTTTTGGTAATTGTGTGAACCAATCCGAGGCAGGGCCTACGAATGTGGTTATGAATGTCCTAAGCAACAATGCGTCATTATCTTGGATGCCGAAGCATTGGCTTAGGAATCTTGTGACATGTTCTTGTGCGTCCTCTTCACCTTTAAATATTGCCAATTGAGGCAACTTGAAATGTTCAGGGTAAAGAGGTGTGGGCACTAAGGGATGCACTGGATGACTGCAGAGTTGACGTAACGTGGGCTTTTGATGCCCAGAAGCTTTTGTCTCCACAGACTCCAAACGCTCTAATAGCGCTTTATATGCATTGGAAGATTTAATCTCTTCTTCCGTAACTCGTTCCCGTTGGGCAACTGGGGGCCTGTGGAGGGGTGGCTGGATAGCACCTCCTCTGCCTTGATATGGCATTTCGGCCCATTCTTCTTCTTCATACTCCTCATAAGCTTCCCGAGGAGTTATTGGGCGAGCTCGATGAATAGGAGTGGGCGCTCGCGAAGGGTGCCCATCGTCATTCTTGGGAGTGGCCTCCCGCTCATGTCTTGGGTGTCTTAAAGGCACCTCTTGGCGAGGTCTTGGGGACCTATCATGCACTATGAGGTTGTGCCTCTCGTACCTTTTCGCCCTCTGCGTTTGGGGGGTCCGAACCTTTTCGAGCACAGTGATGCGGAGCAGCCTCATTTGTTTGGCACCGAATGCGCTCTTTATTAAGGTGATATAATTGTTCTAGTCTGCTGCTGATCCTGCTTAAGCTGCTTGATCTGCGCTTGGCGGGCGGCATGTCTAGCAAATGATAGGTCAATTTGCTCTGTTGTTTTAATTCTAGGAGGCCTAGCCGCCTTTCCGACGTATCTATCTTGGTTTTGAGGATCCGAGACTTCTATGTGGCGCTTCCCTCTGTCGAGATTAGCGGCATTTACTTGAGGCTCCGGCCTTAATGGGTGATCATTATATCTAGCAGGTGCAAAAGCGCAAGGCTCCCACGCTGTACGTTGCTCTCGAGGAATGCGATGATCTTCCTCGTTCTCCCTTTCATGGGTGTGAAAGGGGCGGGCAGAGTTAGCTCGTCCTGTGTAAAGAGCCCTGCGCTCTGGATTTTGTCTTTCTGTTCTAATGGGAGGCAAAGAAGAGGTACCGTATTCACGTTGTCTCTCCTCATGGACACTATGCCTCTCTAGCGCTTCATCGCGCTGTAGCCACTCATCTCTAGCCTCTAAAGGCGGTTGTCTACTTACATTGAGATCTACATGTAAAGCTTCTTCTCGAAAGGGGCTGTGTTGAATGGGTATACTCCAATGAGGAGGGTCCCAATAATTCCTTTTAGACATGGAATGATGTGGATTCTCTTGTGGCCCAGACCGCCAAGGCGGTATGACCAAGTCTTCAGGACTAAAGCGAAGGCGACTTGTGCCTGCTTCTTGTGTACCTTCCGGAGCTTCTGCCCTTGATTGGGCTTGGCTACGGGTGTACACCATTGTGGTGCTTCTCTACTATCTAAACAGATTTTTATCTTGTTTATGATGATTTTTCTTTTTGTTTACACTAAGCAAAAATGAACACACACATACACAAACCGTGATTATCTCTTTTAAGGATTAAATAGTGTGTCCTAAACTGGTTTAGTGCATTTTGATGTTTTGTTTTGTTTTTGCAAGTTTTGAAGAACGTTTAAATGCATAATGTTGGCTCATATGACTCCCATAAATGGTCGCCCCTTCAATATACCATTGTCGGACCGATATACCAACCTCTCTATATACCCGCCCTTACGAGAGGGAAACTATAGGTACGTGAGAGCAGATGGTACGTGGAACATAGGCGGTACGGAAGGGGGGATTGTCCTGTTAATGACACCTACCATAGAAGACTTATCCTCGCACGCATGGGAATCACCCCAACAACACTCGGTCAGCTTTCGTCAGGATTTACGCCTAACAACAGTGACAATCGGGGGAAATGGATGCAAAGCTAAGCCAAGGTGGTGATGAACCCACCGTTGGTCTTGCTCAAGGGCTGGGGTCTTACGACCAGCTCCTTGGTTTAATTTTACCACGTGATGTGTGTGGGGTTCATTTTATTTAATAAAAATGAAACAAGCAGCAAAAAAAAAACTTTCCCTAAGCCATGCAAACACTACAAACCGGAAAACAGTAAATAGAAATTGGACGGAATTTTTTTTTTTTTTTAACAATTAAATAAATAAAGCATGAAAATTGACTACAACTTTCTCTACCCTTCTTTAACAATTAAAGAACATGAAATTAAAAATAAACAAATAAAATGATTTTTTTTTTTTTATTTTCTTTGTGTATATGTCATGGTATTATGTTATGCATAATAATTGATCTTAAGAAGGCAAACATGCTACTTAATATTGATGTATGCATATGGTATGATAAATGTGATTGTTGTATCCGTTGATCTTTTATGGATGCATATGTTGCCAAATCGTTTTTGATTTATATGTGATGTGCGGAACTGAAAGCACGAACACAAGCTTTGATGTTTGGTTATGGCACCATAGACTGTTTATGACTGTGGTCCCACCGTGATCGCCATTGAAAGCATGAGATTCCGGAAATAAAAGAAACACTAATTGCAATGTAAACTAAACAACTTGATGCATGAAATAACACGGATATAATCAAATCAAAAGCAGGAGCACAACCCTTTTTATTAATTTGATTCCAACTCGGTTACAATACATCTCCTCAGTTACATATTTTCAGTTACAATCATGAATAGTGATCTTCTTTTCCGCATGCCCACATTTGAAACGGGCGGGCCAGTGTTGCCGCCGCTAATGCCTGATAAGTCCTTGCTCCTTGCTGTTCTTCCTGCATTCAAAGAAATAGTAAACTGTTTAGTAGCACCTGTGTTAAAAACGTAGAACGTTTAACTTTAGAAATCGATAAGAAATACGTGCGACAGATTGACTAAATGCGTGCAACCAAAACAACTCTATGCAACCTGCAATTCGGACAAAAATCAAAAAACGTCACCAGACGGCCACTGCCACTGAAACAGTCGACCAATCCACCATGAATCAATGTTGTTACCTGCAGGTTAGTGGGACAGCAAACGACAAAAGCATGATATATTCACTAAAATCTTCTGAAATCCAGATTAGACGTAAAGTGTAATGCAAGATATACTCGAACAGAAAACGTAATGCATGATATATTCGGACGTAAAGCGTGAACTATTTAAACAACATAAAGCATAATGCAAAACAACACGCAATGACCGAATGGATTAATCATGCAACTGACAAAAAGTGTGGGGTGCCCAAGCGGGCCGCCCCGTTAAAACTCGACTTTGACGCCAATCCACTAGGAATGGGCTCAAAATCTCAGAGAATGATGTCGTCGAATTGATGGAATACTGTGTCCAATGTCGGATCTGAAGGTTCGGATTCACCTTCAAACAGCCACCAATAACCTCTCCTGCGAAAGAGATTACGGGTGTAGAAGGGATGAATCGAAAAAGAGTGCAATCGGGTGTTTAGTTTGACAACACTTCGTTGATTTCCAAAAAGCCGCCAACCTATCTTTTGGGTGGAAAAATCCACCATTTTATAGACCCAGGGGGTCTCTTTGAATAGGCGTGCATAAGCGCCACGTGTTGGTCAAAGGTGCCATGTGGCGGTCGTGTCTCCACGAGAGAGGAAAATCCTCCACGACTCGGGCTTTCGTTAATGCCACTATGACAGTCCTCCAACGGCCCACGTAACTGACTGACTTTCACTGCCAGTTGTTTAATGCCCATTCTCGTATCTTTGTCAAAATACCTGTATTTGTTGGTTAACGTGCACTTTTAATTGTTTAGTGTCTACTTTTTTTAACGGGTTGAATGTCTGCCTCTGAATGCCTAAAAATCTGCCCAGTCGAAAATGTCGAAGTGTCGCGATATCGCGACACTTCGGCCAAGGCCCTTCTTTGGGCGCCGAAGTGTCACGATATCGCGACGCTTCGACCGAGGCCTTTCCTTGAGTGCCGAAGTGTCACGATATCGCGACGTCGCGATATCGCGACACTTCGGCCAAGGCCTTGCCTTGGGCGCCGAAGTGTCGCGATATCGCGACACTTCGGCCAAGGCAAGGCCTTGGGCGCCGAAGTGTCGCGATATCGCGACACTTCGGCCAAGGCAAGGCCTTGGGCATCGAAGTGTCACGATATCATGACACTTCAGGCAAAGCTTTGCTTTGGGCACCGAAGTGTCGCGATATCGCGACGTCGTGATATCGCGACACTTCGGCCGAGGCCTTCTTTTGATTAAGACTTTGTCTTGCTTAAGACTTTCTCTTCCTTAAGACTTTGTTTTGCTTAAGACTTTGCTTTTGACTTTGATTAAGACTTTGTTTTGATAAAGGCTTTGTTTACTTTTCGACCTTCTGAACTGCTATGTAAGTGGCTAGGACCACTGTTTGACCTCTGAGGGCTGCCCTGAAAGCTGTGTATGTCAATGCGATCAGTGTTTGTAGTCACATAATCGGATTGGTGCTGTTTTGGTGTCTACAATAAGGAGACCATTGCAAATTTCAAGGATCTCAAAAATAGAAATTCTTAGTAGGAGAAGAATCATTTGAATAATAAATCCCATTTTTCTTATCTTGTTGCTATATCCCAATAATCTATTGGAAATTATTGTCTAGTGATCACACATTGCAAGGAGGATCACTATAGTCCTTCCCCAATAATTATTCTAATTAGGTTTGGATTTAATCAAAGTGTAGAAAGTATTGTTTCTATTGATGACTAATATTAATGATAATTTTATTTAACCTTTCATATTTATTTTATAAAAAATCATTAAAATTAATATAAATGTCAAATGAAAGATGACAAATACTTGTAGGAGTGTGAGGAGTACTCATCGTACCTAAAATAAAAATAGCATGAAGATGAAATATATTGATATAGTATGGTATATTATGGTTATTTCCTATGTTTCTTGATTGTTGTTTATTTTAGATCATGCAATCATAATTATATAAATATTTGCATTAAAAAATATGTTGACTCATATCCAACCAAAGGAAACCAAGGTCTTAAACATACATTACAGAATGATGATGAAACCCTTAAGATTTCATCGATTGCTTGCAAGAAAAATGTTACCAAAGATATATCTTATTTTGACTAGCTCAATGCGACAATAAAAAAGAGACAGATATCCCCAAGTGTCTAAGTGCCTTCAATATTTTTTAGATTGTAAAACTCAAATGGTTAAACCTAAATCACAATATTATAGAAAAAATCATACTAAAATATGATAACAGAGAGAAAATTGATCAAAAAAATACCTAAATTGCTTGAACATAGATCTAGCTAAAAGAGGCTTTAGAACAACTCACACATCCTCTTGTCATTTTTTCACATTTACAAGGATCCAGTATCATTTCTTTGTTACCACTTGTAACAAAACAAATTCCAAAAATAACAACAATAGTAAACTTAAAATATGGAAAAAGAATGTATTCACCAAAATAGAATCCATATTCTATAGTAGTAAATCATCAATAGCAAGTAAGAGATCTAGATTAAAAGTCATCAAACAATCTAACCACTTAGAGAGGGTAAAGCCTTTTATGTATAACAAAGGTGATAAAATATTACAAGTATGAATGATGGTATAACTACCACACAAATCATCTACTTACTATCTAAAAAAATAAGCAACTCTAACCTTAATGTTTAAGGATCAAATATCCTTAATTAAAGCCAAAACTAATAATAATAAAGATAACCCACATAGAATCGCAATATCATTTATTAAAAACTTATCGTATTTTACTTTAAAATAATTATAAAAAAAATAAATATTATTTATAATTACCCATAAAAATAATACTAATATTTCAATAACCACTTTATGAGTTGTCAATTACTTAAATTATTTTTTAATCTCAAACAATTTAAATAATTTAGTCATAATTATATAATTTAAAAAACTGATAAACTAAATCTATGCTTGGTATTACATCAACAACTATGCCTCTCAACATGAGTCACTAAAATTAGACAATGAGCCTATTGTTTTAACTTAAAAATAATGTTATTCAATAAATAAATAATATAAAATTTTTAAAATATTTTTTTACTATTTTTTAACTGTATAATGTGTACGAAAACTTTTATATAAAATACATAAATAAATTTTAATGTCTACTTCTCCATAAATATATTTATTCAACGTATGTTTATCTAGAACAGGGTTTATAACCTTACCCATAATAATATTAATAAATTATTCAAATTAATATATATAATACAAATTTTAAAATATATATCTTTATCATACTAACAACTCTAAATAAATTTTAAGTTATATATATGGAAACATTATCTCTATCCTAATTCGACTCTAAATGAGTTTAGAATGCAGCTTTACAACCCAACTCCATATTAGAGTCCAACTTTAAAATTCGAAAATTTCCCACGGTAGATCCATTCAAATTGTTTACTACACAATAAACTTTAATAATAGTTAAATATTTATTTAGAGCACATTTCACACAAGTTTTAAAGAACGCAACTTTACAACCCTGCTCCATATTAGGGTCCAACTTTAAAATTCGAAAATTTCTTACCCTATTCAAATTGTTTACTAAACAATAAACTTTAATAATAATTAAATATTTATTTAGAGCACATTTCACACAAGTTTTAAAGAACGCAGCTTTACAACCCATATTAGGGTCCGACTTTAAAAATCGAAAATTCCCACGGTAGACCTATTCAAATTGTTTTTTAAATAATAAACTTCAATAATAATTAAATATTTATTTAGAAAACATTTCACACAAGTTTAAAACATTTTAAACTGTTGCCTAGGTAACATTAATATCTAAAACATTTATGATAGTAGTAGAGTGGTAGGATTTGTTTTCTAGAACTAGTAAATTGGTAAATCTTTGTTTGGTCAGGTATTTATCAAGAAGATACCCAGATTTAAATTTTGGGCAGCCTGTTTGAAAAGGTAGTAGTTTAATCTGAATCTTTTGAGTGCGCTAACGATGACCGTACAAACCCTTAGCAACAGGTGGTCCCACTTACACTTGGATCAACAATAATGAAGCCCAATAAGTTTGATGGAAGCAACCACTGTGGTTTTAAACCCTAGGCTTTTTGTTATTAAAAATAGTGTGGTTGTAAATATAAGATTTTAACTTTTAAAGTTTAAACTATAATGTATTTGTATCTAGAAGAATAGATTGAAGGGTAGATTTTAAAGTTTACAATGAAAACATTTTAATTATATCTAATCCAACAAAATTAAAAAATATTAACATCGAAAGAAATGGCCAAAGATCCGATAACTCAAGTGTTCACCAAAATTAAATATAGGCGGTATTTGTTGTGACATTGATAAATAGAAGTAGGTAGTATTCTCCGTAACAATTTTCTCAAGCACGTTGGTGTTACTGGACAAATTTGGCAATCCGAAGGAGATACTCCGCGTATCAGCTGATGCCTGATACACGGCCATTGATAAACATGAACCAAAAAGCATAGTTTGCAAATCGAAAGCTGACATTTCTATTCAAAGAAAAGCGAATGGTTTCTATATTTAACCGACGGTTCTATCAAAAAAAAAAAAAGCAAACGGCCTCTATATACGATCCATCTCTCGCAATATTTGCATTAAATTAGTATACCATATGGGTCTCATTTACTACGCAGAAGTGGTGATTATTTGGGGAAGCCGCATACGACGAGACTGTGGCAACAGATCGGGATTCCATGGACAAGAAATCGCCCATGTTAACAGAGGAGGGGCTCAAACTCTGCACAGAAGTCCTCGGAACGGAGAGTTCCAACGGCTCTCCTAAAGATAGCCTTTCTTATTACTATTTTAGCGACGCCCATATTGAACAAGATGAAGAAGTAGAAGTTTATCATCATAACGATGGTGTACAGCGTAGGTCGTTTCCTCCTCCATTGAGCTACATGCGTGCTCCGCCATCGGCATATAAAGAAGGAGGAAGAACCGTGGTGAATGCTATCCACGAGCCCTCTGGAGGCTTCCTGAGATCTTATCGCCAAGATGGGCATCTTGTAATAAGGCAGCTACCCAATACTATTAAGGAAATTGCAGAGGCCGGCCTGGTTCCGAGAAAGAGGCGAAGGCGGAGGTGGAGGTGGGATACTATTCTAGCCAACATTAGGGAATGGAAGGCGAGGATCCTCATACAATTTATTTGCACAGAATAGTGTTTTGGTTATGGAGAGTCTTTGTTATGGATGTGTGCTGTTGAACTAGATTCATCAACCTCCTCTTATTTTATACTATGGTGCTTGTCTCTACACTGATATAGCCTTATTTTAAAAGTGGAATGCTCTCTATCCCCTTTTTCCTCTATCTCAAAAGTAGAGAGCGAATCCACCCTCGAGGGATAAGAGTTGCTAGAATCTCATGGGTAAGGCGAAGCGGACAAGGGTGAAAGGCCAGGTCGATCTCATCTCCTTTACAGAGGTTCTGCATAAAGAGTCCACCCCACCCCACCATTTAAAAGGGATATTCATAGAGTTGCTGGATCAGAGGGGAATCCCGAAATGCAGGCAATAATATTATTTTTTTAATAACGTAAATGGGATTTTCCTACCTCGATTCCTTATTTCGATTTCGATCTCCATCATTTCGAGTTCTTGTTCTTGATTTGCCTTCTTATCTAACCATTTTCACAAATGGAGAGGATTTTAAAGTTGCCGAATATATATATATATATATATATATATATATATATATATATATATATATATATATTTTTTCTCAGTTACCTCTGTTGATTCAACTATAATACATTCCAATGTTTATAAATTAATAGACCAATTATAGGGGTCCATTTAGTTTGAAAATTTATAATACATTCTACACATTGAACCTCACACCTGAACCTCACACCATTGATAATAATCATCTAGAATTTATTTAACGCAAAATTATTGATATACAAACCAAGTGATTTGGTTTTCTTTCTATGAAATTGTGAGTACTATCCAATCAATCAACACATTGACTTAGTATGATTTGATGTTGATAATAATCATCTAGAATTTATTTAACGCCAAATTATTGATATACAAACCAAGTGATTTGGTTTTCTTTCTATGAAATTGTGCGTACTATCCAAATCAATCAACACATTGATTTAGTATGATTTGATGAATCTTTGCATCTTGAGGGTATGATGAGCTTGTAGTTCCATGAGAAAAAAATACTTAAGAGGGACATATTATTTATATCTTATATCTGATTCTCTATTTTTGATGACAACTCTTGTTGACAAGGGATAATTATTCTTCCTCTAAAACTATTACATCCTTTGTTTCCAATTGGAATATGTTGCTCCTTACAAGCTTGATCCCAAGGATGGTGGGAGAACATCTATAGTAGAAGAATTTTGGTGTACGCTCTTTATTTTAGTTACTTAAGTATGGTCATTAAGGATTAAAATAATGTCATGGTAAGGTTTAAGGCAAGTATATCTTATTTTCTACTACCCAAGCCAAACATTTAACTTCATGAAGGGTATACATATCATGCACATCGACCTCCCACTTGATGTCATGCTTAAGACCATGTAAAAGTATTGATACCAAAATTATCATATCCAAATGATAGGTATATATGAGTATTCCCATGAACTTAGTGGAATAGTCCTCTACCATGTATATTTATTTAGTCTACATCAAATGGACCACATAAGGGGTATAGATACCCTTATCAAACATTAGAAAGAACAAGTTTTGGACTTCAACCATAAAATATGATATCATGATGCTTTAATTCTTATAGAAGCCATTGATGAGCATGGGTACCTAACTTAGAACCAACCACGGTGAAACAACCATTATTTGAAATACAATATACAAGCATATGAGGCAATTCATATTGATTATCCAACCATATGGAATAGTCCCCTCAAATATTAAAACATCAATTTAAATATCTAAAATATCATGAGATCATTCAAATAAAAATATAGCATATCTTGTAAATGAATCAATATTAGTAGAAATTTCTAAATTAAACAAACCCATACCTCAAATGACTTCCATGACTGAGTGCATATGCATGTAGACTAAGTAGAAGCAACCAACCCAAAAGGTGACAACTAGAAGAATCATAGTTGTTGATACTAGAAAGACCTTGGATCATGCCTATAAGGAGGCCATTGCAAGTTTCAAGGATCTTAAAAATATAAATTCTGGATAGGAGGAGAATATTTTGATTAAGAAAGCCCCTTTTGCTTATCTTGTTGCTACATCCCAATAACCTATTCGAAATTATTGTCTAGTGATCACACATTGCAAGGAGGATCACTATAGTCCTTCCCCAATAATTATTCTAATTAGGTTTAGATTGAATCAAAGTGTAGGAAGTATTGTTTCTATTGATGACTAATATTTATGATTATTTTATTTAACCTTTCATATTTATTTTACAAAAAAATCATTAAAATTAATGTAAATTCCAAATAAAAGGTGACAAACACTTGTAGGAGTGCGGGGGGTACTCATCGTACCTAAAATAAAAATAGCATGAGGATGAAATATATTGATATAGTATGGTATATTATGGTGCTTGCCTATGTTTCTTGATTATTGTTTCTTTTAGATCATGCAATTATCATTATATAGATCTATGCATTCAAAAAGTATGTTGACTCATATCCAACCAAAGGAAGCCAAGGTCTTGAACACACATTAGGGACTGATGATGAAACCTTTAATATTTCATCTATTGCATGCAAGAAAATTTTTACCAAAGATATATCTTATTTTGACTGGCTCAATGCAACAATAAAAAAGAGACAGATCTCCCCAAGTGTCTAAGTGCCTTCAATGTTTTTTAGATTGTGAAACTCAAATGGTTATACCTAAATCACAATATTATAGAAGAAAATTATACTAGAAGATGATAATAGGGGGAAAATTGATTAAAAAGACCTAATTTGCTTGAACATAGATCTAGCTAAAAAAGGCATCCTCTTGTCATTTTTACACATTCACAAGGATCCAATATCATTTCTTTATTACCACTTGTAACAAAACAACTTCCAAAAATAACAACAATAGTAAACTTAAAATATGGAAAGAGAATGCATTCACCAAAATAGAATCCATATTCTATAGTAGTAAATCATCAATAACAAGTAAGATATCTAGATTAGAATTCATCAAACAATCTAACCACTTAAAGAGGGTAGTCTCTTATGTACAAAAAATATGATAAAATATTAAAGTATGAATGATGGCATAACTACCACTAAAATCATCTACTTACTATCTAAAACAATAAGCAACTCTAACCTTAATGTTTAAGGGTCAAATATCCTTAATTAGAACCCAAACTAATAATAATAAATATAACCCACATAGAATTGCAATATCATTTATTATAAACTTATCATATTTTACTTTACAATAATTATACCTAAAAATTAAATATTATTCATAATTACCCATAAAAATAATATTAATATTCCAATGACCACTTTATGAATTATCATTTACTTAAATTATTTTTTAATCTCAAACAATTTAAATAATTTAATAATAATTATATAATTTAAAAAACTTAGATACTAAATCTATGTTTGGTATTAAATCAAAATCTATGCCTCTCAACATAAGTCACTACATAAGACAATATTAAGAGTCCATGGTTTTAACTTAGAAAAATAATGCTATTCAAATTAATAAATAAACATATATATATATAATTTTCAAAAAAAAAATTTTACTATATTTTGAATTGTACGATGTGTATGAAATTATAATACAAAATACATAGAAAAAAATTGATTTCCACTTGACCATAAATATATTTATCTAATATATGTTTATCTAACTAAACTTTAATTATTCAAGATTTATAACCTTGCTCATAATAATATTAATAAATTATTCAAATCAATGTATATACAAACTTTATAAATATTATCTTTATCATACTTTAACTTATATATATATGTGGAAATGTTATCTCTATCCTACTTCGACTCTATATGAGTTTAGAATGCAGCTTTACAACCCTGCTCCATATTAGAGTCCAACTTTAAAATTTGAAAATTTCCCACGGTAGACCCCTTCAAATTGTTTACCACACAATAAACTTTAATAATAGTTAAATATTTATTTAGAACACATTTCACACAAACTTTAATAATAATTAAATATTTATTTAGAACACATTTCACACAAACTTTAATAATAATTAAATTTTTATTTAGAACACATTGCACACAAGTTTTAAAGAATTCAGCTTTACAACCCTGCTCGATATTTAAATCAACTTTAAAATTCGAAAATTTCCTACGGTAGACCTATTCAAATTGTTTACTAAACAATAAACTTTAATAATAATTAAATATTTATTTAGATCACATTTCACACAAGTTTTAAAGAACGCAGCTTTACAACCCTGCTCCATATTAGGGTCCAACTTTAAAATTCGAAAATTCCCACGGTAGACCTATTCAAATTGTTTACTAAACAATAAACTTCAATAATAATTAAATATTTATTTAGAACACATTTTACAAAGTTTTAAACATTTTAAACTGGGGTAACATTAATATCTAAAAATGCATCAACTGTTCATGCCGACCCCTGCTAGCTAGTTAATGGTTCAGGAGATTTGGCTCCATTGCAAATCTTCTTCTACTATTGTAAGCTTGTGTTCTCTCTGAATTCGGCTTGGAAGAGTCTCTTCCCAAATTGTAATTGATCTTTGTTTTAATACAAATTTTTTCAAATTTTTCAAAAAAAACATTAATATCTAAAAATTCTAGGATAGTAGTACAGTGGTAGGATTTGTTTTCTTAGAATTATGTGAATTGGTAAATGCTTGTTTGGTCAGGTACTTATCAAGAAGACACCTAGGTTTAAATTTCGGGCAGCCTGTTTGAAAAGGCAGTAGTCTAATCTGAATCTTTTAAGTGCGCCTCCAACGATAAGGTACAAAGCCCGAGCAACCAGTGGTCCCACTCACACTGGGCCAACATTAACGAAGTGGAATAGGCTGATGGGAGTAGCCCCTATGGTTTTGAACCCTACTAAAAAAATAGTTGATTGTGACTAACTAAAAAAATTGATAAGATTTTGACTTTTTAAGAACAGATCTTAAAATTTACAATGAAAACATTTTAATTTCATCTAATCCAACAAAGTTAAACAATATTAACATGAAAAGAAATGGCCAACGATCCCATAACTCAAGTGTTCACCAAAATTAAATATAGGCGGTATTTGTTGTGACATTGATAAATAGAAGTAGGTAGTATTCTCCGTAACAATTTTCTCAAGCACGTTGGTGTTACTGGACAAATTTGGCAATCCGAAAGAGATACTCCGCGTATCAGCTGATGCCTGATACTCGGCCATTAATAATCATGAATAAAAAAAAGCATAATTTGCAAATTGAAATCTGACATTTCTATTCAAAGAAAAGCGAATGGTTTCTATATTTAATCGACGGTTCTATCAAAAAAAACAAACGGCCTCTATATACGATCCATCTCTGGCAATATTTGCATTAAATTAGTATACCATATGGGTCTCATTTACTACGCAGAAGTGGTGAGTATTTGGGGAAGCCGCATACGACGAGACTGGCAACAGATCGGGATTCCATGGACAAGAAACCGCCCATGTTAACAGAGGAGGGGCTCAAACTCTGCACAGAAGTCCTCGGAACGGAGAGTTCCAACGGCTCTCCTAAAGATAGCCTTTCTTATTACTATTTTAGCGACGCCCATATGGAACAAGATGAAGACGAAGATGAAGAAGTAGAAGTTTATCATCATAACGATGGTGTACAGCGTAGGTCGTTTCATCCTCCATTGAGCTACATGCGTGCTCCGCCATCGGCACATAAAGGAGGAAGAACCGTGGTGAATGCTATCCACGAGCCCTCTGGAGGCTTCCTGAGATCTTATCGCCAAGATGGGCATCTTGTAATAAGGCAGCTGCCCAATACTATTAAGGAAATTGCAGAGGCCGGCCTGGTTCCGAGAAAGAGGCGAAGGCAGAGATGGAGGTGGGATACTATTCTAGCCAACATAAGGGAATGGAAGGCGAGGATCCTTGAGAAAAAATACTTAGAGGGACATATTATTTATATCTTACATCTGATTCTCTATTTTTGTTGACAACTCTTGTTGAGAAGGAATAATTATTCTTCCTCTAAAACTACTACATCCTTTGTTTCCAATTGGAATATGTTGCTCCTTACAAGTTTGATCCCAAGGATGGTGAGGGACATCTATAGTAGAAGAATTTTTGTGGACACTCTTTGTTTTTGTTTTAGTTATTTAAGTATGGTCATTAATGATTAAAATTATGTCATGGTAGGGTTTAAGGCAAGTATATCTTATTTTCTACTACCTAAGCCAAACATTTAACTTTATGAAGTATATACATATCATGAACATCAATCTCCCACTTAATGTCATGCTTAAGACCATGTAAAAGTATTGATACCAAAATTATCATATCCAAATGATAGGTATATATGAGGATTCCCATGAACTTAGTGGGATAGCCCTCTACCATGTATATTTATTTAGTCTACATCAAATGGACCACATAAGGGGTATAGAGACCCTTATCAAACATTAGAAAGAACAAGTTTTGGACTTCAGCCATAAAATATGATATCATGATGCTTTAATTCTTATAGAAGTCATTGATGAGCATGGGTACCTAACTTAGAAACAATCATTATTTGAAATACAATATACAAGCATATGAGGTAATTCATATTGATTATCCAACCATATGGAATAGTGTCCTCAAATATTAAAACATCAATTTAAAGATCTAAAATATCATGAGATCATTCAAATAAAATATAGCATTTCTTGTAAATGAATAAATATTAGTAGAAATTTCTAAATTAAACAAATTCATACCTCAAAGGACTTCCATGATTGAGTGCATATGCATGTAGACTAAGTAGAAGCAACCAACCCAAAAGGTGACTACTAGAAGAATCCTAGTTCTTGATACTAGAAATACCTTGGATCATAACTATAAGGAGGCCATTGCAAGTTTCAAGGATCTTAAAAATATAAATTCTTGATAGGAGGAGAATATTTTGATTAAGAAAGCCCCTTTTGCTTATATTGTTGCTACATCCCAATAACCTATTGGAAATTATTGTCTAGTGATCACACATTGCAAGGAGGATCACTATAGTCCTTCCCCAATAATTATTCTAATTAAGATTAGATTGAATCAAAGTGTAGGAAGTATTGTTTCTATTGATGACTAATCTTGATGATCATTTTATTTAACCTTTCATATTTATTTTACAAAAAAATCATTAAAATTAATGTAAATGCCAAATGAAAGGTGACAAACACTTGTAGGAGTGCGGGGGTACTCATCGTACCTAAAATAAAAATAGCATGAAGATGAAATATATTGATATAGTATGGTATATTATGGTGCTTGCCTATGTTTCTTGATTATTGTTTCTTTTAGATCATGCAATTATCATTATATAGATCTATGCATTAAAAAAGTATGTTGACTCATATCCAACCAAAGGAAGCCAAGGTCTTGAACACACATTAGGGACTCATAATGACACCCTTAATATTTCATCGATTGCTTGCAAGAAAATTTTTACCAAAGATATATCTTATTTTGACTAGCTCAATGCGACAATAAAAAAGAGACAAATCTCCCCAAGTTTCTAAGTGCCTTCAATGTTTTTTATATTGTGAAACTCAAATGGTTATACCTAAATCACAATATTATAGAAGAAAATCACACTAGAAGATGATAACAGAGAAATAATTGATTAAAAAAACCTAATTTGCTTGAACATGAATCTAGCTAAAAAAGGCTTTGGAACAACTCACACATCCTCTTATCATTTTTACACATTCACAAGGATCCAATATCATTTATTTATTACCACTTGTAACAAAACAACTTCCAAAAATAACAACAATAATAGTAAACTTAAAATATGGAAAGAAAATGCATTCACCAAAATAAAATTCATATTTTATAGTAGTAAATCATCAATAACAAGTAAGATATCTAGATTAGAAGTCATCAAACAATCTAACCACTTTAATAGAGTAGTCTTTTATGTACAACAAAGATGATAAAATATTACAAGTATAAATGATGGCATAACTACCACTAAAATCATCTACTTACTATCTAAAACAATAGGCAACTCTAACCTTAGTGTTTAAGGGTCAAATATCCTTAATTAGAACCCAAACTAATAATAATAAAAATAACCTACATTGAGTTGCAATATCATTTATAAAAAACTTATCATATTTTACTTTACAATAATTATACCAAAAAATTAAATATTATTCATAATTACCCATAAAAATAATATTAATATTCCGATGACCACTTTATGAATTATCATTTACTTAAATTATTTTTTAATCTCAAACAATTTAAATAATTTAATAATAATTATATAATTTAAAAAACTGACATACAAAATCTATCCTTAGTATTAAATCGAAAACTATGCCTCTCAACATAAGTCACTACATAAGTCACTAAATTAGACAATATTAAGAGTCCATTGTTTTAACTAAAAATAATGCTATTCAAATTAATAAATAAACATATATATAGAATTTTCAAAATATTTTTTCTACTATATTTTAAATTGTACGACGTGTATGAAATTATAATAATACAAAATATATAAATAATTTTTAATATTCACTTGAACATATATATTTATTCAACATGTATTTATCTAACTAAAGTTTAATTATTCAAACATAGTTTATAACCTTACACATAATAATATTAATAAATTATTTAAATCAATATATATACAAACTTTATAAATATTATCTTTATCATACTTTAAACTTTAATATTAGAATCCAACTTTAAAATTCGAAAATTTCCTACAGCAGACCTATTCAAATTGTTTACTAAACAATAAACTTTAATAATAGTTAAATATTTATTTAGAGCACATTTCACACAAGTTTTAAAGAACGCAGCTTTACAACCCTGCTCCATATTAGGGTCCAACTTTAAAATTCGAAAATTTCCACGGTAGACCTATTCAAATTGTTTACTAAACAATAAACTTCAATAATAATTAAATATTCATTTAGAACACATTTCACAAGTTTTAAACATTTTAAACTGTCTTGCTCAGTAACATTAATATCTAAAAAAATGTATGATAGTAGTATATTGGTAGGATTTGTTTGGTCAGGTACTTATTAAGAAGATACTCGGGTTCAAATCGGTTCAAACTTTGGGCAGCCTGTTTGAAAAGGTAGTAGTTTAATCTGAATCTTTTGAGTGCGTCTCCAACTATGACGGTACAAACCCTAAGTAACAGGTGGTCTCACTCACACTGGACCAACAATAACAAAGAGGAATAGGTTTGAGCCGCTGTGGTTTTGAACCCTATGCTTCTTCTTACTAAAAAATAGTGTGGTTGTAACTAACTTAAAAAAATAATAAGATTTTGATTTTTTTTTTAAGTTTAAAATTCAAACTATAATGTATTTGTATCTAAAAGAATAATAAATTAAAGGGCAGATCCTAGGATTTACAATAAAAACACATTAATTTCATCTAATCCAAAAAAAAATTTAAAAATATTAACATCGAAAGAAATGGCCAAAGATCCGATAACTCAAGTGTTCAACAAAATTAAATATAGGCAGTATTTGTTGTGACATTGATAAATAGAAGTAGGTAGTATTCTCCGTAACAATCTTCTCAAGCACGTTGGTGTTACTGGACAAATTTGGCAATCCGAAGGAGATACTCCGCGTATCAGCTGATGCCTGATACACGGCCATTGATAAACATGAACCAAAAAGCATAGTTTGCAAATCGAAAGCTGACATTTCTATTCAAAGAAAAGCGAATGGTTTCTATATTTAACCGACGGTTCTATCAAAAAAAAAAAAAAAAAGCAAACGGCCTCTATATACGATCCATCTCTCGCAATATTTGCATTAAATTAGTATACCATATGGGTCTCATTTACTACGCAGAAGTGGTGATTATTTGGGGAAGCCGCATACGACGAGACTGTGGCAACAGATCGGGATTCCATGGACAAGAAATCGCCCATGTTAACAGAGGAGGGGCTCAAACTCTGCACAGAAGTCCTCGGAACTGAGAGTTCCAACGGCTCTCTTAAAGATAGCCTTTCTTATTATTATTTTAGCGATGCCCATATTGAACAAGATGAAGATGATGATGAAGAAGAAGTAGAAGTTTATCATCATAACGATGGTGTACAGCGTAGGTCGTTTCCTCCTCCATTGAGCTACATGCGTGCTGCGCCATCGGCATATAAAGAAGGAGGAAGAACCGTGGTGAATGCTATCCACGAGCCCTCTGGAGGCTTCCTGAGATCTTATCGCCAAGATGGGCATCTTGTAATAAGGCAGCTGCCCAATACTATTAAGGAAATTGCAGAGGCCGGCCTGGTTCCGAGAAAGAGGCGAAGGCGGAGGTGGAGGTGGGATACTATTCTAGCCAACATTAGGGAATGGAAGGCGAGGATCCTCATACAATTTATTTGCAGAGAATAGTGTTTTGATTATGAAAAAAAATATTTTCCCGGTGTTTTGGTCTAAGAAACCAAGTAAAAAAAAACTTTTGTGAGATTGGAATTCTGTAACGCGTTAATACCTATTTATCCTATCTTGGTCTGAGAAACCAGGACGTGGGGTTCTACACCGTCAAAACGGTTTGGGAGTTGCACCCGCCCTAACAGCACCAGCATAATCAACTGGATTTTGGGTACCCAAGTTGAGTTTGGTAAGGTGGAGATTCGAACTAGGGACTTCCCTTGGAAGATTACCCTACCCTTTCCAACTCACTTACGTACTAAAGACTTCCCTTGAAAGATTACCCTACCCTTTACAACTCACTTACAATACGTAATTATTACAACTCACTTACAATACGTAATTATGGATGTGTGTTGTTGAGCTAGATTCATCAACCTCCTCTTATTTTAGTAATTTTATACTATGGTGCTTGTGTCTACACTGATTTTATATATATATATATATATATCAGTTACCTCTGTTGATTCAACTAACCTGCGTCTATTTTCTCTGTATATATACAGTGTCACAAAGTTCTGGTTCGAGGTAAAAGTAGTTAAAATTTTAAAGATATTTAAGAAAGGGTAAAGTCATATAACATTATAAATTTATAAAAAATGTTATTCTACTCGTCTGTATAAGTGTAAACTGGTACTAAAACAATAAATTAAAAAATTAAGATTTTAAATATAATTTTAAATTTTATATTTTAAATTGTAATTTTTTTTTAATATCCTTTAAAATAGATAATTTTAAAACTCTATTTTTCACAGCGGAATCTGTACGAGTGTGTGAAAACTTATTTAAAAATATATATATATATATATATATATATATATATATATATATATATATATAAAATAAAATATGTTGTAGTTTTCTGTATAAGCTTGTAAAAAAAAGGACCTATGATGACTCATTCTTTTAGTTGACGAAATAGTTGCTTAACAATGGGTTTCGTCTGGTTGGCTCCTTTGAACTTTTTGTATATTTTTTTAGATCATTGAATAAAAATAAGATTATTGAATTTTTTTAGGAAATTGAAATTTTTTAATATATGTGATTTTTTTTTAATATTTTTATTTATAAAAAAAATATATAACCTTTAAATTGTTGAATATAAATGAAGTTATTGAAACCCATTTTTTAAAAATCGAAATCACTTTCTAAACAAAGCAGCTCACAGGTATGATGACAGACTTATTTCTAAAAATAACTTATGTGCATTGAAATGGAACCTATTTTTTAAAAATTGAAACCTCCTTGGTATATGTAATTTTTGGTCTATTTTTTTTTTAATAGAAAACTGAAGTTATCCGAATCCATTTTTAGCAATCAAAACTACTCTCTAAATATCTAAACAAAACAGCTCACAAGTATGATCTTTATCAACAAATCTATCTTTTTATAAAGATAAGTTATGTGCATTGAATTAAGGAAACGCAGAAAACTCTGTGGCTGTTTCAAGAATGACTGATATTTTTTCAAGAATAACAGATATTTCGTGATTTGTGAAGAACTAGTTCTTTGACAATGTTGAACTCTTCTTAATTAAACTGTATTAAACATAAATTGGATTTATTTTTTTTACTGGAATCCAGCGGACACAGTTGATAAGTTAAGAGAGTTAAATTTCTCCAAGGCTTTTTTGGTTCTTGTTTGACGGATGAAAACCCGCCGCATAACTTTGTTGGAAGGTTATTGCACTGTGGTAAGATAATTCATGCTTAACATGTGCAAAAACAGGTTGTAACTACGGAGGTTGGTAAGGGTCAAACTAAAATAGTAATTTTACATATTTTTCATAATTAAAATTTTAATTTTAATTATATATAGTTATTATAAGAATTTAATCATGATCGCTTTTAAAAGTTATATTTATCAGCCACCACACAACTACCCCTCACACAATTACCCACTCCAAAATTTAAACCTGCATTTTGTATTTGTATGTTTTTTATTCCATTACCATATATAAACAGAGTAAGAAAGTTTGTTTTGTTTCAGGATTAAAACTTTTGAACGCTGCATCTACCATGTTACCATTAAATTCATTTAGCATTAAATTCAATAAATTTAATAAATGATAAGCATATTTGTTTTTTACGTATATGATTTAAATTTTCTTTTCTTTATAATATGGTTAGAGTTAACTGGTGGTTTTAAATTGAAAATTAATTACCTTCTTAAAATTAATTTTTGGTTTACAATTGGTTTATGAGTAAATTGAGGAACACTTTTTATTAATAAGTTATTGGTTCGTTAATGTATCTTGTATTAAAGTCAAGTGAAATATGAACATGTATTTAGTTTGAGCAACATAATTATTTTTTTTAAATAAAAGGTAAAATAAAATTTTAATGTTATATGATATAGATATTGAGTATGAATTATATGAAATGTATATTGTTTATTTTAATATATGATTATTTTATTAGGATTTTATTTTAAAATTATTATGTAATGACCTTTTTTAATGTGGGGATTTCATTATAATGATATTTTGTAATGTTAAATGGTATTTGAGGTGCTTAGACAAGTGGGATCATTTTATATAATTGTTATAAAGAATGTAAATTTGTTTAGTAGAAGATTTTAATTTGGGTGGCATTTTGTATGTAAACCAACTTTTAAGTATTAGTTTAAGATTACATGAAATATATATTTAAAAGACAAGGGGACATAAACAAATGTATCTTTTGCATATTGAATCAAAGTATTGAAAGAGGTTTCTCCCTTGAAGAGGCTAGTGATTCTTTTTGTGTATTGAATCAAAGTATTGAAGGAGGTTGCCCCCTCGAAGAGGCCAATGATTCTATATTATGATTTGTAAGATTAATATATATTTTTGCATTTACATTTTGTATTGCAATATTTTGTTCTTTCATGAATTATTGTTTTATTGCAATATATATATATATATATATATATATATATATATATATATATATATATATATATATATGTGTGTGTGTGTGTGTGTGTGTGTGTGTGTGTGTGTGTGTGTGTGTGTGCGCGTGCGTGCGCTTATTTTAATTAGAAGTTTCTTTTTTTAATACATAGGGGAATAGGTAACATCATTGAATGTTTCCACTATAAACCCTAGCCTGCTATGTTATATGAAGTCAATGGGAGCCCTGACTCTATAAGGTATGGAACCGAGGTAGCCAACTAACAAACACTCAACCATTACCATCTAGCCTATCATATTTTGGGTATGTTATGGTTTGAATATTGGACCTCTCTAAAGAGAGACCAAAGCCCTAACCATTGCGGTGTCTTTGTTGGTATCATAATAGGTTCTTAACAATATTTTTTTTCAATTGGTTATATGGGATTGAAACAGGCCCCACCCATATTACATCATCACCACATAGTGGTATTACAACAAAGCTTGGATATTATCCGTATATCACTTAGCAATATTTCAACCTTAGTATCCTCTTTAAATGTTGAGGAATCTAATCGGTTGAGCTAATTTCACTTGATTCTTAACAATTTTCTTAACAAGTGATATCATAGTATTTTCTAAGGTTGTGTTCCACTATGATTATGATAGTTCCTACCCTACCATTTTGATTGTTAGGTATACATTTTTTGTGTTCTCATTTTTCTACTTATTATCCTATTAAAAAATGAGCTTTTTTTTCATTTTAGTTTAATAGGTTAGAAACCCTAAGTTAGAGGTTTTAAAATATCATGGAGTAGTTGTCATTATTAGCTAAGGTAGATTTCCCATAAATTGTCTAGTAAAGTGAGGGATGATCAAGCTCCAATGCCTAGGCCTTAGACAACACTTGTATATGGATTTGAGCTCCCATATATCTTTAAGTATATTAGGAGAACCCCTAAATATTAGGAGAAACCTTTAGCCCTAGGAAGCTTTTTAGTTGTGCATCTATCCATAATGCATTGAGCACAACACTCAAGAAAACCACCCTCACATATTGTTAGAGAGGTGAGTAGTGTGCTCAAGGGTATGCATGGAATCCTCCTTGCACAATGGCCTAATATTAGTTTGAGCATTATTGTTTATCATTTTGATATAATAGAGAGTTATGGATAGTGCATACACATTGGCCTAAAGTACCCTATTTATGTTGAATTTTTAACCTAAATGTAAAAAAAATCTACCATAAAAATTGAGCATACTGAAGAGACTACATTATCATAGAATAGAATGAACTAAAATAAATAAAATAAATTATGTAGGAAGTAACAATCAATACAGGGTTTGTAAGTAACAATCAAATATCATTTCAATTGGATCCATAGTCAAGTATCATTTCAACTAGTGCTATAGTCAGTAACAGTCAAGATAGAGTTTACCTATACAATTATCAGTTAAATTCAAGCTAGAATTCAACATAATAGTTGTTAGTAATAGTCATTTTAAGGCATGCTAAGAGGGTTGTTAGACAAAAGTTATTTTTTAAGTGAAAAGAGACTTAGGTGAAAAACATATGATACTTGAAGATAACACTTCCTTAGAAAAAAATATTGGGGTATCAAAAAACTTGATTGTGATATCTAGGTTATTCTATTTGTCTTTTCAAGTTGAATGTTTTGATATAGAACACCCAAACATTTTTATGACCCATTACTAAAAATAGTAACTCTTGGAACAACACTTCTATTTGGAGTAAGTTATTTGGGGTGGTCCAAATCACATATATGGCTAGAGGGGCTAGAGGATTAATGAAGGAGTTGGAATAAAGCCAATACATAGAATAATTAAATCAAACGTTGAATATTTTCCTTCAAGTTCACACTGAATACTAGCAATAAATATTTGCCAATCAAGTGATTGACTAGGGAGAAAATTGATGTCCAGAGAGCACAAGGCTTATGTTATAATTATGTTGAGAAATATACTCTAGGGCATAAATACATACAAAAAAATATTTTTTTAGGATGTGGATGAAGCAATAACCATCGAATGTTTAAGGAGGAAGAGGAATATATAGAACAACCAGGTGTCTTAGAAGAATCCCAACCAAAAAAATTAATGCATGCCTTAGCAAGTATATCAGCTCCCCAAACCATGAAGGTGACATGACACTTTAAAGGGCAATGGGACATAATTCTCATTGAATATGGGAGCATTCATAACTTCATTGATCCAAGGGTGGTGAATTAAGAGAATTGTTATATTAATACTTGTAACTCCTTTGAAGTCATGATTGCCAATGTAGGAACTTTGCCTTGTAAGGGAAAGTGTATAAATATTAAAATACAAATAAGAGAATATAATATTAATGTAGATAGGTTTTCCCTACCTCTAAGTGGATATGATGTTGTGTTGGGGGCTTTATGGCTGAGAATGTTAGGTCCAATGTTATGGGACTTCTCTAAATTATGGATGAAATTAAACCAATAGGGAATAGAGTACACTTTATGGGGCTTGAAGGTTGGGGCTAATCAAATTCTTACATCTCATAGGATGGAAAAACTATTGAAAACATCAACCCATGGTGTTGTGTCCCAACTATTTGTTATACAAGACTTAGATAGCAAAGACAATGACCATCTAGAGAAATTATAATTAAAAATATGCTATAGTTTTAGGGAATCCAAAGGAATACCCCCTCATCATACTCACGATTATGCAATTCAACTTATTCTAGGTAGTCTTCCTCTAAATGTCTACCCTTACAAGTATCCATATACCTAGAAATTAAAAATAGAGAAAATAGTGTAGGAATTTCTTGCTCTAGGGGTTATTCAACCTAGTGTTAGTCCCTATTCTTCCCTAGTATTATTGGTACAAAAAAATGTGTCTTGAAATTTGTGTGTGGATTATAGAAAACTCAATAAACTTATTGTTAAGGATAAATTTCCCATTATAATAATTGATTAGTTGTTAGATGAATTTGTCATGACCCTGCCAAGGTAAACTCATTCAAAAGATAGACTTGTGTTTTGGATGTGCTATTTGGTGATGGAATGGTTGACTATTCTATATCTTTTGGTTTTGCAACTTGTTTTAATGAAAAGAATTTGAAGTGGTTAATAAATTGTTTACCCTTGCAGGAATAGGTTTCTCCATAGTAGGAGAAGAATATAATCATTGGAAATGTGTAATTGAATTATTGTGATGACCCTTATAGACTATCATGCTTTACTTGGACAAGTGCACTAAATCCTAGATGAAAGTTTATTTACTAACAATATTTTTCTTCTTGTTGTATTTTTAGCTTATGGTCAGCTTTAAGGAAGTTCTCTAAGCCTGAAAGTATTTAAAGGAAATGATTAAGTATGCTTATGTATATGAAGATAAATGTGTGTTTATCTTGTTTCCTTTATTTATAAAAAGGGAAATCATTGATAATGGAATGCTTCTTTAGAAACGTTGGTTTCACATGTATATTAGTATGTAATATATATCTATGCTTTTACATCTAAGGAGGATTGATGTTTAAGAAGTTTATGGCACTCTTTTTGAATTTAATGCCCATGAGAACTTTGCCTGTACTGAGTGGTTATGCTATTGTTGGTCACAATGACAAAGTGAAGCCTACACTCATGCTTATGAGTTATGCCCACTCTTGTACACCAAACAAGAGGGAATGTGAGCTAAAATATTTGCTATCATTGTTGCATAACAAAAACTCTGAGAAGTGGAGCTTGGAGGGATTGATATGTAGTAACCAAAGAAGGTTTTGGAGTGTTGTAGTGAGTGAGGGACAGAAGGGTGAAAGGAAGCCAGAAAAAAACAAAAGGAAAGAAATAAACTAGTGAAAATACTTGCAGCATTCGAACTTCAAGTGGAGTCTTCACTTTGGAAAACCATGTATGCAATATTGAGGTTTTTCTTTACCAAAATCATTATAATGGTGAGATGTTTGTAGTTGTATTTTGGATTAGAAATGAACCCACTATGAAAGTGTTTTATGTGCTAAAGGTGAGTCTCTTTATTTACCTAGACTCATAGTATTATGTTGCATGTTCTACCTATAAACATGGTGAAATATTACTCATAATAATCAACTCGAAGTTTGAGCAATTCCACATCGTCGCACTGCTGGTATTTTAAGTAGGATGGCTGGAAAGTGTCATTAGAAGGAATGGGTAAAATCAATATTTTTGAATAGTGCAGAAGTGTCAGTAATATTCTAGTTTTTTAGACTTAGTTTCCATAGGGCAAGAGAAAAAGAGGTTGTTGGGTGGAATTAAGAGATTAGATTTTAGTTTAGGTTGTATTTTTAGTAGTTCTTTATGAATAGATAGCAACGCTACTCGGATGAGGACATACGTTGTTAACTAATGCATTAGAATCTTGTATGTGTAGGTTGGTCGGAATGTTTGTTGTTATTGAACCTAGTTAGCAATAATTATCAGTATATATGATTAAGCAAATGGTTTGTGACCCTTTATGTTTGAGCTGGAAACTTTGGTTGGAAAGTATTTTAATTATTTAACGCACACTCAAAACTGCAATCTTGTTGAGTGATTGTTGCATTGTGTGATACGTGTGTAAGGATACTTTTCTTGGTATTGTATGCTTGAGGAATAAATCTAAATATGTTTAAATGATAGTAGATATTTGTAGAGGTCATTTTAGTAGGATTTATAATATTTAATTTAATATCCTTTTGCTTTGTATAAGTTGTACAGGTTGATTTATTTGGTTTATATTATTGATGTTTGGTTGCTGAGAGGATAGCATCATTTTAGCAAAATAAAATAGAACTTTACTTATATAAATTAAATAATGTTATGTGTGTTTTACTCTTGTTTTAAATCCTAGAGTCATTTATTTATAACAAGGTAGGTTATTTTTTAGTAGATTTTTAATCTCCAAGGGATGAGAGATTCGTTTCTAGAACTTGAGGTATTGATAATTATTTTTGTAAGTATTCTTGTTGCAAACACCTCATGCAGAATGAAATGTAGGGAAAAACTCATATGGACAATCGAGATGGTGATCATGCATAGATAAGTGGAAGGAGGTTCGGATTTCTCTTGTTATTTCATGGAAACTCTGTTGTAGATTCTTTACAACAATACGTATGAGCATTAGATATTTATCTTTTTCTAGTGATTAGATCAAAATCCTAATGAATGAGTTCTTCAATGTTTTCTTATCTATTTAGTTTCACGTCAGGTGTGAAACAATCCAGTACTACTTATGAGTAGTCAAGGACATTTGATTATATTCCCAATTTAATGGAGGATTTGTATTTGGATGGACTCATATTAAACTATGAAAACTAATGTATTTTATTAGGATGTATGTGATTAATGATGAAATATATGTGTATCTTTTATATGATATCTATCCTTTGAAAGTAATATGAATACTTATGCTCTTTAGGGAAGAAGATAATTTTTGGATGATTTTAGACATCGTTGAAAGTCATTTTAGGTTGGTTGGTTTAGCTTAGATGTGTAAGACTTTTAAATTGTATCTATAAAGGTTTGCTTTTTGTTAATGTTCTCTTCCTATAATGAATTGAGAACTATGAGAGATCTTGTAGTTCATTTTTAAACTTTATAAATGAGCCCAATGTATGGTCTTAAGGGAGATTGATCTATAGTAGAGTTTCCAATAGATTACTGGCTGAGATCAAAGCATGAAAAGATTTAAATTTTGCAGTAGATTTCTAGTTGTTATTCGTATAGAAATGAATCTATTATGAGTAGGGAGAAATGTTTTGAACAATAGTCCTCTAGTTACAGGTTCAACGAGTTAATATTGAATGTGACCATATCTAGTAGAATCATCCAGACATGAATGTGGTTATGATACTAACATCGAGTCAAACTGGTTTGGAAACCATGTTGGCTAAGGTAAAATAGTGAAAGAAAAACCATTGGTAGAATATCTTATTTGGTGCCTAGCTATGTGAACCTGAGAATACTACCAAAAATGTATACTTTGTATGTGTTAAGAGCAAGATCTTGGATGAACAGATTTCCCAAGTCTTCATTATATAGTTAATTAAGTCAATCAATTATTGTGTATATAGGATAAGACTTACTCTTAGGATGGCAAACTCAACGTTATGATGAGAAGGATAGTCAACCTCCCTGGTGCTAACACTAACATAAATAGATCTATGTTGAGCATAGTGGATGATGAGCTCTCTTAGATAGATAGAAAAGAGTATGTGAGCTAACTCATTTGGGAGTAATGAGCAGGATAGCTCGGAGTAAGAATAACACCTAGTGTGCTTACATTAATGGACAAATGTGAGTATAGTGATGGGTGAATCTCTACACCTAATGTACTTACATTGATGGAAAAATGTGAGTATAGGGATGGGTGGATCTTATACCTAGTGAACTTACATTGATGAATAAATGTAAGTATAGAAATGGGTGACCCTTTTATTAGGAGTTATTAACCATGTTGACGTTGTGATGGGTAAACCATAATAATAATAATAATAATGTGCTCTTAATATGTTAGGATTATGAGGGTGGTGACATTTGGCATCAAAGCATGGTTTGTAGTGGAATAGGCTCACTATGTAAAACTAGTTATGGTGTGTGATAGGAAATATACCTAAGTAGGGTTTAAGCTTTACTAGGTAGAATAACTAGTAACTCAATTTTCGCAATGAATTAACTCCTATTGACTCTATTGTATGGATAGGGACAATTCCAATGAAGAGAAGAAGAGGATGTGTTGTCCCATCGATGAGGCAAACATAAAAAACCAATGTAGAAGTTAGAACCATAAATTTAGGTTTAAATAATACTAGCAATGATGGAGAGGACCTCACAGCAATAGTGGCCCAACTTCATGAATAGATGGAAGCACATAAATAGTTGTTGAATTCTATTTTGAATCAGGAAACACAAGCTAGAAACTCTAGAATGGGATAGATAGATGAACCCCTTACCAAGGCACAATAGGCCAGGGTCCTTCTAGAGGTCAAGTTGGGAAAGGATATGAAATATTTGAAATCTTCCAATTTCAATGGAGAGGAATATGGTGACAATTCCAAATCATGGCTAAAAGAGATAGAGACCTATTGTAACATGAATAATTATTCCATCGATACTCGTACATCCTATGCCACTTTACATATTCAAGGTGTTGGCTTGGACTAGTGGGAGACATATAGTGCAATACTGGATCTTGCGGTAGTGGTGGACTTGAATTTAAAAGTATTTGTAGGAGATTTTAAGGATAGATTCCTCATGGAACACTTCTAATCCCAAGGTAGGAAACTAGGACAGTGAAAAACTATTACCAAATATTTGTCAAGCTACTGAAATATGTGTTGGCATTCAATGATAAAATGAAGATCCATAAGTTTATACTAGGAGCGAATCCTATAATAGGGTAGGAGGTGGATATGTATGAACTTGTTATTCTTAAAAAGGCCTGTGATTTAGCTAGGAAGGCTGAAATATATCTCAAACCCTATTTTGATTATGATGGCTTAGATGAACAAGGAAAAGAGGCATTAAGGAAAATAAATAGTGTTGGTTTTGTTAAGTGGGAAGGAGAACAGGGCTAGTAAGAACTCCCCTAAGTAGGACCGAAGGAATGATAGGAAGCAAGGGAGGTTTAGGAAATGGTTTCAAGGAAAGAACTACAATTCCAATAACCACAATAGTGGTAGCAACAGACCATCATAGGTGCGGACTAACGCTCCATCAGCAGTAAAAATATATGATGGGCAAAAATAGAATATACATCCAGGACCCAAGATCGGATGCTTCAAATGTGGTGGACCACATTATACCAATAATTATCAATGCAAAGAAGGATTGGGTTCAAAGGAAAAAAACCAATGTACAAGGAACCTACACATAAGGAACCGATGTACAAGATTTATGCAATGACATAAAATCAAGATCTATCTGGAAGGACAAGCCACTCCATTACTGATTAGGGGTAATATATTTGATTGAAATATTAAAATCTTGTTTGATAGTAGTGCTATGGATAGTTTTTCTTTCACTAATTTAATTAAATACATGTCAAAAAAGCCTAGAATCTTTGCACATGGATGGAAGTTCAAGTATGGTTTGAGATAAACCTACTCTATAAACCAATGCTACCCTATGGAAAAAATTGCCCTACCTAGTGGAATGACCACATGATGCCTCTATGTAGCACCATTGCATGCCTTTGATGTAATCCTAGGAATGGATTAGCTGCAATATCATAAGGCGATGAATCAACTTTCAATATAGATGGATTGAGTTCATGGAAGATAGTGGGAAAGTACAAAGGGTGTACAACCTACAAGGGGTTTTCCAACCCCAAATTATTTAAGTAATGCAACTCAAGAAAGCCATTAGGAAAGGAGGAATGGTTTTTGTAGTTAAGTTAAATGATATGGATGAAGAAAATAAGGAAGAAGTGTTTGAGAAACACCCACTTTTACAGGATTTTAGGGATGCATTTCTAGAATATTTTGCTATATTACCACCCAAACATGAATTTGACTTCACAATTGAGCTCCAACCTAGAACAAAACCTATACATAGAGCTCCCTATAGAATGAATCCCATAGAAATGCAAGAGCTGAAGGTGTAGTTGCAAGGATTGTTGGAGAAGGAATTAATCAGACCAAGTGTGTCACCATGGGGTTCACTAGTTTTGTTTGTTAAGAAGAAGGATGGCTTGTTACATCTATGTATATATTATAGGATGTTAAACAAGGCAACTATCAAGAATAGATATCCTTTACCCAGGATCAAAGACCTTTTCGATTAGCTTAAGAGTGCCACAATATTTTCAAATATTTGAAATCAGGATACCATCAACTAAGGATTCGATATGAGTATACTTACAAGACAACCTTTAAAACTCATTATGGAAATTATGATTTTATTATCTTGCCTTTCAGTTTAACAAATGATCCAATGATATTTATGAATTTGATGAATAGTATCTTTAGAAAGCAATTGGACAAATTTGTTTTGGTGTTCTTGGATGATATCTTAATATACTATCAAAATAAGATAGAACATGATATGCACCTAAGTATTGTGCTAGAGCTATTAAGGGAAAATCAGTTGTTAGGGAATTTTTCCAAGTATATTTTTTATGCATCAGAAGTGCAATATTTAGGTCACATTGTTTTGGTAGAAGGGATCATGGTAGATCCTAAGAAAATAGAAGTTATTTTTAATTGGTCTCTGCCCACAAATGTGATACAAGTTCAAGCTTTATGGGGTTAACTGGATAATATAGGTGTTATGTAAAAGACTACACCAATATTACCTCTCCAATGACTAACCTACAGAGGAAAGGGAAGGAATTCAAGTGGTCAGATAAATGTGAGTTAGCTTTTGAATTGCTTAATCAAAAACTTACTACGCCTCATATATTAAAGGTACCTAATCCTCAAGGGAGCTTTTTTATTTGTATATATGCATCATTGGAAGGTTTTGTAGGGGTTCTCTCTCAATAAGATGTAGTGATAGCCTTTGGGTTAAGGAAGCTGAAGCGACATGAGGTCAATTATGTGATCCATGATTTGGAATTAGTAGTGGTAGTGTTTGACCTCAATATTTGGCAATACTACTTGGTAGGAAGACCGTTTGAGCTAAGAATAGAATATTAGAGTCAACAATACATATTTACTCAACCTTTACTCAATGACAGGTAAAGGAGGTGGGTGGAATTTCTTTTAGATTATGATTTTGACATTGAGTATATTAAGGATAAGGAGAATAAAGTCATCGATGCATTGAGTAGAAGGAGACACATAGCAGTTTTGTCTCGCATCCATGTTGAATTGATGGAACAAGTCAAGGAAATGCAAAATCAAGATGTATACTACAATCAAATTAGGGAAAATATGGAAAAGAAATAAAAAAAAAACCAAGAATTTAGTTTCAAATATAGTTTCTTATGCTTCAAGGACTTGATGGTAATTCCTGAGGTTGGTGATTTAAAAATAACGATCATGAACGAGGTACATAGATCTCCATATTCTTCTCACCTAGGAGGAGCAAAAATGAGAGAGAATATGAAGAAAATATTCTATTAGCCTAGAATGAAGAGAGATATAACTAAATTTGTTGCTTAATGCCTCAATGCCAAAAATTTAAGGCAGAACACAAAAAACCTATGGGATTATTGTATCCACATGATGTACCTATGCAAAAAAGGTAGGTAATTTTAATGGACTTCATTGTGGATTTGCCTAAAAATAAATTTCAACATGATGCAATCCTAGTAGTGGTTGACAGATTGACCAAGATAGCTCATTTTATACCCAAATGGTAGAGATGACGTCGTGGTTGTGGTGAACAAATTTGCCAAAGAGATATTTTGGCTTCATGGGTTCCTAGAAGTGATTATTTTAGATAGGGACTTGAGATTTACTTCTGATTTTTGGTAAGCCTTACATCATGCCATTAGTACTAGACTAAATATCAGTTCTGGTTATCATCCAAAAATTGATGGACAAACTAAAAGAGTGAATCAAGAGCTAAAGGATATGCTTCGCATGTATTTCATGGAACAAAAGACCCATTGGGAGGATTACTTGCACCTGGTAGAATTTACCTACAATAATGGGTATCACTCAACCCTAGGCATGGCTCCTTTTTAAGCACTATATGGCAGGATATGCAGGACACCTTTGTCATGGGATAATCCAAAGGATCATATTGTGCTTGATCTAGAAATAGTTAATGAAATGGAGCAACATTTAAAGATGATCAGATAATGGCTGAAAGAAGTCATAGATCAACAAAATATTTATATAAATATTTAGAGGTCACCATGAGTTTTTAGTAGGTGACAAGGTGTTTTTGAGGGTGAGATCCATGAAAAGTACTATTAAGTCCACAAAACTAGACCCTCGTTTTGTGGGACCCTTTGCAATTTTAAAGAAGATTAGTTTTGTGGCATATCGACTTGCCTTACCATCTAGCTTGTCTAAGATTCATGATACCTTTCACATTTTTTTGCTTAGAAAATATATTTCTAACCTTGAACATGTATGGCTTGTCAAATTTGCATATGGCAAACTCGAAGGCTATGGAGGTTTGTCCAATAAGAATCCTTGAATTCTATTCCAAATCAATGAGGAAAGGAATTTTGTAGCAATGCAAATTTTAGTGGGACCACTATTTCTAGAGGAATACAACATGGGAGAATTCGGTAGCTATGCAAAAGCAGTTTTCATTTTTGTTTGAAAGAAATGTGTAATTTATTTTATAGGTGTGTTAAAACATGATGAAGCATAGCGAACTGTGTTAAGCCTAAGGGGGGAGTATGTCATGACCCTCCCAAGAAAACTCATTCATGAGATAGACTTATGTTTTGGATGTGCTATTTGGTGATGGAATGGTTGACTATTCTATATCTTTTGGTTTCATAATTTGTTATAGTGAAAAAGGTAATTTTAAGTGGTTAATAAGATTGTTTACCTTTGCAGGAATAGGTTTCTCCATAGTAAGAGAATAATATAATCACTGGAAATGTGTAATTGAATTTTTGGGATGACCCTTATGGACTATCATGCTTTTCTTGGACAAGTGCACTAAATCCTAGATGAAAGTTTAGTTGCTAACAACAACTTTCTTCTTGTTGTATTTTTTTCTTATGGCCAGCTTTAAGGAAGTTCTCTAAGTCTGAAAGTATCTAAAGGAAATGATTAAGTATGATTATGTATATGAAAATAAATGGTTTTTAATCTTGTTACCTTTATTTAAGAAAAGGGAAATATTTGATAATGGAATGCTTCTTTAGAAATTTTGGTTTCATATTTATATTAATATGTAATATATATATATGATTTTACGTCCAAGGAGGATTGATGTTTAAGAATTTTGTGGCAGTCCTTTTTGTATTTAATACCCATGAGAACTTTGCTTGTGCTAAGTGGTTATGCTATTGTTGCTCACGATGGCAAAGTGAAGCCTACACTCATATTTATGAGTTGTGCCACTCTTGTACACTGAACAAGAGGGAACATGTGAGCTAAAATAGTTTCTATAGTTGGTGCATAACAAAAAAATCCAGGAAGTGGAGCTTGGAGGGATTAAGGTGTAGCAACCGAAGAAGTTTTTGGATTGTTGTAGTGAGTGAGGGGCAGAAGGGAAAAAAGAAGCCAAAAAGAAACTGAAGGAAAGAAATAAGTTGACAAAAAGACTTGTAGCATTCGGACTTCAAGTGGAGTCTTCACTATGGAAAACTAGGTATGCAATACCGAGGTTTTTGTTTACCAAAATTCTTATAATGGTGATATGTTTGTAGTTGTATTTAGGATTGGAAATGAACCCACTATGAAGGTGTTTTATGTGCTAAATGCGAGTCTCTTTGTTTACCTATACTCATAGTATTATGTTGCATATTTTACATGTAAACATGGTGAAAGATTGCTCATATTCATCAGCTTGAAGCTTGAGCAATTCCACATCATCACACTGCTGGTATTTTAAGTAGGATAGTTGGAAAGTGTTTTTAGAAGGAATGGGTAAAATTGGCATTTTTGAATAGTGCAGAAGTGTCAATAACCTTCTAGTTTTTTAGACTTAGTTTTTGTCAGGCAAGAGGAAAAGAGGTTGTTGGATGGCCTTAAGAGATTAGAGTTTAGTTTAGGTTGTTGTCTTTTTGAGTAGTTCTTTGTGAATAGATAACAATGCTACTCATATGAGGAGATACATTGTTAACTGATGCATTAGAGTCTTGTATGAATAGACTGGTTGGAATGTTTGTTATTATTGAATCTAGTTAGCAATAATTGTCAATAGATGATTAAGCATATGGTTTGTGACCTTCTATGTTTGGGCTAGAAACTTTTGTTGAAAAGTATTTTAATTCTTTAACATGTGCTCAAAACTACAATCTTGTTGAGTTACTATTGCACTGTGTGATACATATGTTAGGATACTTTTCTTGGTGTTGTATGCTTGAGGAATAATCAAGTATTGAATTCATTTTTATATGAATATGATTAAATGATGGTAGAGTTTTGTAGAGGTTCTTTTAGTAGGATTAATAATGTTTACTTTAATATCCTTTTGCTTTGTATGAGTTATATAGGTTGATTGTTTTGATTTAAATTATTGAAGTTTGGTTGTCGAGAGGTTAGCACCATTTTAGAAAAAGGAAAGAGAAATTTACTTATATGAATGAAGTAATGTTATGTGTATTTTTACTCTTGTTTTAGAGCCTATATCCATTTGTTATAACAAGGTAGGTTGTAGTTGAGGAGATTTTGAATCTTCAAGGGATGAGAGACTCATGTCATGACTTGAGGTATTGATAATTACTTTTGTAAGTATTCTTGTTCCAAAGACCTCATGTAGAATAAAATGTAATGAAAAACTTATATGGACAATTGAGATGGTGATCACAGATATATAAGTGGCAGGAGGTTCATATTTCTCTTTTGGTTCTATGGCAACTCTGTTGTAGCTTCTTCCCAGTAATACATATGGGCATTAGCTATTTATATTTTGCTAGAGATCAAATCAAAATCCTGATGAAAGAGTTCTTCAATATTTTCTTATTTGTTGAGTTTCACGTCATATGTGAAATAATTCAATACTACTTATGAGTAGTCAAGTACGTCTGATTATATTCCTGATTTAATGGAGGATTTGTATTTTGCTAGATTCAAATTAAACTATGAAAAATATATTTTATTGGGATGTATGTGATTAATGATGAATGATATGTGTATATTTTATGTGATCTCTCTTCTTTGAAAGTAATATGAATACTTATGCTGGAATAAGATAATATTTGTATGCTTTTAGATGTCATTGGATATTATTTGAGGTTGGATGGTTTAGCTTAGATAAATAAGACTTTTAAATTATATCTATGAAGGTTTTTTTTTCGTTAATTTTATCTGCCTATAATGAATTGAGAACTACAAGAGGCCTTGTAGTTGGTTTTTAAACTTTGTAAATGAGCCCACTATATGGTCTTAAAGGAGATCAATTTGTTGTAGTTTCCAATAGATTGCTGGCTGATATCAAAGCACAAAAAGATTTAAATTTTGCAGTAGATTTCTAGTTGCTAGAGAAATGAATCTATTATGAGTAGGGAGAAGCTTGTTTAATGATAGTCATGGAGAACACAAGCTTATACTGAGAGGGGGGTGAACAGTATAAGACCACTTTTTAATTTTCTTTCCAAAATAGTATTAATCAATATAATCAATGGCAGTATCAATAGCAATAAACAAATTAATGCACAAATCATCACACACAATAGAGATACCACAATTTACATGGTTCACCCAATGTGGGCTACTCCACAGAGAAAATATTTCACTAAAATTTTCTCAATCAATATCTTGGGAATCCTTTCCCTATTACAATATTTATGGACCTCTATCCAAAGGAGACACCAATACCCTAAATCAAGTTCATGGATATCTATCCACAGGATAACTTCTTCTCCTTTGCTTTGGTTGGTGATCCTCTAGAAGACTACTGCCTCCACTACACTGGCTTGTGGATCTCTCTCCACTAGAGACTCTTGTCCTAACTCAAAAGACCTATCCTCACTACCCTGGATAATGGATCTCTATCTATTGGAGACTATTATCCTATGCTCTCTATCACCTCCAAATCTCTATCTCAAATCTACACTAAACACAGTCATTTGGTCTAACACAAATCTACTCAATATATGTCTCTAGTCTGGCACAAACCTATCCTTAAATTTACACCAAAATCTATCCTCAATTTTGCACTAAAAACGGTCCTTTGGACTAGCACAAATCTATCCTCAATCTCTATCCTCAAGCCTTAACTCAAAGTTTGACTCAATATCAAATCAACTCTGCTAGATCTGCCTCAAACCTTAACGCAAGGTTTGAACAAATCAATAATGTATGCTCTCAAGCCTTCTCAAATACTTGTCTTAAATATACTTTGTAAGCTTCCTCAAAATCTCACACTAATTTGTCCACAAGTTCTCTCTAGAACTTGTTCAAATTTTCTCTACAAGTCCTCTCTGGAACTTGTTCAAAATCTGCTCTACAAGTCCTCTATAGAACTTGTTCAAATCTTCTCCACAAGTCCTCTCTATAACTTGTCCAAATATTCTCCATAATTTCTCTCTAGAACTTGTCAAAATATGCTCCACAAGTCCTCTCTAGAACTTGGTCAAATATGCTCTACAAGTCCTCTCTAGAACTTCACCAAAAATGTATACTTTGTATGTGTTAAGAGCAAGATCTTGGATGAACAGATTTCCCAAGTCTTCATTATATAGTTAATTAAGTCAATCAATTATTGTGTATATAGGATAAGACTTACTCTTAGGATGGCAAACTCAACGTTATGATGAGAAGGATAGTCAACCTCCCTGGTGCTAACACTAACATAAATAGATCTATGTTGAGCATAGTGGATGATGAGCTCTCTTAGATAGATAGAAAAGAGTATGTGAGCTAACTCATTTGGGGTAATGAGTAGGATAGCTCAGAGTAAGAATAATACCTAGTGTGTTTATATTAATGGATAAATGTGAGTATAGGGATGGTGAATCTCTACACCTAATGTACTTAAATTTATGGAAAAATGTGAGTATATGGATGGATGGACCTTATACCTAGTGAACTTACATTGATGAATAAATGTAAGTATAGGAATGGGTGACACTTTTATTAGGATTTATTAACCATGTTGACGTTGTGATGGGTAAACCATAATAATAATAATAATAATGTGCTCTTAATATGTTAGGATTATGAGGGTGGTGACATTTGGCATCAAAGCATGGTTTGTAGTGGAATAGGCTCACTATGTAAAACTAGTTATGGTGTGTGATAGGAAATATACCTAAGTAGGGTTTAAGCTTTACTAGGTAGAATAACTAGTAACTCAATTTTCGCAATGAATTAACTCCTATTGACTCTATTGTATGGATAGGGACAATTCCAATGAAGAGAAGAAGAGGATGTGTTGTCCCATCGATGAGGCAAACATAAAAAACCAATGTAGAAGTTAGAACCATAAATTTAGGTTTAAATAATACTAGCAATGATGGAGAGGACCTCACAGCAATAGTGGCCCAACTTCATGAATAGATGGAAGCACATAAATAGTTGTTGAATTCTATTTTGAATCAGGAAACACAAGCTAGAAACTCTAGAATGGGATAGATAGATGAACCCCTTACCAAGGCACAATAGGCCAGGGTCCTTCTAGAGGTCAAGTTGGGAAAGGATATGAAATATTTGAAATCTTCCAATTTCAATGGAGAGGAATATGGTGACAATTCCAAATCATGGCTAAAAGAGATAGAGACCTATTGTAACATGAATAATTATTCCATCGATACTCGTACATCCTATGCCACTTTACATATTCAAGGTGTTGGCTTGGACTAGTGGGAGACATATAGTGCAATACTGGATCTTGCGGTAGTGGTGGACTTGAATTTAAAAGTATTTGTAGGAGATTTTAAGGATAGATTCCTCATGGAACACTTCTAATCCCAAGGTAGGAAACTAGGACAGTGAAAAACTATTACCAAATATTTGTCAAGCTACTGAAATATGTGTTGGCATTCAATGATAAAATGAAGATCCATAAGTTTATACTAGGAGCGAATCCTATAATAGGGTAGGAGGTGGATATGTATGAACTTGTTATTCTTAAAAAGGCCTGTGATTTAGCTAGGAAGGCTGAAATATATCTCAAACCCTATTTTGATTATGATGGGTTAGATGAACAAGGAAAAGAGGCATTAAGGAAAATAAATAGTGTTGGTTTTGTTAAGTGGGAAGGAGAACAGGCTAGTAAGAACTCCCCTAAGTAGGACCGAAGGAATGATAGGAAGCAAGGGAGGTTTAGGAAATGGTTTCAAGGAAAGAATCGCAATTCCAATAACCACAATAGTGGTAGCAACAGACCATCATAGGTGCGGACTAACGCTCCATCAGCAGTAAAAATATATGATGGGCAAAAATAGAATATACATCCAGGACCCAAGATCGGATGCTTCAAATGTGGTGGACCACATTATACCAATAATTATCAATGCAAAGAAGGATTGGGTTCAAAGGAAAAAAACCAATGTACAAGGAACCTACACATAAGGAACCGATGTACAAGATTTATGCAATGACATAAAATCAAGATCTATCTGGAAGGACAAGCCACTCCATTACTGATTAGGGGTAATATATTTGATTGAAATATTAAAATCTTGTTTGATAGTAGTGCTATGGATAGTTTTTCTTTCACTAATTTAATTAAATACATGTCAAAAAAGCCTAGAATCTTTGCACATGGATGGAAGTTCAAGTATGGTTTGAGATAAACCTACTCTATAAACCAATGCTACCCTATGGAAAAAATTGCCCTACCTAGTGGAATGACCACATGATGCCTCTATGTAGCACCATTGCATGCCTTTGATGTAATCTTAGGAATGGATTGGCTGCAAGCTCATAAGGCAGTAATCAACTTTCAATATAGATGGATTGAGTTCATGGAAGATAGTGGGAAAGTACAAAGGGTGTACAACCTACAAGGGGTTTTCCAACCCCAAATTATTTAAGTAATGCAACTCAAGAAAGCCATTAGGAAAGGAGGAATGGTTTTTGTAGTTAAGTTAAATGATATGGATGAAGAAAATAAGGAAGAAGTGTTCAAGAAACACCCACTTTTGCAGGATTTTAGGGATGTATTTCTAGAATATTTACCTGGATTACCACCCAAACATGAATTTGACTTCACAATTGAGCTCCAACCTAGAACAAAACCTATACATAGAGCTCCCTATAGAATGAATCCCATAGAAATGCAAGAGTTGAAGGTGTAGCTGCAAGGATTGTTGGAGAAGGGATTGATTAAACCAAGTGTGTCACCATGGGGTGCACTAGTTCTGTTTGTTAAGAAGAAGGATGGCTCCTTACATCTATGTATATATTATAGGATGTTAAACAAGGCAACTATCAAGAATAGATATCCTTTACCCAGGATCAAAGACCTTTTCGATTAGCTTAAGAGTGCCACAATATTTTCAAATATTTGAAATCAGGATACCATCAACTAAGGATTCGATATGAGTATACTTACAAGACAACCTTTAAAACTCATTATGGAAATTATGATTTTATTATCTTGCCTTTCAGTTTAACAAATGATCCAATGATATTTATGAATTTGATGAATAGTATCTTTAGAAAGCAATTGGACAAATTTGTTTTGGTGTTCTTGGATGATATCTTAATATACTATCAAAATAAGATAGAACATGATATGCACCTAAGTATTGTGCTAGAGCTATTAAGGGAAAATCAGTTGTTAGGGAATTTTTCCAAGTATATTTTTTATGCATCAGAAGTGCAATATTTAGGTCACATTGTTTTGGTAGAAGGGATCATGGTAGATCCTAAGAAAATAGAAGTTATTTTTAATTGGTCTCTGCCCACAAATGTGATACAAGTTCAAGCTTTATGGGGTTAACTGGATAATATAGGTGTTATGTAAAAGACTACACCAATATTACCTCTCCAATGACTAACCTACAGAGGAAAGGGAAGGAATTCAAGTGGTCAACTAAATGTGAGTTAGCTTTTGAATTGCTTAATCAAAAACTTACTACGCCTCATATATTAAAGGTACCTAATCCTCAAGGGAGCTTTTTTATTTGTATATATGCATCATTGGAAGGTTTTGTAGGGGTTCTCTCTCAATAAGATGTAGTGATAGCCTTTGGGTTAAGGAAGCTGAAGCGACATGAGGTCAATTATGTGATCCATGATTTGGAATTAGTAGTGGTAGTGTTTGACCTCAATATTTGGCAATACTACTTGGTAGGAAGACCGTTTGAGCTAAGAATAGAATATTAGAGTCAACAATACATATTTACTCAACCTTTACTCAATGACAGGTAAAGGAGGTGGGTGGAATTTCTTTTAGATTATGATTTTGACATTGAGTATATCAAGGATAAGGAGAATAAAGTCACTGATACATTGAGTAGAAGGATACACTTAGCAGTTTTGTCTCGCATCCATGTTGAATTGATGGAACAAGTCAAGGAAATGCAAAATCAAGATGTATACTACAATCAAATTAGGGAAAATATGGAAAAGAAATAAAAAAAAAACCAAGAATTTAGTTTCAAATATAGTTTCTTATGCTTCAAGGACTTGATGGTAATTCCTGAGGTTGGTGATTTAAAAATAACGATCATGAACGAGGTACATAGATCTCCATATTCTTCTCACCTAGGAGGAGCAAAAATGAGAGAGAATATGAAGAAAATATTCTATTAGCCTAGAATGAAGAGAGATATAACTAAATTTGTTGCTTAATGCCTCAATGCCAAAAATTTAAGGCAGAACACAAAAAACCTATGGGATTATTGTATCCACATGATGTACCTATGCAAAAAAGGTAGGTAATTTTAATGGACTTCATTGTGGATTTGCCTAAAAATAAATTTCAACATGATGCAATCCTAGTAGTGGTTGACAGATTGACCAAGATAGCTCATTTTATACCCAAATGGTAGAGATGACGTCGTGGTTGTGGTGAACAAATTTGCCAAAGAGATATTTTGGCTTCATGGGTTCCTAGAAGTGATTATTTTAGATAGGGACTTGAGATTTACTTCTGATTTTTGGTAAGCCTTACATCATGCCATTAGTACTAGACTAAATATCAGTTCTGGTTATCATCCAAAAATTGATGGACAAACTAAAAGAGTGAATCAAGAGCTAAAGGATATGCTTCGCATGTATTTCATGGAACAAAAGACCCATTGGGAGGATTACTTGCACCTGGTAGAATTTACCTACAATAATGGGTATCACTCAACCCTAGGCATGGCTCCTTTTTAAGCACTATATGGCAGGATATGCAGGACACCTTTGTCATGGGATAATCCAAAGGATCATATTGTGCTTGATCTAGAAATAGTTAATGAAATGGAGCAACATTTAAAGATGATCAGATAATGGCTGAAAGAAGTCATAGATCAACAAAATATTTATATAAATATTTAGAGGTCACCATGAGTTTTTAGTAGGTGACAAGGTGTTTTTGAGGGTGAGATCCATGAAAAGTACTATTAAGTCCACAAAACTAGACCCTCGTTTTGTGGGACCCTTTGCAATTTTAAAGAAGATTAGTTTTGTGGCATATCGACTTGCCTTACCATCTAGCTTGTCTAAGATTCATGATACCTTTCACATTTTTTTGCTTAGAAAATATATTTCTAACCTTGAACATGTATGGCTTGTCAAATTTGCATATGGCAAACTCGAAGGCTATGGAGGTTTGTCCAATAAGAATCCTTGAATTCTATTCCAAATCAATGAGGAAAGGAATTTTGTAGCAATGCAAATTTTAGTGGGACCACTATTTCTAGAGGAATACAACATGGGAGAATTCGGTAGCTATGCAAAAGCAGTTTTCATTTTTGTTTGAAAGAAATGTGTAATTTATTTTATAGGTGTGTTAAAACATGATGAAGCATAGCGAACCTGTGTTAAGCCTAAGGGGGGAGTATGTCATGACCCTCCCAAGGCAAACTCATTCATGAGATAGACTTATGTTTTGGATGTGCTATTTGGTGATGGAATGGTTGACTATTCTATATCTTTTGGTTTCATAATTTGTTATAGTGAAAAAGGTAATTTTAAGTGGTTAATAAGATTGTTTACCTTTGCAGGAATAGGTTTCTCCATAGTAAGAGAAGAATATAATCACTGGAAATGTGTAATTGAATTTTTGGGATGACCCTTATGGACTATCATGCTTTTCTTGGACAAGTGCACTAAATCCTAGATGAAAGTTTAGTTGCTAACAACAACTTTCTTCTTGTTGTATTTTTTTCTTATGGCCAGCTTTAAGGAAGTTCTCTAAGTCTGAAAGTATCTAAAGGAAATGATTAAGTATGATTATGTATATGAAAATAAATGGTTTTTAATCTTGTTACCTTTATTTAAGAAAAGGGAAATATTTGATAATGGAATGCTTCTTTAGAAATTTTGGTTTCATATTTATATTAATATGTAATATATATATATGATTTTACGTCCAAGGAGGATTGATGTTTAAGAATTTTGTGGCAGTCCTTTTTGTATTTAATACCCATGAGAACTTTGCTTGTGCTAAGTGGTTATGCTATTGTTGCTCACGATGGCAAAGTGAAGCCTACACTCATATTTATGAGTTGTGCCACTCTTGTACACTGAACAAGAGGGAACATGTGAGCTAAAATAGTTTCTATAGTTGGTGCATAACAAAAAAATCCAGGAAGTGGAGCTTGGAGGGATTAAGGTGTAGCAACCGAAGAAGTTTTTGGATTGTTGTAGTGAGTGAGGGGCAGAAGGGAAAAAAGAAGCCAAAAAGAAACTGAAGGAAAGAAATAAGTTGACAAAAAGACTTGTAGCATTCGGACTTCGAGTGGAGTCTTCACTATGGAAAACTAGGTATGCAATACCGAGGTTTTTGTTTACCAAAATTCTTATAATGGTGATATGTTTGTAGTTGTATTTAGGATTGGAAATGAACCCACTATGAAGGTGTTTTATGTGCTAAATGCGAGTCTCTTTGTTTACCTATACTCATAGTATTATGTTGCATATTTTACATGTAAACATGGTGAAAGATTGCTCATATTCATCAGCTTGAAGCTTGAGCAATTCCACATCATCACACTGCTGGTATTTTAAGTAGGATAGTTGGAAAGTGTTTTTAGAAGGAATGGGTAAAATTGGCATTTTTGAATAGTGCAGAAGTGTCAATAACCTTCTAGTTTTTTAGACTTAGTTTTTGTCAGGCAAGAGGAAAAGAGGTTGTTGGATGGCCTTAAGAGATTAGAGTTTAGTTTAGGTTGTTGTCTTTTTGAGTAGTTCTTTGTGAATAGATAACAATGCTACTCATATGAGGAGATACATTGTTAACTGATGCATTAGAGTCTTGTATGAATAGACTGGTTGGAATGTTTGTTATTATTGAATCTAGTTAGCAATAATTGTCAATAGATGATTAAGCATATGGTTTGTGACCTTCTATGTTTGGGCTAGAAACTTTTGTTGAAAAGTATTTTAATTCTTTAACATGTGCTCAAAACTACAATCTTGTTGAGTTACTATTGCACTGTGTGATACATATGTTAGGATACTTTTCTTGGTGTTGTATGCTTGAGGAATAATCAAGTATTGAATTCATTTTTATATGAATATGATTAAATGATGGTAGAGTTTTGTAGAGGTTCTTTTAGTAGGATTAATAATGTTTACTTTAATATCCTTTTGCTTTGTATGAGTTATATAGGTTGATTGTTTTGATTTAAATTATTGAAGTTTGGTTGTCGAGAGGTTAGCACCATTTTAGAAAAAGGAAAGAGAAATTTACTTATATGAATGAAGTAATGTTATGTGTATTTTTACTCTTGTTTTAGAGCCTATATCCATTTGTTATAACAAGGTAGGTTGTAGTTGAGGAGATTTTGAATCTTCAAGGGATGAGAGACTCATGTCATGACTTGAGGTATTGATAATTACTTTTGTAAGTATTCTTGTTGCAAAGACCTCATGCAGAATGAAATGTAATGAAAAACTTATATGGACAATTGAGATGGTGATCACAGATATATAAGTGGCAGGAGGTTCATATTTCTCTTTTGGTTCTATGGCAACTCTGTTGTAGCTTCTTCCCAGTAATACATATGGGCATTAGCTATTTATATTTTGCTAGAGATCAAATCAAAATCCTGATGAAAGAGTTCTTCAATATTTTCTTATTTGTTGAGTTTCACGTCATATGTGAAATAATTCAATACTACTTATGAGTAGTCAAGTACGTCTGATTATATTCCTGATTTAATGGAGGATTTGTATTTTTCTAGATTCAAATTAAACTATGAAAAATATATTTTATTGGGATGTATGTGATTAATGATGAATGATATGTGTATATTTTATGTGATCTCTCTTCTTTGAAAGTAATATGAATACTTATGCTGGAATAAGATAATATTTGTATGCTTTTAGATGTCATTGGATATTATTTGAGGTTGGATGGTTTAGCTTAGATAAATAAGACTTTTAAATTATATCTATGAAGGTTTTTTTTTCGTTAATTTTATCTGCCTATAATGAATTGAGAACTACAAGAGGCCTTGTAGTTGGTTTTTAAACTTTGTAAATGAGCCCACTATATGGTCTTAAAGGAGATCAATTTGTTGTAGTTTCCAATAGATTGCTGGCTGATATCAAAGCACAAAAAGATTTAAATTTTGCAGTAGATTTCTAGTTGCTAGAGAAATGAATCTATTATGAGTAGGGAGAAGCTTGTTTAATGATAGTCATGGAGAACACAAGCTTATACTGAGAGGGGGTGAACAAGTATAAGACCACTTTTTACTTTTCTTTCCAAAATAGTATTAATCAATATAATCAATGGCAATATCAATAGCAATAACCAAAGTAATGCACAAATCATCACACACAATAGAGACACCACAATTTACGTGGTTCACCCAATGTGGGCTACTCCACGGAGAAAATATTTCACTAAAATTTTCTCAATCAATATCTTGGGAATCCTTTCCCTATTACAATATTTATGGACCTCTATCCAAAGGAGATACCAATACCCTAAATCAAGTTCATGGATCTCTATCCATAGGAGAACTCCTTCTCCTCTGCTTTGGTTGGTGATCCTCTAGAAGACTACTGCCTCCACTACACTGGCTTGTGGATCTCTCTCCACTAAAGACTCTTGTCCTCACTTAAAAGACCTATCCTCACTACCCTGGCTAATGGATCTCTATCCACTGGAGACTATTATCCTCTGCTCTCTATCACCTCCAAATCTCTATCTCAAATCTATACTAAACACAGTCCTTCGATCTAGCACAAATCTACTCAATATCTGTCTCTAGTATGGCACAAACCTATCCTCAAATTTACACCAAAATCTATCCTCAAATATGCACTAAACACAGTCCTTCGGTCTAGCACAAATCTATCCTCAATATCTATCCTCAAGCCTTAACTCAAAGCTTGACTCAATCTCAAATCAACTCTGCTAGATCTGCCCCAAACCTTAACTCAAGGTTTGAACAAATCAATCAACTCTGCTCTCAAGTCTTCTCAAATACTTATCTCAAATATACCTTGTAAGCTTCCACAAAATCTCACACTAATCTGTCCACAAGTCCTCTCTAGAACTTGTCCAAATCTTCTCCACAAGTCCTCTCTAGAACTTGTCAAAATATGCTCAATAAGTCCTCTCTAGAACTTGTCCAAATCTTCTCTACAAGTCCTCTCTAGAACTTGTCCAAATCTTCTCCATAATTCTCTCTAGAACTTGTCCAAATATGCTCCACAAGTCCTCTCTAGAACTTGCTCAAATCTGCTCCATAAGTCCTCTCTAGAACTTGTCCAAGTTTCTCAATCTGTATTGTAAGCTTCCACAAAATCTTACTCAAATCTATCCACAAGTCTTCTCAAAGACTTACCTCAAATATGCTCAACAAGTCCACACTAGAACTTGTCCAATCTCATAGAAACATAAAGAGAATTGTTAGAGACTCAATATGTTCTATACTCAACACAATGCTCAATCACTTTCAATCACTCTTTCAAAAACATATAGAGAATTGTTAGAGACTCAATATGCTTCAACTCAATCACTTTCTCAATTCAATTTTGAATATAGAATAGTTTATTTTATGGAACTTGAACAATCACTTCACACATCCACTTGACTAGGCTCAACCAATCTCTCAATGAAACAATCCTTGCTTACAAACCCTAGTCCAAGCATATGACATTCACTCAAAATGTTTCCAACAATGCTCAACAACCAATCTCACATAACAATGATACTCATGTTATTTTCACACCCTAGTTCAAGTTCTTCACACAACTCACTTCAACAACAATGCTTATGAAACAACTCTCACATAACAATGATACTCATGTTCTTTTCAAACCCTAGTTATTTGCTCAATCAATGACTTCAACAACAATTCTTATGAAACAACTCTCACATAAAAATTATACTCATGTTCTTTTCAAACCCTAGTTCTTTGCTCAACCAATGGCTTCAACAACAATGCTTATGAAACAAGGTTTTAATAATAACTCTTTATTCCAGAAAACCTTGAAGCATTAACTCAAACACACTTAATAAGGAAGCCCTAATCAAATCCTTTTCACTCCAAAATTATTTTTAGAAATACACTCACATTCATCATTTTTACACATGGAAGAATTTGCCCATACCTTTTTCTTGATTGGAGAAAGTCCTCTCAAAATTGCCTTCAAACAATACCTTCTTATTTGCCAAGTACCAAGGGTTAGATAACAAGTGTTATACTTCACAAATACAAGTATAGCTCAATTTCATGATACACCTTATATCTCCATCTCAATAGCAATATTCAACAATAATATTTTCATAAAATAACCCTTTCAAAATACACCTTCAATTTCTCAATATCACAAAAATTGATATCACAAATCAATTTTTATCTCCTAAGGTAAAAATAATATTTACCCTAGTAAAATACCTATTTACCACCTAGGTAAATAATTCCAATATTACCTTATGACTCCCTAACCTTAGCATAATAATAAAATTGCATAAAACACCCCTTATACCTCCTAAACCTTAGCACACATGCAAAATAAAATTTAATTTATAAAAACCTTTGTAAAATCCCCTTTCGTAATTTTTGGGGATTCGACCCTACGCCCTCTCCTCGGCTGGCACCTTGGTTGTGGCTAGCTAGCCATGTGAGCCAAGCACTCCATGTGCTAGCTTAAGCGCCTTGGCTGCTTAAGCCCTTTCAACAAAGGCTTTAAAGCCTTTGGCCTCTCCTTTGCCTAGCCTCTGGCTAGACCACATGAGCGCTTTCCTCCACCTTGCCACTTGCACGACCACGATGCGCTCCCTTCGCCTTTGCTATCTCTGACTCCACAATTTTTGCAGACTCCAAATTTTTGCATGTGCCTCAAATCGAATAATCAATTTTCCTAAGGTTTGCATTGGGGTTTAAATACCCTTTATTGCCTTTGCACTTCACGTCGGTGGATGTTTTGATTTTGATGACGTCGACACTTTATAATTTATAAATTATTTAAATTCAAAAGAATTTAAATCTTATAAATTATATTTATAAACCTTAGACTTTAATAAAAATTAAAGCCCTCTTGAGGTAAAATTAAAACCTCTATTTGCTCTTCACTGATTTGATGAAGATTATTCTACCACCATGGTTTTAATAAAAACTCACCTTCATTTGCTTCCACATAATATTAAAAATATTATGAAGCTCTTTTGCCATTAACCTTTGCATTGTTCTTCTTGACATCAATGATGACTTTATTCCTTGACATCAATGACAACTTAACTCAAAATGTCCAACAATCTCCCCCTTTGTCATTGATGGCAACCCAAATTCTTTTTACCAAAAACTTGACCTTTCCTTTGTTCTTCTCCCCCTGGGACATTGCTCCCCCTGGCTCAATGCTCTCTCCTCTTTACTCAAATACCAAATCTCTCCCCCTTACTCAAATCTCTCCCCCTTTGAAATCAATGGCAAAGGGTCACCTTTGGGGCTTGGGGCTAAGAATGAGCCTCTTAGCTTAGCCCCTCCCCCACCTCCTCTTGAGGTGGTTAATTCGGGGTGGGAGTATTTCTACTCCCATAAAGCACTATTCTTTACCTTTATCCTCTTTTCTTCTTATCTGATCCTTCTAATTCCTCTGATTGTTTCTTTCCATATCCATTTTCTTGTTCCTATTCCTGTTCTTGTTCATATCCATGTTCCTGTTCCTATTCATATCCATGTTCTTGTTCCTGTTCCTATTTTTGTTCCTGTTCATACTTGATTCTGAAATGTCTGCTCTACACCACTTTGTTGTGTGACCATCATTATTGCACTTATAACACTTAATGTTATTATTCCTTGGAGGTGCAAATGTCTTAGGATTTCTCCTAGTGAAGCCATATCCTCTCCTGTCATTAACCCTGCAATTAATTGCCTTATGACCAAACTGATTACAAGAGTAACAATACCCTTGAAAGAGATGTCCATTTCTAAAATTCCCATATTCCTGTCTTCCATGTGTCCTACACTGTGAAGCCTTGTGCCCAAACCTGTGACATGAGAAGCATCATCCATTGAAGAAATCTTGCCTTGACTCCATTGGTCTCTTAGTCTCTTCTTCCCTGTGTTGTTTCTTGTTCCATCTGTTTCTCATTTGTGCATTGTTCCTTTCCCTGTTGATCTTTCTATTTTCCAACTTATCCTTAGAAGTCTCACTTTCTCTTTCATTCTTATTTTTTGAAGCTTCTTCCTTTTTGGTGCTTGAGCTTGACTCTCCTTTTTTTGCTTCTTGTTTCCCTTGTTCTTCTTCATAACTAAGTCTTGCTTTGGTGACTGATGATCTTTGTGCATTGGTAATCCTGTCCAAGGTCTTTGAATTTTCCTTAACCTTGTGTAGCTTGTCCTTAGAACCTTTTACTTCCATCCTTAGTGAAACTATCTCATGCTCTAATATTTCACACTCTAGATCTTTTGTCTTTAATTTTTTGGCCATACCTTCTTCAATTTTTCTTGCCTCTTCAACCTTGATTTTGAAGTTGGTGAGTTCCTGTAGAAACTTTATTTTTGTTTTCTCATCTTCTTGAGTTTGAATCCTTAATATCTCCCCTTTCAATTCTTCGAGATCAACACTAAGTCTTTTACATTCTTGCTCTTTTACCTTTGACTGTTCAACCATATCCTTTTCAGCTCTCCTTGCCTTTTCAACCTTATCTCTCAAGTCAGAGAGATCTTGTAGAAGCTTTGTCTTACATCTCTCATCTTCTTGTATTTGAGCCTTCAATTCTAAATTCTACCTTTTCAATTCAACAAGTTCCTTAAGAGTGGCTTCCTCCTTTTCTTTTTTTGAATCTTCCTCTTCTTTTAATTGGTCTTCAATAGGAGTATTTTCTTCTAATACTGAAAGTAGAGTTTTTTCTTCATACCTATTTTGATTGTCCCTATTATCCTTTCTTGAACCAACCTCTAGGATTTCATTTTTGAGAATATCATCTTCATCTTCACCGCTACTAAACCCATTGCAATAACCTGCATCATGATCGAGTTGACCACAAACAAAACATTCTTCACCTTCTTGTGGACAATAAGTTGCATGGTGACTTGTATTCCTACATCTGGTACAAAAATTTATCCATTCGATCTTTTCTTCACTACTTGATTCATCTCTTGAATCTATTTCCATTCTTCCTCCCAAAACAACAACATTGAATTCATCTTCCTTTTCTTTCATGACCATGTGTGTTATTTTCTTCTTGTGTCTCATGGTTCTACTTTTGCCTTTCTTTTCCATTTGTGTTCTTGTAAGATCTTCCTTCAAGCTATTAAACCCTTTCCAAAGGAACCGGATCTCGATACCAATTGAAGAACACAAGCTTATACTGAGAGGGGGGGTGAATAGTATAAGACCACTTTTTACTTTTCTTTCCCAAATAGTATTAATCAATATAATCAATGGCAATATCAATAGAAATAACCAAAGTAATGCACAAATCATCACACACAATAGAGACACCACAATTTACGTGGTTCACCCAATGTGGGCTACTCCACGAAGAAAATATTTCACTAAAATTTTCTCAATCAATCTCTTGGGAATCCTTTCCCTATTACAATATTTATGGACCTCTGTCCAAAGGAGATACCAATCCCCTAAATCAAGTTCATGGATCTCTATCCATAGGAGAACTCCTTATCCTCTACTCTGGCTGGTGATCCTCTAGAAGACTACTACCTCCACTGTACTGGCTTGTGGATCTCTCTCCACTGAAGACTCTTGTCCTCACTCAGAATACCTATCCTCACTACCCTGGCTAATGGATATCTATCCACTGGAGACTACTATCCTCTGCTCTCTATCACCTCCAAAGCTCTATCTCAAATCTATACTAAACACAGTCCTTCGATCTAGCACAAATCTTCTCAATATCTGTCTCTGGTTTGGCACAAACCTATCCTCAAATTTGCACCAAACTCTATCCTCAATTCTGCACTAAACATAGTCCTTCGATCTAGCACAAATCTATCCTCAATCTCTATCCTCAAGCCTTAACTCAAATCTTGACTCAATCTCAAATCAACTCTGCTGGATCTACCCCAAACCTTAACTCAAGGTTTGAACAAATCAATCAACTCTACTCTCAAGTCTTCTCAAAGACTTATCTCAAATATGCCTTGTAAGCTTCCACAAAATCTCACACTAATCTATCCACAAGTCCTCTCTAGAACTTGTCCAAATCTTCTCTACAAGTCCTCTCTAGAACTTGTCCAAATTTCTCTACAAGTCCTCTCTAGAACTTGTCCAAATCTGCTCTACAAGTCCTCTCTAGAACTTGTCCAAATATGCTCTACAAGTCCTCTCTAGAACTTATCCAAATTTTCTCCACAAGTCCTCTCTAGAACTTGTCCAAATCTGCTCTACAAGTCCTCTCTAGAACTTGCTCAAATATGCTCCACAAGTCCTCTCTAGAACTTGTCCAAGTTTGCTCTCAATCTGTATTGTAAGCTTCCACAAAAGCTTACTCAAATCTGTCCACAAGTCTTCTCAAAGACTTACCTCAAATCTGCTCAACAAGTCCACACTAGAACTTGTCCAATCTCATAGAAACATAAAGAGAATTGTTAGAGACTCAATATGCTCTATACTCAACACAATGCTCAATCACTTTCAATCACTCTTTCAGAAACATATAGAGAATTGTTAGAGACTCAATATGCTTCAACTCAATCACTTTCTCAATTCAATTCAGAATATAGAATAGTTTGTTTTTATGGAACTTGAACAATCACTTCACACATCCACTTGACTAGGCTCAACCAACTCTACTCAACCAATCTCTCAATGAAACAATCCTTGCTTACAAACCCTAGTCCAAGCATATGACATTCACTCAAAATATTTCCAACAATGCTCAACAACCAATCTCACATAACAATGATACTCATGTTCTTTTCACACCCTAGTTCAAGTTCTTCACACAACTCACTTCAACAACAATGCTTATGAAACAACTCTCACATAACAATGATACTCATGTTCTTTTCAAACCCTAGTTCTTTTCTCAACCAATGGCTTCAACAACAATGCTTATGAAACAACTCTCACATAACAATGATACTCATGTTCTTTTCAAACCCTAGTTCTTTGCTCAACCAATGGCTTCAACAACAATGCTTATAAAACAAGGTTTTAATAATAACTCTTTATTCCAGAAAACCTTGAAGCATTAACTCAAACACACTTAATAAGGAAGCCCTAATCAAATCCTTTTCACTCCAAACTTATTTTCAGAAATACACTCACATTCATCATTTTTACACATGGAAGAATTTGCCCATACCTTTTTCTTGATTGGAGAAAGTCCTCTCAAAACTGCCTTCAAACAATACCTTCTTATTTGCCAAGTACCAAGGGTTAGATAACAAGTGTTATACTTCACAAATACAAGTATAGCTCAATTTCATGATACACCTTATATCTCCATCTCAATAGCAATATTCAACAATAATATTTTCACAAAATAACCCTTTCAAAATACACCTTCAATTTCTCAATATCACAAAAATTGATATCACAAATCAATTTCAATCTCCTAAGGTAAAAATAACATTTACCCTAGTAAAACTCTTATTTACCACCTAGGTAAATAATTCCAATATTACCTTATGACTCCCTAACCTTAGCATAATAATAAAATTGCATAAAACACCCCTTATACCTCCTAAACCTTAGCACACATGCAAAATAAAATTTAATTTATAAAAACCTTTGTAAAATCCCCTTCCATGATTTTTTGAGGATTCGACCCTGCGCCCTCTCCTCGGTTGGCGCCTTGGCTGTGGCTAGCTAGCCGTGTGAGCCAAGCACTCCACGTGCTAGCTTAAGCACCTTGGCTGCTTAAGCCCTTTCAACAAAGGCTTTAAAGCCTTTGGCCTCTCCTTTGCCTAGCCTCTGGCTAGACCACACGAGCGCTCTCCTCCGCCTTGCCACTTGCATGACCACGATGCGCTCCCTTCGCCTTTGCTATCTCTGACTCCATAATTTTCGTAGACTCCGAATTTTTGCATGTGCCTCAAATCGAATAATCAATTTTCCTAAGGTTTGCATTGGGGTTTAAATACCCTTTATTGCCTTTGCACTTCACGTCGGTGGATGTTTTGATTTTGATGACGTCGACACTTTATAATTTATAAATTATTTATAAATTATTTAAATTCAAAAGAATTTAAATCTTATAAATTATATTTATAAACCTTAGAATTTAATAAAAATTAAAGCCCTCTTGAGGTAAAATTAAAACCTCTATTTGCTCTTCACTGATTTGATGAAGATTATTCCGCCACCATGGTTTTAATAAAAACCCGCCTTCATTTGCTTCCACATAATATTAAAAATATTATGAAGCTCTTTTGCCATTAACCTTTGCATTGTTCTTCTTGACATCAATGATGACTTTATTCCTTGACATCAATGACAACTTAACTCAAAATGTCCAACAAGTCCTCTAGTTATGGGTTCACCGAGTTAAGATTGAATGTGGCCATGTCCAGTAGAATCATCCATATGATAGGAAGGTGGTTACAATATTAACACCGAGTCAAAATGGTTTGGAAACCACGTTGGCTAAGGAAAAATGATGAAATAAGAATTGTTGGTAGAATATCTTATTTTGTGCCTAGCCATGTGAACTTGAGAATACTATCAAAAAATGTATTCTTCATATGAATGGATTTTTTGAGTTTTCATTATATAGTTAATTAAGTCAATCAATACTTGTGTATATAGGATGAGACTTAATCTTGGGATGGCAAAATTGATGTTATGACGAGAAGGATAGTTGACCTCCCTAGCACTGATGCGAACATAGTAGATCTATGTTGAGTATAGTGAATGACAAGCTCTCTTCGATATACATAATAGAGTATATGAGCTAGATCATTTGGGGGTAGTGAGTAGGATAGCTTGGAGTAAGAATAACACCTAGTGTGCTTACATTAATGGACAAATGTAAGTATAGGGATGGGTGAATCTCTACACCTAATGTACTTGCATTGATGGATAAATGTGAGTATAGGGATGGGTGGATCTTATACCTAGTGAACTTACATTGACGGACAAATGTAAGTATAGAAATGGGTGACCCTTTTATTAGGATTTTTTTAACCATGTCGACATTGTGATAGGCAAACCATAAATTTAAAAAAATGTGCTCTTAATATTTTAGGATTATGAGGATGGTGACAAAACTGCATGGTGTCTAATACTTCTCAAAACTATATTTGCGATTAGGATACCAGTAGATTAGAATCAAGGATGATAGAGTTCCTAAAACTACTTTTAGGACTCATGAAGAGCACTATGGATTCTTGGTTATGTTATATGGTTTGACCAATGCACCCTCTACTTTTTAAAGTTTGATGAGTTCTATTTTATAGCCTTTCCTTCAAAAATTTATTCTATTTTTCTTTGATGAAATTTTGATTTATATTCACTCTTTTGAGTAGCGCCGTAAACATTTGGATTAGACTTTGTAGCTGTTGTCAAAGAACCAAATTTGTGCCAATAGGTCTAAGTGTTCTTTTGGGTTTCAATATGTGAAGTATTTGGGTTGCATTATCACCAAATACAAAGTTAAAGTTAATCTTAAAAATTCTTAGGCTATTCAAGAATGGCCAAAGCCTCACACCCTCAAGGGACTTCGAGGATTTTTTGTACTCATGGGGTATTGTCGTAAATTTATATGAAACTATAGAAATATAACAACTCCTTTAATAGCCATGTTAAAAAATAAATATTTTAGTTGGTCAGAACCAGTGGATAAGACTTTCAAGGAATTAAAGCAAACAATGACAGCCACCCCAATGTTAGCAATGCTTTATTTTTGAAACCTTTTAATTGAAAGTGATTCTTTTGGAAATTGAATCAGGGTCTTTTTTATGCAAGAAGGATGACCATTGGCCTTTACTAGTAGATCACTTTTAGATCCAAATTCAGGAAACTCTACTTATGTAAAGGAGATGCTAGATATTTTACATGTTATTAGTCATTAGAGGCCATATCTGATTGGGCATCATTTTTCAATCAAAATTGACCATCAAAGTCTCAAGTACTTCTTAGAACAATGGGTATCCACACTTGAACAAAAAATGTGGATATCTAAATTTATGGGCTATGATTATGAAATTACATATAAAAAAGGAATGGATAATATAGTGGTTGATGCATTATCCTAGAAGTTTAAAGATCAGAATACATTAAATGCTATCTCTTCACCAATCCCTCAATGGATTAATAATCTTAGAGAAAAAATGGCCAAAGATTATGGCTTGCAAACTTTGATAAAAAAAGTCAAGTATATCCTAACGCATGCCTAAGATACACTTGGGATGGTCAAGACTTGAGATATCATGATAAACTTGTTATTCTCCAAACCTCATAAATGCAAGAATTTATCTTACAAGAAATGCATACCTAAAAAATAATAGGACATTCTAGGTATCTAAAAACTTATTACAGGACCAAGCATACTTTCTTCTAGAAGGAGATGAAGGATATTCAAACTTTTATGGCTATGTAACAAGTGCCTAAACATGATAGGAGAAAATGTGTGTTCCTCGGGAACCCTTTGGTCCTTACCAATTTTAGAATTAGTATGGACAAATATTTCTATGGATTTTAATAAAGGGCTACCCAAATCAAGAGAAAAATTATTTATTCTGGTGGTAGTCAATTGTCTCACAAAGTATTCTAATTTTCCATTCCTTATCACATCCCTAAAAACCTTTCTAGTTGCACAAATAATTATAGACTCCATATTTCACCTTAATGGAATGACCAAATCTAATATGGTAGATAGATACCCTACCTTTACTAGTTATTTTTGGTAGGAACTATTTAAGTTGGAGAGCACTCAACACAAAATGAGTTCAGCCTATCATGCTTAGACTAATGGACAAACATAAATTATCATTGCTTTGCATCTAAACCTCCTACATGGAGGGAAAAATGGATTCCTTTGTCCAAATGGTGGTATAATACTTCATATCATATTGCAACCAAGGTTACACCCTTTGAAGTAGTATACGGTCATCCTCCATCAACACCATCCTCATACATTCTAGGAAGCTCCAAGGTTCACACTATAGACACCACTTGTAGCCAAAATGTCATCATCCTCTGACAACTTAAGATGAATCTTGAATTGGCCCATAATTATGTGTCAACAAGCTGATCAGCACTATTCTAAGCACAACTTTGAAGTACAAGATATTGTTTTTATTTGACTACAACCTTACAAACAATAATCACTCTAGCTCAATAAAAGCTAAAAACTAGCTACCAAATACTATAGACTCTACCAGGTATTACAATGAATTGGTTAATAGCCTATAAATTGACCCTTATAGATACATCCAAGATCCATCTAGTCTTTCGTATCTCTTATCAATAATTTTATTGACAACAAGGTACAGATTCAATACACTTTACCAAAGCTATATGAATAAGGTTCCATCATGTCCAAGCCTAAACAAATTTTGGACTAGAGATTATGCACCCTTTGCAACCATATCATCACTAAGGTTCTTGTTCAATGGTAAGTACTACAACTAGAATATACCACATGGGAGTCTCTATAATAGCTACAACATCAGTTTCCTCATCTTCATATTTGAGGATAAATATTTTTGAAGGGGAAGGACATGTTAGGACCCCATCCTAACATTATTATGTAATGATCCCTTTACAATGTAAGGAATCTATTCTAATGATATTTTATAATGGTATGTGGTACTTGACATACCTTGACAAGTGGCACCATTTCATATAACTATTATAAAGAATGTAACTATTTTTTTAGAAGATTCTAGTCTGGATGGCAGTTTGCATGTAAGCCAACTCTTGAGCTTTAGGTTGGGGTTACTTGAAATGTATATTTAAAAGACAAGGGAGCATAAACAATTTTATTTGAATCAAATTATTGAAGGAGGTTGCCCCCTCTAAGAGGCCAACAATTCTATGTTGTGATTTATGAAATTAATATATATTTATGCATTTAAATTTCATACTACAATATTCTATTCTTTAATGAGTTACTACTTCTATTGAAAAATTTATGTGGATGCTCATATTTTAATTAGAATTTTCTTAATATATTCCCAACCATACCCCATTTATACTTGGGTACCATACTTTGGTTATCAAAGTATTGTGTATAACCCTGCCTCTATAGGATTCAAACCTTAAACCTCTATAAAGACTTCCAAAGTCTCCACCATCAAGTTATTCAAACTATACATATGATATAAATTTTTAAAAGCTTTACTTTTTAAATATATCATTTTATTTAATTTGAGGGAAGCTATATATATATATATATATATATATATATATATATGAAACCATGTGAGAGAGACTACTTTTAATTTGTATGACATAGAATTATAGTCTTATTAGTCTTGACAAAGGAAGACTATAGCAGTTGGCCAGGTAACATTATCTCCTCAATATATTAATACTGATCAATAGAATCATAGAATTCATATGTTATGTATTTGTTATTGATATTTAGATAAATAATTTTTTACATTAAAACCAAAGCAATGAGGGGTGTAATTATCAACCAAAACCATTAAAAATTATTAATTTTATCATTTGGATATTTCCACATATCCAGCATGAATATTTAATCAAATAAACATGGCAGCTAGGTGGCCACTTTATTGGTAAAATAGAGGACATGCATTTCATAAACTTACATGAAAGGCATGTGATTACATAACACATTATAGAAACACTTGTTGGAAATTTGAGCATGTTTTGTTGTCATTGATGTCAAGAGGTTTGATATCCTAATTTGATGGAATTAATGTCAAGAGGTTTGATTAATGTCAAAAGGTTTAATGTCCTAAGTTGATGGAAATATTTGTGAGAATATTCCTCATGGTGGCACATGAGGTATAAGGCAACAAGAAGAAAGGAATACCTCTCCATGATGTTTGAGAAAGAATTTATAAATTACCTTGGTGGTAATTTTGCAAAGGTTAAAATATTCATTAATGGTGGCAAGGTTATCCTTAAAGAATTTACCTTGGTGGTAATTTTGCAAAGGTTAAAATATTCATTAATGGTGGCAAGGTTATCCTTAAAAGAAAAGGCCCAAAAAGGTTTTTAATATTTAAATTATAATATTTAAATCCTTTGGATTTAAATTATTATAATTAAATATAATAATTAAATTTGAAGTGCCAAATTCGAATTACAAGTGAGCCGACGTCAAATGTATAAGAGGGCATGTGTATTTATAGGCTAAGGTTTAGCCTAAGCCATGGTGTGTGTTCGATTTAATTGCCCCTGAATTAATTGCCTTGTTCATTTGACACGATGGAGGAAGAAGACAACAGTCTTCACATTTTTCAGAGTAGTCGTTGGTCAAAGGTTGAAAGGGTTTGTCCCCACTCAAAGTGAGGTGGCAGTCAAGCTGGCAAGCTTGGCTTGCACAACGCATAGAGGGCAGAAGGTGCAGTGTTCGATTCACATGGAGGCCTTTTAGTTTGCATGGTCGGATTTGTTTTTAGCATCGATGGTAAAGGATAACAAGGAGATCGTGCTCCTTTGGTTTCATGTGGGTTGGCTAGCCCACGCGGTGGCCTAGCCACGGCTAGGGCACGGGCCAACAGGTAGCGCGGGTTCGATTCCCGATGGTAGGCGATAGTAAAGGGATTAATTTTTGATTAAAATTAATTTATGCCCTAAGGTTCAAAGTTGCTAAGGTATGTGCTAGCTAGGGAGATATAAGGAGTTTTAAATTGATTTTATTTTTGCAATAAAAGGGGTTATGAAATGATTTCTTTTTCTTGAGCAAAAATTAAGGTGGTTTGTTTGCTAATGCATTGGGGTAAAAATTGAAGTGGTGATTTATTTTTTGGAAATGCATTAATGACAAGTAGGAGATATAAGGTGTAAATGAAATATTTTGCTTATGTAATTGGTGATCTTTGTTGATGAAATTTTATTTGCAAAGTTAGGAGTAATAAGGTGTAAAAGTGGTTTGACAATTTATTGAATATTTGTATGGTGAAATATTTGTTGAGGTGGAATATTCATGTGGAGGTTTTGAAATAGATTGTTGCTATCTAACCCTTGAAGTGGCACAAGAAGGATTGGTTATTTGTGAGACAGGTTTTGAAGACATATCTCCAAAAGAGCAATTAAGAGGTATGGGCACATCATCCTTTGTTTGAAGTGTTTGTTGGAATGAATGTTTTGAAACATAAGGTGGAGTGAAAAGGATTGTTTGATAAGCATTGTTGGAAATATTTGAGTGAGTTTTATGTGCTTCATTGTTGAATGTTTTGAGAACATTTGAGATAGAGATTATGAATTATTTGAGTTAGGGTTTGAGACCTACATTGTGCTCTTTGTTGGAAGAAGTGTGAAAACACTTGTTTAGGATTTGTGAGCAATTTGTGCTTCATTGGTTGAATGAATGTGTGAAGTTTTTGGTATTGGTTTTGAGTGATATTGAAAGAGAATGTGTAAATATTAGAAATCAGATTTGTGAGTGTGAAACATATTGAGGTTTTCTATATGTTCAGAGGTTAAATAAATTTTGGATAGAATATGTCTAAACTGCTTCAAGTTAAAGGAATTACTTTGAAGATTAGACAAAGCATTTGATAGCATTGTGTGCAAGATTTGAGATTGATTGAGTATATCTTGTGAGTTGTTTTGAGCATGTGTTAGAGAGGTTTGAGAGTTAGAGAATTTGAGCAAGTCTTTGAGAAGGCTTGAGAGGTAGATTTGAGCAAGTCTTTGTGAAGGCTTGAGGATAGATTTGAGCAAGTCTTTGAGAAGGCTTGAAGGTAGATTTGAGCAAGTATTTGTGAAGGCTTGAAGGTATAATTGAGCAAGTCTTTGTGAAGGCTTGAAGGTAGATTTGAGCAAGTATTTGAGAAGGCTTGAAGGCAGATTTGAGCAAGTCTTGTGAAGACTTGAATGTGATTTGTAAAGATTGTGTTAAGGCTTGGGGTAGATTAAGATGATTGATTATTTAAGCTATTGTGTTAAGGCTTGGGGAAGGTTTGAGATAGAGTTTGGTATAGATTTATGAGTAGAGTTAGAGCATATTTGTACTAGACTTGGGATAGATTTTGGTGTAGATTTGAGATAGAGTTGAGAGTAAGCTTTGGAGGTGATAGAGCAAAGAGGATAATAGTCTCTAGTGGATAGAGATCCATTAGCCAGTGTAGTGGGGATAGAGGTCTCCTATGGAGAGAGATCCACAAGCTAGAGTAGTGGGGGTAGAAGTCTTCTAGAAGATCACCAACTAGAGTAGAGGGGATAGAGTTCTCCTGTGGATAGAGATCCATGAACTAGAGCAAGGGGAAAGAGTTCTCCTATGGAGAGTGTGATCCATGAACCAGTTGGGAAGATAGAGTTCTTCTATGGAGAGAGATCCACGAACCAGTTGAGGAGATAGAGTTCTCTTGGATCAAGTTCCACGAACCAGAGAAAAGGGGAAAGAGTTCTCCTATGGAGAGAGATCCACAAATCAGAGCTTAGGGGATTGGTGTCTCCTTTGGATAGAGGTCCATAAACATTGTAATAGGGAATTGATTCCCAAGAAGATTTGTTGAGAAAATTTAGTAGAAATATTTTCTCCGTGGAGTAGCCCACATTGGGTGAACCATGTTAAATTGGTGTCTCTCTTGTGTGTGATGATTTGTGCATTGCTTTGATTATTGCTATTGATATTGCCATTGATAATATTGGATAATATTTTTTGGGAAAGAAAAGTAAAATTTGATCTTATATTATTCACCCCCCTCTCAGTATAAGCCTATGTTCTTCAATTGGTATCAGAGTGGGTTCCTTCGAAAGAGTCTAACAACTTGAAGGAAGAGTGTACAGGAACATAGATGGCATCTCAGAGTGGATCTTCAGAAAATAAGGCACCATTGTTCGATGGGAATAATTATGCTTTCTGGAGCATAAGAATGAAGACTTACTTGATGGCACAAGGATATGAGACATGGCAAGTAGTTGAGGATGGGTTCACACCTACAACTAATCCTCCCATAGATAAATATGGTAAGCTCCTACATGTGAATAATGCAAAGGCTATGAATGCAATCTTAAGTGGTTTATGTGAAGCAAAGTTTGTAAAAGTTATGCATTACAAATCAGCAAAAGATATTTGGGAAAAATTGAAGCAAACATATGAGGGAGATAAAAAGGTCAAGATGGCAAAATTGCAAAATCACAAGAAGATATTTGAAGATTTGAAGATGAAATATGAGGAAGACATTGTTGCATACTTACTTCATGTGGATGAGGTTGTTAACACCATGCGAGGACTTGGATTTAAAATTGAAGACTTCGATGTTGCTCAAAAGGTTTTAAGGTCACTTCCTATGAGGTATGATGGAAAGGTTTCAGCCATAGAAGAAACAAGAGATATTGAAAATTTGACTATGGATGAGTTACATGGAACTCTCACAGCTTATGAGATGAGAATAGTAAAGGATCCTATCCCCAAGAAAGAGGTAGCCTTCAAAGTAGCAAAGAAATATAAGAAACCAGATTCAAGTGATGAGTCAACCAGTGATGAAGAAGCTAACTATGGCAGAAGGAACAAGAAGGACTCAAGAAAGCACAAAGGTATGAAAATAGTGAAGTGTTTTAATTGTGGTAAATATGGTCACTATGCATCTAACTATCCAGAATCTGGAAGTAGTAGCAGTGAAGAGAAACAAGATCATAAGAAAAAGGAAGCAGGAAAATCTAGGTATGAAAAGAAAAATAGGTATGGACAAAGCAAGCATGAAAAGAAGTTCTTTCAAAGGCATAAGAAGAGTTTCTATGTGGACAAGACAGGCAAGGTTTCAAGTGATAGTGATGAAAGATCCTCAGATAGTGAAGAAGAAGAAATTCTCTTTTTGGCAATAGAAGAGGAAGGAAGTGCTCCTGTTGAAGATAAATCTAAAAAGTATGAAGATGCTCTTGAAGACCAAGAAGTAGAGAAAGATTCAGAGAATGAAGAGGAAGGCGTAGTAGATCTAGAAGCAGAACTTATTTCTGCTCTCAAAGAATTGAAAAATGTTAGAAAGCAGAATTCAAGATTCAAGGCTCAATTTCAAGAATGTGATGAAGAAAAAGGAAAGCTTATACAAGATCTGACAAACTCAATAGCTAAGACAAGGAGATTTAAAGAAAATTTAGAGGTAAAAGTCTTAGAATGTGAAATATTAGAGCATGAGGTAGTTTCACTAAGGAAGGAAGTGAAAGAGTCTAAAGACAAGCTACACAGGTTTGGGAAAAGTTCAAAGACTTTGGATAAGATTATCAATGCACAAAGATCTTCATCTATCAAAATAGGACTTGGTTTTGAAGAAGGACTAGGGAAACAAGAAGAAGGGTCAAGTTCAAGCTCAAAAGAGGAAGATGTTTCAGAGGAAGAGAGTAAAGGAGAAATTGAGAGTAGAAGCTTCACCAAGGAAGAAAACAATGCACAAACAAGGAACATGGATCATCACAGAGAAGAAAGGACTAAGAGACCAATGGGTCCAAGGCAATATTTCTTCAAAGGACATTGTTTCTCATGTAACAGGTTTGGTCACAAGGCTATGCATTGCAGGACTCATGGAAAGAAGGAATATGGTTTTACTAAGAGGAATTTCAAATATGGACATCTCTTTCAAGGGTATTGCTACTCTTGTAATCATTTTGGTCATAAAGCAATTCATTGTAGGGTTCATGATAGAAATAGGTATGGCTTCACCAGGAGGAACTTCAAGATATTTGCACCTTCTAGGAACCACAACATTAAGTGTTATAAGTGCAATAATGTTGGGCATAAGGCCAAGTGGTGTAGAACAAAATTTCCAGAGACAAGCAAGAACAGGGACACTCAAAAGAATCAAAAGGGTATGTTGAGAAAGAAGGTGGACAAAGAAAAAGAGCATTGTATGCTAGGAGTAGAGATACTCCCACCCCAAAATTAACCACCTCAAGGAGAGGAGGTGGGGAGGGGGCTGAGCTAAGAGTCTTATATTTAGCCCCAAAGGAGTCCCTTTGCCATTGATGTCAAAGGGGAGAGATTTGAGTTAGGGGAGAGCATTCAGTCAGGAGAGTAGTTTCTCAAGGAGAGTAGAATTGGAAAAAGGAAAAGGAATGTTTAAGGAAAAAGGGTTGCCATCAATGACAAAGGGGGAGATTGTTGGAAATTTGAGCATGTTTTGTTGTCATTGATGTCAAGAGGTTTGATATCCTAATTTGATGGAATTAATGTCAAGAGGTTTGATTAATGTCAAAAGGTTTAATGTCCTAAGTTGATGGAAATATTTGTGAGAATATTCCTCATGGTGGCACATGAGGTATAAGGCAGCAAGAAGAAAGGAATACCTCTCCATGATGTTTGAGAAAGAATTTATAAATTACCTTGGTGGTAATTTTGCAAAGGTTAAAATATTCATTAATGGTGGCAAGGTTATCCTTAAAGAATTTACCTTGGTGGTAATTTTGCAAAGGTTAAAATATTCATTAATGGTGGCAAGGTTATCCTTAAAAGAAAAGGCCCAAAAAGTTTTTAATATTTAAATTATAATATTTAAATCCTTTGGATTTAAATTATTATAATTAAATATAATAATTAAATTTGAAGCACCAAATTCGAATTACAAGTGAGCCGACGTCAAATGTATAAGAGGGCATGTGTATTTATAGGCTAAGGTTTAGCCTAAGCCATGGTGTGTGTTCGATTAAATTGCCCCCGAATTAATTGCCTTGTTTGTTCGACATGGCGGAGGAAGAAGACAAAAGTCTTCACATTTTTTGGAGTAGTCATTGGTCAAAGGTTGAAAGGGGTTTGTCCCCACTCAAAGTGAGGTGGTAGTCGAGCTAGAAAGCTTGGCTTGCATAGCGCGTAGAGGGTAGAAGGTGTAGTGTTCGATTCACGCGGAGGCCTTTTAGTTTGCATGGTCAGATTTGTTTTTAGCATCGACGGTAAAGGATAACAAGGAGATCGTGCTCCTTTGGTTTCATGTGGGTTGGCTAGCCCACATGGTGGCCTAGCCATGGCTAGGGTGCGGGCCAACATGTAGTGCACGGGTTCGATTCTCAATGGTAGGCAGCAGTGAAGGGATTAATTTTTATTAAAATTAATTTATGCCCTAAGGTTCAAAGTTGCTAAGGTATGTGCTAGCTAGGGAGATATAAGGAGTTTTAAATTGATTTTATTTTTGCAATAAAAGGGGTTATGAAATGATTTATTTTTCTTGAGCAAAAATTAAGGTGGTTTGTTTGCTAATGCATTGGGGTAAAAATTGAAGTGGTGATTTATTTTTTGGAAATGCATTAATGACAAGTAGGAGATATAAGGTGTAAATGAAATATTTTGCTTATGTAATTGGTGATCTTTGTTGATGAAATTTTATTTGCAAAGTTAGGAGTAATAAGGTGTAAAAGTGGTTTGACAATTTATTGAATCTTTGTATGGTGAAATATTTGTTGAGGTGGAATATTCATGTGGAGGTTTTGAAATAGATTGTTGCTATCTAACCCTTGAAGTGGCACAAGAAGGATTGGTTATTTGTGAGACAGGTTTTGAAGACATATCTCCAAAAGAGCAATTAAGAGGTATGGGCACATCATCCTTTGTTTGAAGTGTTTGTTGGAATGAATGTTTCTAAACACAAGGTGGAGTGAAAAGGATTGTTTGATAAGCATTGTTGGAAATATTTGAGTGAGTTTTATGTGCTTCATTGTTGAATGTTTTGAGAACATTTGAGATAGAGATTATGAATTATTTGAGTTAGGGTTTGAGACCTACATTGTGCTCTTTGTTGGAAGAAGTGTGAAAACACTTGTTTAGGGTTTATGAGCAATTTGTGCTTCATTGGTTGAATGAATGTGTGAAGCTTTTTGGCATTGGTTTTGAGTGATATTGAAAGAGAATGTGCAAACATTAGAAATCAGATTTGTGAGTGTGAAACATATTGAGGTTTTCTATATGTTCCAGAGGTTAAATGAATTATGGATAGAATATGTCTAAACTACTTCAAGTTAAAGGAATTACTTTGAAGATTAGACAAAGCATTTGATAGCATTGTGTGCAAGATTTGAGATTGATTGAGCATATCTTGTGAGCTCTTTTGAGCATGTGTTAGAGCAGGTTTGAGCATATGCTAGAAGATTTGAGCAAGTCTTTTGAGAAGGCTTGAGAGTAGATTTGAGCAAGTCTTTGAGAAGGCTTGAGAGCAGATTTGAGCAAGTCTTTGAGAAGGCTTGAGAGCAGAATTGAGCAAGTCTTTGAGAGGGCTTGAAGGTAGATTTGAGCAAGTCTTTGTGAAGGCTTGAGAGCAGAATTGAGCAAGTCCTTGAGAGGGCTTGAAGGTAGATTTGAGCAAGTCTTTGAGAAGGCTTGAAGGCAGATTTGAGCAAGTCTTTATTAAGGATTGGGAAAAATCTAGAGTAGATTTGATTGGTGATTTGTTCAAGCTTTGTGTTAAGGCTTGGGGCAGATCTAAGAAGAGTTGATTGGTGATTTATTCAAGCTTTGTGTTAAGGCTTGGGGTAGATCTAAGCAGAGTTGATTGGTGATTTGTTCAAGATTTGTGTTAAGGCTTGGGGTAGATCTATGTTGGCAATTTTGGGTTTGAGATCCTAGCTTCTTGTTTATGAGTTGTCATTGATGTCAAAAGGAACTGGCATTAATGTCAAGAGGATTTATTGGCTTCAAAGGTTGAAGATTCCAAAGAATATTTTCTAGAATATTTCGGAGAGATTCCATGTGGCAGATGAAAATATTTTTATCAAAACCATGGCAGGTTTAAGGGTTTTTATTAAAACCAGGTGGATGCATTAAGGGTTTTTCTCAAAACCACTCTCAGCTTAATGCAAAGGCTAGAGACACTTATTAATTAAATAACTTAATTAATAAAACCTTTTTAAGGTTTTTTAATTAATTATTTATTTGATTTAGTGATTAAATTATTTTAATAATTTAATTGGTTCTCCACCTAAGGTCTAAGGTCTAAAAGACCTTTGATTATTTTTTAAATAATCAAAAGGGTTTCATAAACCCTAAAGTTGTTTCGAAGGCGCCAAAATAATATTAATTCAAAAATTTTGAATTATCCTCCCACCGACATCGTGCATAGCATGGAAGTTTGGCTATATAAGCCATAACCTATAGTCCAAAGCAATGGTGTGAAAGAAATTCAAATTGTGCAAAATTTGGGAAGTAAAAGCTATGGCTATCATTTTTTCACCACGTTTATCCACCGCCAAAGGGTTAAGGAGAAGGAGACTCTTGCTAGCCTTCAAGCTAGCATCGTTGACCTAGTGGCAACGACTGTTCTGTGAAGGCGCTTGAAGGGAGGTCAAGCGTTTGACTCCCGCCGTGGAGTGTGAGAAGAGTTTTTGCGCTCCGATTTTTTTTTTTCGGAGGCACTGTTGACCCGCGGTTTTCGGAAGCATTTTTTTTTTGGTAAAGTTTTTTAAATAAAATCTGCATTTTGTTAAAGAAGAAGTGGTTAGACAGATTTATTTAAAATTATTTTTAAAGTTAAATGCTTCTTTGGAGATATAAGGTTGATAGTGTGTGGTTGAGATTTTTGGCTTGATTGTTGAGTGAGATTTGCTTAGAAGCTATTATTCCTTGAGCATGGTTTAATTAATTTGGAGAAATAAGGTGTAAAAGGATATATTGTTTGTATGCTTTATATTTTTGGTAGTTGACTTCTAAGGATTGGAGTCATAAGGTGTTTTATGGAATAAATATTTTTGTGGTTACTTTTATGATCTAACCCTAACTTGGTGGCAAAGTTGAGGGTGGTGTTGGTAACAAGTTGAAGAACTATTCTCTTCTTCCTCAAACAAAGGTATGGGCAACTTCTTCCATGTATATTGTTGATGGTGTATTTTTTGAAATTGAGTTTGGAGTGAAAAGGTTGTCTACTAGGTATTCTTGTTGGTGTAAATCCCATTTTTTGGATATTGAAGATTGTTTATGCATTAAAATAATTGATGAGTTTTTTGGGTGAATGCATAATTTTGGTTGAGGAAGAGGAAGCATTTTTGCACTAGGGTTTATGTTAGTAAGTCTTGCTACTTGCATTGAGTTTGTGAAACCCTTAGTTGGCTGTTTTGAGATTGATGGTTGAGTTGCTTCCATAGAGGTTGTTTTGATCAAGTTAATGCTTTACTTGATACATGATTTGGGCTTACTCCATTGAGATTGATTTGAGCAAGTTATTCTTTGCATTGGTGATTTATGTTGGTGGTTGTTTTGTTCAAATACCTTTGAAGGGAAAAGGATGTCTACTAGTTTCCTTTTCATGTAGTTATTGGTTGAATACTTCAAGGTTAATGTTGAGTTGAATGATGTTGGTTAAACCTTGTCTATAAGCATTGTTGTTAAAGCCCTAATTGGTTGAGAAAAGATATTGGTTGTGGAAAGAACATGAGTATCATTGTTATATGAGATATTGCATGGTTGGCAATTGTTGGGTTGTGTTTCATGTTCTTGAGAAAATCATACTACATCTATCTTATTCTTTTGAGATTGAGATTGAGTTGAGATTGAGATTGGGAGTTAAGTATAGAACATATTGAGTCTCTAACAATTCTCTTTATGTTTCTATGAGATTTGAGATTGATATTGGGAGTTAAGTATAGAACATATTGAGTCTCTAACAATTCTCTTTATGCTTCTATGAGGTTGATGAATCACATTGGGTCTCTAAAAATTCTCTTTGTGGGTTCATGCTAAGCAAGTTTTTCTTGATGAACTTGTGAGCTGATTTGGATAGGTTCTAGTGAAGACTTGTGAGCTGATTTGGATAGGTTCTAGTGAGGACTTGTGAGCTAAATTGGACAGGTTCTAGTGAGGACTTGTGAGCTGATTTGGATAGGTTCTAGTGAAGACTTGTGAGCTGATTTGGACAGGTTCTAGTGAGGACTTGTGAGCTGATTTGGACAGGTTCTAGTGAGGACTTGTGAGCTGATTTGGACAAGTTCTAGGGAGGACTTGTGTGCTGATTTGGACAGGTCCTAGCAGAGGACTTGAGGACAGAGTTGAAGTGGTTCTTTGAGAAGAACTTGAGGACAGTTTTGACAAGTCTTTGAGAAGGCTTGTGTGTAGCAGATATTGATTTGTTCAAGCTTTATGAGTTGAGCTTGGGACAGATCTGACAGAGTGAGGAAGACTTATGCTGGACCGACTAACTATGTTGAGTATAGGTTGATGAGTTGTTATGGAGGTGATCAGTGAGGATAGAGGTCTCTTGAGGCTGAGCATTGAGGACAGGAGGTCTTCTATGGAAAGGATTTCCATGTGCTAGCAGAATAAGAGGTAGGTGATCTTCTGAAGTATCATTTCCAAAGCTGAGGGGAAGGATTCTCCTTTGGGTAGGAGGCTCATAAATTTGTGAGGAGGGGAAGGATTCTCATTTGGGTAGAGGCTCATAAATACTTGAGTAGGGGAAGGTTTCTCCTTTGGGCCGAGGCTCATAAACATTGTAATTGGGAAGGATTCCCAAAGAACTTTGAGAAAGCTTTTTAGAGAAAAGTTTTGTGTATGTAGCCCATGTTGGGTGAACCACGTTAAAATTGGTGTCTCATTGTGTGTTGCTTTATGCATTGCTTTGATATTGCTATTGGTTCATTGCTTTGTGAAGTTGAAGTTAAATAGAGAAAATAAAAAGAGTTCTTATACTATTCACCCCCCCTCTCAGTATAAGCTTGTGTTCTTTAATCTAAGCAGAGTTAATTGGTGATTTAATCAATATTTGTGTTAAGGGTTGGAGATAGATTTATGAGTAGAGTTAGAGTAGATTTGTACTAAATTTGGAATACATTTTGGTGCATATTTGAGATAGAGTTGAGAGTATGCTTTGGATGTGATAGATCAAAGAGGAAAACAAGTCTCTAGGGGATAGAGATCCATTAGCCAGTGTAGTGGGGATAGAGGTCTCCTATGGAGAGAGATCCACAAGCCAGAGCAGTGGGGGTAGAAGTATTCTAGAAGGTCACTAGCCAGAGTAGAGGGGATAGAGTTCTCCTATGGATAGAGATCCATGAACCAGAGCAAGGGGAAAGAGTTCTCTTGTGGAGTAATATCTGTGAACCAACTGGGAGATAGAGTTCTTCTATGGAGAGAGATCCACGAACTAGTTGAGGAGATAGAGTTCTCCTGGATCAAGTTCCACAAACCAGAGCTAGGGGATAGAGTTCTCCTGTGGAGAGAGATCCACAAACTAGAGCAAGGGGATAGAGTTCTCCTATGAAGAGAGATCCACAAATCAAAGCTCAAGGGATTGGTGTCTCCTTTGGACATAGGTCCATAAACATTGTAATAGGGAATTGATTACCAAGAATTTTTTTTGAGAAAATTTAGTAGAAATATTTTCTCTATGGAGTAGCCCACATTGGGTGAACAACGTTAAATTTTTGTCTCTCTTGTGTGTGATGATTTGTGCATTGCTTAATTAGTGCTATTGATATTGCCATTGATAATATTGGATAATATTATTTGGTAAAGAAAAGTAAAAGTTGATCTTATACTATTCACCCCCCTCTCAATATAAGCATGTATTCTTCAAACATGTCTTGAGCTATTTGGAAATTGTGTTAAGCATTGAATGATCATAAGAAATAAAATATACAAGGCCTTGTAGAATGTTATCTTGGCATGAATGTTCCTAGAAGATGCTCCATTTCTTTCAAAAATTACACAACTAGAGACTCGAGCATGGAACCTTACAATGCATCCCATTACAAGAAGCTCATGAGGCAATTGTACAAAGGTCTAAGAAATTCAAGGTTAAGTTTCAAGTCAACATAGTTCTACATTCAGAATTGCATATTTTTAGTTGACTAATGTAGTAATAATTTTGATAGTTTACTCAAAATATGATCTTGTTTTTTTAATATTACCCTGTATTTTATTTGGTTATGTACTATTCTAGAGAAAAATTAAATGTAAGAGCGTATTTGGTATGGAATCATATTAACAACTCTAGCATGGAACCTTACATTGCATTCCAATACAAGATGCTCATAAGGAAATTGTGCAAAGGTCTAATAAATCAAGGTTAATTTTCAATTCAACATAGGTCTACATTCACAGTTACATAGTTGCTTGTATCATATTTGTTAATTGATTAGTGTAGTAACAATTTTGATAGGTTGGTTGAAATATGATGTTCTTTTGTTAATATTACCCTATAAATTATTTGGTTATGTACTATTATAGAGAAGACACATATGTAATAAGGTATTTGGTATAGGATCATATTGATAACTCTAGCATGGAACCTTACATTGCATTCCATTACAAGATGCTCATGAGGCAATTGTGCAAAGGTCCAAAACAATTCAAGGTTTGATGGTTTTTGCACTATTCTATCTACTTAAGAATCATAAAGAAAAGAGAGGAAAGAAGATCTTCATGAACATGACTTGTAATATTATTAAAGTAGAATGATACAATCTGAATGGAACTATGAGTCCATTATATAGAAGAATAGGTTTCTTGTTCCTCACTCTACCTATGACACTTGGTACAACTTGCATGACACTTGTCATGATTACAATACTTGAAGCAACTAACTAACTTTACTTTGAAGTAAACTCCTACTCTAGTTATGTACCAAAGGTGGTACATTTACATGACCCAAATAATGTAATATACTCTAACACCCTCTTGTATTACATTATTTGGTATGAAGTTCCCTTGAATTGCATAAATGATCCTTGAATATTTGAAACTTGGTTTTCCCAAGTGCCTTTGTAAAAATATCTGCTAGCTGGTCTTCTGTTGGAACATGCTTTAGGATGATATGATGGTTCTAAAAATGATCTCTGATGAAGTGACATTGTGCCTCAATATGTTTAGTTCTTTCATGTACAATTGGATTTTTGATCAAGTTGAGTACTCCTTGATTGTCGTAAAATATCAATGTTGGAGTTCGTATGATGCCCATATCTGATAATATATATTGTAACCACAATGCTTCATAGGTCGTATCTCTTGCTGCCCGATATTCTACTTTAGTAGATGATTGTGCCACTGTATTTTGTTTCTTACTATGCCAAGATATAGGACCTGACCCAAGATAGAATACGTACCCTGAAGTAGATTTTCTATCATCAATAGAACCTGCATAATCTGAATCTGAGTAACCCTATAGGCAAAAATATTTAACATTCTTCATATAGGTTAGTCCATAATCAGTAGTCTTCTTGATATATTGTAGTATTCTTTTTGTAGCTTTCCAATGACTCTCTCTTGGTTCTTGCATAAAATGTGAAAGATAGTTTACAACAAAGGCTAAATTGGGTCGACTATTTGTTAAGTATAGAAGACTTCCAATTAACTATCGATACATAGTTGTTGAAACCAAAGGTGTTTCATATTTTTTGGATAACTGAATTCCTTGTTCCATTGGTGTATCTTTCGGCTTACAATCCTTCATTCTATATTTTTCAAGTAAGGCTTCTGCATATTTTGTTTGAGTAATAGTGATCTTATCCTCACTTTGTTGGATCTCTAGACCAAGACAATAATTCATCAGACCTAGATCTGTCATCTCAAATACCTTTTCTAGATCTCTTTTTATATCACTTATTAGTTTTTTAGAACTTCCAGTAATTACTATATCATCAACATATACTATGAGAATTAGTATATTGTTTCCAATTTTCTTTGTATACAAATTGGGATCGGATGTACTTCTTTTGAAACTATGTTGTAATAAGTGATTGTTGATCTTTATATTCCATGCTCTGGGAGCTTGCTTTAGACCATATAGTGATTTGTTTAATTTGCACACTTTATTTTCTTATCCTTTAATAACAAACCCTTCTGGTTGTGACATATAGACTTCTTCTTCTAAGTCACCATTAAGAAAAGCACTTTTTACATCCATTTGATGAAGCTTCCAACCCTGATGAGCTGCTAGTGCACAAACTATTCTGATAGTAGTCATTCTAGTTGTTGGTGTGAATGTTTCTTCATAGTCAATTCCCTCAGTCTAAGTATATCCTTTAGCTACTAATCGAGCTTTATATTTTTCAAGTGTTCTATCTACTTTATATTTGGTCTTGTAAACCCATTTGCACCCCACTACTTTCTTTCCTAGAGGTAATTTCACTAAATCCCATGTTTTATTCTTTTGGAGTGATGTATATTCAGATTCCATTGTTGCCTTCCAATGTGAGTGATTTAGTGCTTGGATAGTTGATGTTGGCTCTATTGTATTTCTTAGTAATCCTCTATTTATTCTACTTTGACTACGGGTTTGAGGTCTAGTAGTGGTAAGATCTGGAAACCTTTCTAGGTTTGAGTCCCTGAGAGTGTCTCTGAGCCATATTGGTTCTTTCCTATGAGAAATTGTAGATGGTTTTGTATGCTCTCTATCTTCTTCTTGAGATTTTGATTCTGACTCTTCACTTGTTATATCTTCTTCTGAGTAGTTTAGAAGAATTTTTGTATCTTTATTGTTTTTTTTATGTCAGTTTTAACTTTTTCATCAAAGATTACATCTCTACTTATGTAAACCTTCTTTGTATGTGGATCTAATATTTTGTATCTTGTAGACTCGTTATCATAGCCAAAAAATATTCCTACCATAGTTTTGTCATCTAATTTTGTCCTTTTTTGTTTTGGAATATGCATGTAAGCTTTGCATCCAAAAATTCTTAGTTTTCCTATATTTGGTTTTTGTCTTGACCATGCTTCTTCAGGTGTGATATGTTTGAGTATTCTCGTTGGTAATCTATTTTGTATGTATACTATTGTTTGAACTACTTCTGCCCAATATTGATGATCAAGATGAGCTTCTTTTAACATACATCTCACCATTTCCATTATTGACCTATTTCTTCTTTCTACAATTCCATTCTGTTGAGGTGAATATGTTGTAGTGAGTTGTCTTTTAATTCTATTTTCTTCTAAAAATGAATCAAATTATTTAGATACAAATTCACCTCCTCTGTCTGAATGAAGTGCTTTAATAGTCTTTCCTAAATCTTTTTCTACTTGAAGTTTGAATTGTTTAAAATGACTAAATACCTCTGATTTGTACTTCATGAAATATACCCACATTTTCCTGGTGTGATCATCAACAAATAATTGAAAATACTTATGTCCTCCAATACTAGTGATATTCATTGGCCCACATAAATCTGTGTATATTAACTCTAGTGGTTGTTGAGTCCTGTGTTGATGAAGTTCAAAAGGGATTATGTGTTGTTTTCCTGCTAAACATTCTGGACAAATTGTAGATTCTAAATATAGATTTGGTATTCCTTCAACCATTTGATATTTGAGCATTTCATTCATAGTAGATTCACTAGTATGTCCTAGATGCTTGTGCCATAGATCTGAAACTTTAACTGAAAGGGTTGAGTGTGTAGTGGTGTTTAGAATGAATAGACCACTTTTATAAGAGCTTGATGCTATCTTTTCCTTTTGTTTAAGAATATGACACTATTTTCTTCCATTGGAAACTTTGAACTCTACAATCATGTTTTGATCCATGAGTTGAGAAACTAAAAGAATATTGGTAGACAATCTTGGTACATATAATACATTTTTTATTATCCCTTTTCCATTTTTCAGATCTATTAAAATATTTCCAATCCCCTTTACCTCATAAGTTTTACTATCTGCTATAGCAACTGGTTTCTCTTTTACCTTTTGTAGAGAATTAAACCAATGTATGTTTCTGGTCATGTGTTTGCTTGCCCCTGAGTCTATATACCAATAATCCATGACTTATGATACCTTAGTGTAGAGAATGTGTACTTCTTTCTAAGGTTTAAGTTTTGTAGAATCCTTATGTCTCCCTAGTGATTAGAATAAGTTATAAGCTTAATAAAGTGCTTAGTAAATAATAGTTCACTTTTGAGTTGATTTTGTAATGTTTTGTAAGTAACAATAATCAACTTCTATTTCACCTTATCTCTCCTAATGAACTATGCACTTAATTTGAAGTTCTCTATGGTTGGATTTATTTTGCCCCTTTAGTATGAATATGAGACAAGTGTAAGTATATAATTCCAACTTCTTTAAGTAAATGAAGAACTTCCTTTTATAACCCTTAATGTCCAATAGTTTAATATTTCTAAATTCCAATAAACTATTTTGATGTAGTATACCTTATAACTCCCTAATTTGGAATATTAGAAAATAATAATAATAGTATTTGCAAATTTAATATTTCTAGTTTACTAAGGTTGACAACCTTATATCTCCTACTTGGTGATTTGCAAATATCTATAATTTCTTCTACTTTTGTTAGGATGGCTTCCTTGCTTTCTAAGGTTGTTATTTTAATAATAGTAATCAACCTTATGCTTAACACCTTATAACTCCAAATTTTAGAAAGCAAATAATTAAATAATATACTTATCTTCCTTCAATGTAGGTGGCTCAACTGGTAGTGAGTATAGGACGCTCTCATTGGATGATGGTAATGAAATTGGTTTGTTCTCCCTTGATGGTTGTGATGTAGGCAGTTTTTCTCTCCCTTAACCATGGTGATTTAAGTGGTTTAGCTCTCTCTTGATGGTAGTGATGTAAGATTTCATTGGATGCTAGTATTATCTTTTCCACCCAAATATTTAACACCTACTAGAATCATTGATTTATGATAGGCTTTTAGTGGATGTCCTTTGACTCCTTAGCTTCAGGCTTTCAATGCATCTTCACTATAAACTTGCTTCTATTCTCTCCTTGAACTACACTTACACTTGCTTGGACTTCATTGTAATTTCTTGGACTTGGGTGCTTATGTAGCTTCTCCTCTCCTTAGACTTGCACCCACGTATTACTACTAGCTGGTGAGGTATTATTATAATGCTTTGACCTTTGAGTAATGCTCCTTTATTTTTCAATTGATGAGCGATGATGATGATGCTCTCAATGATGCCTTTCAACATCCAAAACTTAGATGTTATCTTGAGCATTTCCTTTGTGAGCATTATTAAATGCTCTATCGTATGTGACAAGTGGCAGTTTGCATGAAATATTTCCTCCAATACCTTCCTTAACCTATATACTCCTCTTGCCAATGTAAATCTAGTTGGTTTCTTGCTCTCAATGCTTCTTCGAAGGAGCTATTCTTCTCAAGATGTTGGCTCTTGGTTTGATGGAGGTCCTAGGTGCTTTAGAGATGGTCTTATGGTGCTCCTTTAGTGATTGCAAAGTGTTATCCTTGGATGCTTTGATGGCTCCCCTCCTAGTTGGAAATATGATGTTGGATTGAGGTAATATTACATGGCCTTCACTTTGCTTCTACGTAGATTTTCTCACTACTATTCTACCTTGCTTTTCAATAGAAATGTAATGGTTGTAAGGCTTCCAATGTGGCTATAGGTTGACATCATTTGTAGATGCTTGCTTTGGTGATTGGAATGGTGTTTCTAGACACCTGAAATCGGTGCTTGTGAACCCTGGATTGGTTCTCCTTCTACCTTCGTTGCTTCACCAATAGTAGACGTAGAATACCTATTGTTGTAGTGTCTTGAAACACTATATTTTCTTCCTCTTTTATGAGGGATATAGAGCACCAATGTAATGTAAATAAGATGCTCTTATTTGCACCAAAGTTTCAAGAGTTTCTTGATGCCTTATGGTCCTTATTTTCTCCTTTGATATGGTGGCTCCTTACTATATATAAAGCTACTCCTTAGCTTTTAGATATGGCAATTGCTTGCTCTAATCTCTAAGAGCAATGTATTGTTACCTTTTTTTTGCTAGACAACACTAACCTCTAACTCTTTACTTGGATAATCTTAACACCAATGAATCCAAGATTTTAACAATGCAACTAATATGCTATTAGAGGTTTTAATTCTGCACTAATGTTCACTTTAACTAAAATACTTTAGTGAACTTGAATAATAACTATAGTGCAATAATAATCTCCCTTATAACTCTTGTAAATGAACCCCTCAATAATAACTCGAAATATGCACTAATTTTTACTGTAATCTAAAAGTACTTAGTGCATCTAAAGAACAACTAGTATAGTGCAATATTAATCTCACCTTATTACTCCTTAAAATATGCACTTAGTAATTGCTCCTTGTAGAGAACTATAATCTCTTAATGTAGTCTTCTTTTGTTGTAACTAGATAATAGGAAGATGATATTTTCTTTCTGTCAAAATATATCCAACTCCTATTTAATGTGCAGATAATAACTCTAAAATAAACTTCCTTCTGCACTCCTTTTGAAGACTATAATGCAACCTTCTCTTTTTGCAACTTCTAAAGAATTACAATGGTGCTTAATGGAACTGGATAATGAACTGAATATAGGTGTTCATAAAATGAACCCTTTGCACCTAAGTTGCTTACCTTTAAGGTCTCTAAGAATGAAGGATTGTTGGGTGAATAGATTCACCTAATTGTTGTCTAGAACTATAGTTTGGTAGCTTCAACTCTCCTTCAATGGCCTTCGATTTTCTATTGTAGAAATCAACAATTTTCTTTTTGGGCTTGTTGTCGGATGGTGATAATTATCCCAAATAGATCTTGTAGGAGTTGCTCCTTCTTTCAATCCTTTTCAGGTTCCTCAAACCTCACTTATATCACTCTCCCTCTCTTGTGGTGGCGTTTGCATGCAGCGGCACATAGCGGTGGGTCCGGTTTGCAAAGATGCAATAGAGTTCAGGTAGACAGTAGCAATAGTGCTCTCTTGTGGCTTTCCCTATTCCTATAGATCTACCATGTGCTTTGATACCACTGATGGTTTTTGCACTATTCTATCTACTTAAGAATCATAAAGAAAAGAGAGGAAAGTAGATCTTCATGAACATGACTTGTAATATTATTAAAGTAGAATGATACAATCCGAATGGAACTATGATTCCATTATATAGAAGAATAGGTTTCTTATTCCTCACTCTACCTATGACACTTGGTACAACTTTTCTAACACTTATCATGATTACTAAACTTAAAGCAATAAACTAACTTTACTTTGAAGTAAACTCCTACTCTAGTTATGTACCAAAGGTGGTACATCTATATGACCCAAATAATTTAATATACTCTTACAAGGTTAAGTTTCAAGTCAACATAGTTCTACATTCACAATTACATAGTTTCTTGGATCATATTTGTTTTGATTAGTGTAGTAACAATTTCAATAGGTTAGTTGAAATATGATATTCTTTGTTAATATTACCTTATACTTGATTTGATTATGTTCTATTATAGAGAAGATATAGATGTAAGAGGGTATTTGGTATGGATTCATATTAACAATTATGAATTTTAAATTGGATTACCTCTTTAGTTTGGTATTTTGTACATGGGTTACGTAGAACCATAACTTCAAAAAAACAAGATGTTAGCCTTTTGGTTTAATTGTGTTAGACAAAGAAGAGAATCTAATAGAATATTGGTTGATAATTTATGTCATTTATACTTAGATAATGGGAAATATTAATAGCCATAAATATTGGCTTTTTCTAATAATCCAATAGAAGCTTCGTTAACAATATATGTCATTTATACTTAGATAACGAAAAATATTAATAGCCATAAATATTGAAATTTTCTTTGTCTTGACATGGAAATAAAAAGGACTAAATTATTAATACAGTTATTTTTCCCTCTAATATTAATTTTTTTTTAAATAGTACAAATACCAAATAATTTTTTCTTTATAGATATAATGAAAGTCAACACCCTTCAGCTAAGTTATTGGATAGAGGTGAGTTTTTGCAAGTGGAGGTAAGGATGTCGATGTGATAACATAAGACTTTCAGATTGTTTTGTGGGCTTTAATACACCAATAAAAGTGGTGTAAGAGGATTTTCATGGAAATATTTGAGCATCAGTGTTAGAGGGTTTATGTGGAAAATATCTGAGCAACGACATCTGAGGGCTTTGTGGGATTAAATACACCAAATAAAGTAGCGTAAGATGATTTTTATGGAAAATTTTGAGTAGCAGTGTTAGAGGGTTTATGTGGAGAACATTTGAGCAATGACATCTGAGGGTTTTGTGGAAAAAAATGAGCAATGACGTAAGAGAATTTCTATAAAAAAATTGAGCAGAAGTGTTAGAGGTTTTCTATTAAAAACATTTGAGCACCAACATTTGAGGGTTTTGTGGAAAAACTAAGCAGCAACATACGAGGATTTTTGTGGAAAATTTTAAGCAACAGCGTTAGAGGATTTCTATTGAAAATATCTTAGCAGTGACATCAAATGGTTTTGTGGAAAAAATTGAGCAACAATGTAAGAGGATTTTGTGGAAAAACTTGAGTAGTGGCTTAAGAGGATTTTTGAGGAGAAGATTTTTTGGAGGTTGCCACCACTACCGCACCAGGTTGTATTTTATCCATCATCATCACTACCTGGTAATATTTGAAGACCTATCTATAATTTTGATTAAAGCTCTGACTATGAAGGAGGTAAGCATTCATATTTCTTACATTTTAATTTTTTTTGGAAGAAGTTCATTGACTGCAATCATGAAGTGCATGCAATTAAGCTAGGGTTTGCAAAGTGAAGTACAGATGAATTAATTTGAAGGGGTGAAAGGATTTTTTTCTAGGGAGTAATATTTCTATGCATGTGAACAACAGTTTGAAGAATTTTATTTGGCTAGAATTGCAGAGTGCACATAGTAAAGCTAGGGTTTACAAGTGAAGCATAGAGGAAAGTAAAAAACACAACAAGTGGCAGTATTTTATTTTTCCTAAAACTAGAATGTGCTCAGATCTATTCATGTGAATAAAATTAAGGTGGATCTAGTTCTTGACTAATATCTTTTAAAAAAAGACACAATAAGCATCATCTTTTTTTTAAATATAAGTGCACGCATATTTGTTCATGTGAAGAAAATGAAGGCTGGAAAACTTACTTTCTAGATTCAAAGCATGCAAAAGTATAATTTAGAAAATTGGTTGCTTATTTTTATGGAGAATGAAGAGGAATATTTGGACTTCGTGGAGGACCCCTTTGAGGGGCAACACAATTTTTCAACTCCAAGGTCCAAGGGTCCCATTTTTGAACAATACTTAGAAGTTGAGAAGTGGGGGTCCTTGGGTTTTTTGATTGATCATAATAATACTCCAAGTGATAAAACTTTAGTGGATACAGGGGAGTCTATGTCAAAAGGTTCAAACCAAGTTAGTTGTCCTATTGATTGCTTATTTTTAGTTGTCTCAAAACACTCTACTCAAGTGATGGATCTAATGAATGAGCAAGTATTTCATTTTGGGGAAGAAAAACTTGAGTAAGATCCAAACAACCCAAAATCACTTTTTCAGATAGAGTTTCCTTTGTTTGGTTCAGGTTTTATTTGTAAAAGTCTTGATTTGTAGGTCCTAAGTGGAGTCAGTCTAAACTTTTAATCATAGTAGTCTACAACTCTAATTACTAAAGTGTGTAAGGCATAGAAAGTGGTTAAAAATATTAGATCAAAGATTAGAATGGTACTTGGGGAAGACTTGAGGATGGAACAAGTTTTGGAGTTTTCAAGGAAGGCTTTCATTGGAAAGTTTCATGGACGTAAAATAGCTGATAATACACTAAATGAGTGGTTGTAGAAGGTATGGGTCCCAATTTTAGCATATGGGCTAATTTTTCACTTACTTGCCAAAGGATGGATAGGTTTTATTTTTTGATCTAAGGAAGATTCACAAAAAAAAATTGGAGTTAGTTGGTATTGGGGGTCTTTTTTTTTTACTTTGAAGGCTTGGACGACTTGCTTTGATCCTAGGACTGAAGTTGCTAGGAGAATCCAAACTTGGGTAAAACTTCCAGGTCTACCAATGGAGTTATGGTAAAAAAGAGCTTTTAAAGAGATTGGATATTCATTAGGTAAAACCTTGGATATAGATATTTCTTTCAAATCTAGTGTTTTTTGTCCGTAGCTTGGATTTTGGTTGATATGGATATCAGTGAAGGCTTACCAGACTGTATGGAGATAGTTGTAGGGAATACAGTTCATAATAAAATCTTGGATTATTTGAAGATTCCCTTTAAATGTGTTTGTTTTCATTTTTATAGACATATTGCTAAGGAATGTTTTCAAGCTTTCACACAGAAAGTATGGAGGAGAAAGCAAATGACTAATGGGGATTTTAAGTCAGTTAACAACAATCAAGAGATACCTATTTTTTAGAGCTCAATAGTGCTCCCTGATTTGGCACAAACAAACAAAAATAATGTTGTTGAATCTAGAAATAAAACTCTAGATAAGGAGGAAGAAATTTTGGGGCTAGCTTTGTCTTCATTTCACTATTCACAAGCCATTAGAGAAGGAGACAAGGTCGTAAATAAAACTATGAAAGGATTGGAATCCAATACTGTTAAGTTTTTTGATCAGAAATCTAATCCTTATGACAATTATTATCCAATACATGAGAATAATATGGAATTAGGTAATAAATAACTTTGTACATTGCCTTATGAATCTTCATAGAGAAGTCCCAAGGACAATAAATTTTCTAAAATTTTGGACAATGGACTGGTAACCTCAAACATATTGAATAGGGATTGTGATCCAAATATTTCTACTATTGGGGGAAGTATTTGTGACCTATTAGGTGAATATTCTAGGGAGGTATTTATTTCAAGGGATGGTTTGGATACAAGTTCCTCTTGCAGATATTTTTTGCATTCTAGGAAAATGGAATCTGAGCTAAAAACTTGTGCAATTTTTGGAAGGTTGGGGTTAGATATAGACCATATAAAGGAATATTCCACTACTTTAGCAGGTATAAAATCATTTTTGTTTCATGCATAGGAGAAGAATTTGAGGGTAATTCAGTAGGGTAAACAAAACTCTATCAAAGGGGTCCTTAGAGTGGGACAAAACCCTTCTAAGATGTTTAAATGATCTTGTTATCCCTTAATATTTGAGGTCTTGGTAGTCCCTCTAATTGACTTGCCTTAGCCAAGATGGTGGAAATTCATAATTTGGATGCTTTCCTTCTACAATAAACCATGGGGGTAGGTACAAAAGTCAGTGAAGGATTAAGTAAATTGCGTAGAGACTAGGAGTTCTTGGCTCTAGATGCTACTAGATATTTAGGGGGCATTTTGACTGGCTGAAAGAACTTAGTATCCTTAATTAATTCTTCCTTTATGGTTTTAGGCTTGTGGACAAAATTATTTTTTAAATACTTGGGTTTGAGGTTATTAGTTATTAATTTTTATGGTCCCTATGAAAATAGATAGGTCTTATGGGAAGATTTTTTCTCCCAAAGGTGTTTTAGGGATGACAGATTTCTCATTGGTGGGGACTTAAATTTTACTATGAATAGAAGTGAGGTATGGGGAGAATTTGCAAGACTTGATAGACTTACATATTATCTCAAGTATAATATTGAAGAAACTGGTTTAATTAATTTGGAACCAATAAAATTAATGCCTATGTGGATAAATAATAGAGTTGGGAAAGCAGGGATCTTAAAGATGTTGGACAATTTTTTTATCTCAAAGTCATTATATAATGAAATAGATAGAAAACAGTCATGGGTTGAGATAGGAGATGGATTAGATAATTCTCCCATACTTATTTAACTAGAAATTCAAGAGGTAAAACCTACCAAATCCTTTTAAGCTCAATCCAATTTGGTTGGAGGAAGAATATTTTCAACAACTGATTAAAAAATAATGGATTGGTTATGACCAAATTTCCAAGTCATTAGTGAGTTTTCAATTTGTTGCTTATTTAAAAAAAATTAAAAGGAGTTGTATCATCTTCGATTGCAGTTAAAATGGAGAGTATGGATAGAGATCTCAAGTTGGTGGAGAAGGAAATTTCAAAAATTAATAAAAAGAATGAGGTTGGTTTGTTTAAATAGGAGGAGAAAACAAGACTATTTGAAGTAGAAATTAAGAATAACAAATTCTTGGAGTGGAGGGAAGCTGAATGGAGAATGAAAAGTAGATCTGTATGGTTAAAAAAGGGATGAAAATACTATGTTTTTTCATAATTTTTCTAATCATAGGAAGAATTTTAACACTATCTAAGAGATGTGGAATGAATAAGGGGCTCTCGTTAGAATTTTTATTGAGCTAGCAGATTTGGGAGTAAAAAATTTTCAAACAATCTATAAAGAACCTAATAGAGTCAATATTGGAGAAATATTAAAGTTAACTACTTTATTTCCCATATTTGTGAAAATGGAGGACAATAAGTTACTTGTGAAGGAGGTCACAAAGGAAGAACTAAAAGTTGTCCTGACTTCTTTCAAAAAGGATAAAAGTCCAGGGCTTGATGGATGGCCTATGAAGTTTTTTATAGTTTTCTATGATCTGGTTGAGGAGGATCTTATTAGAGTAATGGAGGAAGTTAGGTTGAGTGGTCAGTTTTTATGGGCTTTTAACTCCAGATTTTTAGCTTTGATTCCAAAAAATAAGAAGCTTGAAATCTTTGATAAATTTACACCCATTTCATTGTGTAACTGTACCTATAAAATCATTGCAAATATTCTAGCTATTAGATTGAAGAAGCTTTTCTTTAAAGTTATTTCTTAGTAATAGTTTGGATTTTAGCAGGTAGACATATTTTTTAAGCCATAGGAGCTACACAAGAGAGCCTTCACTCTATTAAAATTAAAAATCTTCCTCCAATGGTCCTTAAACTAGATCTATCTAAAGCTTATGATAGAACTAGCTGCTTGTATCTCAAATTGATGCTCTTACATGTGGGCTTTAGCTATCTGATACTAAAGTGTTTTATGGGATTTATTTATTTTGTATCTTTTATTGTTCTTATCAATGGATCAACTTCCAAATTCTTTAGACCCTTAAGAGTATTAAGATAGGGATGTCCATTATCTCCTTTACTTTTTTTGTTGGTTGTTGAAGGATTGAGTAGAGCTTTTTTAAATGCAAATATATAAGATCCTTGATTGGGATTAAAGTGGGGGTCCTTTATTTATCTCACTTATTATTTGTTGATGATGTTTTGTTTTTCTCAAATGGTAATTTAAGAGAAGCTATAAAGTTGAAGGAAATCTTGGACACTTATAGTATTGCTACTGGTATAGAGATAAATTTTCAAAAATCCTATATTTACTTTGATGGTCTAGAACAAGAGATTGAACAAGGTCTAATGATTTTTTTTTCCTTTTAATCTCTTAGATTTCTAGGAATGCTTTAAGTACCTAGGTTTTGTTTATAATTCAAATACTTACAGAAAGAGAGATTGGGGATGGCTTTTAGATAAGATTAAATTTAGTATTAACCTTTGGTGTAATAGATGGTTGTCTATAGGTGGGAGATTAACACTTGTAAAGTTAGTTCTTGAGGTAATTCCTATGTTTTGGCACTCCTTGGCCTTCATTCTTAAAGGAATTCTAGAGAAGATAAGAAAAATTTGCTTCAAATTTCTTTGGACTGGATGCAATGAACATGAAGGCATTCCTTTAGTTAAGTGGAAAAGTATTGCTAGGCCAAAGGAGGAAGGTGGATGGGGTCTTAAAAATATTCATCTTTTTGATTCTTCTCTAGCAGTAAAAATTTTATGGAGGATTTTGACCAAAGAAGTATTATGGAAGAAGATTATTAAACAAAAGTATATTTGTCCAGGGACATTTATAGATTGGATCAGAAGTCCACATAAAAGCATTAAAAATATTTCCATTCAATGGAAGGCACTAGTACAGACCTTTCCTATGATTTGAAAATATTTGGCTTGAAAAATAGGCAATGGTGAACCAGTTAGAATAGGGGCTGATTCTATTTTGGATTGTGGAGAAAATATTTTGTTGTCGAAAGCTATGATAAGTTCTTTACAAGAAAAATATTTTTTTCTTTCTTTATCAAGTAGGGGAATCAGATTCTTCTAGTCTTTAGACCCAAGATGGAAGCAGGCTCAAGTCTTGTGTCTTTCTGATGAGCAAGTTTTTTTGTGGAAGGCTTACACTCATAGTCTTAGTAAGAGTCATATCAAGTTGAGAGCTGAAATAGATGTTATTTCTTGGGCTTAAAACAAATCTGGTGGTCAATATATGACTAGACTTGGTTACAAAGCAAGTTTTTACCCTCATAATCAAGGGCCTACTTAGTGGTGGAAGCAAATTTAGAAATTATTTTCCCCAAAAAAACAATTATTTTCATGTGGTTAGCTTTGAGAATTAGGCTTTGAGAAATTATGTTCACTTGAACCTGTAACAAAATTTATAACTTTAATATCTCTAACAAGTCAATTTTGTTGAGGTTACTTGTAATAACTCAACCTTCACTATTTCAAGAGTTGATTCATATAGGGTCCATGGATACCCTCTTCAATTATAGGTCACTTTATGTTGGAGAGTGTGCTCATAACATCATAGCTTGACCTTGCTATTATATACAAAAATAAAATGTGATTTTCATTAAAATTTTGACACTCAATTACTCTCATTTTTGTTTTGCTAGAAAGGATTGTTTTATAGATCCATATACAAAGGAATTGAAAGCCTTATAGAACACAAAATAAGTAATACTTTCCTAGCTATCAAGTTCTCCTTTTTGTACTATAGAATCATTGAGTCTAATTTGCTCTACTTGGGAATATCTTGGGGAGATCAACCTAAGGAATTTTTTGGATACTTTTCTAAGAGCAATATTTTTTTTCAAGAAGGATGAACTAACCAAGGAATTATATATCAAGAAACCTATGCATAAGATATAAATATCTTTCTAATATATAGCATGGTTAATTTTATGCTTCTTTTATCTATACGTTATATTCATATCACTATCTCTTATCATAGGAATGTATACAAGTTTAAGTACATAAATAAAAAAGGAAGGGTATAATGGGGAATGGGAAAGCATTTGAGTGATGAAGAAACTAATCTTTTTTTCTGCACTTTTTCATCTATGAGAAAAAATGGCTTATGGGTATTGTAGGTGAAATTTTCACCCACATCCATCTCTTTATAGGGATATGAATTTGGTCCAATACAAAACACTATATTTTGCTATAAAATGGATGTCAGACAATTTAGAATAAAGGTCGGATCAAAGAATACAAGAGAATTGGTTGTGTAAAAATATTATTGGATATTTTACGTGTTGATATCAGCATGTGTTGCAAAAATATTTGGCATCCCACAACCAAACATCCAATAGACCTGGGCCACAATTTTGGCTAAGTAGGATGGTTGGATGGACTAGAATGTTTATGTCAACAGAAGGGCAACTTAAATCTGGCATTCAATATGCAGCAACCCAAGTGGATTTTGATGATGATGTTAGTAAGGGAGAACAAAAGATTATGGTTGACATGAAGAGCATTTAATCCCTTGGAGCAATAAAATTTACTAAGTATAAGGTTTTGACATATAACACAATAGTGGAGCCTTTTGATTACATGGACTCTCAGTGTTGGACATTTTTGAATGCATATGTCAATAGACGTATTATAAAACATGGTCCAATAGCATGATCAAAGCAAAATTGGCTAAGGCAAATATTGATCTCGATGTCTGGAAAAACACTTCATCAAACTTAAAATCATTGGATAATGTTGAAAATTTATGTCAACAAGAGAAGATAAAAAATTTGACAAAAATGAATCAAAAGCTCGATGCCCAGTAAAATAAGAGGGAAGGAGTTGAAAGAGATATCAAGTAAAAGCATGCAAAAAATTACCAAAACATGCTCTTGATGTTGGAAAATGATGCTGACATGTGTGCATTTTTGGATTAGAAGGCACAAGAGAATATGTAACCACTTTGTAACAGTTTTGTACAAGTGTAGGTGTAGGAATATTGTAGTTGTAACAGTCTTGAATTGTTACCTTGTTTGTAACTACCATAGATTCTTTAGGTTTGAGTTCCAAGATAGATTAAGATGATTACTATTGCATTGTACAAGTTTGGTGTGTGAGAAAACATGAATTGAAGGTGAAAAATCCATTTTTTCAGCCTGCTGCATTTTCTTGTATGTTGCAGTCCAGATTTTACAGAAAATCCTGAACTACCTAATTTGGAGGTGTATAACTTCTACTGCATTTATCCATTTGCTACAAGTAATACACCATTGGAAAGCCCTTTCCAAGATATTTCCAACCATATATCACACTCCATATTTCATTCAGTATTCGTTCTTACTTTCACCTCTAAAAATCATGTTTTGTCCACTTTTTCCAGGCTCTGGGCAGACCCTGTATAGCTACCTTGCAGAGCTCATAAATTTTGACTCACAACTCTATTTTGCATGTTCTTTACACCGTTGGAAATATCTCAGAATAATATTTCTATCCATATATCATTTACCTCATTTTGATCTCATTTGGACCTTCATATTGTGACTGTAGTGCTCTATTGTTGAACTTTGGTGCTCTGTTTCAGCCTTCAAATCTTCATTTGGAGCCTTCAAAAATTCATTTGGTATCAGATCTTTGTTCGGTTGGAGGGTTAGAATCACCTGTGGTCTTGCTAAAAATTTTTTAAGTTGTTTTGTGAGGTTTATTATAGGTTCATAGTTGTGTGGGTGTAATGGCCAACAACACTAACTCATTGCCAATCCCTGAGTTTAATGGAGATGACTATGAATATTGGAGCATCAAGATGAAGACCTTGCTGATGGGAAAAGGTCTATGGGATATTGTAGAATATGGGTACATAGAACCAGCATATTGGACCACACTTGCAGCAGCAGATAAAACAACAAAGAAGGATGCACAGATGAAAAACTCCTTAGCCCTTTACCACATACAGTCAGCCTTGGACAAGAGTTTGTTCCCAAGGATAGCTGACTGTAAGACAACTGAAGATGCATGGAAGTATTTAAAATAAGGCTACCAAGGTAGTGACAAGGTTAAAGAGGTCAAATTGCAAACTCTAAGGAGAGAGTTTGAGAATCTCATAATGCAAGAAACTGAGAATGTTGGTGACTATTGTGTGAGGGTGAAGGCAGTTGTCAATAAAATGGCAACTCTTGGAGTTAAGACAGAAAAAGAGGTCATTGTGAAGAAGGTTTTGAGGACTCTCACCCCAAAGTGGAATCATGTAGCCATTATTATTGAGGAGAGTAAATATTTTTCTACTCTTGAGTTTGATAATTTGATAGGATCTCTTATGTCTCATGAGGAGAGGCTAAGGGAAACTATTATTGCAGTTGATGAGAAGGCATTTGCTTCTAAAGCTACAATTTCAAAGGGTGATGGAGCAAGCTCTAGTGGACATGGAAATGGCCAAGGAAGAGGCCAAAATCAGAATTCTTCAAGAGGAAGAGGTGGTAGAAGAGGAGGAGCAATAGGTAGAGGAAGAGGTAAATTTGATAAAAGAAACATACAATGCTATCATTGCAAAAAGTATGGACATTATGAGGAGTGTAGGTTGAAGGTAGGAAATGAAGGCAAGAGGGCCAACTATGCTGATGAGAATGAGGCTACTACAAGCAACCTCTTCTTGACCTACAACAAGGCTGATCAAAACCTTCAAGAGACTTGGATACTTGATTCTGGTTGCTCAAATCATATGATAGGAAATGGGGAGCTTCTTGCTTCCATGGATGAGTCCTTCAAGTCCAAGATCAAACTTGGAGATGACAAGGCTTTGGAGGTGGCTGCCAAAGGTGTAATGGAAGTGAACACAAAATAAGGTAAGAAACATGTTCATGATATCTATTACACACCAAATTTGAAACATAATTTGTTAAGTGTAGGGCAGCTATGTGAAAAGAACTACAAGGTAGTCTTTGATGATAAGAAATGCACCATCTATGATAAGAACAATAGCAATAGGATTGTTACTACAATTCCTATGACCAACAACAAATTATTTCCTTTGAAGTTTGGAGGACAAGGGGGCAGCCTTGCTAATGTTGCTATTGAAAACAAGAGTTGGTTGTGGCATCTCAGGTATGGTCATTTGAATTTTGTAAGTTTGAGGCTGCTAACTTCTCAAGAGATGGTTTATGGTTTGCCAAAGGTAGAGGAGCATAAAGGTGTTTGTGAGGGGTGTGCATTGGGAAAGCATGCAAGATAGAATTTTCCTAAAGGGAAAGCATGGAGGGCCTCATACCCACTCCAATTGGTCCATTCTGATATTTTTGGGCCTATGCAAACCAAAATCTTGGGTAACAACTCTTACTTTCTTACCTTTATTGATGATTTTTCTAGAATGTGTTGGGTGTATTTTTTGAAGCATAAGGATGAAGCATTTTCTTGTTTCAAAGATTTTAAATATTTTGTTGAGAATCAGAGTGGTTGCAACATTAAATGTTTAAGGATAGATAATGGTGGTGAATTTTGTTCTAATGAGTTTAAACAATTTTGCAAGAATATTGGCATTAAAAGGTAATTCACAACTTCCTATACTCCACAATAGAATGGAGTGGCAGAAAGGAAAAATAGGATAGTTGTTGAGATGGCAAGAAGTATGTTGTAAACTAAGAGACTTACCAATATGTATTGGGCTGATGCAGTCCATACAATAGTCTACATATTGAATAGGAGTCCCACTAGCTCATTGGAGAAGATGACTCCTTATGAGGTATGGTATGAAAAGAGACCCAATGTTAACCACTTCAAAGTTTTTGGTTGTTTGGCTTATGCTCATGTGGCTGATGAACTTAGGAAGAAGCTTGATCCTAAGAGTGAAGCATGTATATTTATTGGCTACTATGAAAATACTAAGGCCTATAGGCTTTATAACCCAAAAACTCACAAAGTGGTGGTGTCTAGAGATGTGATTTTTGATGAAGGGGGAGTATATGGTCATCAAAAACTTTATGTTGATGATGGCAGTAGTGGTGGAAGTTCTTCTAATGTGCATCCCAGTTCTTCTAATGTGCAGCCCAGTTTAAAATCAGTCCCACCAAGTCCACCAACCAACTCTTCAAATAGTCCCAAACAAAGCAGTTCTAGTCCCTCTTCAAGTGATGATTCTCCAAACATATTTTCAGATGTTATGAAGACAAAAAGGGGGAAAAAGGCACTTCAAATTCATCCTCCTACTCAGGTTTTGGACAACAATTTCCATAGAAGACTTACTAGAAGCCAAGCTCAAGAAATTGACCAAGTTGTTCAAAGGCTTGAGAAGATGCACATGTATGGTGATGAAGATGAAGGTGAGCCAAAAGGAGATGTTGTTAATTATGCTTTGATGACTGTTGCTGATTTTGAACCTTCTTGTTATGAAGAAGCTTGTACTAATGGTGTTTGGATGCAAGCAATGCAAGAGGAGATCAATTCCATTGAGAAGAATGACACTTGGGAGCTTGTAGAACTGCCCAAGGGAAAGAAACATGTGGGTTCTAAGTGGGTCTATAAGACTAAGTATAATAGTGATGGCAACATTGAAAGACACAAGGCTAGACTTGTGGCTAAAGGCTTCACACAAAGGTATGGAATTGACTATGAAGAAACTTTTGCTCTTGTAGCTAGACAAGAAATAGTAAGGATGGTACTTGCTTTGGCTGCCCAAAAGCAGTGGATTGTACATCACTTAGATGTAAAAAGTGCCTTCTTGAATGGGTACTTAGATGAGGAAGTGTATGTACAACAACCTCAAGGTTTTGAGGTGAAAGGTAAAGAAGAACATGTCTACAAGTTGAAGAAGGTATTGTATGGCCTTAAACAAGCACCTAGAGCATGGTACTCTAGGATTGATGGATACTTTCAGCAGAGTGGCTTCAAGAGAAGCAAAAGTGAACCTACCCTATACTTCAAGAAAGAAGGTAATGATATTTTGCTTGTTTGTTTGTATGTTGATGATTTGATTTATATGGGTAGTAGTTCCAAGTTGAAAGATGAATTTAAGGCTGCCATGATGAGTGAGTTTGAAATGAAGGATTTAGGATTGATGCACTATTTTCTTGGCATGGAGGTGCATCAAAGTAAGGATAAAATCTTCATTTTTCAAACTAAATATGCCAAGGATATGCTGAAAAAGTATGACATGGATAGTTGCAAACCAGTCCCTACTCCCATTGCTCATGGTGAATTGCTATGCAAAGATGATGGGGCTGAAAAGGTGAATGTGACCAATTATAGGAGCATTGTTGGGAGCTTGATGTTTCTCACAAATACTAGACCAGATATTGCATATGTTGTCTCACTTGTTTCTAGGTATATGAGTGAGCCATCTCTCTTGCATTTGAAGGCTACAAAGCAAATTTTGAGGTATGTTAAAGGTACTATTGACTTTGGCATACATTACTATCCTACTGAAGAGATGGAGCTAGTTGGTTTTAGTGACTCATATTGGGGCAACAACTTGGATGATCGAAAGTCTACATCCGGTAATTATTTTTCTCTTGGATCTGGGCTGATCACTTGGAGCTCAAGGAAGCAAGGATCAGTAGCACTCTCTTCAATAGAGGCTGAATATATTGTTGTTACTTCAGCCAGTGCTCAGGCCTTATGGCTCAAGAAAGTGTTGGAGGAGATAGGTGAGAAACCAAGTGGTCCTACTACAATTTTTTGTGACAATATGAGTGCCATACAGTTGGAAAAGAACCCTGTCCACCATAGAAGATCTAAGAATTTTGACATGAAGTACCATTTCATTCGTGATATGGTGGAAAATAAATTAGTTGAGTTGAGGTATTGCAACACCCATGATCAGTTGGCTGATGTTTTCACTAAAGGTGTTGCTAAGGCTCAATTTCTTAAACTGAGAAATAGTCTTGTGATCCCTTTCAGCATCAAGGGGGAGAATGTTGGAAAATGATGCTGACATGTGTGCATTTTTGGATTAGAAGGCACAAGAGAATATGTAACCACTTTGTAACAGCTTTGTACAAGTGTAGGTGTAGGAATATTGTAGTTGTAACAGTCTTGAACTGTTACCTTGTTTGTAACTGCCATAGATTCTTTAGGTTTGAGTTCCAAGATAGATTAATATGATTACTATTGCATTGTACAAGTTTGGTGTGTGAGAAAACATGAATTGAAGGAGAAAAATCCATTTTTTCAGCCTGTTGCATTTTCTTGTATGTTGCAGTCCAGATTTTACAAAAAAGCCTGAACTGCCTAATTTGGAGGTGTATAACTTCTGCTGCATTTATCCATTTTCTGCAAGTAATACACCATTGGAAAGCCCTTTCCAAGATATTTCCAACCATATATCACACTCCATATTTCATTCAGTATTCGTTCTTACTTTCACCTCTGAAAATCATGTTTTGTCCACTTTTTCCAGGCCTTGGGCAGACCTTGTACAGCTACCTTGTAGAGCTCATAACTTTTGACTCACAACTCTGTTTTGCATGTTCTTTACACCATTGGAAAGATCTCAGAATAATATTTCTATCCATATATCATTTACCTCATTTTGATCTCATTTGGACCTTCATATTGTGACTACAGTGCTCTATTGTTGAACTTTGGTGCTCTGTTTCAGCCTTCAAATCTTCATTTGGAGCCTTCAAAACTTCACTTGATAGATGAATTTTATGTCAGATAACCCCAAAAAACTCATAAGCTTCTTTGAATAACACTTATGCTATTATAGCTAAGAATATAATGGGTCATCTAAGAGCACAACGAACATGTTATGATATCATATGCACTAGATGAAGACACGATAATCACCACTTCCTTAGATCAAACATAAAGGAGCCACCTCAACACCATGATACCATATCAGTTGCAATAGAACAAGTTGAAGATATGAGCACACACATTGCAATGGCTTGTCAGACCAGTAATCCTTTCTCTGAACTATAATGACAAATAACCCATTGTTATTATGAAATCTATACATACTAGAATGCAAAGCATTCTAATTGTTGGCTCTTTGGTGTTTACAATTGGCATGATTATATTGATTGAGGCTATACACCTTCTTGAATGAGAATTAGATTTTTGTTTGGACTCTTGCTCAACTCTTTGTGTTGAACATGTATGTATACCTTACTGAGTGCTAATATTTTTTTGTTAAAGTTAGGAACAGATAATTTTGTTAAGTTATTTTGCATTCAAAATTTATCCTTGGATTTATCGTTATAGTTCTAGAATAATTTAGCGAATACTCAAAGTTCTTCATGTTAATTTTTCTAAATAACATAAGAGAAGTAATATATTCTATCAGTAACTTAATTTAAATTCATGTTACGATACTCTAGGCACCATGTTTCTTGATGTTGCCAAATCTATACCACTTTTAGCTTATCTTTTTAACCCTTTGCATTTGTTTCTTTAGTCTGCAACCCCCCATTTAGATGGATTAGATAGGAAAATGAACCAACCTTATATAAATATTGGCTTAGAAACCTTTGTTTTTTATCCTTCCAATCTCTTGGGTATTTTATTAAGTGTGCATATTAATCTCATCAGCAACATAGGTAGATTTTAAAACTAAGAGTATATATGGCCCACCCAATGGGACCCAAATCCCATTATTATCCTGATAAGAAAATATTAAACATATTTTATAGAAGCTATTTGATTATGCATATTACATTTTAAAACACCTAAAAGACTCAATATTTTGGTGAACAATCTTGACCTCATTTGCAAATAAATTTATATTCACCTGGAAACTATGTTGGGAAATAAGAATCCTAAAGGACTGCAACTCTGCTGGAATGATATTTTAGAGAAATCCAAATGTCATTTATCCCATAAAATTATTCTCACACAAGAAAAAACTAAAAAAATTATAAGAACTAGTGTTATTCATTGAATTACCACTTGTAACACCCAAAATAGATAGATCTCAATCATCCCCTCCATCTCCATATTTTGTATGCTCCATAGAAATCCTAGGATCTACTTATTTTGAATCCCTTGCTTCAACTCATTTAAACACATCCACACAAATGACTCAAAATAAACCTCTACAAAATTTCTAAAGTTGGAATCACGAAGGCCCTCTAAATTTTCCAAACCATAATCCCACTCCCATTGTTTCCCGTAAAGCTTTGCCAACATATGATGGCATGGGTAAAATAGCCTACGAACATTGTCAATATTTGGTATCATTGGTTGTAGTCCATAGTATTTATGAGGAATATGTGATTATAAGGTTGTTAATAATATCAATAAAAGGAAAGGTATTGCACTGGTATTGAACTCTTCAGGATTATTGCATTTTTTTCTTGGCACAACTAGCTGGTAGATTATCAATGAAGAAGCATATCCATTTTCTCTCTTGATCTAGCTTACTACCATTTAGAGGTACCCACAAAAGATAGTCATGGCTTTTAATATCATATTGAGCAAAACTTTGCAAAGAGTGACACATCATATCAAGCCTATGGATGCCCAAGCACTGTACTATTATTTGAGGGCTTCCAACACATATTTAAGTTTAAAGATTAACTAGTCTAATTTGTTTGTATCCTTAAGTTTCTAGCATGAATTATCTAACCAATGATATCACAACCATGAAGAGGAGAGAAGCTAAAATAAATTTTCAACCTAGGATATTGCCCCACATGGTGAAATATCAAGGTGCTTCTACTAGAATCTTTGGAGCAAAGCCCCTTGTAGTATATAGCAACAAGGATGAAGCTCCTTCCACCTCTACCTTAGAGACAGACCATTGGTGCTCAACTTGTAATGACTCACATGGTGAAAGCACATGCATGTTGCACCAATATCAGTTACAAAAATTTGTACTCGAAAAATCAAAAAGAGCACAAAAAGGTCAAGTAAATATGTTATGGAAAAATGAGAAGAATTTGATCATGCAAGAAGAAGCTGACCTAAAATAAGAGCCTATCTCAGTTTTTATGTTATAAAAATAAAAAACAAATCCAGTTAGATCCTAAAGAAATTTAATACTGTTAGTGGGTGATTTTTCACATGGCATATACAGACAAAGGTGAGAGTGGTAATATCCATGAGGTGAGCCATGTGTCTGGACACTATCCCACCATTATGGAGGTAGGTGGGATCATGCAGCATGTCCACTATAAGGTGATGATGAAATGACTTGGGCCCTCTATTTTTCCTCATCAACAACATGATATTCCTTCCAATCATTCACAGGTGGCAACCGTTGTGGTGTTTCGACCCTCATTTTTCCTCTTCATTGATGGTGTTTTCCTCAAACCCCCCTCTTTCTTTGATCCATGTGCCTTGAGGTTTGGTAATCACCACCTATTTACCTCGAGTAATTGTATGTCCAACCCTTGAAAATATTAGTGGAATTCGCCTTCAAAGGTATTGGCAATCTTTGCCTTCACTTTTGGTTCCAATTCATCGATTTAAGGTTTTTCTTCACCCAAAGATTTCTATTTTTTGGCCCGAATTTCCCATTGGGTCTCTACTGCCAGTATCAATCCATTCATCTTGTTTACTTCCACTCTATCTTCAATCATGTTTTATGATTTTTTGGACCATGGCATGTGTGGTTTGTGCCACCACTCATGGAATTAGATCGAGGAAGGACCTCCATTTCTTTTAATCACAGTTCTTCAATGCATTGTGGTGTTATCCCCCTTCCTTCGTAAGACTGCTCTAATGCATTCCCCTGTTATTTATTCCCTCTAGCATGATCTCATCCTAATGGCTAAAGTCAAACCTACCACCCTTCACTTAACTACCTTGGTTGAGGATATTTTTTGTGATCATGGCCTATTCAATTTCCTCCAATTGTTTCAAGGCCATGACCTTGACCTGCCCCTTTATTTTGTTCATTCGTGGTATGGAGGACATGTAGTTGTTTATGGCTTAATATTTACTATCATTGTGGATCTTCTTACTAAAATAATGGGGATCTCAAATGATGGAGAGATCATAAATCAAGAGAAGCACTCACTCCAAGGTGATTTAGCCCTCTTTTAGGACCACGATGAATCCCTAGCTAGGGATAAAGGTAGCATCCTTCATGACTCTCTACCAAAGCCATGGGATGTGGTAATGGTGAATGTCCTCCAATATTTTACTTTGGATAGTCTTGGTGCAGTTCTACAAAGTTTTCACCTTACTTTCCTCAACCATCTATGGGGAAATAAGACCATTAACATACCATAATACCTATTCTAGTCTGTTGAAAAATCGATTCTCAGCATCAAGTGTGGAGTTTTTTCTCTCCCTCTACACAAAGGTTTGCACCTATTGTTATACCACTATCTTTAGGAGAATCAAACTTAGAGGGACATGTAAGCGATTGTTATGGGACCTATGAATGACATGAGAACAGTTGGTGGCAACAATTTTGCATCCCTAAGAACTAATCGAATGTTATATTTTGATACCAGGTTGGATGGTACACCAGGCACCCGATGCTCCATTAGAGTCAAAGTTGGTAGTGGTAAGCGCAAGGCCCCTATTATGGTATATAATGATACCTTTGATGACTCTTTATATTTTTAGGTGAAGCGGGAGACTACCCCCAAGAAAATTCATCCTCTTGAGGGCACCTCCACCAAATCGTCTCCTCTTTTGGCTTCCAATATTTCCTGTTGTCCCAACCTGTCTGAAATAGGCCATCTCTAGGACCTGCATGATATTATGAAGGCCTGAGGAATGGCATCTAAGATGACTTCTTCCCTGCTTTCTGAGGCAGAGATCCTCCTGTATGAGTATAAGGATCAATTTGAGATCCTAGAGGAGTTTAAAATTCTTGTGGGGGCTAATGGTCATGATGCAGTTGGCCAACTTAATATCTAGTTTTTGCATATTTTGGTTTCCCTTGCATCCCTTGCATGGGATTTTATCTCCTATTTTTTGTTTCTACCACCCCTACGAGGGTCTTTGTACTGGTATTTTTTATTGGTTTCCCCTACATGGTATTTAGAGGATGCTTCTTCATGGCCCTATGGTGGCTAATTTTTTTATTCTTGAGGTTTTTTTATCTTGGGGTTTCCCTATTTTTATCATGGTCCTTGCATGGGCTCCTGAGAAGTGTTATATCTCTAGCCCCTACATGGGCCTCTACTCCTCCCTAGTGGCTCGGAGAGGGCTTCTTTTTTTGTCTCAAGAGGTCTACATTTTTTTGGGTTTTAGTTTTATTTTGTCATGTCTTTTCATTGGAGTGTTCCTCGGTTTGCCTCCATTTTTGTAAAAGGTTACAGGATCCTTTCAAAACCCCTATACCAATAAAAAAATTGGATCCATTCAATGTGTCAACTCAACAAAATAAATAATCAAAAAAGGAAGTACCTCATCCAACTCTATCAAAAGAACATTCCATACATAAACCTCCAAAGAAACAACCCAAGGCAATTCAAGAGAAGAAATTTGAAACACAAGAACAAAAAATGAATAAACTATAGTATCCCTCTATCACAAAATGATAAAGGATTGAAGCAACGTAGGAATAAAGAAATAAGTTCATTGAGCCAAAAAAAAAAGTAAAAAAAGGTAACCAAAATATTCTAACTTCAACATAGTGGAAGAGCTTAAAAATATGCCATCCAAAACCAACATGTATGATGCTTTGATGATTTTGGGCCAAATTGACCTGCTTAGAGAATTTTTGAAATCTATTAGATCAGAATACAAGCAACAACCAAAAGTTAATTTAGCACAAGGTAAACCTGCTCTCAAAGCTAGTAAAAATAGGTCACCACATTTCTATATGTCTCTACATATGAAAGGTTGGGTGGTGCATAATTGCATGGTAGATTTTGGAGCAATAACAACTATGATGTCAAAATCAATATGTGAAGAAATGGGCATGGAATATACAAGTTCTAGTCTAAGAATATTTTAGTTGGATGGAACCCTAGTAAATATAGTTGGGTGATCAAAGATATTCCCATAGTACAGCATATGATGTCATAAATGGCAGTGATACAAGAGCTAGTCATTGTGGATTTGGATCCTTATTTTGGTATGTGTCTCTCTTGTGAATTTATTGTCAAGTAAGATGGCTATATAACCTTAGACTATTATCATATGGAAGTTCCCAAAAAGGGCAAAAATGTTCAAATATTTTTAGAAAAACCATCCACCTACCTAATAGGAAAAATTGAAGATGAAGTTCATCCAAACAATAATATTGGCATGATTAGTGAAGAGATTGATCCAGTAGAGGAAATCATAGTAAAATTACAAACTGAAGATCAATTATCACTTGAGGATTTCAATGTTATGGTTGAAATAGGGATTGACACTTATTTTATTGCCAATCCAAAAAATAAAAATGCTCCAGTCATAAAAATGAAGCACCCCAAGAAAAATTAAATATGGAAACTCTATTTTGATGGGGTTAAGTGCAAAAATGACACAAGAGCCTATGTGGTTTTGATTTCACACATTAGGGAATCAAAAAGGCTCTCATATAGATTGACTTGAATTTGTACAAACAATGTGGTAAAATATGAAGCATTATTTATTAGTCTTAGACAAGCAAAAAATATGGGGATTAAACAATAAATGATTTTTTGGGACTTTGAGCTAGTGGTGAAACAAGTAACGAGAAATGTAGATCTCAAAGCTTATCAAAATAGAGTCTAGGACCTATTCAAATAATTTGAAACATTTAACATAAAATAAATTCCTAGGGAGTTGAATACGTAAGTTGATGCATTAGCTTCTCATGGAGCCCACTTTTTCCCATCATTAGATTTAAGAAAGAACTCAAGCTCTAATGAACTGGAATTCAGGCTATCAATACCAAATAAACCTTTTGGCAAGAATCTAATAATGATGAACTAGTAACAAGTTTTTTGTTTGAGGAGATAGATTTCATAGAAGCAATTGAAGAACTTGATGAGGATGAAATGGTCCAACTAAAGGACAATCAGAGTCTTAAGGGACTAATCACCCTTAAAAGTTGTTTTGACAACAATGGTCAGTCAACCAAGCAAAAAATAAGAATCAAGAAACAAGAATTCAAGGGAATTCAATTGGAGCCTAGAAAGCATGAGGAACTAGAATCATTGTGGTTTGTCTCATATTTGATATTGAGAAGGAAGGAAATAAATATATATATAAACTACAAGATATAGACAGTCATATTTTTCTAATTCCAATGAATGGTCAATATTTAAAGCACCATGCAAAGAACAACATGTCACCTATGTATATATATGTAAATAGTGACATATGTAAATTACCACATAATGGAAGTAGTGGTAGAAGTGCTTTGTAAATACAAACATTTTGATTGGCCAATGTTTGTGCCTGGAAACTACCAAGTTTTGAATTTTTGAGCAATATCATTGACCTAAAGGTTGGTAGTCATGGAAAAGGGACATGCATAGTGAATTCTTACACTGATAGCTTTTGAAGCTTAATGTAAATTTCATAATGAAATAAAGTAAAATAGCGGTATAGAACAATAAAGAAACTTATATACATAAAAATCGAGAAAGAATGTATAGAGATTTTATTATAGAAGAATCTTATACATCCAGTTATGGAACTTGGAGTCCATAATATAGTTTTCATGATAGACCTTTGATATTCCTATTATGACATTGCAAGAAACACTTGACCTTCTTATGTATCAAATAATGTAATATATTCTAACACCCCCTTGTATTACATTATTTGATAGAAGATTCTCTTGAACTGCATAGTTGATCTCTAAACATCTAAAACTTATTTTGTCCTAGAGCCTTTGTGAATATATCTGCAATATGTTCTTCTATAGAAATATGCTTTAGTCTGATATGATTATTCTAAAAATGATCTCTAATAAAATGACACTGAGCTTCAATGTGTTTAGTCCATTCATGTATGATTGGATTTTTTATTAAGTCTAGTACCCCTTGATTGTCATAGTGTATTAGAGTTGGTGTTCTTTTGATTCCCATGTCTGATAGTATGTATTGTAGCCATAATGCTTCACAAGTTGTATCTCTTGTTGCATGATATTCTACTTTAGTAGATGATTGTGCTACTGCATGTTGTTTCTTATTGTACCATGATATTGGTCATGTACCAAGATAAAAAATATATCCTGATGTAGACTCTTATGTCATCAATAGAGCCAACATAGTCAAAATCTAAATATCCTTGTAGAAAAAAATCTTTATCATTTTTAGTATATGTTAGTCCATAATCTGTAGTCTTGTTGAGATATTGTAGTATTCTTTTTGTAGCTTTCCAATGACTCTCTCTTGGTTCTTGCATAAATATTGAAAGATAATTTACAATAAAAACTATATCTGGTCGAGTATTAGTTAAATACAAAAGACTACCAATTAATTGATGATAAGTTGTAGTTGAGATAAGAGGTGTTTCATCATTTCTAGATAGTTGAAGTCCTTGTTCCATTGGCATATCTTTAGACTTACAATTATTCATTTTGTATTTCTCAAGTAGAGTCTTTGCATATTTTGTTTGAGTAATTGTAATATTGTCTACATTTTGATGAATTTCCAAACCAAGGCAATAATGCATAAGTCCCAAATTAGTCATCTCAAAATCCTTTTCAAGATCCTTTTTTACTTCACTCATTAAATTTTTTGAGCTTCCTGTAATCACTATATCATCAACATAAACTATAAGTATTAATATCCCATTTCCAAATTTCTTTGTATATAAATTTGGATCTAATATGCTTCGCTTAAAATTATGTTGCAACAAGTGATTATTAATTTTTATATACCATGCTTTGGGAGCCTGCTTTAGACCATATAAGGATTTGTTTAATTTACAAACCTTGTGTTCCTGACATTTAACAACAAATCCTTCTGGTTGGGACATATAAACTTCTTCTAAATCACCATTAAGAAATGCACTTTTTACATCCATTTGATGAAGTTTCCAACCATGATGTGTTGCTAAAGCACATACTATTCTGATAGTAGTCATTTTAGTTGTTGGTGCAAAGGTTTCTTCAAAGTCTATTCCTTCTATTTGAGTATAACCTTTTTCTACTAATCGAGCTTTGTACTTATCTAGAGAACCATCTGCTTTATATTTAATCTTATAAATCCATTTACAACCTACTATTTTTTTTTAGAGGTAGATCTACTAAACTCCATGTTTTATTTTTTTGCAATGATGAATATTTTGATTCCATGGTTGCTTTCCATTTTGAATGACTTAAAGCTTGACATGTTGTTACTGGTTCTATCATGTTGCTCATCAATCCTCTATTTATTCGGGTTAGACTACGAGTTTGAGGTCTTGTAGTAGTCAGATCAGGCATTTGTTCAATATTTGAATCTCTAATTGTATTTCTAAGCCAAATAGGTTCCTTTCTTTGTGAAATCATTGGAATTTCTATATTTTCACTCTGTTCTTCTTGAGATTCTAATTTTGTTTCCTCATTTGCTATATTTTCTTCTAAGAATGTTAGAAGAATTTTTGAATCATTCTTTTGTTCCTTAATCTCTTCTTTGATTTTTTCATCAAAGATAACATCCCTGCTTATATAGACTTTCTTTGTGATTGGATTAATGATTCTATATCCTGCAGATTCATCATCATAACCAAGAAATATACCTGACATAGTTTTTTCATCTAATTTTGTCCTTTTTTATTTTGGAATGTGCATATAAGCTTTACATCCAAAAATTCTTAATTTTTCAATATTCAGTTTTTTTCCTGACCATACTTCTTCTAGAGTAGCATTCTTGAGTATCCTTGTAGGTAGTCTATTCTACAAGTATACAGCTATATTGACTGCTTCTACCCAGTATTGATGATTAATATGAGCTTCTTTTAACATACATCTTACCATTTCCATTATAGATTTGTTTCTTCTTTCTGTAATTCTATTTTGTTGTGGTGAATATGTTGTAGTGAGTTGTCTTTTTATTCCATTGTGTTCTAAAAATAGATCAAACTCTTTTGACACAAATTCTCCTCCTCTATCTGAATGAATGTTTTTTATGGTACTCCTTGATTCTTTTTCGCTTGAAGTTTGAACTATTTAAAACAACTAAAAGCTTCAAACTTATATTGCATAAAATATACCCACATTTTTCTAGTGTAGTCATCAACAAATAATTAAAAATATTTATGTCCTCCAATACTAGTGATATTCATTGGACCACATAAGTCTATATATATCAATTCCAAAGGTTGTTGAGATCTATATTGACGAAGTTCAAAAGGGATTCTATGTTGTTTTCCTGCTAAACATTATGGACATATAGTAGATTCCCAAGAAATATTTGGTAGACCTTCTACCATTTGATATTTAACCATCTCATTTAAGGATGAAGCATTGGTATGTCCTAATCATTTATGCCAAAGTTCTCTGATTTTAGATATTCCTACTAAGAGGGCTAAATTTGTAGTTGTATTTAGCACAAACAAACTATTTTTATAGGATCCTAAAGCTATCAATTTTCCTTGTTTGGTAATATGACATTGTTTCCTTCCATTAATAACTTTAAATTTGACTGTCATATTTTGATCCATGAGTTGAGAGACTGAAAGAAGATTAGTAGTCAAACTAGGAACATATAACACATTGCTAATTATTCATTTTCCATTTATTAGATTGATTAGGATATCTCCTACTCCTTTTACTTCATAGGTCTTACTATCTGCTATAACAATAGGTTTCTCATATTTTTCTTGTAGTGTATTAAACCAATGTTTGTCTCCAGTCATGTGTCTACTAGCTCTAGAGTCTATATACCAATATTCCATGATGAATTTAATGAGGATTCTATGTGTAGACTTCCTTATATCTCCCTAAGTAAAGTATGAAGTTTCTAAAATTGATGTAGAAGTCCTTATTTCTCCAAAATAATTTTGCAAATATTCATTAAAAAACTTTAAATATAACATACTATATCAACTTATCTCTCTGAAATAAATAAAATAGCATTTAATTAATGTTCCAAGGACTTTGACTTATGCAAATAGGATATCAATATAAAAAGTCCTTATCTCTCCTTCTAAAAAAATTAATGTCATTAATCCTTATTTCTCCATATTAAACAAAAATATATATAAATAATCAAATATTAAATTCATATACCTTATGACTCCTTTTAACTTTAGAAAATATTGAAATTATTATAAGGCTTAGGACATCACCTTTCTCTCTTCATAGTTGATTGAGGTGAATTAGGTGTTATGCTTCACAATTATTCTTAGGTGTTATATTATCTCCACTCCACCAAGAAAGGCTCGACTTCTATTATTTTGACTTCCTCCTACGAACGTGGCACACAATCATTTGGGATAGACTTTAATGCTCTTTGAAAATGCATTATAAGAAATGGCACTCAATTCCATAACACTCAACTTGGCACCCAATTCCATAATTCTCAACTTAGTGCTTAATTCCATAACACTCAACTTGGTACCCAATTCCATAATTCTCAACTTGGCACTCAAATCCAAACCCTAGTGTTTCAGTTTGCTCAAATCCAAACATATTCTTGTTGGCAACTCACACGTTCGATGGCACTTAGCTCTTTGTTAGTTGGTGCTTGATTTTCTAAATCATAGCATTTTAGTTTCTCAACCTTTTGCACTCCCTCTTCATCACTTGAAAGACTCTTGGGTTGATGCTTCATATCCTTTGCTCAAGCAAGATTAGCTCCTGAGTTGGGCCATCTCTAATGATACTTCTAGCTTTATCATGCTTACCACTTATGTTGTAGTGGTACTTCTTATGGATATGTTATGTTGTCTACCTAAACTGTCACTTTATTTTGTTTTATAATGGCACTCCTTTCCTTCAGTTATGGCTCTCTCTATCCTTTATCAATTATTCTTTCTCTCCTTTAGCAATGATGCTCTTTTGTTCTCTCTTTCACTCAGCAATGGCACTCTCTTTCAGTCAACAATGGTGCTCTCTTTCATTCAACAAGGGTGCTCTCTTTCTTTACTTTAGCAATGATACCTTTTTGATATACATAGTGCTTACAATACTTATTATTTTACAAGTAAATTGCTTCTCCAAAAACATTGGTTAGAAGGATGCACTCTTCCTTTTGTACCTTAGATTACATTTTGAAAGATACTTTCTATGTTCTCCTGGAACATTAATTTTGTTGCCCTAATTTTATGGATTTATCTTGGTTGAAAAAAAATCTTAAATATTCCCTTGTGGACTTTAACCAATGTGTTGTCTTGGATGTCTTAATGCTACCAATACTATCTTCAAATTCATTGTCCAATGCGTACTCCTATGATAATTTGCATCAATATTAAACTTTATCCTTAGAAACTTGTCTTGAAGTTTGCTAATACTTTCAACTTTTCCACTTGAAGTCTTCTTATTCCTTCAAGTCTTTTTTCACACTTGAAGATCTCTTTCTGTCTTCAATTTTTCTTTCAATATCAAAATTTTTAGTAAGACCTCTCTTCTTGGGTCTCCTTTTTGTCAATATCAAGGTCTATCTCTAAGACCTGAATATCTACTATAGATTACCTTCTATTTCAAATATATTATTGGAATAGTTTAACTCAATATAGCTAAAACTTTATTGGTCTATCATCGGATAGCAACGATTGTCCAAAAAACTTATGCAAGCAAACTTGTTGCTCTGATACCATTGATAGCTTTTGAAGCTTAATGTAAATTTAAAAGTAAAATAAATTAAAACATCAGTATAGAACAATAAAGAAACTTATATACATTAAACTCGAGCAAGAATGCATAGATATTTTATTATAGAAGAATCTTATACATCCAGTTATAGAAATTGGAATCCATAATATAGTTTGCATGATAGACCTTTGATATTCCTGATATGACATCTGTCCAAGAAACACTTGACCTTCTTAAGTATCAAATAATGTAATATTTTCTAACATACACAAACTTACAATTCCAAAGAAATATTTTCCCATAGAAGCTCATCATGTACAATCCCCAACATTAAATTACCAATTGCCATCCTCTGTGGGCATTTTTTACTATAAAAGAAGGCCCATATAGAGTAAATTATGCTTGTGCACTTACCCAAAAGGAGAGTATCTAGGAAATTGCTGCTATGATTCTAAGAGATTGATAAAATACCTAGTGACATAAGAAAATTGTACAATTGTTGGACACTCAACTACAAAAATCAATGTAGTCTTCTACAAAGTGAAAGGATTACACAACTTTTGTTGCTCATTCTTCATGAAAATAGAAAGCTGCAAGATCATGGCTAGAGGAAAGAGAGTGCATAAGATACAAAATTCTACAAAATAGCTAGAATATAATTTGGTAGAGATACATGACCTAATCATTATATTTAAATTAAAATGGAAAATATTTCTATAAGGGTCAAAAATGAGAGGAAAATTCTCAAGTGGAAGAAAGGTAGAAACGCCATGGAACTCATTTTTTTCAAGATACATGCCTAGGTTTGTTCATCCCTACCCTGAACTTGTCAGAGCTATAGCAGAGCACTATGACTCAAAGACAACCACAATACACATTGTAAAGAAGCAATTCTTGTTCACCATCACAGAGGATCCAATCAAAAAAGCATTTGCATTGGAAGAACAACCAGGCACAAGGGTTAAACCCATTAATGTAAAGGAGCAAAAGAGATATTTAGCGAAACCTACCTTTATTGCATGGCTAAAAAAGCATGTTGGCAAAGTCCCTAAAAGTTTTCCCATCAAACTAGGTGATGTCACATATACTTTGTAAATAGTTTTATTTGTGTTAGTTGTAATCCTAGGGTTAGACTTTGATGAACTAGTTTATGATTACCAATTATTTCTTTGCTTATGTGGCCAAAAATATGTAAAATTATGAGGGAACCACTGCTTCTAACCTTGTATTATTTGACTAGGTCCATTTCTTGAATATCCAAATATAACCAACTAGTTTCCATGAAGCTAAAAGAAAGTCAAAATTTTCATTATCCTTCATTATTGGTCTAGATTTCTAGTTTTAATATGCCTAAAAATATGCATAAAATCTCCCTCACCAAAAGATACAAGGAGCAACCTCATTCTATAGTATATTGGACCCTAGTTCTCAAGGAGAAAAACTCATATATGCCTTTCAATAGAAGATTTTTTGGACTTGACTTGTCTTCTATCCATGGTCCAATACCTCACCTCAGCCTTAAAGTTGTAGATAGACTAAGAGGCAAAAAGAGGAAAATTGGAGATTGGTATTTTCTATTGAATGGTATAATAATTCAATTATATGGATTTTTTGGGACGCCATACTTGTTACCATATTGTTATTGACTAGGTATTTGGCATGGAGCTCTATATACAGATGGACAAAATAGATGAGGATTTTGGTTTCTAAGCTAAGAAGGCTTCCTCCTATCACTATCCTTATAAATTTAAAGTTATTGTAATGATGACAAGAGACAAGAAAAAATTTTGGATGACAAGTTGAATGCCCTACAATTGTCAGTTGTGCCACACATGTGGAACTATGATCCAAAAGGTAAATTTAAGGTCAAGTTGGCCTAGCTAAACAATAAACCACCTACATTTGATCATTTACGATAGTTGGAAATTGATCAATACAAAAATAATGATGAGGCCAATGCTATGGAAATAAATATTCTTCAAATGTAAGAGAGGCCTCCATGGAGAACATGTTATACATATGTCAAGATTTATCATCCAACCCAGAACAAAGAGAAATGGATTCACAAAGACCTTGTAGACAATATTGAGTTGGATTTAAAATGGGATGATAACATGACCAGAGAATGGTGGATATTACATTTTGAATGCAACATTTTAAAAAATGCCTTTCCCAACACTTTTAACAAGCTCTTTGAAATTGAATTCAAGGAAAAATATCAAATATAGATAAATGAACATCAACGAGATATCTATCTAAGTTTTAAAATATTGAGAGATTACAAATAAGAAGATCAAGAATAAGAATAAGAGACCCCACAACTAGCTCCCACACACACAAATCCATTGGTAGAATATGTGGATTCTGAGGAAGATGTAGAAGAAATACCTCTTCAAATAAGATAAAGGATAAGTGAAGAAAGAGCTAAAGTAGTTTAGGACATCTCAAATATGGATATCCTATCCAAACATGAAGATATGGAGCCAAACTAGGAGATGAAAAGAATGAAGAAGCTCAAAATGTGGCCTTCACAAAGGAAATGGTTGTGGAGAAGACTAAAAATTTAGTTTTGCATGAAATGCCTAGTGAGGGCCATAAGAGAAAAGAACATCTGGTCATAAAAAAAAACTAAGATTGATCAAGCAGTTGTAGTACTAACAACTCATAAAATTATCTAACACACAAGTTGAATTAGCTGGCATAGCAATCAAGGAACTGATGCCAAAAGTGGAAGGATTGGGTATGTCTACTTTCTTCCCTTCTCTTGATTATATGGTGCCACTACCTCAACACTCTCCACTAAGAAATCCAACTTCACCACCCAACCCTTCTAGTAAAGAAATCCCCACACTAGATATAATGTCAATAAATATTACTACTACCCGAGTATAGGAGGTACAACTAGCCTTAACTAGTGTAAATATTCATTCACTTGTAAAATCCACCACTATAATAGCAAGTCCATTATTTACACTTTCCTTTCCTTTTCAACCTACAATTATGCCTTCCCTTGCTAATGAGCATCCTCTATCAAAAGCATTCTCAATAATTCAAGATATCAAGAAGAATACTCAGAGGTGAGTAGAACAACAAGAACTGCAAGATGGATTAGAATTGATGACCACCCTGACAAATGATGATGTAGATCCAATTGATGGAAAGTACATTAAAATTATTGCTCACCCAAAGGTGAGGAAGTCAAAAGCATAAATGACTTGTTGTCATCACATAACGTACCCCAATTTGGGGACCCACTTGAAAATTTCTATTGGCAATGTGAATTTTTGTTTGCTTGGAATCTTCTGTTAATCAATTTATACTGATCAATTTTGCAATATGGGTTATTGATATATTTTATTATTTTCTTTTGTTTTGATGTTTTTTTGAGTTTAATGTCTTTAATTTTAATGTTATGTTGAGTGTTATGTTGAATGTCTTTAGTCTTAATGTTATGTTGAGTGTTAAATTGAGTTTTATATTTTAATGTTTCTAACTTTAAGGGTATGTTGAGTGTTGTGTTGAGTTTTATATTTTTTTTAGAGTTTTGAAAAATTGTTAGTTTTATGTTTTGAATTAAATTAGTTCAAATATTTAAAATTAATGTAAATTAAAAGAATTTAATAAAAAAGGTGTTGTTTTAATAAATTAATTGTTAATTTTGAATTTAATAAAAATGTATTGTTTTAATATTTGTAGGTTTCAATAGGTGGCACAATGTTCGAGGCAGAAGGTAGGTCAAACCAACATTTGTAGTGTGTGAGCACAGACAACACGGTCAATGGGCCTAAACTCCGAGGCATTATCAAGTGGCAAGGTCAAGAGGTGTGTGGGACCTTTAAATTAATCACTCGTCATTTGAGTTAAATTATGTTCATGTTCATTTACCCCTCATCGTGTTGGCATGATACACATGTAGGACTAAACTTGTGGAGCTTTTACGACTTGGTTTGGCTATGGTAAATTAAGAGAGGAGCACATTTTTATAAAAGTAAGGATTTTTTTATCAATAAGCGTGTTTGCACATGGAATACATGTGATATCCACAGTCATTGGATGTAGGGTGAGAAATATTTCTTGATGCATAATTTATTATTTATAAGATATGTTTATGGCAGCTTTTAGTGCACGAGGGATGGTGATAAACCTTCACCGCTACTGATATCACAATCAAGTCATTTTTACGAAAGAGATGTTGAATAGTTAATCGCTTCCATGATCAAAATTAGAGATTGTACTAGTATAGATTCATTTTTGTTATGGTTATTTAGTCTCAAAGATGGTTACGCACAGATAAATTTATTAGAGTCTATTAGTTTTAAAAGCAAGGATTCATCATCCTCCACTAGAATATTTGGAAGTTTCAAAATCATAAATTAAATAATATGTGTGTTCATCCAAAATTAAATACTTCGGAGTGCAATTGTGCACTATTAACTCATGTTGGGAGATGCATCATGGAATGTTGTGTGAACTTCAAGTGTTTGTACCATTTGAACAATGAAAAATAGGACTTGAGATTTTTATTGATTCAACCAAATGCTCGAGTTATGATCGTCACCCTTACTAGGAAGAGTTTCACAATTTTTTATGGGGCAGATATAGATACCAATGATGTTAAATGGGTAAATTCATATAATCTGATGTCATAAACTGAATTCGATGTCTATTCTCATTTCACATGAATGTATCAAATTTGGTTTCTATTCTTACTGCACACAGAAGGCTAGCTTGACCAGGTTGAAGATGTCTTTCATGTGCCCAATAATTTCTATTAGAAGATTGCTATTGAAGGTGATTTTATCCATAGTTCACTAAATGGCAGTCGATGAATTCTCCTCGTGAAGCTACAATGCTTACATCAATAAAAATATTGTGGAAGTGAAAGCAAAGAAATGAATGTGGCCAAGCAGGTTTGATTATCCATTCCTTGTCTAACGACACCCTTTATGATGGACCATAGATGGGTCTCATCTCCAAACATGGTGCCGAATTGGGTGTACAAGCCAGTCCAACATAATATCAATGTTAGAATATATCTTATAATATATGCATAAAATTTTGAATAGTGGCAGTCAACATTTATCATATATAGTCAGTATATTTATTATGGAAATAATAGCATAAGTGTTACCAAAATAAATGGAGGATATATCAATTATAAATCGAGCAAGAGAAAGAAGACGTAAGGAAGCTCGTTGGAAAAGCGTTGCGAAGCTAAAAAAGGGAAGACAAAATGAAGGATTTCATTTGAAAAGTTAAAATAGCCATTGAAACTCACAGAACAGAGGTTGAAGAATATTTGGCAGTAAGTGCATGTTGGAAATTAGATTTTATTGAAGAGCATTTCCTCCCTGGTTGATAGACTATAAAAATTTCACCATTGTAATCCATTTGAAGCAAGGTATTTTGAAGGATCATTCATTAAGCATGTTTCATTTTGGTAATATATTGGATTTTTTTAATAATTTTTATGCATGCGGATGGTAGACTTATTTATTTTTTCTAATATATTATGTTATTCCCTTAGAAGATTGCATCACATTAATTTTGGGTTGTGTGAAGACTGACCAGTTTAAGGTTGTTTTTTTTTTAATTTAGCGAAAAACCCCTTAGGGGGCCGGCTTGGTCTAAGAAACCATGACCAGGGGGTTTAATGTTGATTTTAGTTCATAATATTTGTTTATGCAAATTCAGGTTGAAATTTTAGAAGCTACAGCGACTTGATCTTTTATTTTATTTTCTCTAACCCTAGCCTTTTATATATATTTTTAATTTCATCAAATACCAAAAAAAAAATTAAAACCCCAAAAAGAAATACATTAGTTTCAAGAATTTAAAATTCCCACTTTCATGTTTACATAAATTCACATTTGTTTTAATCAAAATTTAGAGTGTTAAACTTTGCATAGTTTTTTAAATAATCATTTAATCTCATTTTACGTAAAATTGAAATTTCAATCAATTTCAATATTTCATTAAAGTGAATAATTAATATGATATTCCAAAGTTTTTACACTACAAAGTTAGATTCAATCACTTCATTTTTATTCTCAAGCAAATCTTAACAATTGAAGATAAAATTGGCTTAACAATCGAAGATAAAATTTGATTAACAATCGAAGATAAAATTGGCTTAACAATCAAAGATAAAATTGGCTTAGCAATTGAAGATAAAATTTGATTAACAATTGAAGATAAAATTTTATTAACAATCAAAAATAAAATTTGATTAAAATTTTGAGATTAAATCAATTAAAATCAAATTTTCAAAGGTTAAAATCAAATATTTATCAAATGTCGAAGGTTGTTATTTGATCAACAATTTCACATTTTAATAAATTCAATGGACAAAAAAATCATTGTAAATCAAATAAATCCAAAAATGCCCCTTGTTAATAGGCATATGCAACACTGAGGTATCCAATTAACTTTTGGTATTTCACAATTTTCACTAAGCATTACAAGCAAATTAACACATTAAACAGAACCTTGGAGAAATCACAAATGTTTCCTTGCAAGAGAGGATATCCGGGCAGAATCCTGATTGTGAGTATATTTTTGTGATTGGAAAACAATATCACTCAATAGAATTGGCACTAGAAGGAGGTCCTACCTGAAGGTAATTAGTTTGATTTCCGGTTGTTCACATTTATGGTTGGAAATTCTCTAATTAGGGATGCATTGATTCTAACTTTTTATAAATTAAGAATATTCCTTATTGTTAGGGTTTAATTGATTCATTTTTAATGAGCATGATGATTTATTAGTCAAACATTTGAAAGTTGGAAGTCTTTTCACTTCAAGATCATTTTTCATGACCCTCCCAAATGGACCTTGGAATACGAAAAAACAATGTATTAACTGATGATATTTTAATACTTGATTTTGTGCAATTAAGCAGCTATGCAATATTATTAGATATTGGAGAGTATGATACTACTAACAAATTGCAAATGTGTAGGATCAGGTGCACTCGTAAGTGGAACAAGTTGAGTCATATACCAAAGATGAGGGTACTTGAGGTTGGGGAAGTAATGATAAGGCAGACTCAGAGGTAACAAGGATAGATACCTTCATATAGGCATGCATTTGGTTAGGTATAATCATCAATAGATAGCCACCTTGAGCCCTAGATTGATGGCCTAGTAGTTATCATAAGTTCTTGAGGCTGAGACAGGTGACTAAATTGATGGAAATATCTCCCTCTTTGTCTGTTGTACATGCTTGATTATCTTTTACTTTAGCACTTTGCCTCATTATTTTGGAAATTATGAATAAATAAGTTGTCTTCATAAATCCTTGGGTATTCTAATAGAAAAAATAATAAATAGATTTCATTTTTAAATAAATGGTTGATTTATTTTAAATGGTAAATAGATTTCATTTTTAAATAAATGGTTGATTTATTTTAAATGATAAATAGATTTATTTTTTTAAATAAATGGTTGATTTATTTTAAGATAAATAGATTTTATTTCTAAATAAATATTTGATTTATCCTAAATAGTAAATAGATTTCATTGAAAATAATGAAATGATAATCGAATGATCGATTTAATAAAATCTATCATGTATGGAACCTACCTTCGAAATTAGATCAGGCCACCTGAGCAGAGTCTCATTGATATGAAGATATGGCTCCATGAATGTGATGGATGGCTTCATGAACATGAAGGGATGGTTTCATCTACGTGAGGGAAAGGACTTCAATGTTGGTTGCACCTTGGAAAGGTAGAGAGGAAGAGATGTACCCTCCACCACTTGAAGGTAGGATGTGGAGTAATGGTGGGTAGGTGGCGGATGAAATCCAAGGGGAGGAGATGGACACCAAGGATAAAAGGTAGAGAGGGTGGAAAAAAAAATGAAATGAAGGAGACTGAGGGTGAAGCATTGTGTGAAAGGGAAGATAGAGGTGTCAAATCTCAATTAGAGCAACCAAGGAATCTGATAGCAAAAACAACCAGGTTGGTTAGCAAGATTCTTTAAATAAATCATTAAGGTTCTCATTGTTGTGTGTAGAGCTTCACTAGCTTGGTAAGCCATAGCTCATTTTTTTTAGAGTGTTGTTGTGTGTAGAGCTTCGCTGGCTTGTAAAATTCATAGCTTCTTTGTTTTAGAGTGTTGTTGTGTATAGAGTTTCACTGGCTTGTGAAAGCCATAGCTCCTTTGTTTTAGAGTGTTGCTATGTGTAGAGCTTTTCTAGCTTGTGAAATTCATAGTTCATTTGTTTTATAGTGTTGCTATGTGTAGAGCTTCACTAGCTTGGTAAGCCATAGCTCCTTTATTTTAGAGCATCGTTGTGTGTAGAGATTCACTGGCTTGTAAAAGCCTTAGCTCCTTTGTTTTAGAGCATTGTTATGTGTAGAGCTTCATTGGATTGGTAAGTCGTAGCCCCTTTGTTTTAAAGTATTATTGTATGTAGAGCTTCACTAGCTTGTAAAAGTTGTAGCTCCTTTATTTTAGAGCGTTGTTGTGTGTAGAGCTTTACTGGCTTGGTAAGTCGTAGCTCTTTTGTTTTAGAGCATTGTTGTGTGTAGAGCTTCATTGGCTTGTGAAAGTTGTAGCTCCTTTGTTTTAAAGCGTTATTGTGTGTAGATCTTCACTAAATTTTGTAAGTCGTAGCTCCTTTGTTTTAGAAGCAATGCTATTTTTAGAGCTTCATTGATCATAGGTTAGTGGCTTGTACAATTCCTTGCTTACTTGTCATAGATGTTTACCTCTATGTTAGACTGCTTAGGGTAGATAGGAGAGCAACAATAAAGCTAAGCATTGTGTGGGGGGAATTAGTAGGTCAGGTTACAAGAGATATCCTTCATTAGGTATTTCATGTCTATGTAGCCCTCTTGGGCATTAGGTTGATCAGACCTATGGGGATTTGTCACCCAATTTGTACCACGACACCCGAGCTGATGAGGCAGAACATTGCCTCATACAAAGACTACTTTTGATAACTTATTAAACTATTTGGAACTACTTATGATATGTTTTTGTACTAATTTTAGTGATACTATGCATTATATGATGATGTTTGCATATTGGAATGATAAAGTGCATATGACCTATTTTGACTAATTTATCTATGTTTTATAATCTGTTTCAGCTGTATGTTTTAGTATATTTTGCATTAAAATAGAATTGTAATATGAAGGTACTGCTATCTATTTAGTTTTGTGCTTCTTTTACAAAGTTTACCCACCACTCACCCATTTTTGAATAACCTAAAGGCGCCAAATACTTTGTCAGCAGTTGACTGTGTAGAAAACAGGAATTTTTCCATACAAATTCCAGCCAGTTGTACATATACAACATGGCTTGGAATTTGTCCACTCCAGCTCATACAAAAGGTGGAATCAGTCATCTGGGTACCTATGGAGGTTATTTCTACCATCACAACTGGTCACACATGCTTCTATTGCATGAATTAATGCCAACTCTGTTCTACTGCCTGATATTCCGGAGCAGCTCTAGAATGAGCGCAGAAGACATAAATTTGGTCAAATGCATCTTTAATTGTAGTAAAAGGAAGGTAAATGGTGGTTGCAACTATTCTAGGGGCCTCCCTATCCTTTCCAACACCTGTCCCTCACTAGATAAAGCCAGCAACTAGAATGGATAAGGTTTAATGGATCAGATCCCTACATTTTTGGGAAACACAGTCCTACAACGGTTGTAATAGTCCTGTATTGAAGCACCAAATTTTATCATTGTTGTACCTTGCTAGTATAAATAAAGTGCTCCCATTTGGTTGAGCATATAGGGAGATATAGGAGCTAGAGGATATAGAGGTAGCATAATTTCATAAGCTTTCTTTGTAATTACAGCAGAACAGTATTGTGTAGGCCTTTTCCTGCAATACTGAAATGTTGTTGCAAAATTAATAAAAAGGTGCAATTTCCCATTCCATTGGCGTTCTGAGTGAATGTGTAAAGTTTAGATAGTTTAGAATAGGTACTTTTCACCTTCTTCTAGTTCAGGGAGCAAGGGCCACTTCCAGGCCCAGGAGAAGGGACAACATAGATAGGTTTTCTACCTATTTCTTGCTATAGCAGATTAGCAGGAACCTGACAGTTCTTATTAGTGCATTTCTTGTTCATTTATGTTGGTATTTCTTGCATATTACTAGTTGTGTTAGACTACAAATGGTTAGTGCATATCAACTGATCACTTAGGGTAGCTTCATGCATCTTATAGCATACAACATTTTCTGTTCCCAGTTTGCATTTCCAGATCTTGGCATTTCCAGTTTGCATCAGAGAATTTCCTAATGTTTTAGTTCTGCAACATTTAATTTCTGTTATTTGAATTCTGTTGCTGTAACTAGATTTTGCTTTATGCAAGGTGTGATTTTCAATTCTGCAAGTTTCATTTATGATATTTCAATTTCTGCATCATTTCATTTCTATCAGTTTAAATTCTGCAACAATAGTTAGTTTTCCTTTTCTGCAAAGTTTCAATTCCTGCAATTACATTTATGTAAGGGTAAATAGGAGTCAATTTCAGTTTTTAGGAGTTAAAAAGGAGACACAAACACCCCCAAGCACTAACTGTTTCACCAATAAAGCCATCTCCTGAATGAACTGATCCTTAAAATGCTTGCCTTTCCTATCGTATATAGCCTTGGACACCGCCCTGGATTGACAAACATAATGATTAAATGATGAAGAGTTGACGACACTCATCATTTTTGGCATCATTTTTGGGGATACTTAGGTGTTGTTAGGAGAAGCATAGCAGTCCAGGAACTATCCTGTTATAGGTAACAGTTCTTGAAAACTGAATTCTAGTTCATTTAGTGGATGAGCATGGATGAATAGGCCAAGAGACGAAAGAGGAAGGTTTATCAGAACTGGCTCTTTTCCACCAAGGCGTTCTTCATGATCTGGTGAAGATCTGCCTATGTATGAACTTCCTGAAAGACTTAAAAGAGAATCATCTTCTTCATCAACTAAAATTTTAGGATCTTTGCAAGAAGAGCTCTTAGAGGCACTTGCTTCTAGACATACCCATAGGGCTGATCCATCTGAACCAGTTGAACAAGTCAAAACTGAAGAAGCACCTATGGCAGAACAAGGAGAACGTGATAGGGAAATTGTTGGTCATGATGCTGACAATCCTCCTGTTAGAACTTTTGAATACCCTATTCATCTGAATCCTACTCAGAATGCTCCTATGAAAACAATTTCACCCTCAGTATTGCCAATATTTAGGGGAGTTGTTTCTGAAGATCCTGATCAATTTTTGTTTGAATTCAAGGTCCTGTGTCAGACTTATGACTATGTCAATGACAACCAAAAATTGAAGTTATTTCCCTCTACACTTAAAGATGCAGCCTTACGATGGTTTATGAGCCTTGAACCAGATTCAATCCGCACTTGGGATCAAATGGAAACTGCATTTTTGGATAAGTATCAGGAGTATTGTAGAGTGAGAAATAGGAAGGATGAGTTATTTCGGATTAGACAAGAAGAGGATGAAAACTTAGAGGATTATCTTGATAGATTTACCTTTATCCAAAAGAGATGTGGTCCTGTGGAAACCGACTTATTAAAAACTATATTTCTGAGAGGTTTGCAGGATGATTCCAGAGAAGTATTGGACTTAATGGGAAAAGGAGATATAAACCAACTTGAGATTAATGATATTGTAGAGTTGTGCAGAAATTATTCCCACACTAGGCAAAGAAGAAGGAAGAGGAATCCTGGTAATACTGATATAAAATATTTGATGGAGGAAATGGCTAACATGAAAACTGATATTCTTGTTCAATTAAATACTGCATTAGGGGAAAGGAATGCAAAATCCAATTCTTCACCACCCCTAGCTATCTATTGTCCTAGATGCAGGAATAAGCATGCCCTACATGATTGTCCTTTGGATAGAACCTCTATCTCAACTATTTGTGGCATTTGTTCAAAAGAGCATAACACTGATAAGTGCCATCTCCTGCCTCACCTTAAAAATGTTTTGCAAACCCAAACTGAAAGAACTTAATGTTATTGGGCAGAGGCCAGGAGGTAACTTTTCACAATACCATAATGCCCCTCATTTTCCTACAAGTTGGGGATAAAATCCTTGGAATATGCCTTGGGGATATTCAGAACCACCTTCACAACCATGGAATCAATCTTGGTCAGCCCCTCAAGACTGGTCACATTCTGGTTGGAATCAACCATGGAATCCTGTTAATCCACCTTGGACACAGAATCAACAATCTGGGCAGAGATGGGGGCCACAATACCCATCATATCAAGGGCAGCAGAGGTATCAAGGATAGACTCAAAACCTGCTGCCAACTCCTAATCAGAACTTTCAAGGAAGAATGCCACCACAACAATCACAACCAGTTAAGCAACCTCCACTTCCATCTCAGCTTGTGGCTAACCCCAATAACAATAGACAAGCAACCCCTATTTATGGAGTTGAGTCTGAAGAGACTATTGCAGTCCATGTCCTTGACTATAGTAACATCCAGTTACATTCAGGGAAGGTTTTACCTGACCCTGCACCACCCACTATTGAAGAAATTGATGGAAAGCAAGAATTTTCAAGTCCAAAAAAACCACAAACAGAGCAAAAAGAAGGAAAAATAGAAAGTTTACAAGGAAAAATTGAACTTGCCTCAACAGACCTTCCGTATCCTGAAAGGTTTGACCACACTATCACTCCTCCTGAATCAGAATTAATCATAGAATTGAGGAAAATGTCTATCTCACTCCCTTTGTTGCAGGCAATAAAGGATGTACCTCTGATTAAGAAAACCATTCAGGAGTTGTGCATTAGGAAACTTGGCAGGAAGAAGAAAGCCTTTCCTAAGACTGTGCAAGTAGAAGGTAAGTTGGCTGACCTGCTCTCTGGAAAACTAGTACCCCCAAATATGGTGATCTAGGGAGTCCATTAGTTACAATTATTATTGGGTTAGTTCAAATTCCAAATGTACTTATCGATTTAGGAGCTGCAATCAACGTGATGACTAAGGAAACCATGCAAAAATTACAGCTCAATAATCTTAGTCCTACTACCACAATTTTGGAAATGGCAGATAGGTCAGTGGCCAAACCGAAAGGAATTCTAGAGGATGTTGCCATTGAAGTGTCTTCTTGGGAATATCCTGTAGATTTCTTAGTATTGTAGCCTAGAAACTCAGCTAATGGCTATCCTATTATTCTAGGATGACCTTGGCTTGCCACTACAGCTACATTTATAGACTGTAGGTCAGGTGAGATGACTATTTCAAATGGTGTAGACCTAAAGAATATTTCCTTGTATCCACCAGCCCAACCTTCAACCAAATTTTTTGGATAGATATGGTATCTTGAGTCTGATGAAGAACAAGAAACTATTGCCACTTTGGCCACAGTTGTAGTAAAGGAACATATTGAAGAACTTAATTCACCAGAAAGAGAAATTTTTGAACATGAAACTGTTTTGGTGAAAACATTACAAGAAGAAGGCCTTAGGGATGATCAAATTCTTGTCCATCATTTGTTATGGAAAGATGAAGAACAAACTGCTGAACATCTGTCATCTATTCCACTACAAGAAAGCTCCTTCACATTGCCACATGGATGGCATCATCATCTTCTGACTTCTTTCACCTGTCCTATGCAAATGATCCCATCAGGTATCACATTTACACCCGAATCAAGAGTATTTCATACTCTGCAGCCACATCATTGTCCCTTAAATGCTTTAATCAGTAAATATGAGGTTGTCAACTCTGTTTATCTAGGGATTAAGCAGATTGAGATACAACCAAGAAAGTTTTTGAACATTAATAGTTGGTTGACTAATGAGCAAGAAGCCAAATTATTTGTTGTTTTGCAGAGACATGTTCAGGCTTTTGCTTGGAGTTATAAGGACATGACTGGCATTCACCCTGATGTGTGTACACATAGAATATACACTGAAGATGTTAAACCTATGAGACAACCTCAAAGATGTTTGAACCCTGCTTTGAAAGATATTGTCAAGGAAGAAATTGAAAAGCTTTTAGATGTAGGATTCATCTATCCAATATCAAACAGTAGATGGGTTTCTCCATTAGTCATTGTTCCAAAGAAAAATGGGAAAATGAGAGTGTGTGTGGATTACAGAGAGTTAAATAAGGTAACACATAAGGACCATTTCCCATTACCTTTCATAGACCAAGTGTTAGACACCCTTGCTGGCAAGAAATTTTTCTATTTTCTTGATGGATTCAGTGGTTATAATCAGATACAAGTTGCACCTAAAGACCAAGAGAAAACTACTTTCACATGTCCTTGGGGAACCTTTGCTTATAGGGTTCTACCTTTTGGTTTATGTAATGCTCCAACAACATTTCAAAGAGTTGTTTTGGCCATATTCTCTGATTTGACAAATGAGAGTGTAGAAATTTACATGGATGATTTCACAGTATTTGGGGATAGTTTTGAATATACTTTGGAACAACTTGAAAAAGTTTTAATACGTTGTGAAACATACCATTTGTCTCTTAATCCTGAGAAATGCTTCTTAATGATGGAGGAAGGGATTGTCCTTGGTCATCATATCTCCTCTTATGGGATCAAGGTTGATCCTAAAAAGGTGGAAGTCATCAAAAACCTTCCTCCTCCAAAAACTCAAACTGATGTGAGGAGTTTCTTGGGACACATTGGTTTCTACCGTAGATTTATTGCCAATTTTAGTACCATAGCCAATCCAATGTTTGCATTACTAATGAAAAATTCTGAATTTTCTTGGTCTATTGAGTGTCAAAAGTCTTTTGAGGAATTAAAAGAAAAGTTAACAACTCCCCTTGTATTGAGAGGACCTAATTGGGAATTGCCCTTCCATATTCAAACTGATGCTTCCAATACTGCTATTGGAGCTGCATTAGGGAAAATTGACAATGGGGAGCATTATGCCATTTATTACATCAGTAAAAACTTGACAAGAGCTGAAAAGAACTACACTACTACTGAGAAGGAATTCTTAGTTGTAGTATATGCTATTAATAAGTTTCGACACTATATCATAGGATATCAGGTATTCATTCATACAGATCATGCTGCCATTAAATACCTGATGAATAAACCTCTGGTTAGTGCAAGAATTATTCGTTGGTTAATACTATTGCAAGAATTTGATATCACTATAGTTAATAAACCAGGGAAAGCTAATGTAGTTGCAGATTTTCTATCAAGATTGCCAAATGAAGATACAGGAGAGTTGGTTGAAGATGCATTTCTTGATGAGAAACTATTTGCTATTTCTGTGCAGTCTCCATGGTTTGTAGATATAGCTAATTATTTGGCTATAGGAAAAATTCCTCTTCACTTTACTCCTAAACAAAGGAAACAGTTAATCAAGCAAAGTTCTTCTTTTAAATGGATAGGAGGTTTACTTTTCAAATGCAGTCCTGACCATGTTTTGCGTAGGTGCATCCGCAAGGATGAGGTATATGATATCCTATGGGCATGTCATGATGAACCTTCAGGAGGACACTATTCAATCAAGAGTACAATTCGAAAGATCTTGGGTACTGGTTATTACTGGCCATCTTTGCATAAAGATGTGAAAAATTATGTTAGACATTGTGATGCATGCCAAAGGATGGGAAAACCTACCTTCACTAGTGAAATGCCATTACAACCTCAAGTAGGAACATAACCATTTGAGAGGTGGGGGTTAGATTTTGTAGGACCCATTGACCCTCCTTCCCAAGGGAAAGTGCATATCTTGGTATGTACTGACTATGTAACCAAATGGGTAGAAGCCCATGCTTTTAAGCATGCTCGAGAAGAAAAAGTTGTTGATTTCCTATATTCATAGATTTTCCTACATTTTGGGGCCCCACAATCCATCACCACAGATCAGGGACCTCAGTTTACTTCAAGAGTTGTTGAAGCCTTCACTCAACTATATGAAATCAAGCATAGGAAATCCTCACCTTATCATCCACAAGCCAATGGTCAGGTTGAAGTAACAAATAGGGAACTAGAGAGAATCTTAACCAAAACCATAGCTTCCCATAGGAGGAATTGGATGGACAAACTACCTGAAGCAATTTGGGCTTACAACACTACTTGGAAATCCACTACTGGATTCACACCATATGAATTGGTTTATGGTAAAAAGCCTCTTTTGCCTATTGAATTTGAGTTATTGACTCTTCGAACTGCTTTGGATGTAGGTATTGATTTGTCACAGTCACAAATGGATCGAATTCTGTAGCTCAATGCATTGGATGAGCTACGGAGGGATGCATTGCACTAGACTGAGATGATCCAAGCACAACAAAAATTGTGGCATGATAGTCACATTCAGCAGAAGAAGTTTCAACAAGGCGATTGGGCTTTGTTGTTTGACTCATGATATGAAGACTATCCTGGCAAGTTGCAGACTCGATGGCTCGGACCTTATCAGGTTGAGGAGGTATTTGCAAATGGAGTTGTACGTCTTTCACCAATAGATGATTCAAGAAGGAAGATGGTGGTTAACGGTCATCGTCTTCGGATATATCACAAACCGTTAACCAAGGAGGAGTTTCTCAAGCAAGTAGGAAACTTAGATGTATCAGTATTGGAAGAAACCACTTCTTCCAAGATGGACTCAATCAAGTGACATGAACCAAGATATAAAATATATATATATATAATAATAATAATAATAATTCAGAATGTGAAAACCTCTTTGAGGCACATCTGAATTGGGCTTACATGAAAACCATTTTTTTTGGCATGTTTGCCTCACAGACCCACCACCATTCCATCCATTCTCACCATTGTTTCACTATTTACCATTCCATTCATTCTCACCTCTGTTTCATTGTTTTTCAGATTGCACCTGTTACACTCTGTGAGGAGTCAGCTTAAAATCAGCAGAAAACAACATTTGTACAAAATGTAGATAGAATGGTTTCTTCAGGTATGTGCCTTTTCTATTTTAATATTGTAAATATTTATTATGTAGTGTATGATATCCCTAGTTAGTATAAAGCATACATAAGGTCTGGTTCCAGAAAGTTATCAAGATAGTCTAAGACAGAAAAGGCTTTTCAAATGCATTTGAATGGTACTACTCTAGAATGAACCTGCTGCACATAACAGTTTCGAAATAAAGGAGCTTTGGAATTAGCTTCGGAATGAATAAGGGTATATGCTCTAGAATGAACCATACGATAAAACCTATTGGAATGAATTAACAAAAGGTTAATTCATCAATCTCCGAAATCATCCAATTGAAAAGTCAAAATTAAGTTAATTTTTCTATGGATTCCTAAGTCTTTGCACCAATTGGGTTGGAAATAGCACTTGGATCACAGGTTTCAAGTACGAGTTCCAAGGCAAAATTTTGAGGAGGGCATAAAGTTTCAAATACTACAACACGTGACCACTTGGCACACGATTCAAAATCTGTTTAAAAGAAGAACTTTCGTAAATAATGCCATGTCACTCCCGATAGCTATAACATGCAGTAAAAATTAATGACGACTTATGCATGCAATGACTTGCCGACACATTCCCATTTCACGTTCCTAGCATGATTTGAAATCATTCTAGCGCTGCATCTATTTACTCCTCATCCTCGAGCATTACCATTGACAAACTTAAGCATTCCAAAAATTGAAAAAAAACTACCTTGCTGATTCGAAATTTGTAGGCCTGATATACTCTGCACACAAAAAATTGACAATGGGAGGACAGAAAAATAAAATTGAACCAGAAAATATAGAGAATTTGTAGAAATATGAGGAGTCCATGCGAATTCTTACAGAAGGAGGATTTCTGCCCTTTTTGCACAAATTCGATGGGCATTCAGAAGGATTGGCCGCTGAGTTTGCACGCACCTTTCACAATAATCAAATCCACATTAGCAGCATGACAATCCAGGTAAGCCCCAAAATTCTCAGTCAAGTTACTGAAATGCCACTACATGGGGTTCAAATTGGGAAATCTGGCAAGAATACTTTAATTGAACTAGTAAACCAGTTCAGGGGAAATGAGGATAGGCCCACTGAGTTTGTATTGAGTAATAATATCTGCAAGGGGGTCAAAAGAACAAGTTTACAACCTCCTTGGGATGAAGTTGCAGTATGGGTCATTAGGTTTTTGACCTACGATGGGCAATTCCCTATCCTGTCTGGACATCACATGAGAATTCTGACCCATCTTCACCATGGCAACTCAAACCCTGAGCTTAGGGTAAACCTTCCTCTGTATTTATATCAGGAGTTGGTAAATATGGCCAAAAAGTACCAAGCAGGAAAAGGGTCTCCCAAACACCATGGCCTAATCAAGATTATATGCAGGCATCACTTCAGGGGAAACCCTAGAAGCTTTGATAGGTTTTTTCATGCATGGAATGAGTTGATTGAGGAAGAGGTAGTTGAAAGCCCTGGATCTGAAGAAGAGGTAGAGGTTGAAGGACCTGAATCTAAAGCAAAAATAGAAATTGAAAGTTCTGAACATGAAATTGAAACTGAATCCTCTAAAAAATAAATTCCCTCCTCACCATAGGGACCTCCATCCTCCAGGATGAGGAAGCAAAGAGAGAAATATTCTAATATTGATCCTATAGGAAAGAGGAGGAAGGTTACATTTTTTAAAAATGTAACTATTTTTCCCACTCAGTCCATTGAGCAATTTGGAAGTTCAAGTAGGGAAAGGTATATGGAGAAGGGAACACCTGAAGTAGACCCTACCCTAGGATTGACAAGCTCTATTTCACAATCTAAAAATAAATAAAAGCAATCAGCTTTGGGATTGAGAAGGTCTTCAAGACTTTAGAAATCCACCAACATAGGTGATGTGGAAAAGGAAGAAGGAATTGCACATGTTGATACCCTACAGGTGAAAGAAACTATGGAGAAAGTTGAAGATATAAGTACCAAGGGCATGGATAGTGCAATAGATATGGCTATGCCTACAATGTCCCTCAATTACCCACCATATTTAGAATATAGAACCATAATAGAGGAAGTAGAGGGACACACCACTATTGCAGAAATGTCTGCACCACTTGTGGATTATTTAGATTTTGAGGAAGAATCTGAGGTAGCTGAGGAAGGGAAATATGATTTGAGCACTGAAGAGGAAGAAGAAATAAACATAAAGACTCAGTTGCATGCAGCTAGGAGTGTCATAAAAACTCAGATAGGATGGATTGAAAAGAGTGAAGCTTCCTTGAAAGAGAAAGATGATACTATCGCTAAGTTATGGCAAGAGATAGAGACTGTAAAGGCTAGGTTAACACTTCTGGAGTAGCAACCTCCTCAGTCTGACTCAGGGGATGAATTAGCTAATCTATTACTGAACTTAGCTGGCAATCTTGAAAGAAACTCACCTATCAGAGCTACAATAGAAGAAGAAGAAACAACACAAGAAGTACAACAGGCTCAAGATCAAACAGGGGATGGACATCCAAAAGTACTTGTGCAGGTTTCTAAAGATCCACAATGGCTGAGTGAACCAATAGCACATACAGAGGTAGCAATAGTAGTACAGGAAGAGGTAAGACCACAGTCTCCTCAAGACCTTGATAATTTGAATGCACCTGAGATTGAATTGGTAGAAATTGGAACACAAACAGAACCTCCTACAATTGGAAAGGTGGATATAGGCATTCAGGTTAATGTCATTCCTCAAATACAACCAATGGTTAGATCACCAGACACAGTCACACTTGCAAAATATAATAAATATGTGGCTTATTGGATGATGAAATGTCACCAATTGGAGGGTAAGGTCTCATATTTACAATCCTTAACAAAAGAATTGGAAAAGAAAAATTTAGAAATTGATAAATTGAAAGAGCAGGTACAAGAGGTATGCCAAATTGTAGAGTGTATGGTACAATGTAGGAGACCAGCTAGGTTCTATAGTTTGATGTTAAAGGAAAGATACCTTCGTTGGCAGACAATGAGGATCACTGCTGGTCTCTCCTACAAATTAAAAACTCTTGGAGAATTTCTAGAGGCTTTTTGGCAAAGCTCTATAGAATACCAAAATTTGTTGTGTGAATTGTTCCTGCATAATTTCTTTTTGCCAATAGAAGTAATCTTCCTCCCCCACATATTTACTGGTGATCTTCAGCTTAGGTCTTTCTTATCAACATTGCAGAATCAAATTTGTTGGGAACAAGAGAAGAAAGCCAAAAAAGCCATGGAATTACAAGCAGTAATGCTCATCAGACCGGTTCACCTTAACCATAGGACCTCCACCAATGAACACTATACATTGATGAGGGATGATAGGGTAAGAAATATGTATCTGGATAACCTTCAAAAATGCATGGCTGATTTCCAAACTTTCTGTGCAACATCCTTTGCTGAGGCTTTATCAGCTTGCAAAAATAGATGGGGAGAGCTACCTATATCACTGCAGAAGAGAGAACCCATCTCACCAAATAACCTAATGTGGTCTAGAAGAAGGGCAGAATGTATAATCCAGACCATATTTGAGGTAAAGGAGCAGTGGATAGGTCTCAGGTACAGGAATCCAACAATCATCACCCCTGTTCCATATTTCTTTGATAATGACCCTCAATCAGACGATCAATTCTAGGAGTGGCTCAGGGAGATCAAAGAGCACAAAGGATATTACAATATTGGAGGTAGACTATGGAAATATGTTGAGCGCTATCTTGACATAGATCTTTGTGTTGTTGTAGTAAAAGAATGCATGAGGACATGCATTGCAATAGGTTGGGGGGAAATGATGAGGCATAACATTACCTCATACAAAGACTACTTTTGATAACTTATTAAACTATTTGGAACTACTTATGATATGTTTTTGTACTAATTTTAGTGATACTATGCATTATATGATGATGTTTGCATATTGGAATGATAAAGTGCATATGACCTATTTTGACTAATTTATCTATGTTTTATAATCTGTTTCAGTTGTATGTTTTAGTATATTTTGCATTAAAATAGAATTGTAATATGAAGGTACTACTATCTATTTAGTTTTGTGCTTCTTTTACAAATTTTCCCCACCACTCACCCATTTTTTAATAACCTAAATGCACCAAATACTTTGTCAGTAGTTGACTGTGTAGAAAATAGGAATTTTTCCATACAAATTCTAGCCAACTATACATATACAACATGGCTTGGAATTTGTCCACTCCAACTCATACAAAAGGTGGAATCAGTCATCTGGGTACCTATGGAGGTTATTTCTATCATCACAACTGGTCACACATGCTTCTATTGCATGAATTAATGCCAACTCTGTTCTACTGCCTGATATTCTGGAGCAGCTCCGAAATGAGCACAGAAGACATAAATTTGGTCAAATGCATCTTTAATTGCAGTAAAAGGAAGGTAAACGGTGGTTGCAACTATTCTAGGGGCCTCCCTATCCTTTCCAACACCTGTCCCTCACCAGATAAAGCCAACAGCTGGAATGGATAAGGTTTAATGGATCAGATCCCTGCATTTTTGGGAAACACAGTCCTGCAACGGTTGTAATAGTCCTATATTGAAGCACCAAACTTTATCATTGTTGTACCTTGCTAGTATAAATAAAGTGCTCCCATTTGGTTGAGCATATAGGGAGATATAGGAGCTAGAGGATATAGAGGTAGCAAAATTTCATAAGCTTTCTTTGTAATTACAACAGAACAGTATTGTGCAGGCCTTTTCCTGCAATACTGAAATGTTGTTGCAGAATTAATAAAAAGGTGCAATTTCCCATTCCATTGGCATTCTGAGTGAATGTGTAAAGTTTAGATAGTTTAGAACAGGTACTTTTCACCTTCTTCTGGTTCAGGGAGCAAGGGCCACTTCCAGGCCCAGGAGAAGGGACAACATAGACAGGTTTTCTACCTATTTCTTGCTGCAGTAGATTAGCAAGAACCTGACAGTTCTTATTAGTGCATTTCTTGTTCATTTATGTTGGTATTTCTTGCATATTACTAGTTGTGTTAGACTACAAATGGTTAGTGCATATCATCTGATCACTTAGGGTAGCTTCATGCATCTTATAGCATACAACATTTTCTGTTCCCAGTTTGCATTTCCAGATCTTGGCATTTCTAGTTTGCATCAGAGAATTTCCTAATGTTTTAGTTCTGCAACATTTAATTTTTGTTATTTGAATTATGTTGCTGTAACTAGATTTTGCTTTATGCAAGGTGTGATTTTCAATTCTACAAGTTTCATTTATGATATTTCAATTTTTGCATCATTTCATTTCTATCAGTTTAAATTCTGCAACAATAGTTAGTTTTCCTTTTCTGCAAAGTTTCAATTCCTGCAATTACATTTCTGTAAGGGTAAATAGGAGTCAATTTCAGTTTTTAGGAGTTAAAAAGGAGACACAAACACCCCCAAGCACTAACTGTTTCACCAATAAAGCCATCTCCTGAATGAACTGATCCTTAAAATGCTTGCCTTTCCTATCGTATATAGCCTTGGACACCGCCCTGGATTGACAAACATAATGATTAAATTATGAAGAGTTGACGACACTCATCATGAGCACTCTAACTTAGCTACAGCAAGTGGTGCGATGAGAACCACCTCAATCTATACCCTCGTTGCTTCTACGCTCAATATTGTGTTTTGTCCTTGTATTGCTATATTTGGTAGTGAATTTGTCAATAAAAATTCATAGGGTGCTTAGATAGAAAACTTTTGTTTTGCTCATTAATCGAATGAGGGAGTTCATATTAAGGGAAAAAGGGGTTTCCTCTATATAGTTTCATTAATTAAATAGTAGTTTTAGATTAGTGTAAATAAATGGTTTTTATATGAATTTCATTCTTTAAAATAGTTTTCATAGATTTATGAAAAAGGAGGTTTCTCATAAGGGTTCATATTTGTAATGATAAATTAAAATGGTGAAAATAGAAACCTTGCATGCTTTCATTTGAATAGGAACTACCAAACTTCAATTAATGAAATGAAGAAAAATGTTTATTTAATAGTTAAATTAGTTGGCTTTAATGGGTTAAATAAACAATGGAAATGATTTATTTTATGAATTAAGGGTATGGGACTTTAGTTCATGAAATGAAGAAAAAGGTTTATTTAATAGTTAAAGTAGTTGGCTTTAATGGGTTAAATAAACATGGAAATGATTTGTTTTATGAATTAAGGGTATGGGACTTTAGTTCATGAAATGAAGAAAAAAGGTTTATTTAATAGCTAAAGTAGTTGGTTTTAATGGGTTAAATAAACATGGAAATTATGGGAAATTCCCAATATAGGAAGAGAAGATCTCACTACCATAGTTACCTAATTACAAGATCAGTTAAGGCAAGTTCTAGAAACTATTGTGAATCAAAATTTGCAAGCTAGAGATTCATAAGTTAACCAAGTTGAAGGGCTGATGGCAAAACAGATACAAGCTAGAACCCTCTTGGAAAAGGAGACGGTAAGAGACCTAAAGAATGTTTGTATCTCCAAATTCGATGGAGAAGGAGAGGGAGATGCAGTTAAGGCTTGGTTAAGGCAATTTGAAGTTTTCTTCATGGTAAAGAGGTATTCTGTAGGAACCCAAATGGTTTGGGCTACTATTTATCTCGAAGGAGCTACCTTATATTGGTGGGAGACTTACTATGAAGAAACTAATATTGAACCAGTAGACATTCCCTAGAAGGAATTCATAGTCATATTCAAAATGAGGTTCCTTATGGAGAATTTCTATGCCCTTAAATTCAAAGAGTTTTCCAATTTAAGATAGGAAACCAACCTAGTGGATATTTACTATAGGAAGCTAGTAAATCTACTGAAGTATGTACCTACCTATAATGAGAAAATGCGGATTCATAAGTTTACTCATGGGTTGCAATCTAGAATAAAGCATGATGTGGAGATGTAGGAGACTAAATCATTGCAAAAGGTATATGACCTAGCAAAGAAAGTAGAATTGTATTTTTGTTATAAATATGAAAACTTGACTGAGCAGGAGCTTCAGGAACTAAATAAGAGGAATAGCAATGGGGTTTTAAAATGGGAAGCTAAAAAAGAACGAAAGGCTAAAAATCCCTAGAGTCCAGAGAAGAAATTCAATGGAAGCCAAAAGAAGTTTAAGAAGACCTTTTATAAGAAATAAAACAAACCCAATAACGCTAAGCCCCAACCATCGAAGCTATAATTTTTAGTTCTAGCGATTAAGGATGAGGAGCAAAAATAAAAAAAGCAACAAGGGCCCAAAGATGGGTGTTACCATTATAGAGGGCCGCATTTTTCTAATCAGTACCCATACCGACCAGGGCCAAGCACACCCAAAATTAAAGGAAAGGAACCTATGCATAAGATCTACACTGCAACTGGGAGTCAAAATCTTGAGGGCCAAACCACCCCATTGATCATAAAAGGTAATATTTTTTATAATCTAGTAAATATATTAATAGATAGAGAGGCCACCGATAGTTTTATTTCTTTTAAATTAGCCAAAGATATGCTAAAAAGGTAGGGTATTTAGCTCATGGATGGAAGGTTGAGTATGGTTCTAGACATAACTACTTCGTAAACCAATTTTTCTTGATGATGGAAATCACTTTAGCTAGTGGGACCATGAAAGGTTGCTTATATGTAGCCCCACTTCATGCCTTCAATGTGATCCTAGGAATGGATTTGTTACAGACCCATAAATCCATAATCAAATTTTTGAGATACATGGATCAACTATTCTAAAGGAGGTAAGGAAAGGCTACAAATTCATAGCAAACAGGGAGCATTCAAATCCAATATGTTGTCAGCCATGCAATTAAAGAAATACCTTAGGAAAGGAGGGATTTTCCATGTAGTAAAACTGAATGAAGTTGAAAAAGACCAAAAGAAAAAGGTGTTGGAGACACACCCAATTTTACGGTAATTCAAGGATGTATTTCTTGAGGATTTACCTAGGCTCCCTCCTGTGCGAGAAATTTGATTTCACTATTGATCTTATACCAGGAGTGAAACCCCTTCATAGATCTCCATATAGGATGTCACCCATTGATATGTAGGAGTTAAAGGTACAATTGCAAGGGTTATTAGATAAGGGGTTGATAAAACAAAGTGTGTCACCTTGGGATGCACCCATTTTATTTATGAAAAAGAAGGACGGATCCTTAAGATTGTGTATTGACTACAAAATGCTGAATAAAGCCATAATCAAAAATGAGTATCCCCTACCAAAGATCAAATATTTATTCAACCAATTAAGATATACCATGGTGTTTACCAAGATAGATTTAAGATCAGGGTATCAACAGTTGAGAATACGTGAGGAGGACACTCACAAGACATCATTTAAGACAAGGTACAAGCATTATGAGTTCATCATCCTACCTTTTGGACTGACTAATACCCTAGTCACCTTCATGAATTTAATGAACAGTGTGTTCAGAAGGAACCTAGACTAGTTTTTCCTTGTATTTCTATATGGCATCCTAATATACTCTAAGAATAAGGAAGAATACAATAAGCATATCAGGATCATGTTAAAGTTGCTAAGGGAAAATCAACTCTAAAAAAATCTAACCAAGAGGTGATTTCTATATTTCAAAGGTACACTATTTAGGGCATATCATATTAGTAGAAGGAATTTTTGTGGATCTAGAGAAAATCGAAGCCATGTTAAATTGGCCACCCCTACTAATGTTACCGAAGTAAGAAACTTCATGGGTTTAATGAGCTATTATAGACATCACATAAAGGATTTCTCAAATATTACCTCAGCAATAACTAACCTCTAGAAGAAAGAGAAGGAATTCAAATAGACATAAAAGTGAAAAATCACTTTTTCTTTAAAGAAGTAAAAACTCACTACTACACCAATATTGAAAATTCTAGATCCTCAAGGAGATTTCAAAATATGCACTGATGCATAATTGAAAGGATTGGAGGGAGTAATCATGCAAGAAGAGCCAGTAGTGGCTTATACTTAAAGAAAAATTAAGAAGCACTAAGTCAATTATGCTACTCATGATTTAGATCTAGCCAATGTAGTGCATGCCCTAAAGGTTTGGCATCATTATCTGGTAGGAAGACCTTTTGAGCTAAAATCAGGCCATCAAAGTCTAAGGTACATGTTTACCCAATCGATACTCAATGTGAGATAGAGAAGGTGGATCGATTTTCTTGTTGAGTATGACTTTGAAATTGAGTACATAAAATAGAAAGAGAATAAGGTTGCAGATGCCTTGAGTAGAAGGAGACACATAGCATCCATAACCAAGAATCATGTAAAGCTCATGGACAAAGTAAGGTAGGAGCAAATTCAGGATGAATATTACCAAGAAAATTGAGCCATAATGGACAAGTATCTTGAGGCTAATAAGGATTTTGGGGTGATAGATAACCTCTTGTATTACAAAGGAAGAATCACCATACCAAAATTATGGGATTCAAGGAAGCTATTAATGTAAAAAGCTCATAGATCTCCTTATACATCTCACCCTAGAGGGGCAAATATGAGGGAAAATATGAAGAGGACCTTCTTCTAGATAGGAATGAAGAAGGATATTGTAGATTTTGTAGCTTGATGCCATGAATGTTAGAAGGTCAAAGTAGAATGCAAGCATCTTGTAGGATATTTGTACCCTCATAGTATACCTACACAGAAATGGTAGGTCATATCAATAGATTTCATAGTAGGTTTACCAAATACTGGGTACCACCACGATGCAATATTTGTAGTAGTCAATAAATTGACCAATGTTGCACACTTCATACCTGGGAGCACCAAGGATGATGCTCAAGTGGTGGATAATAGATTTGTCAAGGAAGTGTTCCGATTGCATGGATTTCCAAAAGTAATTATATTGGATAGGGATTCCAAGTTCACTTTCAAATTTTGGATATCCCTTCACCAAGAAATAAGCATAAAGTTGCACATGAGTTCAGCGTACCACCTTGAAATAGATGGTCAAACAAAGCAGGTAAATCAAGTACTAGAAGATATGCTCTGCATGTATTGCATGGATCACAAGTCTCACTAGGAATAATATCTACCATTGGTAGAATTTTCCTACAATAATGGGTATCACTCTTCTTTGGGATTGGCACATTTTAATGCCTTGTATGTGTAAAGGTGTAGAACACCACTATCATGGGATAACCCAAAGAATAGAACTATTATTGGACCGTAAATGGTTAGAGAAATGGAAGAGCAAATAAAGGTAATCAGGTAAAGACTCAAGGAAGTTGTTGATAGGTAAAATGTTTATGTCAATCTAAAGAGGACTCCAAGAGAGTACTCCATGGGAGATAAAGTGTTCCTAAGGGTCAAACCAATGAAAAGTGTGATCAATTCTACAAAACTAGATCCACAGTTTGTAGGACCCTTTTAGATTATTGAGAATATTAGTTTGGTTGCATACCGACTCGCCTTACCTCCTAATCTATCAAATATCCAAGACATTTTCCACATATCTTTGCTTAGAAAATATGTTGCTGACCCTGACCATGTGTGGGATGTTTCTAATTTACAGATGGCAAGCCCAGAGGTAATTGAAGTAATTCCAGTAAGGATTCTCAAATTTTGCTCTAAGGTTATGCAGAATCAAACCCTTGAACAATGTAAGGTCCAATGGGACCATTTCTCTAAAAGGAATTCCACTTGGGAGAAAGTGGCGAATATGCAAAAATATTTTTCTTTTTTGGTTGATGAACTCTAAAGATTTTTTTTTAATAATATGTTTTTAATTGTGTTTACCTCTGTAAAATTGAGAAACATCAGGAACGGTGTTAGTCCTAGTGGAGGAGGATGTCATGACCCTCACAAATGGACCTTGGAATATGAAAAAACAATGTATTAATTGATGATGCTTTAATACTTGATTTTGTGCAGTTAAGTATCTATGCAATATTATTAGATATTTAAGAGTATGATACTGCTAATAAAATGCCAATGTGTAGGATTATATGCACTCGTAAGTGGAATAAGTTGAATCATCCACTGAAGACGAGGGTACTTGAGGTTGGGGAAGTGATGATAAGGCAAAATCGGAGGTAACAAGGATAGATACCTTCATATAGTCATGCATTTAGTTAGGGATAATCATCAATAGATAGCCACCTTGAGCCCCATAATGATGGCATAGTAGCTATCATAAATTCTCAAGGTTGAGACAGGTGACTAAATTGATGGAAATATCTCCCTCTTTGTCTATTGCACATGCTTGATTATCTTTTACTTTAGCACTTTGCCTCAATAATTTGGAAAGTATGAATGAATAAGATATATTCATAACTCCTTGGGTGTTCTGATAGAAGAAATGATAAATAGATTCTATTTTTAAATTAATGGTTGATTTATTTTAAATGGTAAATAGATTTCATTTTTAAATAAATGGTTGATTTATTTTAAATAATAAATAGATTTTTTTTCTAATAAATGGTTGATTTATTTTAAATTATAAATAGATTTTATTTCTAAATAAATGGTTGATTTATCCTAAATAGTAAATAGATTTCATTGAAAATAATAAAATGATAATCAAATGGTCAGTTTAATCAAATCTATCACGTATGGAACTTACCTTTGGAATTGGATTGGGCCACCTGAGCAGAGTCTTGCTGACATGAAGGTATGGCTCCATTAACGTGAGGGATGGCTTCACCAGTGTGAAGGGATGGTTTCACCTACGTGATGAAAAGGACTTCAGTGCTTGTTGTGCTTTAGGAAGGTAGAGAGGAAGAGATCCCCTCTACCACACGATGGTGGGGTGTGGATTAATGGTGGGTAGGTGGTGGTTGGAAGTTGAGGGGATGAGATAGACACCAAGGATGAAAGGTATAGAGGGTGGAAGGAAAAAATGAAATAAAGGAGGCAAAGGGTGAAGCACTGTGTGAAAGGGAAGACAAAGGTGTCGAAGCTCAATTAGAGCAACCAAGGAAGCCAACAATGAAAACAACCAGGTTGGTTAGCAAGATCCTTTAGATAAATCATTAAGGTTCTTGTTGTTGTGTGTAGAGCTTCACTGGCTTGATAAGCCATAGCTCCTTTGTTTTAGAGTGTTGTTGTGTGTAGAGATTTTCTAGCTTGTAAAATCTATAACTCCTTTGTTTTAGAGCATTGTTGTGTGTAGATCTTCACTAGCTTTTAAAAGTCATAGCTCCTTTATTTTAGAGTGTTGTTGTGTGTAGAGCTTCATTGGCTTATGAAATTCGTAGCTCCTTTGTTTTAGAGCATTGTTGTGTATAGATATTTTCTAGCTTGTGAAAGTCATAGATCCTTTATTTTAGAGTGTTGTTGTGTGTAGAGCTTCATTTGCTTGTGAAATTCATAGCTCCTTTATTTTAGAGCATTGTTGTGTGTAGATCTTCATTGGCTTGGTAAGTTTTAGCTCCTTTGTTTTAGAGTTTTGTTGTGTGTAGAGCTTCGTTGGCTTGTAAAATTTGTAGATCTTTTTTTTTAAAGCATTACTATGTGTAGAGCTTTGTTGGCTTGGTAAGTCGTAGCTCCTTTGTTTTAAAGTGTTATTGTGTGTAGAGCTTCACTGAAGTCATAGCTCCTTTGTTTTAGATTGTTGTTGTGTGTAGAGCTTCACTAGATTGGTAAGTCGTAACTCCTTTGTTTTAGATCATTGCTATATGTAGAGCTTTGTTGACCTGTGAAAGTTGTAGCTATTTTGTTTTAAAGTGTTGTTGTGTGTAAAGCTTCATTGACCTATGTAAGTTGTAGCTCCTTTTTTTTAGAAGTGGTGCTGCTATTAGATCTTTGTTGACCGTAGTTCAGTGGCTTGTAGCATTCCTTACTTCCTTTCTGTAGATGTTTACCTCTATGTTATACTGCTCAGGGTATATGGGAGGGTAGAAATAAAGTTAAGCATTGTACGGGGATCATCGGTAGGTCAAGTTTCAAGAGACGTCCGTCCTTAGGAATTTCACATCTACATAGCCCTCTTGGATATTAGATTGATGAAACCTATGGGAATCTGTCACCCAATTTATACCACGACACCCAAGCACTCCAACTTAGCTACAGTGGGTGGTGCAATGAGAACCACCTCAAGTCACGCCCTCGTTGCTTCTATGCTCGACCTTGTGTTTTGTCCTTGTATTTCCAGATTTGGCAGTGGACTTTGTTAGTAAAAATTCATAGGGTGCTTAGGTAGGAAAATTTAATTTTTCTCATTAATCAAATGAGGGAGTTTAGATTAAGGGAAAAAGGGGTTTCCTATATATATTTTCTTTAATTAAATAGTAGTTTTAGATTAATGGAAATAAATGGTTTTTATATGAATTCCATTGTTTAAAATAGTTTTTGTAGATTTATGAAAAAGGAGGTTTCTCATAAGGTTTCATTTTTGTAATGATAAATTAAAATGGTGAAAATAGAAACCTTGCATCCTTTCATTTGAATAGGAACTACCAAACTTCAATTAATGAAATGAAGAAAAATATTTATTTAATAGTTAAAGTAGCTAGCTTTAATGGGTTAAATAAACATGGAAATGATTTGTTTTGTGAATTAAGGGTATGGGACTTTAGTTCATGAAATGAATAAAAAGGTTTATTTAATTGTTAAAGTAGTTGGCTTTAATGGGTCAAATAAACATGTAAATGATTTGTTTTATGAATTAAGGGTATGGGACTTTAGTTCATGATATGAAGAAAAAGGTTTATTAATAGTTAAAGTAGTTGGATTTAATGGGTTAAATAAACATGGAAATGATTTGTTTTATGAATTAAGGGTATGGGACTAAAGTTCATGAAATGAAGGGAAATGTTATTTATGGATTAAAGTAGTTGGCTTTAATTTGAGTAAATAATTGAGAACCTAGATTATTTAGTAATTAAAGGTATGGGACTTTAATTATTGGATAAGGGTTGAGTAATTTATTACAAGTTAGCAAATGATCTTGTTGCATTGTTGAATAACTCTCTCATAAGGAATTGAGAGGGGAAATAGAAAGAGTAATTTCTATAAAATCCACTACTATGCTTTGGAAAGTTGAATTGCTTGGGTTAATTGTATAGTTGCACTTTGGCATTGAAATGATTAAATACATTTAGAAACATGTCTATTCGGAACCATGAGTGTCCTAATCTCCTCCTATCCTCACTTGATCGATGGAAGAGCGGGAGGATTAAAGCCATGAGATAGATCGATGCACAAGTTTACTCTCTACCTTACATCTTGTTTAATCATTAAATAGATTAGATTTGTGGGGAGATGTCCTCAATTAAATTAATGTCAATTATTGTTTGAGGGTATGGGTTTACCATACCTACTTATGTAATAAATGAACAATGTGACTGATGTATCTGGTATTTCATTATTCAATGTGATTGTATTTGTACCTTTCTATTGCATGTTACCTTTACTCTTTGCTTATTAATTCAATTATCTTTGCTTGTTAATGATTCATGTTTTTTTAGATTTAGTATCTAGACCCATTCTTTATATTCAAGTTTGATTAACTTTCATATAAATCAGTAGTAAGTTCTAGGGTGAACTTAGAGTTTAACCTAAGGTCTTGAGACCCCCTTAGGGAGATTGGTAACTAGGTTTATAAGATCATACAAGAGTTAAGATAGCTTTTCAAATGATAATATTGATAGCTTAACTCACGGTGCACGTAGCATACCCACACAACTATTTGTAAGAATTTGGAGATATGTGTACACCTTCTAATAATGAAGGTGGTAATTCTAACTCATTAATAATGACTATATGGATGGACTTATGTGCATGACATTAGATATACCTACACATAAGGGACTTGCATGAGGGGAATCTTATGTGGTATAGTTCTTAAGAAAATTCAAGGTTGTTAAATATTAAGTCAATCTATGGTTGGTTAGGGGTGTATGAATCCCTCTCCTTAGTCAAAAAATATATTGTATTTCTTTTTTTGTGTGTTTATTTTCTTGATTTTTGGGTCGTTACATCATTAAACACTTGTTTTCATTATTAGATTTGGAACCAAAAATCATAATCACAAGATCTAAGGATTCTAAAGATACTATTTTCCATAGCATTTCTCCTACAAAGAGGATCATAAGGTCCAAGAGTCAGTCAATTATTATTCCACCTAGTAGCAGTTCATCACTACCCATCATCCCATTTATTCCTCCACTAGTAACTCCAATGGTAGGAGTTGCAGCTTGGTTAGGTGCTCATAGTAGTCCTTTAAACATTGTTGGAGCAATCCATGACATTCCCAAAAACTTAGAAAGGTATTTACCTAAATATAAACATGATGGAATTAGAATTGCTGAAGAGCATATTCAAGCTTACAAGGATACCTTGATTAGACTGCAAGTTGAACATGAGGATGTTGCTTGCAAAATGTTTCCTCTCACCTTAGATGAAATGGCATATGATTGGTACATTATTTTACCTACCAATTCCATTACATCTTGGGATCAGTTGGAAATAGCTTTTGTGAATCAATTTAGGCTACCCATAGATCCTACTATAATCTATCATCAGTTTGCATCAGCCAAGAGAGAGCCTAATGAACCTTTGAGATTGTTCAATACTCATTTCCATAAGTTGTATAGTAGGTTAGTTGCTCCTTATACTTTGTAGGCCATTGCTACCATACAGATGTACTTTAGGGCATTGGACCCTTTAACATCTATGTTTGTAAGGAGAGCTCCTCAAATCACTACGCTTCCCATGGCATACAGTGAGGCTTTGACTATAGAACAATAGTTGATACCACAAGGTTTTGGGATAGGATAGTTGCCTTCCATAGGATAGCCAGGTGCTTATAATCAAGTGCCTATGATCAATCAAGCTTTGTCACAACAAATGCCTATGTTGAATGCCATGCCATTCAATAATTTCAATTTTCCATACAATCCACCTATCACACCCACTTATCCTACCACTCCACTATATTTAGAAAATCAATTCACCACTCATAAAATGGTTGAAACAAATGCTCAAATCATGCCTACATTCTTTAATACAACACCCACTCCAAATGCATCAACATTTCATCAAAATAACACAGCATTTCCACAGGTTGTCCAAAATCAAAGTTTGCCAAATTTTCAAAATCCCACTACCACTACAAGTAACACAACCAATCAAACTACTGTAGGATAAAATAATGAACCTAATTCTCAGGTAAATGACCTACAGAGGGTTGTCCAAAAACTTAGTAGTGACATGGTTCAAATGCAGAAACAATTGCCTCAAAATTCTCATCAAAATAGAAATTTTAGTTTTCAGAGAAAACAATGGAATACTCATCCAAACAATGGAGGAGTACCTAGTCCCATGGTTAATCAGAACAATGCTACCACTAGTTCCAATCAAACCAACACCATTGTTAATATTTTAGATTTGGCTTTAAACAATTGGTGTAGGGTACATTCTATGACACAACATAGTGAGAATGAGTGCCTTGAATTCAAAATAGCACTAGATATTCTACAAAAAGAGATGGATAACATGGAAATTGTTTTAGATGAAGATCCTTCCCAATAGGCTAGTACTAGCAAAGGGAAAGAATCAACGCTAGTAGTTGAAACATTTGAATCAATTGAAGAATATGAAGAAGGGTATGATGGGTCTATAGAAGAGGAAGTTCAAGCTTTCAGACAATTTAAAAAAGGAAATCATAATTACAAGCTTAGGAGTAAGACTAAAGCTCCATTTACTTCTTCTACTCCCCCAAATGACACCATCATTCCTCTTGACACACAGGCTAGTAACAATCCCATGCCTCCATCTAAAGTTGATCTACCTCAACCACCACATGATAAAATTACATATAATATTGTGGAGGATTTAAAGAAAACAAAAGTGAATATATCTTTATTTGATGTTGCTAAGTTGACTAATCAACAAGAATTTTTGATGCAGGATTTTGGTGATCAAAGAAAAAATGAATCCCAAAAAGCCATGGATGCACAATTTGCCTCATGAAGGGACAAAGGAGAAGCTCCTCCCTTTCTTTTGACCATAAGAATTGCAGGAAGAAATCTACATAATTGTCTTGTTGATTCAGGAGCATCCGGTAATGTCATGCCTCACATTGTTTGTCAAAAATTGGGTTTGAAACCCATCCCTTCTAATAGGATAGTTGTGCAACTAGATAAATCTGAAGTTAATGTGGTTGGAATGCTTAAGAATGTTCACATACATCTAGCCTCAGAACCTAGGATACAATAATATATTGATATACATGTTGTAGATATACCTGATAGGTATGGAATGTTGTTGAGCAGAGATTGGTCTAGGAACTTAAATGGATACATGGCCACAGATTGTTCACATATGTGGCTACCATGGAAGGGTGTTGCTAACCAAATCAGAGTTGAAAGAGAACCTAGACTCAAGGATTTGATTACTGAATATAACAAAACCAATGAAATTTTTTACAATGATTCTGAGTTAGGTGTTTACACTTTGGAAATAAAATTGGATGTAGGTGAATCTGAAAATGAAATACCATCTATTAATCCAATTAAGGATGAAAATATTGTTTGGATGCTTAAATTTGATGGATCTAAATCCAAACAAGGTAGTGGAGCTAGTGTGGAATTGATTAGTCCTAAAGGTAAGTCATCTCTGGCAGCTTATAGATTACAGTTTCCTTGCACTTGTAATACTATAGAATATGAGGCTTTAATATTTGGTTTGCAGTTAGCCTTAAAGAAAAATATTAAATGTTTGAAAGTGTTAGGAGATTCAGAATTGGTTGTTAAACAGGTGAAAGGCCAATACACATGTCATGATAAAAGGCTAATTCATTACAGAAATAGAGTTAGGGATTTGATTGATGAATTCCATGCTTTCAATATTTCATTGATATCTAGGAAGAACAATCGAATTGTTGATTCTTTAGCTATCACAGTAGGTACTCTTAAGCCTATTGATAATAGGAGGCTAAAGAAGTTTTCAATTGAGTTGATACCCTATCCTTCTATACCTGACAATGTGAAAAATTTATAGGTATTTGAAAGTGACAGGCACATTTTTAATTTTGTAACTAATTCAGGTATTTTTGAAAATTAGGTGATCAATGAGGATGAAAGATTGCAAGAAGATGAAAATGAAGATCATGAGGTAACAAAGAAAATCAATGCGATTCCTAAAGGTATAGTTTCTCTCGAAAATCTTTTTGATATTGATTACAAAAGCAAAAGTTGTAATAAAACCTCACTCCCGCAGGATGCTTATAATTCTATTGATCTTGGGATTAGTAAAGACCCGCATAATGTACTCATAGGAAAGGCTTGCACTCATCATGAACAAGAAGGGATTGTACAGGCTCTTAAATATTACGTTGATGTAATAGCATGGAGTTATGAGAATTTAAAGACTTATAATGAAAACATCATAACACATACTATTCCTTTAAAGCCAGATTCAAAACCATTTAGACAAAAACAAAGACCAGTTAACCCATTGCTAGAGCCTCTTATACAAAAGGAGGTTAAGAAATTGTTGGATGCTAAGATTATCTTTCCAATCAAACACTCTACATGGGTAGCAAACATTGTACCAGTTAGGAAGAAAATAGGTGAAATCCATTTGTGTATTGATTTTAGGAATCTCAATAAGGCCTCACAAAAAGATAACTACCCCTTGCCTTCCATTGATCATATTTTGCAAATGGTGAATGGTTCTGAGATGATGTCTTTTCTTGATGGTTATTCTGGATATAACCAAATTCTTATTGACCCAAAAGATAGAATGAAAACTACTTTTACCATGAAGTGGGGTACCTTTGCTTACAGAAGAATACCTTTTGGATTGCTTAATGCAGGTGCCACATTTCAGAGAGCCATGGACTATGCATTTAGAGATTTGATAGGTAAATGCATAGTTATTTATGTTGATGACATTCCTATTTTCTCAAAGAATAGATCTGACCACATTAATGATTTGAGAAAAGTTCTTCAAAAGTGTAGAGAGCATGGCATTTCACTAAATCCCAAAAAGTGCATTTTTGGAGTAACTGAAGGTAAAATTTTAGGCCATGTCATCTCAAAATATGGAATTTCCATAGATCCTAAAAGAATCGAAGCCATCCAGAAAATCCCTCTTCCTGGTAGCAAAAAAGAATTATGATCATTTTTTGGAAAAATCAACTTTGTCAAGAAATTCATTTCAAGATTTGCTGAAATAGTCAAACCATTAAATGATATGTTGAAAAAGGATGCTAACATTAATTGGACTGGTGAAGCTAAAGCAACTTTTCAGGATGTTAAAAATGCAATATCTTCTGCACCTATGCTTGTGAGTCCTAATTACAAGAAACCTTTCTATATTTATTCATTTGCTTCTGAGCATTCTTTTGCTAGTGTATTAACTCAAAAGAATGAAGATAATTCAGAAAATCCTATTGCTTTCTTGAGTTCACCACTAAAATATGCACAATTGAAATACACTATTCTGGATAAATAGGTATATGCTCTTTTCAAAATTGTGAAGAAGATTAGACATTACATTTTGCATAGTAGAATTTTTGCAATAGTACCTGACCCAACTATCAAAACAATGTTGATGCAGAATGAACTGGGAGAAAGGAGAGGCAAATGGCTGGCTACTTTGCAGGAGTTTGATTTAGAGATCCATCCGATGAAGCTTGTTAGAGGACAAGGTTTGACAAAGTCTCTAGCTAAAATCGATCCTCAAATCGTGTGTCATCAATACACTACAGAAAGCATCACCATGGATGAATGGTATAATGACATTGTGTATTTTATTTTGAATGGTAAGTGCCCTGATCACTTTAATGCTACACAAAGAAGAGCACTTCGATTAAAAATCTCTAATTTTATGATTAAAGTTGGTGTGTTATATAGAAGAAATCATGAAGGAATTTTCCTTAGATGTTTGAGTAAGGATGAGTCTATGCAAATACTTAAGGATTTTCATGGTAAGTATGGGACTGGGCATGGATCATCTAATGCCACAATGCACTAGATTTTGAGATCTGGTTACTATTGGCCCCACATTTTCAAATATGCCCATGCCCATGTTCGTTCTTGCCATACATGTCAGATTACCGCCAATAGAGAATGAAATGCCTCCATGCCTTTACAACCCGTATTTGAGGCTAGACCATTTGCACAATGGGGTTTAGATTTTGTAGGAGTTATAAACCCAAACTCTTCACCTGGTCACAAATACATTTTAACCACCACAAATTATTGTACCAGATGGACTGAGGCCATTCCCACTAAGAACTGTACTTCTGAAGTGGTTATTCAATTTTTAGGACACATTGTTACTAGATTTGGTATGCCATATTCTATTGTTTGTGATAATGGTTCTACTTTCACTTCACTTCAGTTTGTAGAATGGGCTTATGACAATAAGGTAAGCATAAATTTTTCTTCAAATTATTACCCACAAGGTAATGGTTTAGCAAAATCTACTAATAAAAACTTATTGTCCATAATTAAGAAATTGTTGGAAATGAATCCTAGAGACTGGCATAACAAGTTGAAATATGCTTTGTGGGTGGATAGAACTAGATCAAAAGGGTCCATAGGCACTTCTCCTTATCATTTAGTTTATGGTCAAGAGCCCATTTTTCCTGCTAACTTGAAATTGCAGACTCTTCAGTTTATGAAAGATTATCTTGAAACTGATGATAAAACAGAGGTAAGATTTACTCACTTAATGAGTCTAGATGAAAAGAGGGAAGATGCCCTACAACATTTTAGTAAGCATCAAGGGGTTGTTAAAAGGTGGTTTGATAAGAGAGCCAAGGTCAAAGCCTTTAGGATTGTTGATTTGGTTTTGTTGTGGGATAAGGCACACGAAAAGAAGGGTGATCATGATAAATTTGACAATCTTTGGTTAGGCCCCTACCAAATTTCTGAGATTCTTGGGGAGAATGCTTTTAGATTGTAGAATCTAAGTGGAGAGAACATTCCTTTGCCTATCAATGGGCAATTCTTAAAGCATTATTTCCATCCCTGAGATAGAAAGCACATCCATCACTTGTATATATTCATCTCTTGTACATAGTTTTTGGTTTTGCAAGTTTGCTTGTATAACTTTGTTTTTTGGTTTTGCTTGTACATAGTTTTGTGTGTGTGCATACCATTTGGATGCAGTCATCACTTGTTTGTTTGTTTTGTTGTTTTTCATTTTGAAATTTTGTTTGTTTTTGTTTTGTCTTTCAATAATACAGGTTCATGCCAAATTTTATGTTTTGGTTTATGTTCACATTTTGCTTCTTCATTTTCACAACATGTTTTGGTTTTGGTTTTCTAGATTGTGGTATAGTTGTGTAGTTGCAATAAAATTTTATCACTTTGTTGGAAATGTTTCTTAGTCATGGAAGATGAATAACTTGTTTGAAATTAGGTGAAATTGAAGTTTAGAAATTAGATTATTTAGTAGTTATTCTTGAATTATGGATTAGAATAGTGGATATTGAAGTAATATGACATTTTGCTAAAGCTTCACATGTAAAATCACATTTAAAGGATATTTTTGACTCTTGAAGGATGAAATCATTCTGGTTTGTTGATTAGGCAAAAATTTTATAGACTCCATCTTAAGCCTTAGATGATCTCTAACCCAAGGGGCACATATGATATTTGCAAAGCAATCAAATGCTTATAAAAAAAAAAAAAAAAAGAAAAATGCAAATCAATCAAGTGCTCGGGTGGTTCAGATAATCTCTACCGGGGCTATAGACGTCCGGTTGGCAGTAGAGCAAGGTCTAGAAGAGATCAAGGTCATCTCCACCGGAGCTATGGATGCTTGACTGGCAGTGGAGCAATGCAGAGGTAAATTTTTATGAGTAACATTTTTCATAGCCTAATTGCAAAATAGATGAGGAAATTTTGATGGATTCAAAAATAGAGAATGAATTCACAAAACACACACTAAGCTAAAGCAAATGAAGTGTTTACATTCAATTGAAGTTATTTAACCCCATATTTCTTGGATGTTATTGGATGATTTATATTTTGCTAATCTTTGGTTTTCTTGATTTCAGATTGGGTTCTTTATCCAAAATGCTCAAGAGCATTTTCCAGTAGAGTCACCATTTGTTGTTGCCATTGCACAACGTACCCCAAATTTGGGGACCCACTTGAAAATTTTATTGTTAATGTGAAATTTTGTTTGCATTGGAATCTTTTGTTGATGAATTAATACCGATCAATTTTACAATATTTATTGTTATGTTTTATTATTTTCTTTTGTTTTGATGTTTGCTAAGTTTAATGTCTTTAATTTTAATGTTATGTTGAATGTCTTTAGTCTTAATGTTATATTGAGTATTAAATTAAAAAATAACTATTACCTACTTATTAGAATAAAATAAAATAAAATAAAATAAAAATATATATAATTAAAAAAAAAAAAACTATTACCTACTTATTAGAATAAAATAAAATAAAATAAAAATATATATATAAATTAAAAAAAATAACTATTACCTACTTATTAGAATAAAATAAAATAAAAATATATATATAATTAAAAAATAATAATAATAACTATTACCTACTTATTAGAATAAAATAAATATATATATATATATATATATATATAAAAATATATATATATATATATATATATATATATATATATATAATTTAAAAAAAAAATTAACTATTACCTACTTATTAACTATCGGTATGATCCAAGATCGGGTGTATGATATCGCCTTATAGCATCCGATCTCGCTCTACTACATCCGATCTTGTTTGCAGGTTGCTTGGGGGTAACTCCAGGCTTTGGTTTGCATTCTTTAGTCTCATATTTACATTTCTAGCATCATATTTATCATTTATCATTTATCATTTATCATTTATCATTTATCATTGCATATAGTATAGAAATTGTTGTTATCATTCTTGGATTTCACCAGGAGAGCTGGAGGGGAGAAGAAAAACGCAACAGAGTGCTGCCAAGTTGCGGATCGGATGAAACGGAATGGCAAGCGCATCGGTTAGAAAAAAAACATAATATTTTTCCTAACATCACCAATCTCAATACAACATTATGAATTGCACACACCAGCCAAAATACTTCCTAGGCATATGGGTAACACACGGACCATTAAACATAGTGTTTTATAAATAGTCATAATTTTAGGGGTTTATTTATGTCAATCTTCTATGGTAAGTTTTATACTTATAAGTCCTCATTGTTTTATAATTATTTTATATTTTATTTTAAAATATAAAATTGAGTATTATTTTTTAATGTTTCTAACTTAAGGGTATGTTGAGTGTTGTGTTGAACTAATGCAACACTTGCATTAGTTCAACACAACACTCAACATAGAGTGTTTAGTCAAAGGGTATAGGATGTTTAGTCTTAATATATAACTCTATTTATCAATCGCTTAATAAATAGAGTTATATATTAATGTTTCTAACTTAAGGGTATGTTGAGTGTTGTGTTGAGTTTTATATTTTTTTTAGAGTTTTATATTTTTGTTAGTTTTATGTTTTGAATTAAATTAATTCAAATATTTAAAATTAATGTAAATTAAAATAATTTAATACAAAAGGTGTTGTTTTAATAAATAAATTTTGAATTTTAAATCTAATAAAAAGGTGTTTTAATATTTGCAGGTTTTAATAGGTGGTACAATATTTGAGGTAGAAGGCAGGTTGGACCAGCGAACACAGTGTGTGAGCGCTGTCAACACGGTCAATGGGCCCAAAATCTGAGAAGTTACCAAGAGGTAAGATCAAGAGGCACATGGGACATTTGGATGAACAACTCATCATTTGAATTAAAGTGGGTTCATGTTCATATACCCCTCATCATGTCGTCATGGTACACATGTGGGACTAAACTTATGGAGCTTGTACGACTTGATTTGGCTATGGAAAATTAAGAATGGAGCACATTTTCATTAAATGAAGGGTTTTGTTATTGATAAGCATGTTTGCACATGGAAGACATGTGATAGCCCTAGTCACTGGATGTATGGTGAGAAACATTTCTTGATGCATAATTTATTATTTATAAGATATGTTAGTGGTAGCTTTTAGTGCAGGAGGGATGGTAACAAACCATCACCACTACTAAGATCATAGTCAAGTATTTTTTATGAAAGAGATGTTGAATAGTTAATCACTACCATGATCAAACTTGGAGATTGCACCAGTATAGATTTATTTTTTTTGTGGTCATTTAGTCTCAAAGGCAGTTATGCACAAAAAATTTAGTGGAGTCTATTATTTTTAGAAGCAAGGATTTGTCATCCTCCACTAGAATATTTGGAAGTTTTGAAGTCATAAATTAAAGAATTTATGTGTGTTCATCCAGAAGTAAATACTTAGGAGAGTAGTTGTGCACTATTAACTCATATTGGGAGAGGTGTCTTGTTGCCATGGAATGTTGTGTGAACTTCAATTATTTGTACCATATGAACATTGAGAAATAGGACTTGATATTTTTATTGATTCAACCAAATGCTCAAGTTATGATCATCACCCATACTAGGAAGAGTTTCATGGATTTTCATGGGACAGATATAGATACCAATGATGTTAAATGGGTAAATTCATGGAATTTGATGTCATAAAATAAATTCGGTGTCTATTCTCATTTCACATGAATATATTAAATTTGGTGTCTATTCTTATTGCACGTGGAAGGCTAGCTTTACTAGGTTGAAGACGTCTTTCATGTGCCTAGTAATTTTTGTTAGAAGACTACTATTGAAGGTGATTTTGTCCATAGTTCATTAGATGGTAGTCGATGAATTCTCCTCGTGAAGTTGTAATGCTTACATCAATAAAAATTTATGGAAGTGAAAGTGGAGTGATGAATGCGACCAATCAGGTTTGATTGTCCATTCCTCATGTAATGACCCAAAAATACACAAATAGAAAAAATACAAAAATAGAAAAAGTTTTTTTCACTAAGGAGAGAGGTACATGAACCCTTCATGAACCCCTAATCCACTAGCAAAAACCTAAAGTTTCATTCTCCTAAGTTTCCTTGGAAGTTACATCTCACGAATTACCCTAGCACAAATCCATCTATGTAGGTGTATAATGTGTTACTGTGGATAAGTCCATTTGTTTCATCATCCTTGATGAACTAGACTTATTATTCTCTATCCATCAAAGGTTTACACGCATCTCCATACCATACACAAATTCTTATGTGTAGGTATGCTACGAGTACCATGAGTTAAGCTATCCATCTCGTCTCCATGATGAGCTATCTTAACTTAGATGTAATCTCTTCCTACTTAGTCCTCTATCTCCCTAAGGGGGTCTCAATTCCCTTAGGTTACCTCTAAGTTCACCCTAGAAATCTACACTAGATTCCCTATCATCAAGCAATCAACGATAATACATCTATGCTACCACATCATAAAACAATCAAACAATAATAGAGAAAATGAAGCAAGATTAACTCTAAAATAGAATCTAATACATGGCATAATCAAATACAAATATATAGTAAAATTACTTTCAATAACCCAATAACGATTAACTCAACATTACTTGCATAATAAGCCTTTCCTACTCAAAGGTATCACATTAACTATATTGGGGATATCTCCCCACAATTCTAATCTATGGAACATAAGTAAATCAACGTAAGATGCCATACCTATTCTTTGTTTCCATTTGATTCCTTGCTTCTCCTTGCTTCCCTTTGGTTCTTTGAGGATAGTAGGGGATCAGGATACTCATGGTTTAGGATAGGCATGTCTTTAAATGCATCTACTTATCTACTATGCCAAATTGCAACTACACAATATTCCATTAAGTCTCTAACCATCTAATTCATAATGGACATCATAAAATAAACCTTACTTTTATTTTCACCTCCACCAAATCCCCTTGGAGAGTCATCCAAACATGTTATAACTTAGATTAAGGTCTAACTTAATTTCATTTCATTCATGTCCTAAAGCATTAAAGTCCCATACCCTTAACCTTTAGAACAATCATTCCTTCATTTCCTAAACCAAAGCCCCATAACTTTAGCTTAAAGAATAAATCCACATTTCATTCTATTTAAAAACTCCTAAGATAATCAACATTAATCCAAGGGTTCTCTTTAAATAAACCTTCCATATCTTTCCCTAATATCAAAGGTTCCTTTTCAATCAAAACCTAACATTTATATATCCCATATAAATCAAAGGTTCCTTTAAATAAAACCCATTATATATCTCATATAAATCAAAGGTCCATTTAATTAAAACCTACTATATGTTTCACATATAAATCAAAGGTCCATTTAATTAAAACCTACTATGTGTTTCACATATGAATCAAAGGTCCATTTAATTAAATCCTAATGTATGTTTCACATATACAACAAAGGTCCATTTAATTAAATCCTAATGTATGTTTCACGTATACATCAAAGGTCCATTTAATTAAATTCTAATATATGTTTCACATATACATAAAAGGTCCATTTAATTAAATCCTAATATATCTCACATATAAATCAAAGGTCCTAATATATGTCATATATATAAATCAAAGGCCCTTCTTTTTATTTAAAACCATGATCTAAAACCTTTCGTAAACTATGGCTCTTTTACGTAGCAAATCTACAGTCAGTGCTAACGCCATACAAGGCACACCAAACATCCATGGCGAACCCAGTGTCCACTAAAACCAGGGATGTTCTACTGATGTTGACTGGTTTTCTCAACTTGCACTCCCTAAAACCTAGGGGTTTTCCTTTGTCGAACACTATGCTTACTTGTTCAACATTGTTCCAAGGCAAACAGAGCATTTGACGTCACTCTCTGTAGCACTGATTAAACATGGTGCCCTCTCATGGTGCTAGGGGTTTTTGACTCAAACGTAGTGCAGAGTGGCCTTACCAACAACACACCTCTCCCACTGGTATTAAAGTTCCCAATATAGGTACAATGCATAATGCTTACAAGCAAGAATGGCTTCACTAAAACACACAGTTCTCCCACTCAAGGTGGTTCCAAATGAAGGTACAATGCACAACACTTCCAAGGCAAGAATGGCTTCACTAAAATAGCCCAGTTCTCCCACTCAAGGTGGTTCCAAATGAAGGTACAGTGCACAATGCTTCCAAGGCAATAATGGCTTCACTAAAACAACCCAGTTCTCCCACTCAAGGTGGTTCCAAATGAAGGTACAACACACAATGCTTCCAAGGTAAGAATGGCTTCACTAAAACACATAGTTCTCCCACTCAAGGTGATTTCAAATGAAGGTACAATGCATAGCACTTCCAAGGCAAGAATGGCTTTGCTAAAACACACAGTTCTCCTACTCACGGTGGTTCCAAATGTAGGTATAGTGCATAGCACTTCCAAGGAAATAATGGCTTCACTAAAATAACCCAGTTCTCCCACTCACAGTGGTTCCAAACATAGGTACAACGCACAACACTTCCAAGGGAAGAATGGCTTCGCTAAAATACATAGTTCTCCCAATCAAGGTGATTCCAAATGAAGGTACAGCATACAACGCTTCCAAGGCAAGAATGGCTTCACTAAAACACATTTAATTAAAACTAAATCTTAGCTTAGAATAACCCAACCTATGGTTTCACTGAGATAGACGTCCGATGAAGTTTGTTGCCTCCCTTTCAGCTCTCGGTGTGCTTCCTTTCCTCTACCTTCCTCCTTGCTTCCTCTGTTCTTCCCTTATGTTTCTTCTTCCTCTCCTTTTGTTCTGCCTCTTCCTTACATGTCCCCTCACCTTGGTGGTCCATCCGTCTCCTTCTCGAAGCTTGTGGCACCACCTTTCCATCAATGCCTGTTCCCTATCCCTTGTGCATTCCTCCCATATTTTCCTTCTTTGGCAATTTTAAGCATCGTAGGCCTTTCCTTAGGTTGCACCATGTAGGAATGTGGGATCACGACATATTATTTTAAAATAATAAATATATTTATAATATATTATAATATAAGATATTTATAATATATTATAATATATCTATTATTCTTTTATTTAAATGAAATATCCTCTTTCAATTTATTCTTAATTAATTAAAAAAAATTAATGAATTTTCTCTTATCATTAAAATAATCACTTTTAATTAATCTCTAATGAATCATAACCACTATTAATTAAAATATCTATTTTTAATTAATTAAAATGAAAACTCCTTAATTAATTGCAAATGAAGTTTACAAATGAGCTCTAATGAGCCAATAATTATTTTCCTAAACTCCATTAATTAATTTAAAAGCATCTAAATTCAGCATATAACTTAATTTATTCTCTTTTACAAGGAGGATGCTTTGTTTTCATTTTTTAATATGACAATTAATCTTATGCATATATAATCATCTTGTAGTGGTTCTTATATAGGAGCTAAATCATCAAAATACTCAAGTTATGATGTAGTAGAAATCAAACACATTTATACAATTAACCAAAGCATGAGTCTTTCCATCAATTCAATCACCCATCTTAGCCAGAGATTTTACGATAGCTACTAGGCTATCAACTAAAGCTCTAGGTGATCGACTATTGATGATTATCCCTTCCGTAAATGCATGCCTATATGAAGGTATCTATCCATGTTACCTTTGAGTACCTTAATCATCATTTTCCCTGATCTTTGGTACCCTCGCTCTGGTGGTTAACTCTGCCTGTTCCACCTACAAGTGTACCTGATCCTACACACTTGGAAATATGTTAGCAATAACATGCCCTCATAAATCAACTAAACATCACATAGTTGGTTCAATTTTTCAAACTAAGTATCACCACATCTTCGGTTAATACATTGTTTTCTTGTGCCTTAAATTCAACTAGGGAGGGTCATGACACCTCATATAACAACACCCTTGATGATGGACCATGCCCTCAGATGGGTCTCATCTCCAAATATGGTGTCGAACTGGGTGTACATAGAAATCCAACATAGTATCAATGTTAGAATATATCTTATAACATATGCACAAAAATTTTGAATAGTGGTGGTCAATATTTATCATATATACTTGTTATATTTATGATAAAAATAATAGCACAAGCATTACCAAAATAAATGGAGGATATATCGGTTACGAATCGAGCAAGACAAATAAGATAGAAGGAGTCTCATTGGAAAAAGCATTGCAAAGCTAAAAAATGGAAGATAAAATGAAGGGTTTCATTTGAAAAGTTAAAATAGCCATTGAGACTCATGGAACAGAGGTCAAAGAATATTTGGCAACAAGTGCATGTTGGAAATTGGATTTTCTTGAAGAGCATCTCCTCCCTGGTTGTTGGACTGCAAAAATTTCACCATTGTAATCCATTTGAAGCAAGGTATTCTAAAGAAGCATTCATTAAACATATTTTATTTTGGCAATATATTGGATTTTTTAATAAGTTTTATGCATGCATATGGTAGACTTATTTATTTTTTCTAATATATTGTGTTATTCCCTTAGAATATTGCATCACATTAATTTTGGGTTGTGTGAAGACTGACCGGTTTAATGTTGATTTTAGTTCAAAATATTTGTTTATGCAGATTTGGGTTGAAATTTTAGAAGTTACAGCGACTTGTTCTTTTATTTTATTTTCTCTAACCCTAGCCTTTTACATTTTTTTAATTTCATCAAATACAAAAAAATTAAAACCCCAAAAAGAAATACATCGGTTTCAAGAATTTAAAATTCCCACTTTCATGTTTACGTAAATTCACATTTGTTTTAATGAAAATTTGGAGTGTTAAACTTTGCATAGTTTTTAAATAATCATTTAATCTCATTTTACATAAAATTAAAATTTCAATCAATTTCAATTTTTTATTAAAGAATAATTGATATGATATTCCAAAGTTTTTATATTGCAAATCTAGATTCAATCACTTCATTTTTATTCTCAAGCAAATATTAACAATCGAAGATAAAATTGGATTAACAATCTAAGATAAAATTTGATTAACAATCAAAGATAAAATTTTATTAACAATCGAAGATAAAATTTGATTAACAATCGAAGATAAAATTGGCTTAATAATTGAAGATAAAATTGGCTTAACAATAAAATATAAAATTTGATTAACAATCGAAGATAAAATTTGATTAACAATTTGAGATTAAATTAATTAAAATCAAAATTTCAAAGGTTAAAATAAAAAAAATTATCAAATTTTGAAGGTTGTTAGTTGATCAATAATTTCACATTTTCATAAATTCCATGAGCAACAAAATTATTGCAAATCAAATCAATCCAAAACAATGCCCCTTGTTAATAGGCATATGTGACACTGAGGTATCCAATTAACTTTTGGTATTTCACAATTTTCACTAAGCATTACAAGCAGATTAACACATTAAACAAGACCTTAGGGAAATCACAAATGTTTCCTTGCAAGAGAGGATATCCGGGTAGAATCTTGACTATGAATATATTCTTGTGATTGGACAAAAATATCACTCAACATGACTATAGAATATTGCAATATTAAAGTGCAAGAGTACAACATCTTTGAGATCCCAAGGATAGATACACTATAATATTTAAGAATGGAAGTAGATACTCTATTCCCATAAGGTAGTCAATCTGACATGAAACTTATGGCTCTATAAAGGAAGATTAAAAGTTTGGAGCAAAGGCTAAGTAGGGAGAAATCTGAGAAAGACAACCTTAATAATGAAATTTTGGAATTGAAGTGGATCTTGGATAAATCTCCTACTAAGAAGAAATTACAAAAAAAGAAATAAAAAATATAGGAATTAGAAGAACAATTACAGCTAGAAATCGTTAAGATGGATGCCTAAAGCATTGAGTTGTAGGACATGAAATCCAAGCTATTAGGTCAAGAAGAAGCCTTGGCAATAGTACACACAAAATTGGAAGTAGAAAGAAAGAAACCTAAGGGCAAAAACGTCTCTAAAGGTATGTTGAATAGTTTCAAAGATCAATTTTGGTTAAAATCAAGAGTGTTGTAATGCAAGCTTTTTTCCTTATGCAACAAACAACCAACAAAACAAAAATTAATCCAATATGCTAGTGCAAAATTCACCAAATCCAAAGAGGAACTGATGACCAAAATAGAATAGGCAGAAGTTGCCTGACAAATACCCAAGATCAAAGAATTATACCTCTGATTGCTCATATTCTCTCAAAGGTATCTCAATTTATCTAAGTTTTAAATAGGCCAAATCATAAAAGGAAGTCAGTTGATCCTAGAAGGAGGAGAAATGCTCAATGCCCTTAAAGCAATCTATAACAAGGTGAAGGTGGTGGTCCAAGAGTTCTAAGATCTTGGATTCCTAGAATTTTCGTATGAGAACAAACACTTTCACACAAAACAGTACCTAAACCAACTTTTGGACTAGTATATAAATGACAAAAGTGAAGTTGATGCATTGCCAAAGCCTCTAATGGTAGATCAAGTCATTATATTCTTTCATAGGCTCTCCATGTTTCTGATAAAGGTTATATAATTATCACAGAGGTGCAAGGATCCCTCCTATGAGTAATACTATCAACCATAGTTGAGAAAATTGAAATGAGATCAGAATCGACTTGGAAAAAAATCAGATCAAATCGAGAATTGGCAAAAAATCAACCAAAAAATCGAAGAAAATGCAATTTTTTTTAATTTTTTTTCATGCATATCACAATGAATTAACACTACGCAAATCAAATATTAATATTGTAAGTGATACAATATTAAACTACACATGAAAATGGCAAGTTCTACAAGCATAAAGCCATAGTATTAAATTTTTAAACTACTACACACGAAAGTGACAAAACACATCTTGTATTGCTTATAATATATATCAGTATAAAATTACAAATTACAAAACGTGTCATGATTCATGACATATGTTAAGTACAATGCCTCAATAAATTTATTAGAATACCTTTGCCCTTTGACCTAGTAGAAGCTCTAGTCTCTCTTTGTTGCTTTGGTTGTGCCTCTTCTTGTGCCTTTGTTGCCATCTCCTCCACTAGGTTTTCTAAGTTTTCAAATTCATCCATGCTAAAGAGAACATCTTGTTGTTGCTCCTCCTATGCCTTTGTGATCCAATCATTAGATGGATCAACTAATTTAGGTCAAGGGCCTCGATACTTATTCCTATAATTTTCTTATGGTGGAGGTAAAGGTTGTAATGAACAAACACAAGATCATTCAACTTTTCTTGTGTAACAATAAACAATCTCTTAAAAAAAACTAAACCATAAACTCTAGTTAGTGTTAGGAGGTGAATTTAATATCCAAATCTCTAATGTTCTTCAGTAGAGAGGTGCATGGTGGTGCATTTTATAGTGATCCTTCCCTGCATGTGGTAGTTTGCAGTGTAATGAAAAATATGTGTGTACAACCATGGTGGTAGTTGGTGACTACTGGATTCCTTCAAACTTCCAAAAATTTATTTTTTGGATGTATTTTAGGGTTTTCTTTGGTGTAGTAGTAGGTAGGTAGACCTCTCTCTGAAGCTTGGAGAAAGAAAAATGAGAAATTTTTTAAAAAACACTATTTATGCCTTTTTCTCTACGTGTGCAAGCACAAACAATGATTTTTTGAAAAAACCGTGATTTTGATTTTTTGCCAATTTTTTCAAAAATATCGATTTTGATCTTATTTTGATCTGATTCTGATCTGGTTTTGATGTGATTTTGATCTGATTTTAATCTGATCTTGATTTGATTTTAATCGGATTTTGATCTGATTTTAATCAGATTTTGTCATAATAATGATTTTTCGATTCAAATCACGATTTTGATCTGATTTTTGTGACCGAGCTATCAACTATTAAAGGTTCTCCAAGAATTTGGGGTAATAAAGACTTCTTCACATAGATCATGGGATAAAATGTGCATACTTTTCTAGCTACAAAATGAGTATTCAACAAACAAACAAATGAAGCAACAAGCAGAAATATGAAGAGAAACTCTACAAGAAAACTTAGAAATAGACAACACCTAAAGTGGCCCTTGTACATAACAATTTTGAATTCCATTTTGTTTGATTTCTTTTTTTGACTCCATAGCCTAGTGCAAAAGGCTAGACATGTTCATTACTTCTACAAGCAGAAACCCCCATGCAAGGAACCAATTATATAGGTGAAATTTTCACCCAAATCCATATCCTAATAGGAAGATGAATTTGATCCAATACAAAACACTCTATATTGCTATATAAAGGGTTGTTGGATAGTTTATAATAAAGATCAAGTTGAAGAATACAATAGAATTGGTTAAGTATGAAAATATTGTTTGACATTTCACATGTTGATGTCAGCATGTGTTACAAAATTATTTGGCATTTGATGGCTAAACATCCAATAAAATTGAGCCATAATTTTGGCTAAGAAGGATGGTTATATGGACTATAATGTTTATGTTAGCAAAAAAGTGACTTAAATCTGGTGTCTGCTATATAGCAGCTCAAGCAGATTCTAACGACGTTGATGTTATCAAGGGAGAACAAAAGATCTAGCTTGGCATAAATAGCATTCAGTCCCTTGGAGCAATAAAATTGTCTAAGTGTAAGGTTCTAACATCTTACACAATAGTGGAGCCTACTGGGTACATGGACTCTCAGTGCCAAACATTTTTGAATGCATACATTAGCAAACATGTTATAAAACCTAGCCCAGTAGCATGATCAAAGCAAAATTGTCTAAGGCAAATATTGAACCTGGCATCTAATAAAATACTTCATCTTAGGTCCGAGGTGTAGACCAATTGGTTCATCCAAACCCCATAAGGGGGCGGAGGTCCAAGGTTCAAATCTCGAGCCTCATCGGACTGAACGCTTGTCTCTTTCCTTGTGCTTTCAACGGCGTAAAAGGTTTAAAATGATTGTGGCATGGTGGTTATAGGGGCAAATTGCATGAAGATCTGTGTGGTGGCTTCCAGGGCAGACAGCGTAGAATACTATGGCGGCCATAAAATCTGGACATCCTGCCCGGATTCGTGGCGGCTACCGATTCCACCATGTAAATAAAAAAAAAAAAATACTTCATCTTAGAATTGTCAGATAATTTTGAACGTTGATAACAATAAGAGAAGCTAAAATTTCTAGCAAAAATGAACCAAGAGCTCGATGCCTAGTAAAATAAGAGGGAAGGAGCTAAAAGAGACATCAAGCAAAAGCATACACCAAACTACCAACACGTGCTCCTAATAAGTAAATTTATTGTCAAATAACCCCAACAAACTCATAAGCTTGTTTGGATGACACATGTGCTATTATAGCTAAGAAGATAGTGGGGTGGCTAAGAGCATAATGAACATGTCAAGAGATCCTGCACACTAGATGAAGATAATACAGTCACCACTCCCTTAAATCAATCATAAAGCATCCACCTTAGCAACATGATGCCAAATCAATTGCAACTGAATGAGCTAAAGATATGAGCACATGCACTACAATGGCCTATCAAATATGTAATCCACTCTCTAAACTATAATGACAAATAACCAATTGTAATTGTGAAATCTATATATACTAGAATGCAAGATATTTTAATCATCGGCTCTTTGGTATTTACAATTGGCATTATTGTATTGATTGAGGCTATACGCCTTCTTGAATGAGAATTGGATTATTGTCTAGAATCTTGCTCAACTCTTTGTGCTATGCCTTATTGAGTGCTAATGATTTTTTGTTAAAGCTAGGAATGGATAATTCTATTACAATTATTTTGCATTCTATATTTCTCCCTGGATTTATTGTTATAGTTCTTGAATGATTTAGCAAATACTCAAAGTTCTTCATGTTAATTTTTCTAAATAGCATAAGATAAGTAATGTGTTCTAGTAGGCATTTAATTTAAATTCAAATTGTGAGACTCTCTGCACTACGTCTCTTGATGTTGCCAAATATGTGCCACTTTTAGCTTGTCTTTCTAACCCTTTGTATTTCTTTCTTTAGTCTGCAATCCCTCGTTTATATAGATTAGCTAGGCAAAGGAACGAGCCTTCTTTGGAGGTTGGATCAAAAACCTCTATTTTCAAGCCTTCCAATCTCTTGGACGAAGTCTTAAGGGTGCACATTAACCTCATCATCAACATAGATGGATTTTAGAACCAAGAGGTATCACATCCATTCTAGGCTCAATACTACTACCACCACCACTAAATTAACCTGCCTATTTACTATAGTTTGCACTAACAATGTTATTTCATTTTATTCAATACTAAGTAGATTGGATTGGTTTATTGAATGAATAATTTCTATGTAGCTAATAAATATTATTCATGAAAAGCTAATTTTTTTTGCTGGAAAATGAAAATCTAATATATTATTATTATTTTATAGTAATGTTTAGAAGCACTTAAAGATAATACCTTGTACTGAGATGTGTAGTAACCATGAGAATTTTGGTGTACTGTCCATCAAGAACACTCTCTAAAAAGAAGTATAATCTTTGTGCATGTAGTTCATCATATATTCTTATGTCATATTTTTATGCTTAAGATATCTATTGTAAACTACTTGTATGACAACCTAAGTAATTTACATGGATGACAAGTTTAGTAATTTTTGACAAAGAAAAATTAATGTTTATAATCGTAGGACTAGTTGCTATGCAATATTTGTTGAAAAGGTCTTAATAAAAATATTTTCAAACTAGATTTTACATAGTTTAATAGGTTTAAACCCTTTAAATATTCTCATGGGTATGGTTTGTAATATTGTTTTTATAATTTATTATACACTCAATGGGTAGTAAATGTTTAATATTTTTTATTTTTTATTGTTTATCACTCACAAGATAAACTATAATTGATATCTATTCTTAGGAGTTATGTTTTTATTATTAAGGTTTGAAAAAAAATCTAAAAATAAAGCAATATCAATGGCCTTCCCAAACACAGGGAAGTCAGTGCAATAAGAAATCAAGTGAATCCAACTATTATCATGTTGCAAGAAACAAAAACTGATGAGATTCAATCAAAAAAGTAGCAAAAAAAATCTAGAATCAAGGGGAGATGGTTTGCAAATCAATCAGAGGAGCGTCTGGAGGCCTCATGACTTTGTGGGATCCTCGGATAGTAGAAGGCACCATTATTCAGAAAGATGGTAGGGTTCTTAGTGTTTTATTTAAGGAAATAAATAGCAACAGGTCATGGATCCTTTCAAATATTTATGCCCTAACTTCAATTCAAGGGAGAGCTCTACTATGGGAGTACTTAGGCAATCTGAGTGAAATCTTCCATAATATCCCTTGGATTCTGGTCGGGGATTTTAACACTCCTCTTTACCCTTCAGACAAAATGGGTGGAAATGGACCACCTATCAGGAGCATGGATGAGTTCAATGACTTTGTGAACTCCAACATGTTGATGGATGTAAAACTTAGAGGAGTGAATTATACCTGGAGCAATCGGCGGATAGGGTGTCATCTCATTCAAGAAAGGCTTGACAGGTTTTTTCTATCAAAGGAGGCTACAACTCTGTTCGATGATTCTACCCTGCAAGCCCTTCCTAAAATTACCTCTGATCATAATACCATTTTGTTGGAGATCCCTAACTCTTTGTCCTTTAAGAAACCTTTCAGATTTCAATTTGTGGATCAAACATTCTAATTTCAGAGATAACTTAATTCAGTGGTGGCAACAGCCTATCAGGGGTAGTTAAGGAAGAGTTTGGATCATACCATTTTAAACTTGCTGGAAAATTAAAGTTTGTTAAGGAAAATCTTTGAACTTGGAACAAAGAGGTCTTTGGGAACCTCTTTGAAAATAAAAAACAAGTTGTTGAAATTTTGAAGATAATTGATCAAAGGATTCAACATGGTGATGCTGATGAAACTACTAGGCAAGAGGAACGGACAAAACTAGCAGAGTTTCATAACATTTTTGCCTGTGAGGAAATCTATTGGAGGAAAAAATCAAGGGCTCTTTGGTTGAAATATGGAGATTCAAATTCCAAGTTTTTTCACGTCACCACACTTAGAAACAGAAGCAATAACAAGATAAAAATTAAAAAAAAAAACATATGGTTCTATTACTCAAGACTTAACAGAAATCAAAAAGGAGGTAGTAACTTATTTCAATTCTATCCTTGGTCAAGAATCATAGTGCAATGATGAGGCCAAAGATATTCTCTTACGATCCATTCCTAGCATAATAAATGAGGATATAAACCTTCAGCTTCTAGCTCCCTTTTCTAATGAGGAAATTAAGGAATCTTTGTTTAGCATGGAGCCAGACAAAGCCTCGAGACTCGATGACTTTCTCCCTCGTTTCTATCAATATTTCTGGGATATCGTAAGTGAGGATGTAATTTCTACTATCAAAGAATTCCAATCAAGCAATCATATCCCAAAAGGTCTCAACTCTACTTTTATTTCTCTAATTCCTAAGAAGCAAACCCTTGAATCTATGGCTGACTTCTAGCCAATCAGTCTATGCAATGTTTCTTACAAGATCCTAACTAAAGCCATTGCAAATAGAATGAGAGATGTTCTACCCCACATCATAGATCCATGTCAGGGAATCTCTGTCTAGGGTAGGTCAATCTTGGATGGAGTTATCACAGTTCATGAAGCTCTACACTCTACTCATAAGACTAACAGGTCTATTTTTGCCCTCAAGCTTGATATGAACAAAGCTTTTGACAGGCTAAATTAGGACTTTTTGATTGTTGTCCTCCTTAAGTTTGGTTTTCACCACCAATGGGTTAATTTGATCAAAGAATGCATTTCTAAAGCATGGTTCTCGATTTTGGTTAATGGAACAACTGCTGGTTACTTTCAAAGTCGTAGAGGAATTCGACAGGGGGACCCTATCAACCCCATGTTATTCATCATTGTGGCAGAATCTTTAGGTAGAACCATAAAAAATGCTTGTAGTTCAAGGCTAATATCAGGAATCAAGGCAACATCTCTCACTAGGGTTTTTTCTCACCAACAATTCGTCGATGATACCCTTATATTGACTAAGGCGTCGGTGGTTGAGGCCAAAAGAATTAGATACATCCTGCAACTCTATGAGGACACTGATGTTCAGAAAGTTAATTTCAGTAAAAGCAATTTATATTTCTTGAACACCCCCATTCAGAGGCAAGGAAGGATTGTAGAAATTTTAGGGTGTGATATAGCAAACCTCCCCACTTCGTATCTTGGTATCCCTCTTTTCATTGGTTCTCCGAGAGAGTCAATGTGGGACAGGGTTATTGAAAGAATTCAAAAAAAAACTTGTTGGATGGAAATGTCATCTTCTATCTCAAGCAGGAAAGATGGCCCTCACTAAGGCCTCTCTTCAGAGCATTCTAGTCTATTTCCTCTCTATTTTCAAAGCCCTTATGAAGGTTTTCTAGAAATTTGAGAAACTCCACAAATAATTTTTATGGACTGGATCAGAGGAGAAAAAAAGAATACACCTTGTAGGATGGACCAAAGTGTGCAGACCTAGGGAAAATGGGGGCTTAGGTCTGAGGAGAATTGCTCATATGAATTTAGCTTTACTAGCTAAGCAGGCATGGCGCCTCATTTCTGGTGAAGAAAATGAATGGATAGCTATCATCAAATGAAATTATCTTCAAAATATGGAATTTCTAAGTGACTCAGTTCCAATCAGAGGTTCTTCTTTTTGGAAAGCAATTCTCAATTGTAAGGAAATCATCAAAAAAGGTTTAATATGGGTTTTAGGCAATGGTGAGAGGATAAATTTCTAGAATGATAGGTGGGCTAAGGATGAACCACTAACGCAATATCCTAACTTAGCCCGAATCAGATATATCATGGAAGAACTCATTGGCAGAAAAGTCTTCGATTATATGGTTGAGGACAGAGGCAGAATGAAGTGGAAATAAATAAGGATTCAGGGATTTCAAGCAAAATCAAATGATCTTTGTAATATTCTTGGGCAACAATTTATCCCCATGAGACCCAAGGAAGATCAAGTGACCTAGGCTCCTACGAAAAATGGGCAGTTCACTGTTAAATCAGCTTACAAGCTTCTGCTTGATGATGAGGATTTTGTCCTCCAAAATGACTTAGTTTGGATAAAAAATTTAATTCCAAAAATTGTAGTATTTTCATGGTTGGTTATCCAAGGAAGAATTCTAACCATTTATAATATGATGCGTAAAGGTATTTGTATCACTAATCGTTGTTATCTGTGCAGGGCTAATTGGGAGACCATTTATCACATTTTCCTTGAGTGCCTTTTTTCCTTGATTGTCCTAAGTGGGGTTTTTTAGGCCTTCAATATATCCTGGGTTAAACCAACCATCGTACTTGATTTGTTCATCCAGTGGACTTGCCCCTTTTCAAGCCAAAGACTTAGATACATGTGGAAAATTTGTCTCAATCACTAGCTTTGATAGGTGTGGTTAGAAAGGAACCATAGAGTCTTTAATGAGTCTATCCATGATCATCAAACTATCATTGCCAAGATCTTATCCTTTGCCAATGAGAATGTGAACCTTATCCCTTTTTATAGTCATAAACCTCATCTACAGGAGACCATGATTGCTCAATATTTAAGCTTAACCTTGTTATATGAGTTTGTGCCTAGGGTAGTCAACCCCAGAGCCAATGTTAAGTGGTCCCCACCTCCTACGGGTTGGTTTAAGCTTAATTTTGATGGAGCGGCTAAGGAAAATCCTGGCAGAGCAGGTGTTGGTGGTATTGTGTGAGATCATAATGGGAATATGATGCTTGCATTTTTCAAATATTTGGGAACAAGGATGAACAACGAAGCTGAAGCTAGAGCTATGTGGAGAGGCCTTCAAATGACTCAAGACTTAGAAGGCAATTTGATCGTAGAAGGAGACTCTATGCATGTTATAAATCTCCTCAATAATTGGAAAACACCTCCTTGGAGGATTAAAACAATTGTTGAAGAGGCTAGGATCCTTTTCCAGGGAAGACAGGACAGAAAATCCCAACATGTCTTTCGGGAAGCTAACAAAATTGCTGATAAGTTGGCCAATTTGGGTGTCGATGGTGACAAACTTTTCAAATGGGAACACGGTGTCCCGAGCGAAGTAGAGGAGCTTATTCAAAAAGAATTCCAAGAATGATAGTCAAATTTACCAACAGGGAAGGCACTGTAATTTTGAAGGCTAGGAGTATTCCCGCCTCTTTTTTGAAATGGACTCACAATAAAAATTATCCAAACTATCAGTCTTCGTGGATGTTGCTTGGAAATACCACAAAGACTAATGGGGATAGTCACATATCAGATAACATGGATCCTAGTCATCTTAGTAATTTTAGGTTGGTTGATAATCACAGGGTAGGAAAGAAATGGCAATATAAGACTTTGAACCAGAGCCACATGGACCACCAGATAGCCATCGCCATAAATCTAGCCAGCAGGTTCACTTCTCCAAGGCTGATTGGCCAAGACGGGATGTGGTCCCAAAGCATGTCATATACGGAAGAAAGCAATTACCAAAGAATTATTAATAGTAATTGTCAATATAGAGCTTGTGGGAGTTTTTTTCAGTACTCTGCTATGTGTGTCTGCAGCTTTTTATTTCTCCACTATTTCAAGGAAGGGATCCGTGTCTGTTTCTTTTTTTGTAATTATGATGCAGGTGTGTTTTCTCGGGGTATACCCAAAATGTTGTATGGGAAGTTTCTTTTTGATAATAGGCTATGTACCTTATCGGATGTAATGGCTTTGGCGGCATGTAGATTTTACATATATAGGATCTTTAGTAAGGACATGTTCATCAACAACCTTGGGCTGATTTTTGTAAAAGGTTTTGGATCAACCTGTAAAACCCGGTATTAATGCTATAGTATCTTATATACCAAAAATAATAATTTATAAAGTTAAAATTAATTTATTTTAATTTTCAAAAATGCATGTAATAAATATTTATAACATAATATTTGATAATAATAACATTAACTTTTATATTATTTTGAGTGTGATCCAATAGTGAGCGTGAGCCAAGAGCAAATGTGAATCAAGAGTGAGGAGGAAGTATGAGTAGGGAAGCAAGAAGTAGAAAGCAAAGTGTAAACAAGGAACAAGTACCACTTCTTGTTCTAGGTCTTAGGAGAATTTAAAGGATTCATTTGAAGATATCCAAGAGCAAGTGCAAGCTAGGAGTGAGGAGGAAGTATGAGCAGGTAAGGAGGAAGTGAAAATTAAATTACGATCAAGGAACAAATGCCATTTCTTGTTTCAAATCTTAGAATAATTTAAAGGATTTATTTGAATAAAATGTAGGTAACATGGAAAGAAATTCATTTATGAAAGTCCTTACTAAAAGTATGAATGACCAAGTTGGAATTTTGGATGCCCTAGCTACCAATAAGAGGAAGAGTGAATCTATGGAAAACCCTATCTAAGTAGTAGATTCTACACCAAAAGTGATTATAAGAATGAGATGATTGAGCATGATATAATGGTTCTTAAAACTATAGGGTTAATATGTAATTTTCATGGATATTGACCAAGTTTTTTTTAGATTCAAAATTGGATCAAGTGGAAGTGGGGATTGAATTCAAATAACTCTCGATTTTTATTCCAAAAATATTTTTCCTCATTATTTTCTCCAATTCAGAAATAAGGAATAAAATAATGGATTGAGGGGTAAATATGCATTATATTTAAGGCCATGCAGTGAGAATTTTTTTGTGGACACATAAATAGTTAAAAGACTTCTGATATGGATTAGGATTTTTTGGACTTCCTTATCAACTCATCAATGAGGAAGTTTTGAATAATATTGGTGATACTCTAGATGAATTCATCCAGGATGGACCAAATCCTAAGGAGAAAATGCATGATGTATACACTCAAATATGTGTTGACATGGATATTTCAAAACCTTTACCACATTCGATTAGGATTAAATATGAATCAATAGAATGGGATCAATAAGTGGATTATGAAAATATTGCATTTTGATGTTGCAAATGTCATAAAACTAGGCACATGGAAAGAGACTACAAAGTAAAAATTATGGAGGAAGAGATAGAAATTTTTAGGCATGAGGGTAGCTTCAATTTGAAACAAGAAAATCATATCACAAGTGAAGCTAGGTCAAATCAAGAATTATATCACGATCAATAAGGTAGAGCAATATTTCAGTCTTCATAATATCCCAAGATACATGTGTTTGACAATTTCCTCTTTCAATTTTGAATCAAATGCACTACATTAGTTTTAGTGGCTTACAAAGAACAAACCTAACCTCTTGTGGCAAGACTTTGAGCAACACCTACTCACTTGCTTTGGTCCTAGTGAGTTTGAATATTTTACAAGATCCCTTACAAAACTTAGATAGACTTCAATTATTCGAGAATGATGGTTTTTGAAGCCTTACTATTAATGTAAATATCATAGGTAATTATCACAGGATCAAAATATATGATAGCCATAATATAATAAGATCAAATAATAATATAACCAAAATAATATGAGTCGATTAATATGTAAATCAAGGCTAATAATATATCAAATAGCATTCACTAATAAGCAATAATATGAATATATGAATAGACTAAATCATACATGTAAAAGCATGTAGCAAGACTTACAATATTAATTGCTCAAATATATGCAATATTTATTACTTTTTTTTCTCTTACAAATGTATTATAAAACTCTCATATAATAACAATGCTTTATATGCTCACTATGTAGACAATGTAGACAATGTAAGTGATGTAGGTGATGTAGGTGATGCTCACTATACCTCTCTATGGAGTAATATATAGCCATTGTAGGATGACTCTTTGGTTACTTGACTCTTCCTTTCCTTATGGCAAGTCTCATGACTCTTGGCTTCTCTTCTTGACACTTGCATACACATAACTCTATGTTGTATGCACACTTGGACATGACTCTTCACATAACACTTCCTAATCTAAGAACACATGTGCACACTTACATATGAGACACTTGTGCACATTTACACACATAACACTTGCACACTCATTTACATGATACTTGTGTATTTCCTACACATTATTACATTACATAAAATATTTACTCACACTCTAATCTAGGACACAACCCTAATCTAATATTTAAAAGGTTGTACCAAGGAGGTACATTAGCATGTACCAGATAATGTAATATTTTGTTACATTTCCCTGTATTACATTATTTGGTTATTGAAGACTTTAGTATTCAATATGGTCTTCTTCCTTCATCTTCAATCTATCTCCTTTAGATCAATATCTAATTCCTTAATATGAGATTCTTCTTTGTCTTTGGATTTTGATTTCTTGTTGATTTTTTTTAAATAATTTTTCTCCTTGTTTCTTCTTCTTCTTCATTTTTGCATTTTCATTTGAGATATATCCAATGATATATCTTCTAAACATTGAGTTAGTAAATCATCATAATAATATTGTCCTGATTCCAATGATTCCTTATTGAAACTAACATAAGCTTCTTTCTCTTGTTTCATCCCTTGAAAGAACTCAAAGCTAATTAATGATAAACATACCATGTAGCTTTCTTTTGAAGAGAATATAATAGTGTTTTGATCATTCCACCATTTTTTGAAGATCGTTTCATGAAGATATCTTATTAGTGTTGTAAGAATCTCTTCTTTTGCCTCTTTAAGAAATAAAGAAAACTTTTATTTTAAACCAATAGGCATTTGTCCTTTTCCATCAAAGTTATCTATTAAAATTTTGGATAAAACTTAAGAACATGAAATATTTTTTCACTATCCTCATTAAATGTATTTTTAAAAATTTCTTCCATGATATGCAATCAATGTCAAGAATATATTTCCTTTGATGTAGACTATCTTATGACTCCCTAGGTTTTAAATAAATTCAAATTTTCTAAATTTAAAAACCTATGAAGTAGAATTCTTTATATCTCCCTAATATTTAGAAACTAGAAAATATGAACTTTGCAAAAATTATTTCCTAAAATTGATGTTGAATACCTTTTGACTCTAAAATTAAATTAATTTTCAAATATTCTATAAACTTGAATTTCAATAAATCTTCAAACCAAAAACTTATAACTTCAAATAATTAAAATATTAATCTACTTATCAATCCTATATAAGCTTTTAATATCAAGACTTCAATAACTTCCTAATCTTCTAAAACCTTATTAACATTCCTTATTCGTCCATTAATAAATTCTTAAAAAACTCAAAAAGATTTATAAAATATTATAACTCCTAGTTTAATTAAATCTTATAGAAACTTTTAGAAAGAAATAAATAATATCTCCTCTTCTTTTATGCACATACAACTCAATAGACTATAGAGACCTTAGTTTTGAATCTACTTCGACCAACTCATGCCCTTTATTTATTTAGCCTACAATGAACATTATGCGTTAGGTAGGTAGACTGTTAGGATTTTCTTAACATTTCTCAAATGAACATTTTACTTCAGGACATCGTTCCACTTGGTGTTCAATCATTACTCTATCTAATAGGTGCCTTATCAAACTCTACTCCTTCTAACATTGAATTTTCCTCTTACTCCTTTCAATGGTTGCATGAGGATTTATTCTTGAATTTGATGGTTATGCTCCATTTCTCTGATGGTAAAACTTATATGTTTGGGTGAGGTGTTCCTTTCAATCGTTCTTTCCTATTGGTATTCCAATATACCAAGAGTTCTGGAGCTATGTTTGGTGAGATGTTCTGAGTTCCACTGTGAGCTATGGCTCGCTGTTCTACCTTGGTGATGTGCTTTCAATGGCTTTGAACATGCTATGTTGGCTTAGGCACTTCTCTATATTAGCATGCTTTTCATATGGATTGAGTGCTCTATTTGAATGCCTTGCTAGACTAGTTTGAGTGCTCCTTTAATTGAATGTCTCACTGAATAATCTTAGGTATTGTTATGGCTTACTGCTTAGACATTGCTTTCTCCTAAGTATTGGTTCAATTTAGGCAAACCCTTGAAATTTCTCTTATGCTTTAATATTTCTACCTTCAATATTTTAACCTTGCATTCTTGATACAGGTAGTTCTATATTCATAGGAGATGATGCACTACTTTTATTTACTTTTCAACATTCACTTGACACTTGCTTAATTATATATTGCATTGTAGTCCAATGTATTGCATTGTATTGCATCGTGTTCTCCTTTTCTTTAGAGGAAATTTCCTTTCTTCTATATTAGCACTCATTGATTTAATATTTCCTTCTCATAGACAAGGAATCTTGGCCTCTCTTTCTTCCTTTAGTAGTTTGTTGTGTACCTATGTTCTGCATAAAAGCTTTTCATTCAACTTTACAAAATATATTATCTTTTCTCTTGGCTTATAAGAGCCTTCCTTTAATGGTTGCTTTCATAGACTACTATTTGACCTCTCTTTCCTTCTACTATAGATGGCCATGTAGAGATGGCTTCTACTTATATTATGAGCCTTCTTCTTTTATCATAGGCTCCTTATTTCTTAGACCTATTTTCTTTAAGGGTCTCTTCCTTGACCTCTTGGGTCTATCTTGGTTTCTTGAACCAATATCACTGAAACTTATTTTATCAAGGCCTTTTTATTCAAGACCTCTATCCACTATATCAATATCAATGTTCAAGTCTATCTCAAAGACCTGAATCAATAATCCTACAACTTAAATCAATCCCTACTTGATGAAATATTTTTGCCTTCTCTCACACTTGAATATGAAAGTATTATCTATTTATTGTAGGAAGCTTCTCACTTCTCTGAATATCAATATTTACTACAAAAATGTCTTAGGTTGATCCTAAGAACTCCAATAATGATTCTCCTCCTTACTAGAGAATCCAATAATGTCAAGGTGACTATAAACTTCCCTGATGCTCCAAACAAGATATCTTGATTGTACCAACTTCTTCAACTTTATTTTGAGTGTTGATAGAAATAATTTTTTAAGAATTTATCTATGTCCCTGAAATATCCTTATCAATGTCAAGATGGCTCTTTCTTGAATGACTAGCTTTCTCCTGAGTTGAATCTGCCTCAATCTTCAAATAATGTTAGGGTTGGTTATTTCCTTGAATGACCACATAGAGCTAGGGTGTAGTATTCCTAGATGTAATTTTATTTGGAAGCTCTGGAAATTATTACCAAAGTCTCAAAACCCAACTTGCACAAATCGTACAACTTGTACGGTCTCCATCGTACACTATGTCAATTTGCCAAAATAGCTTGTACGGTCACCAAATCATATATTTGTACGATATAAATCATACAAAACTACACCTTGTATGATTTTGTACTCATCCAATCCACTGGAATAGGTTTTGCAAGTTAAATCGATCATTTTTGTAATCGATTTCTCCAAACTAGCAATATTTCCTTATTTGGCAGGTTTTGGGTTGCAGCTTTATTACCAAATCGGGTAAACAAACAGTTTGTACGATTTGGTACAACACTTGTATAGTTTGTACGAACCCTTGCTGCAACTAATACTCAGATCTATCAGCCTACACAACCAATCCTTCCAAGACAAGTTTTGGGATGTTTCTATATGACAATTCCTCCAATTCTTCCTAACATGCAAACCCTAATTCACTAGCAATGAATTGTAATCATCATAGGCAATTCCAAAAATAATACAACTACCTAGAAATGTCTTTTTACAACCATAATTCATCATGTAATCAATTCCTATATTCACACCAAGTCTGTAGGATGACCAGAATCATTCACAATGCAATTCCATCCATTAACATGACAAGTTATGCATCCAAACATTAACTACTCAACCTACAACAACCAGAACGTATAGTGGAATTCATAAGGATAAGAAAATAAGGAGAATTGTTGTCATATTCAGATTATGAGTATTCCTATACATATATCTGCCATCATTAATCACAATCTCAATAGTGAACAATATACAATTCTACTAGGAACAATCAATACTTTCATGAATGAATCAACTTATCAATGAACAACTTCAACTATGAACGAGCATGAATGAACAACCAAAAAATGAATGGGGGGCTATATAATGCATGCCCAAACCATTCCAAAGTAGTTTCTGAGACATCGCATTACTTACAACTGCCATCCCAAATTAACTCAAAAACAATTCTTTACAAGGTTTTACTAATGTCTAATTTGATTTTTATCAAATTAACCCCAAATGTACATTTCACCTAATTTCATTGACATTTCACATCATACATTTGCAACCTTGTACGTTTTACTCATGCTTGTACATTTTGACACTTGTACATTAATATTCAAAAATGAGAAAAACTAAACAAAACTGTGCAAATCCAAGGATCATTTCTTCTTCTTCTAGGAGGTGGATTTGCTACCTACATCTGCCCTCCCCTTTAAATCAGGTGGTGTCCTCACCGACTCAGTCTTCTTAGTTTTGGTTGATGAACCTTTGTGGTACTCATCAAGATGCCACAGCAAGGTGGTATGCTCATCCTTCAATCAAGTTGCATATTGACTAACTTCCAAGGCTTTTAACCCATACTCATTAGCCTTCTCTTCTGCAGTAGCTAGAAGTGCACCTAGCTCCTTCTCATGCTCGGATGCTCCCTTGCGTAGCTTCTCCATCAACAGGGCTTCTGTTCTGGCTGCTATGGCTAATTCCTCATTCTTCTCTGTAATCACCTGTAGATTCTGATGAATGTCGACTTCATAAGCCACCATGCTCTCATCCTTAGCCTTAAGTTGAGCCTTATGATCCATGATGATTTCATTATAGTGCATGGTATCTTTTGCCATATCCTCAACCTTATAATATTTTTCTTGTAGTTGTTCCTCTACTACCTTCAACTAATTTGCCTGTTTGGCCAACTATTCATTTTGTGCTGCTAGTTGAGCTTCCAATTGCTTCGTGCACTCTTCTACCTGCTGGATCACAAGTTGTTTTTCTTCCTCTTGTGAGCGTAGCTTATCCTCATAAGCCTACTTGATGTTAGCCCACTCTATTTCTACCTTCTTCAATATTTCCTTGACCTCTATTTTGTTGTGTGTTAATTCTTCCTCCATCGCAACCATCTCCTTTCGAGTAGCTTCTACTTCTTCCCATTGTGCTTCCTTGGCTTGATAAATCTGTTCAAGTCCCAAGCTGAGCCACTCGATCTAGTATGTCAAGAAATTCAATTTCCTCAGAGTGAAGGCCAATTTTGAAGGTACTCTTCAAAATTTTATACCCACTATATTCAAAGGACAAGTCTGATAGGTTGCCTTATCCAAGTATATGCGTGGAAATGCATGGTAATTGGTCTTCACTCCCTCTAGTAAATCCTATCTCCCAAGCATCATGGTTACATCTCCCCCAGGGAACAACCATGGATGTTGTGCATGGATGTGTGCTATCTACCTCATGTGATCCTCATTGCACACCCACTCCATGATATTTTCTAATTTAGTGAAGGTTTTCTCCCTCCACTATTTCAACTACCCAACACCACCAATACAAAACTACAATCTGGCACTGGCAAATATTTCACTAGCCTATCAAAAGAAGTGCTCCACCTGCTCATCAGTATTTTCACCTTCATCCCCTAAAATACCAAAGCGAGGTACTTCCACTAAAAATCTTGTATGAAGCTCTATAGTATTATCCTATGGTGGGGTCTATCCTTCTTCTTCTTCTACCTGTGGATTTGAACTTCCTCCAACTTCCTTGATCATACTGGTTACTTTCTCTTCTTGTAGCGGAATATGTGCTACTATCTTACTTGTCTCTCCTTCTTCCGGTGATTTTATCTCCTCAACATTAATGATTTCCTTTTGATACTGTTGCTCTTTCATTGATACTTGGACTTCCTCTTGTGGATTAGGTAAGTCCTCTTGTTGCATTTTTGTCAACCCTTCCTCTTGTGGGTTTGATTGCACTCCCCTTAGGGTTGCAACTATCTGGTCAAGAGCAAATTCTTCCCATGGTGTTTGTGTACTTATCTGCTCCCATTGGCTATTACCACCTCTCATCACAATATTTATCTTCTTTTTTCCCTTGTAGGTTCCTCAAGTGGAACCTCCATCATGGATTTTTATTTTAGAGCTGGTGGTACCATTGTCTTTCCAGCCAAATATCTGGATGAATCCAAAAAATTAAAATCAGAGGTCTAGAGCAATTGTAGAGATCCCATTTCTCTTCCCACTTCTCCCAGACCTGGTATATTGAAATTTAGTAAATCCAACCCTTCTAAGTCTAGAGTACCCTTCCTCTAGTACTGGCTCGGATTGCTCTTTCTGCATGGGCTTCTTCTATTTCTCCCATTACCTACATGTTTGAATCCTTATAGGACTGGTTTGTTGTTCTACCCTCTCCTCCTCTTCAAAAGAGATAGGTTGCTCTCACAGATTGTTGGACCTATGCCTACTATTCCAAGGTAGGTTCCAACTATCTTCTTCTCTTCCTCCTTGGATGAACATCTTCATCAGATGCAATCTCAGCCTCTTCCTGCATCAGAGGTATTGGCTACTTTGTGCTCTTCTTGGCCTTTGATTTCTCTAGAGTTACCTTCGATAGGGGCACAATATTTTCCCATCATAGTATGGTAGGCTGATCTGATGATAATTCCCATGGTTGGGTCCTACAAGGAAAGGGAATACCCATTCTAGATATTGTATCTAATAAAAGTGCAATGGCATGAAAGGTCATTGTGAATGTCTTCCTCCTAATTATTAGTGACTGCTACATCCATTCTTGTAGATATGTTCCCCAATCATACTTCACACCATTGTAAACACCTTCCACATATTGTGCCATCCAGATTGGTATTTTTAAAGCTCATGATTCTCTAGATAGATGGGCCATGACAACATTCATTGTGCATGCCAACTCATTAGTCTTCAACTAGCTCTATTTAATTCCATGGGTTCCAACACCAAAAATCTTGGCTACCACAGGTGACTTCATAGATGTGAGTGTTGTAATCAACCTATGAGCCTCAATTAGATCTACTATCTTCTTCAAAATTGGAGCTCCATTCCTAGGCAATCTGAATGTTCATTTAAATACCTCTACCAAAAACTCCACTTTGACATACCTATTACCCACTCTCACAATAGTGTGGTTCTTAGTGGGTACATAATACTGGAGAATTTATAGCAAGTATTCATTGAAGAATACTTTATCTTGTGATGGGATTTGCGCTATAGTACTCACTCTGGCCTTCCACACATTTCTTGCAAAATTCTATTTTTGGCTGCCCAAAAGTGATATCCTTGATATCCACTTGCTCCTCCTTTGTTTCACTAGGTAGTTCTTCCTGTTCTTCCAGAGTCTTCTCTCGATGAACTTCACTATGAAGTTCCCTTCTATGTGCCCTAGGTGGCTCCATATCCTCCCTTATATATTTTAGTGATGCACCTCCTCTACCACCATGCCAATATCTTTGACCCCTCCATGGCCTACATCCTCTCCCTCTCCAAGGATGATTACCATACCTCTCATGTGACTGAAATCGATGTCCTTGGTCTTGAATGGGGTAAACTGAGGGAGATCTCCTGGGTCATGATTCTCTCTAGTGTAGTGGTCCTAGTGATATTTCTACCCTAGATGCTATAATACAATCAGAATGATATCATTATTCTTGCATGGAGCTCATACTTCTATCATCAGTAAGTGGAAACCTCGTTCACACACTTTTTGGTCAATTTGGTAATTCATGACAACTCTGCACAAAATCACTCCAAAATTCCATATGACTACTTCCAAAATGTACAAGGACTATCACGATCGTACAAGACCTCAAAAAATCATATATGTACATTTTTAAATCATACAACCCTTGCCAGATCGTACAACTCCATCCAGATTTGTTCAATTGCACTCGATTTCGTACAAATGCAACAAATCGTACAACTGGGATTTCAAATCATACAATATCAATTTGAAATCATACCAACTACTACCAAATCATACATGGGTGCCTCCCTTCTCAAAATCTATACAACTATAAAAACATTTTATACAATCTCTTCAAAATTGCACAAATCGGGTCTTCGAGAGCCTGGTAATCGTACAATCTGCTTCAAAATCATACAATCACGCCTCCAAATCATACATACAACCCTAAAAAATATCACTTGGCAAAAAACCCTCATTTTTGTCAAATTGGTATGATTTTTGTGAAACCCATTTGCCGAAAGCATGCAATCTCCCTTTTTGGTGCAATTTCGGTGCAATTTATGCAATTTTTCCTTCACTTGGTGCAATCTTCCTCCAAAATGAATTTTTCTAGTAGTATGGTAGTATTGTACGATCATATTCTCCTACTTGTTCACACATGCAGACTTAGAAAAATATTTTCATGCTTTTATGGCTGATTTTTGTACTAGGGTTTGTTATTTTTGCCTCCTTGCAATTCCACACTTCCCTATTTTTAGAAAAATCAAACCCTAGCCCTACTTTTTCTGCAATAAGGGTTTCCTTGGGCACTTTATTTCCTCAAACCCTCATTCTTACAATAGATTTTCTCCACCTGCAACACGATTTCTAAAAACTTAGCTTTTTCGGAGTAAAACCCTAATTCTGGCAGCTTTTTCTCCAATCGGGTTGCTTTTTTGAAAACAAAAATTCTTGTGGTGCAAATTTAAAATGGGTCATGAAAATTGTAGTAATGTGGTGAATTTCAACCACCCATATGGAAAATTATCTTCAGTTGCACCCTTTTTGCCTCCAAATTCTCCAAATTCCAGTGTTGCATGTGTACGATCTGCAAGTGGGGAAAGAAAACTCTGCATGGTGCCTTGCTTTATATAATTTTGAAACCCTAACATCTTAATGCATGAAATTCTGCCACCTTAGCCTCCTTTGCATGTGATTTTTTCCTTTTGTATGGATGATTGACAACTCGTCACCCTTGTGCATGCGATTTTATCCTTTTCTTATTTTTGTCCTTTCTTTTTGTCCTTTTCTTTACCTTTTTATTTTCTTTTTCTTTTCTTTTTTTTATTTTTTTCTAGAGGGGGCTGCCATTTCTGGTTTTCAACCACCCTCCATCTTAATTGTATCCCAAGGGATTTTCACAATTAAGATACTTTTCTCTTTTTCTATTTTTTTCTCAGAAGGGGCCACCATTTCTAGTTTTCAACCACCTTCCGTCTTAATTGCATCCCAAAGGATTTTCACAATTAAGATAATTTTCTTTTTTCTCATTAATATCCTGACACTTACCATCATGGGAATCATATAGTGACATTCACTTGCATGATCCCTTCTGTTGACTCATCAGTTGGGTTGCCCACTTCTACATTATGAGTAATCGCATCATTGGGTGCCAACCGACCATTTTTTTGATCTCTTTCTCTTTGATTTCCATGTGTACAATTTGGAATCATGCAATTACAATTTGCAGGACTTCCTCTTGGTAATCCTTCATTCTATCATTCTGGTGATTGATCACGAGGAAGGGGTGCTCTTACTTGTCTACTATCATTTGAGCGACTCCTCTGCCTATCTCCTCATATCAATTCAGCTTCCAAGCTTGGTGAACAAGTCCTTTGTAGTCCTTGACTCCTTTCATCGATGAAGTGTACTCTTCCCCTACCGATAAGTCCTCTTCCTTGCATATGTCTTCCATGATCTAATCCTCTTGACATAAGACCTCTTCAAATATTAAATGGAACTTCCCTCTCCTGGGGCAATCCTCTTCCAGTTTCAACTCTTCTTGGTCCTTATCAGATCAATGGAGGTCATCCTCATGGTTGTCTTCCTCTGAGGTTTGGTACAATCCCTCTCAACCAGGGGATACCTTGTAGGTTCCTTGTCCAATTCAAATAGGCCAATGGTGTGTCTCTCAACCATCTAGGAGTAGGGGGTCGAATCCTCCCTCGTCCTCTACCTCCTCTAGGTGGAATATCTCCTCTACCCCTTCCAGTATTCAGTGGGCATACTCCTCCTCTATGGCCTCACTACTGTCTTGGGGGTTCTTGTTGGTTCCTTTCTAGGGTTATATCCACCAATTCTATGTTGGCCAAGTGACCTTCATTTCTTTGTGTTCTAGGTGACAACTATTGTAGTGCTTGCATTTGATAGTCTACATATACTAATCAATGTGTCCATCACCTTTCCTCCTAGCGTCATTGTGGAGACACGTTTGCCAAAGTTTCCCTATATGGTTTCAAAAAATTAGACTTAGAACTAGAATCATTACGATCATCATCCCTTTGTTCTGACCAATTTTCTAGTAAGTTCATTAACCTTTGAAGTCTTTGCACTTCTCTCCTTTGTTGCCTCAACTACCGATAGGCTATTGCGTAGGTCTTAAGGTCAGGCCGAGCATGAGGTACCTATATTTTCCTTAAGAAGTCATCATCATCGCTATCGAAACTCTCATCTCTTACTAGCCAAGGCAACTCTCCATCACTAGATTCGCTTGAATCCTCGTGTATATTACCTTGTGGTCTAGGTGTTGTAATGTCTTCTTCAATGTCTCACCAAGTTATCTCCTCATTTTTTTCTGCATTGGGCATCCCATGAGGTGCTATTTGTGAGTTTTCTCCCCTACTAGTACTTGCACCATCATGGCGTGAACTACTCACTTGTGGTGTCGTCTCATGTTATTTTCCTTTGCCTTCTAATTCCTGTGACCTCACTACCCTTTGTTCATCCATCATTTGCATCATCTCATCCAAGTCTTGGATAGTTTGTTCATAGAGTCTTGTAGTGTGACCTTGCAATGTTTCATACTCCTCTTGTAACTATTGGATCTGGTGTCGCATCCTTTGCTGCAATAGTCTAATCTGAGCTAATAAAGAAAATTTGGTGAGCTCTTCCTCCGTAGTGTCACCTCCTATCCCTTTTAGAGCTTCCATATCAAAATTATCCATCCTGTTTGCATATCAGACCATTAGTCATATTCTTCATCAATATTCTAATGGTTGGGGTAATTCTCTATACTCCAACTATGGATACACCATTCCTTGTTCTTTTGGATTCCTTCTCTCACTTGGAGGAATCCCTTCTTCATCTTCTTCCTCAATCCTTTTAGTCCCATCTATGAACCTTACGTGTACTCATATTCTTCTTCTCTCATAGGGTTGAGGTACCAACTCTTGTTTTGATAATTGGTCTTGCCTCCTCCCCTTCTATGAATAGGCATATGAGTCCCATGTCAAGGTCCTCCCATGGTGGGCCTTAAATTTTTCTTTGTTGTTCATCAGATTGAGCTTGTTGTCTTCATTCAAATTCTTCTAAAGAGATAAACATATATCGTTCTTTATATGGATTCAAATTCAAACTATTTATAGTGTCTTCAAGTTCTGCATTTTAAATGCCCTATTGTCCCTCACTTATACAACTTGAAAGGGACCAAGCCACAAGGTTTTTAACTTACCTGGATTGATTTCTCATTTCCCATTAAACTTTAGAACTATATCATCTTCATTGAGTTCTAACTTTCAAAGGTGCTTGTCATGCCACAAGTGTCAAGAAAGCAAAGATATGAAATATCAAAGGATAATTTGAAACATTAAGAATGAATGATGAGGAAAATATTAGTGCTTATTTAATTTGAATTGATGAAGTTGTTAATGATATGCAAGGACTTGGAATGAATATTGATGAATCAGATGTTTGTGATAAAGTCTTAAGAACTCTTCTAAAAATATTCAGTGAACAGGTTTCTGCTATAGAAGTGTCAATGGATGGTGATTCGTTGAGAAGAGATAAGTTTCTCGGTATGCTTACAACTTTTGAGATAAGAACAAAAGATCCTATTCCCCAGAAGGAAGCAGCATGCAAAGCAATCAAGAAAATAAAGGGTAAGAATTTAGAATCAAACAGTGATTCATCCAGTGATGAAGAAGCTAATTATGGTAAAAGAGATAAAGATTCAAGAAAATCCAAAGATCTAAGATTTGTTAAGTGTTTCAATTGTGGAAATTTTGGACATTTTGCAATAGATTACCAAGAACCAAAGAACAACAATGGTGAAGAAAAATAGGATCATAGGTATAGGGAATTAGAAATATATAGGCAAGATAAGCACCAAAATAAAAGCGAGAATGGAAAGAGTAGACAAGAAAAGAAGTTATTTCAAAGACAAAAGAGAAGCTACTATGCGGATAATGCAAGTAAGTACTAAAGTGATAGTGATGCTAGTTTTTCAGACAATGATAGAGATGAAATCCTATTTATGATTGAATAAAAAGAGTAAGTTAAGAAAAAGACTTTAGTTATTCTCAATTTTTTTATGTGGTAACTTTGGACATCTTGAAGATGATTGTACAAGGGATGGTTATAGTTTCAGTGATGATGAATATGAAGATACACTTGAAGGACCAGATGAAAATCTTCTAATGGCTTTAGAAGAAGAAGTAAGTAATTCTATAGAAGATAAGCCAAAATAAAATAAATATGTGGACAAAGGTAAGAAAATAGAGGAATATTTAGAAAAGGATGGTTATGATCTCAAGGGAGAACTTATCTATGTTCTTGACATGATAAAGAAGGTAAGAAAGCAAAACTCTAAACTTGAGTTTCAGTTTCAAGAATGTGATGAAGAGAGAAGATTGCTCATAGAGGATTTAGAAAAAACAAAGGCTAAGACAAAGAGGTTCAAAGATAAGTTAGAAGCAAAGATCTTGGAATGTGAGAAGTTAGCACGAGAAGTAGCTCTACTAAAAGAATATTTAGAGGACTCCAAGATCAATATGAAAGGGTTTAAAAAAGCTCAAAGAACTTGGATAAGTTCATCAAGACACAAAAGACTACATCAAGCAAGATAGGTCTTGGATTTGAACAAGTTCAAAATAAATGGGAAGGAGAGTCAACTTCAAGTTTTGAAGGAGAAGAAACTTCATATGAAGATACTTCAGAAGAAGGCAGTGTAAAAGAAAGTGAGACATCTAAGGATGAGTTGGACAATAGAGAGTTCAACAAAAATAGGAACAATGCAAAAAGAAGATAAAAATGGAACAACAATCATAATAGGAGACCAATGAGGTCAAGACAAGGAAACTTAAATGGAAGATGCTTTTCATATCACAAGTTTGGGCACATGGCTTCACAATGCAGGACATATGTAAGATATGAATATGGGAACAGACAGGTTTTTCATGGGTATTGCTACTCATGTAATCAGTTTGATCACAAGGCAATGAGTTGCAAAATTCATGACAGAAGAGGATATGGCTTCACTAGGATAAATCCTAAGAAATTTACACCCCCAAGGAATAATAACATTAAGTGTTATAAGTGCAACAATGATGGTCATACAACAAAGTGGTGTAGAGCAGATATTCTAGAAACAGGTATGAACAGGAACATGAACAGGAATATGAATATGAACAAGAACAGGAATAGGAATATGGACATGAACAGGAACAGGAATAGGAACATGGATATGAACAGGAACAAGAATAGGAACAGGAATGTTGACATGGACAGGAACATGGACATGGATAGAAACAGTCAGAGGAATTAGTAAATTTAGATAAGAAGAAAAGAGGATAAAGGTAAAGAATAGTGCTTTCTGGGAGTATAAATACTCCCACCCCGAAATCAACCACCTCAATAGAATGTGGAGGAGGGGCTAAGATAAGAGGCTCATTCTTGGCCCCGAGCCCCAAAGATGACCCTTTGCCATTGATGTCAAAGGGTGAGAGATTTGAGTAAGGGGGAGAGATTTGGTATTTGAGAGAGCATTGAGCCAGGGGGAGCAGTGTCCCAAGGAAGCAAAACAAAGGAAAGGTCAAGTTTTCAGTTAAAATAATTTGGGTTACCATCAATGACAAAGGGGAATATTTTTGGACATTTTGAGCTCAGTTAGTTGTCATTGATGTCAAGGTGAAAAAGTCGTCATTGATGCCAAAGTGAACAAATGGAGCCATCATCAACACCATGGAGCACACCATTATTAACACCAGGAACAATGCGAAGAGTTGAAGAACAAGTTGTCAAAATAATGTTTTATGAAGGTTTAATTAAACCCATGGTGGTAGAATATTTTAAATAAAATCAGTGGAGTACAAGTTGTAGGTTTAAATTTACCCCATGGAAGACTTTAATTTTATTAAAGTCAAAGGTTTTAAAATATAATTTATAAAATTTAAATTCTATTGGAATTTAAATAATTTATAAATTATATAAAGGTTTAGCTAGCGCCGACGTCATCAAAAATTAAGGAGCACCGACGTCTAAATTTGAATGGTGGTTTTGTGTATAAATTAATGCCCAAAGGGGCATTCGAAACTTACCCCTCGATGAATTAATTCCCATGTGAAAAGGTTGAAGGTATTTCGTGCATCATGAACATTAAGGAATAAGACAAAGAGCTTTGTCTTATTAGTGCCAGGGAAGAAGAAAAAAAGAGGACAGCGTATGGTTTGAGCCACATAGGATACGGTGGTCCATTGGTAGCGCACACTTTGTGAAGGAGTTGGGAAAGGAAGAACCCATGTTCGATTCTCGTGGACGTGCCAAAGGAAGGCTTTTTATTTTATGTTTTATTTGAGTGCCAGGTGGTGAAGAAGGAGCATGAAGTGCTTGTTGGTTTTCAAACGTGCGTCTAGCGCACACAGTGGTCAAGCCCGCGAAAAGAGCGTTTGCGGAGGCAGAGATTGTGGGGTCGAATCCCACTAGTGGCAAAGGTAATTTTTTGATTAAAATTTATATTGCCTAAGGTTTTCTTAAAGGGTCATTTAGAGTTATAAGGGTTTGTGAAGATTTATTTTTAATTAAATTGCATTTGGAGTTATAAGGGTTTGTGAAGGATTATTTTTATTGGAAATTGATTTGTGCTATTTGGAGTTAAAAGGGTTTTTGAAAGATTGTTTTGTTGAGAAGGGATTTATGTTATTAAGGTTTTAAAGAAAGAGGATTTGATTTTTGCCAAAGTTCTTCTTGCAATTGAAATTGATTAAAGAGGTTTTGAGTTATTTTGATGGATGTTGAATTTATTATTAGTGGGGAGTTTATAAGGTGTTATTGGTTAAATACTTTATGTATGTTGATGGTTGTTTTTGAAAGGTGGAGTGATAAGGTGTAATTGAGTATTTATATTATTTTGTGAGAAATATTTATCATCTAACCTCTTTGAGCTTGGCATAGAAGTGTTTGTGGTTGTGGCAGATTTATGAGATCACTTCATCATCAAGAAAAAGGTATGAGCACATTCTTCCATAGTTGATTTGATTGATTGGTTTTCTAGAAAATAAGTTTGGAGTGAAAAGGACTTGATTAGGGTTTCCTTTTTGAGAGTTTTTGATTTAATGCTTCAAGGTTTTCTAGAATAAAGAGTTATTATTAAAACCTTGTTTTATAAGCATTGTTGTTGAATCCATTGGTTGTGTGAAGAACCTGAGTTAGGGTTGTGCAAAATAGCATGAGTATCATTGTTATGTGAATATTGTTTTATAAGCATTATTGTTGAAGTGAGTTGTTGTGCAAAGAACTTGAACTTGAGTTTGAAAAGAACATGAGTATCATTGTTATGTGAGATTTGTTGTTGAACATTGTTGGAAACATTTTGAGTCGATGTTTACATGCTTGGACTAGGGTTTGTGAGCAAGGGTTGTTTCTTGAGTGATTGGTTGAGTAGAGTTGGTTGAGCCTAGTCAAGTGGGTGTGTGAAGTGATTGTTCAAGTTCCATAAAACAAACTATCCTATATTCTGATTTGAGTTGAGAAAGTGTTTGAGCATTGAGTTGAAACATATTGGGTCTCTAACAATTCTCTTTATGTTTATATGAGATGGGTTAAGTTTTGTGTGAGCTTATTGAGCAGATTTAGACAAGTTCTAAGTGAGATTGTTGAGCAGATTTGGACAAGTTTTGAGTGAGCTTGTTGAGCATTTTTAGACAAGTTTTGAGTGAGCTTGTTGAGCAGGTTTGGACAATTTTTGAGTGGACTTGTTAAGAATATTTGAGCAAGTTTTGAGTGGACTTGTTGAGCAGAGTTGAGCAAGTTCTGAGTGGACGTGTTGAGTAGATTTGAGCAAGTTTTGAGTGGACTTGTTGAGCATATTTGAGCAAGTTCTGAGTGGACTTGTTGAGCAGACTTGAGCAAGTTTTGAGTGGACTTATTAAGAACAATTGAGCAAGTTCTGAGTGGACTTATGGAGCATAGTTTGGTGTATATTTGAGGATAATTTTGTGCTAGATCATAGATAAATATTGAGCAAATTTGTGCTAGATTAAAGGATTGTGTTTAGTACAAATTTGAGACAGATATTTGGAGGTGACAGAGAAGAGAGGACAGTAGTCTCCAGTGGATAGAGATCCATCAACCAGGGCAGTGAGGACAGGTCTTCTGAGTGGGGATAAGAGTCTTCAGTGGAGAGAGATCCACAAGCCGATGCAGTGAAGGTAGTAGTCTTCTAGAGGATCACTAGCCAGAGTAGAGGAGAAGGAGTTCTCCTATGGATAGAGATCCATGAACTTGATTTAGGGGATCGGTATCTCCTTTGGGACAGAGGTCCATAAACATTGTAATAGGGAAGGATTCCCAAGAGATTGATTGGGAAAATTTTAGTGAAATATTTTCTCCTTGGAGTAGCCCACATCGGGTGAACCACATAAATTGTGGTGTCTCTATTGTGTATGGTGTTTTGTGCATTTCTTTTATTACTTCTGTTGATATCGCTATCTATACATTGCATAATATTGATTGGGAAAGAAAAGTAAAAGGTGATCTTATACTGTTCACCCCCCTATCAGTATAAGCTTGTGTTCTTCATTGGTCTCTCTTTCAATAGAGGAATAATGATGGTTTGTTCTTTTGGAGATAAGCTTTCTTCGAACTTGACTTTCTTTGGATTAGAATGGTCATTTTTGATGTCCACTTCAAAATTCTCCTCTATTTCCATATGTGACCCCTCCTCAAGCTGGTGAGGAGTGGGGATTAAGTGGATGTCATTTGCTAGATTTATAGGTCCAATTGAATCAAAATCAAGACCAGCATGATAGACATCATGTGTGCAGCCTGGTGCAAAATGAAACTATAGCCCAAAAATTCTTGCACTCCTTTCCTCAAGGCTGATGGATCCGCACCTTAGAGGGGAATGGGAGAATGGATGGCCTACACCTCAGAGGAGAGGTACTTGAGTTCGTACCCTCTTATGGTGATTTTTTGATGAATGGGTTGGGTTCACCAGGAAACATTTTGTGGTAGTTTTTGAGCCTAGGTTTGGGATTTGTTTTGATGTGTTTGTTTTGATCAAATCGCGCATACACCTAAGTTTGGCCAATATGCAATTAATCTAACCTATATGCAATTTTAATTCAAATGCAGACAACAAACAGTAGAAAAATAGAATGCAAAATACAGTGCAGTACTAAAAAAAATGGTTTTAAACTCTTACCTGTATCCGGATGTCTGATGAAGATTCTAATTTTTGTATGCAGTCCAGATCGTACGTAGTAGGTCGATATCATACTACGAACCTGTAGGATCGTATTACGATCTACGAGATCATATTATGAATAGGGACAGATAGATCTAATTTTGATAGACAATAACAGATTCATGTATAGGGGATATAAAATAGAAAATCTAGAGATTTACTTATGATTGCAAGCTTAACTAGGATTAAATGAATACACTTAAATAACTATAATGATATGCATTGATGAATTAATGTATTGCAATATATGAAATATGCAATTATATGAAATTAGGTGAACTCCAGGAATGCAAATGATTAAATCTAATGCTTTATGTGATAAAGAATGCTAAATGCAATGTAGATCAACTAAATAAATAGTAGAATATGCAAACCAGAGCTTGAGGTTGTCCCCAAGCCAACTATAGGTGAGATCGTAGCCTTCTGAGCATGATCGTATCCCAAACTCGCAAAATCATACTATGATCGCAATATCGTAACCTTCGATCTACAACAAAGTCCTCCGATCCTGCAAGCAAATAATGAAATAACCAGAGCTAGGATGCAAAATTATGCGAAGTTTTCTAAAGTGCAAGGAGCCAGGGGAAATTTAGAAGCAGGGGGTTTGGTTAAATAAGCTGGGAGGAGCATCCAGAATAGGGAGGAGGTTGAATTTGTTGCAACTCCTTCTAAGCTGAGCAAGACCGAATGGATCCGATCTCCTATTTTCTACGTAGTTACATAGTCGGGGTTAAAAACCGTTAAACTAAATTTATCATTTTCCAATTTTAAATTTTCTGTTTTAGGGCAAGATCGTATTACGATCTGCAATATCGTACGATGATCGTAAGACAGAAATAGTGCTACGATTTCAGAGGTCGTACTACGATTTCACTGATCGTAGTACGATCTCGTCAATGAAGCACAAATTCTATGGTAATAAATGCAAATATGATGTTTTTACAATTTTTTATGTTTTCATGCAAATGGGTCAAATTTAAGGTGCTACATTTTGCCCCCTCTTTAGCGTAGTTTCAAAAGAAAATTGCGTTAAAGAAAAGTGTGACACACTTTACGAGAAAGTAAAAATTTATTGCAATTTTTGTTAACGATTTTAAGTTTTTATGCAAGTTGTTTCGAAATATGATGTTTATGGTACCCCCTTCGAGTTTTTATACCAAAATTGACGTTTGGGTAAAAACTCAAAAATTAGGAGTAAGATGAAATAAATAAGAAAAGTAAAATGAAAAAGTAACTCATGAGGGAGTAGAGGCTAGGGGGGGGGGCTAGGGAGGAATGAGGGGTGGAATGACCTTTATGGACCTATTATAGTAGTACCTGTAGAGCAGAGACAACCTTTGCTTGCAGATATCATGGCATCGATTCGCTTTGGGTCATCTTCCCACTCTACATCTAGGGTGACTTCCTCTAGGACTGCTATGGAGACACGGGAGATGCGACCACCACCTCCACCCCCTGGTAGAGATGATGATGCATAGAGCTCTAGGGCTTCTAGGGAGTGAGCCTAGATATTTGTATATTTGTATGGTGTATTTGATTGAGTATGCCAATTTTTGAGGATTGTGGCATATCAGTCTAACTTTATTTTTGTATATGGATTTTTGAGATATATATATATATATATCTATATATATGGATATTTTGTCTCTATGTGACTTCATGTATTTTGTTTTGATTACTTTGCATTTTAATTTTGGATGGTCATGTTTTGGTGTTTATGAGATGTTATTAATCATGCTTAAATAACATAAATGAATTAAGTAAAATGATTTGATTTTGAAGATGTGTTTTTGAAAATGTGTTTTGGAGTGATGATAAATTTTGATAGATTTAGCAATAGACCTCGAAGGATGTTGTGTTGTTATGTGACTATTGGTGGAGTTCAAGACTCGCTAAGTCATGAAGCTAATCCTGTTTGTGAGGAATATTTTGATATTGCTAAAAATGGTCGTATGCTTAAGAATAATCTTAAGGCTTTTATGATGAAAAGAAGATGTTTGATGTTGTTTTGGGACAAGATGTTTGATAGATGTTGTGAAAATGTATGAATTTAAGCATGAAAATTTTGAAAGATGATTTGCGCTAAGCATAGAATTCCTAAGTGTGAAATTATATGAAATAATTACTTAGGAATTATACCATCATCACGAAAATCAAAATGAAATGTATGATGATATGAAATTATTTGTTCTTTTAAAATGCAAAGTAATGTAAGATAAATCATTATGTCACATGTTCCAAAAATATTATGTAATTTTTATGAAAATATATGAAATAATTTTGGGCATGAAAAATTAGAAAGATGACTTGCGCTAGGCATAAAATTCCTAAGTGTGAAATTTGAAGAGAAATAGTTACTTAGGAACTATACCATCATCACGAAAATCAAAATGAAATGCATGATGATTATGTTTAATTTTACAAAATTATTGTGCTATGATGATAAAATAATTTGTAAGAACTAATGCAAAGGATTGAAATTAATTATCTAACAAAATTCCAAAGAAATATTTTAACTTATTTCAAAGACAAATTCAAATTTATCTAGAACCAATGTGTGAAATGGTGAATTCATTATTTATTTTGATTGTTATGATGATACAAAATCTCTCAAGTAACAAATGTGTGTGCTTTAGTGAGGTTAATTTACCGATTTTGAGTGAGTTAATGATAAAGCGAACTTAAATGAACCAATGTGTGTGCAAGTGAAATGTTCATTTGACCATGATTTTGTGCATGCATTGGTACTGAACTACTATGTAAATCAAATTACCAAAATCTAGCTAATCCAAATGCGGACATTGGTCTATACAAAAGAAAGGTTACTAATGTGATAGACATATCACCATGTGAAAGGAATTACCCAATGTCAAGCAAGTTGGGCACAAATCACCTGTTATGGGGTTTACCTCATGGTTTTCGAATAACTGAGAAATTCCAGGGATTCAAGTTCAATACCCCCTTATTTTCTTCATATTTATAGAATAGGGATTTCTTGTCCATTTTTGAACAAGGGGATTTTATTGCTTTGGAACATTTTTCTTGTATTTTCTCTTTTTTTTTCTTTTTTTTCTTTTCTTTTTTTCTTTTCTTTTCTTTTTCTTTTTGGGATACTTGCTCAGATTAGACGTAGAGCAAGGGATTTTATTCGGGTAGGGAGGAGCTTGTCCTTTTGCCAATTTCTCAGTATTCTAGACCATGCACATGATAGGATAGCAAGGGAAATTTTTCACTTAAGGTATTAAGATTTACTATGTAGAATCACTTTGTCGAATTTTGCAACAAATCATTTTAAGATGTAAAAGTGTGTTCTTGGTTCAAAAAGTAGCAAGATCATTCTCAAAACTCAAAATTATTTAATGAAGTAATAGTGTTCTTTGGTACAAGAGAGATTTATAATCAAAACAATGAAATCAAAATTTATTAAATATGTGAATTTTAGTGCGTGGTTCAAGATAACTTGTGAATTTATCTGAAGTAAACTAAAATATAATTTGCAATCTTAGCAGATAATAGATGCAGAGATAATGATCTAATAATGCTTTGGAATATATTTTTTTTGTAGATTTTCAGATTTTGTAATTTTTTGGTTGTTTTTGATAATATATTGAAATGCATGAGAAAATTATTTACAACTATGTACAATGATGAGACTTTTTGGTTTTATGCATAATATATTTTCAGATGCATAATATTCATGGGTTCCTTGAGATATTTTCCATCCAAGGTAGCCAATCTATATGCACCTGATCCAAATTTAGCAGTGATGATAAATGGTCCAAGCCAATTTGGTTGGAATTTTCCTTTAAGATATTTTCTTGCATTAGTATTTTTCTGATTTTCTTTTAAGACTAGATCACCAATTTCAAAATATCGATTATGAACTTTCTTTGAATATGCTCTTTTAAGTTTGTCTTGATAGGCACGAAGGTGCTCTAAAGCATGAATGCATTTTTCATCTAGAAGTTCCAGCTGACTAAGTCTGCCAACATGATATTCATCTCCTACTTCAACATCTTGAAGTAAAAGAGCTAAAGAAGGAACTTCTAGCTCGAATGGAAAAACAACTTCAACGCCATAAACCAAAACAAAAGGTGAAGCGCCAGTGGGAGTACGAATACTAGTTCGATAAGCCCACAAGGTAGGATATAATTACACATGCCAGTCACGGCCTGATTTATTAACCAATATTTTAAGGATTTTAATTAGAGTTTTATTAGATGCTTCAGCTTGGCCATTACCCTGTGGATAATAGGGAGTAGACCAACGATGTTGAATTTTATATTTTTGACATAATTTTTTAACATCTTTGTTCTTAAAACAAGTTCCATTGTCTGAAATAAGATTTGATGGGATTCCAAATCTACAAATGATTTGATTAAGAATGAATTTGGAAACTTGAGCTCCCATGCAAGAAGCTAAAGGTATAGCTTCTACCCACTTCATAAAATACTCAGTTGCAGTTATTATGAATTTATGACCATCAGATGAAACATGATTTATTTTACCAATAATGTCTAGACCCCATTTAGAAAAGGGCCAAGGAGATGATATGGCTTGGAGTTCTTGAGCAGGAGCATGGACAAGGTCAGCATGCTTTTGACACTTGTCACAATGATGCACATAATCATTGGCATCCTTTTCCATGGTAGGCCAAAAATATCCTATCCTAAGGAGCTTCTTAGCAATGGCACTACCACTAAAGTGTCCTCCACAAGATCCATCATGGGCTTCACTTAAAGCTTTCTTAGACTCTTCTAGGTTAAGACATCTTAACAATATGCCCTCAAAATATCTTCTATATAAAGTATTACCAACAATTACGAAGTGAACAACTCGCTTACGTAATAGCCTACGTTGGTTTCTATCTAGCCCTTCAGGGAAGGTTCCTTTCTGGAGAAAGTTGAAGATATCTATATACCAAGGCTCAGGAGTAGTTTCATTGATTAGAAACACATCTAATGGTTCTAGACATGACTTAGCAGAAGTGGGTTCTTGGAGTCGATGAATAATGATAGTAGCATATTCGTCATCCAACTCCAAAGGCAACAGAGAAGCAACCGCAACCATAGCATCGACAACACGGTTACTAGTTCTAGGAATAGCTTCTAAAGTGACTTTTTCAAATAATGATATTAATTGAAGGACATAAGCTTTATAAGGGTGAAGTTTCTCATCTCGTGTCTGATAAACATCATTGATTTGATTTATCACAAGCTGAGAATCATCAAAAACTAATAAATATTTTATTTTTAATGCTAGGGCGGCTCGTAATCCAAGAATTAGAGCCTCATATTCAGCAGTATTATTAGTGCAAGCAAATTACAATTTGAAAGATAAAGGTATGAGGTGCTTTTGAGGAGATATTAAAATAATACCTACATCGACACCACTCATGCATCGAGCTCCATCAAAATATAAAGACCATGTTTCAGAATGATCTTCCTCTAGATTGAGGCATTCATCAGGGAACTCAATGGTGAGGGGATGAGTAGATTCTAAAGGTGCAACAACTAACTGATCAGCTATAACTTGGCCTTTTATGGATTTTTGGCTGATAAATGTGAGTTCAAACTCACTGAGAGCCAGAACCCACTTAGTTGTGCATCCTGATAAGTAAGGTCTACTCATCAAGTACCTTAATGGATCAGATTTAGCAATGACATATGTTTTTTGACTAAGCATATAATGATGCAACTTCTGTGTAGAAAACATAACTGCTAGACAAAGATTTTCTAATGGATTATATCTTGTTTCATAACTTATTAAAGTTCTACTTATATAATATGTGGCTCGTTCTTTCTTTTCATCATCGATTTGAGCCAACATAGCTCCAAGTGCAAGTTTCAAAGCAAAAATATATAAAATGAAAGGACAATCTGGTCTAGGTGGAACAAGCACTGGAGGGTTGAGAAGATATTGTTTAATGCTATCAAAAGCTTCTTGAAATTCCTGATCCCATTGAAAAGAAATATTTTTCTTGAGTAATTTAAGAAAAGGTTCTGTTCTATCTGCCAATTTATCAATGAAGCGATGAATAGCTTGTAATTTTCCTTGTAAGCTTCTTAATTCTGATATGTTTTTAGGAGGTGGCATATCATGGATAGCCTTGATATTTAAAGGATCTATCTCTATGCCTCGCATAGAAACAATAACTCCTAATAATTTCCCATATTTTACTCCAAATACACATTTAGCTGGGTTTAAATGGATAAGGTATTCTCTTAACCGATCAAATACTTTTCTTAAATCATTTATGTGATCATCCTCTTCAGTTGAGCGAGCTATGATATCATCTACATAATCATGTAGAATATCATACATCATATCATGAAATATGTATGTCATAGCTCTCTGATATGTTGCACCTACGTTCTTTAAACCAAAAGGTATTACCTTCCAACAAAATGTCCCCCAAGGGGTGATGAAAGTTGTTTTAGGTTGGTCTTCAGGAGCTATTCTAATTTGATTATATCCTGAAAAGCCATCCATAAGGGATAACATTCCACTTCCAGCTGTAAAATCAATGATTTGATCCATATTAGGAAGAGGAAAATCATCTTTAGGGCATGCAACATTTATGTCTCTAAAATCAGTACAAACTCTGATCTTAGTAGCTTCTTTCTTAGTTACTGGAACAACATTAGAAATCCAATCAACATAGTCAATGGCTTGGATAAAAATGACATCTAAGAGTTTTTGCAACTCACTTTTGACTAGTAGAGCAACCTTGGGATGCATCTTTCTAAGTTTTTATTTAACTGGTTTCGCATCCGGATGCACTACTAGATGGTGCATAACCACAGAAGGATCTAAGCCAGGCATATCTGCATATGTCCAAGCAAATACATCACTATACTCTGTGAGAAATGCAATATACTATTTTTGTTTTTCTTCACTTAATTCTGATCCAATCTTGACTATGCGAGGGTTTTCTTCCGTACCAATATTGACTTCCAAAACATTTTCCACTTCAATATTTAGATCTCTTTCAAAATTAGGTGGAGCGGGTGAAACACCCATTTCTTGTAATTCTTCCAAGGTTAACTTGGATAATTCTTCTTGAGGGGTTATAGCATCCAGATGGGCTATACGTGGTATAGATCCATCAAAATAAAACCCATTATGTAAGATTTCTTCAACAGAAATGTCATGGAAGATATCTCCTTCCAATTGTTCATCTGGTTCAACAATCATTTTTGGATAAGCTATGGATAACATATTACAAGAAAACATCCTACCCATAGGTTTAAGGTATTCTTGTTGATCTAGGTAGTCTTGATATGAGATTAAATGCTCATCATCCTCAAATGGGAATGGTTGACACTTCCTAGGAAAAAGGCCTATTCCACATCTGGCAGGCCATTCTTCTATCTCTAAGGGTTCTTTTATACCATTTTGGAAAGGTCCTAAACCTTTACCTTTATATCCTAATTTAAGCATCATAGGTTTTGATTTTTCATATTTATCATAAAAATAACACCTAGCAAATCCATCATGATCAATTATGATAGTCATGGGTCTTATTCTACCCCAATCATATCCCTTATAAATAAACGCACAACTCCCAACATGGTATATGCTTCCCATAGGTTGTGGCAAGCCCAATGTCCGAGGAGATGGTGGTAATTGAGTTAAGGCAAGAGAATCTTGCATGGAGAATTTTTCTTCTTCTGATGTTGTGAGAATTATGGATAAATCGGGTAAATATTCATCTGTAAGAGAATATGAAGTAGAAGGAGTATCTTCTATAGTTTTAGATGTTGTAAATATAAATTGTGTAGATGTATATGGAAGAGATGTTGATGTAGATGAAGAAGATGTAGGTTCAGAAGATGTGGATGTAGAACTAGATGGAGGTGTAGGTTGTGATGGCGGGTTTGAAGATAGAGGTGTTAAATATGTAGGTGATAAATATGGAGATATAATTAATGGAGGTGAATATGATGATGGTTGAGGTGAGATTTTTGCACGTTTAGAAGATGCAACTGAATTAGGGTGAGTGGCAGACAAAGCGGGGCAAAATTGAATCCCAATCGGTTCTACCAAAGCACACATGTCAAATGGTCTAGGATCACCGTGAATGGTAACCAATTGATTTTTAAATTCAAATTTAACACATTGGTGCAAGGTGGAAGGTACAACTCTCATTGCGTTGATCCAGGGATGACCTAAGAGTATGTTGTATGATGCAGGGCAATGTACAACAAACACAGTCGTATCCAAAGTTCTTGGACCAACTTGCAATGGAATTGATATAACTCCACATGTTTCTTGCATCTCATCATTAAAATCTTTGATGATCATATCAGTTCTCTTCATTTCATCACTTCTAAATCCAAATATTTGGTAGAAATCAAAAGTGCAAATATTTAGGGATGAACCATTATCAATTAGAACTCTTTTGACTGCTACATCTCCAATCAATGTTGTAATATATAAAGGATTGTCTTTATGCATACTATGAAGAGGAATATCTCTATCTCAGAAATCAATACAATCTATTTCATGAGGCATAACAGTATTTATAATAGCCTCAGGTTGTATATCTTGTGGTACCATCATTTTACTCAATGTATGCATCAATTCTTCTCTATGTATAGAAGAAGTCCTTAAAATATCCAAGAGAGAAATCCTTGTTGTAATGTTAGCAAGTTGCTCATTAATATCATAAGGAGGTTTTGGTTGTGTACTTGATGTATTATTCCCTTTTGTAGGAGCTTTTAATATGAATGGAGCTGATTTATCATTTTGATTTTGATCTTGTGTTTGAGAATTTTGTGCTTGTTGTCTAGTAATAGCTCCGATGGTACCTACAACATTATTATGTCCATAATAGATGGGCTGAGGTCTAGCATTCACTGCTTGCTCATTAGAGAGTAATTGTTGTGATGAAGGTCATGTTGTGACCCTCCTAGGAAATGGTTCTTCCGGGACCATCAAGTCTGTGATAGGAAGAATAGCCTCTGATTCATCTTCAGAGCTATTCGAATTGTTGGATGTAACATCCAAATCACTTTCTGTCTCACTCTCTGTATCATCTGGATATGGAAGTTGTATGTTATGCATGGGTCTACTTGTGACTACAGATACTGTAGTTCCAAATGGTGTTTCTAAATCTTGATTAGGTATGAAACCACTAATGGTTCCCACATACCTAGTTGGATGAGGAACATTATGATGTTCAACTTGATTTACTACTTCTTTACCATGCTTAGGTAAAGGATGTTGGAAAATGTCCAAGGTCTGATTTGCATTCTGAGTTTGATTTTGTTGTGTATTATTCTGAGCATTATTTTGAACATTCTATTTTGGTGGGAAACTTTCCATCGATATTTTGTTATTATCAATCAAATATTGTATCATATGTTTCAATATTTTGCAAGAATTGGTTGAATGTCCATCAACTCTATGGAAATTGCAATGCAAATCAGCTCTAAATCCAGCTGCAGTTGTATCTGGTTGTCGTATGTTGGGCAACTGAATTAAACCTCGTTCCAACAGTTGAGGTAAAATTGTGGTTAAAGGTTGATTTAACTTTGTAAACTCTCTTGGAGGTTTATCTAGAATTTTCAATACAAATTTGTTCATGGCTTCTGTAGTGTTGACAAGTGCGGTATTTCTACTATCAGTGACTCCATCACCTACCACTTGTTTATTCTTGTATTGATTTTTAGAAGACTTATCTTCATATTTCTTCTTAAACTGACCTCTTCTAATGAGAGCATCTTCAACTCTCCTTGCTAAATCTATAGCTTGATCAAAAGTGGTTATTGTAGTTGTAGAAAGTTCATAAGACAATTGCTCTTGCAAATTACCGATAAAAATGTCCAACATCTCATGATGAGGTAATGCAAAATGCAATTTTCCTAGAAATTGTCTCCACTTAGTCAAGAATTCAGCAAAGCTCTCATATTTGCCCTATTTCAAGTTGTATAAATCCTTAATGGTCACGTGCCTCTCTATGTAGGCACTAAATTGATGGACAAACATTTCTGTTATCTCTTCAAAGTTTCTCAAAGAATTTGTAGGCAATTGATAGTACCACTCTAATGCCATGCCTCCAAGACTTTTTGGGAACATCTTTAGCAACAACAAGTCATCATATGAGATATCATGACAAGCTATCCTAAACATATGAAGATGCTCAATAGGATCTTCAGTTCCTTTATATATCAAGAGAACAGGCATAGGGAAGTGCTTAGGGTATGGTTGGGCAACCACCATAGGATCCAAGGGTTGGCTACACATCTCTCGATAATTGTATGAGGGATGGTAGGGATCTATCTGGTCTAGGTGAGAAGCTAACTATTTAACCATAGCTTCAAGGCCATGTGGTTGTCCAACAAGTTGATTCTGTTGCATCATATTATTAGGTCTTTGAAGATAATATTGTGTTACATAAGGATTTCCAATTGAAACACTATTATGTAAATTGCTTGTAGGAATGGTGTTATAATATGGAACTGTGTTATGTTGAACCTTTTGTTGATTCTTGTTAGGATTTGGTATTTTCCTAACCTTTTGTGGTATAGAAGTCTTTTGATTTGTAGTAGAAGTTTGTAATTTCTGTTGAGGATTTGGATTTGTTGTAGGTGTTGATTGATTGATGTTTTGAGTTGGAGTTTGATTCACATTTTGAGATGGGCCAGCTTGACTATGTTTTATGTATGGCATCGGTCTTCCAGCCAATCGGAGAGCAGCTTCTAAAGCAGCCTCCGTAGAGTAATCTCCAGGGGGAAGTTGACCTTCTATTTCTATTACTTGATTGATGACTTCTATGTTATTCTTTATGAATTCGGTAAAATGTTGTGTGGATTTAAATATGAGATTACCTTCCTCATCTGTTTGAGGTTTAATATTGTATTGTCCTTCTTCTTCTTTATTTATGTCTTCCTCATCTGATTCTGAAGTTACATAATCTTCAATAATTGGTCTATCAGGATCACCCTGAGCGGGCTCTTCCTGAGGTGGTTCTTGCATAAACTCATCTTCTATTTGTTTACCATTCCTTAAAATTCTAGGTATTTTGATAGATTAGGTTTTTGCAAATATATATGTTATATATATATATATATAAATTGGGGGTATATATTTTATATATATACCTAATTAATATAATATTATTTTTGGGTTTTTGTAGTTTTAAATTGCAGAGAATGAAGAAAACATAATAGAAAATATTATAGTGTAGATATTATATCTTAATTTTCTTGAAAATTTTTATGAATATCATTAATAGGTTCCAACTCTCCAGGTGTCATATAGTGTTCTTCTTCAAATTGGAAATTTGTTTTCAAGAACTTTATGAAGTGAGCTATGGTGATACAGTCAACTTCATAATCAGGCATACAAAAGTATAGCTCATGACAATATTCACGATAGAGCACAACTCTGGGAACTCTATTAAATCTTCTTTTATCTTCCAAGACAACTTCTTGATCCTCTACACGAGACAAGAACTTGTGTACTAGTATTGCATTCTCAAGATAGTCTTCAAAAGAATATAGGCTTGGGGAAATAATGACTCTCTTATCTGCTAACCATCTCTCACAAGCTCTTCTAATATCATTATAAAAGGGTAATCTATCAGGATCCAGGATTCTAGATAGATCAAACCTTATGATTTGTTTAAGTTCAGATTTTTTGGCTTCTATGATATCTAATCTTCTATCAAGTTCATTCCAATGTTCTTGAGATGTTAAGTTAGGACTCCCAACTATTGAAGAGATTTCTTGGATTGACAATGATGTACTAACATTAATTAGAATGGCTCTTCTTCTATTGTAATCTACCATCTATGATGATATGCAATTGTGTAACTAATGACTTTGATTTTTTTGGTTTTTTGTTTTGTTTTATAAATAAGAATGGTATTTATGTGTTTCACGTCGGGTTCACCAAAGAATGTAGCCCAAAAATTCTCGCACTCCTTTCCTCAAGGCTGATGGATCCATGCCTTAGAGGGGAATGGGAGAATGGATGGCCTACACCTCAGAGGAGAGGTACTTGAGTTCGTACCCTCTTATGGTGATTTTTTGATGAATGGGTTGGGTTCACCAGGAAACATTTTGTGGTAGTTTTTGAGCCTAGGTTTGGGATTTGTTTTGATGTGTTTGTTTTGATCAAATCATGCATACACCTAAGTTTGGCCAATATGCAATTAATCTAACCTATATGTAATTTTAATTCAAATGCAGACAACAAACAGTAGAAAAATAGAATGCAAAATACAGTGCAGTACTAAAAAAATGGTTTTAAACTCTTACCTGTATCCGGATGTCTGATGAAGATTCTGATTTTTGTATGCAGTCCAGATCGTACGTAGTAGGTCGATATCGTACTACGAACCTGTAGGATCGTATTACGATCTACGAGATCGTATTACGAATAGGGACAGACAGATCCGATTTTGACAGACAACAACAGATTCATGGATAGAGGATATAAAATAGAAAATCTAGAGATTTACTTATGATTGCAAGCTTAACTAGGATTAAATGAATACACTTAAATAACTATAATGATATGCATTGATGAATTAATGTATTGCAATATATGAAATATGCAATTATATGAAATTAGGTGAACTCCAGGAATGCAAATGATTAAATCTAATGCTTTATGTGATAAAGAATGCTAAATGCAATGTAGATCAACTAAATAAATAGCAGAATATGCAAACCAGAGCTTGAGGTTGCCCCCAAGCCAACTACAGGTGAGATCGTAGCCTTCTGAGCGTGATCGTATCCCGAACTCGCAAAATCATACTACGATCGCAATATCGTAACCTTCGATCTGCAACAAAGTCCTCCGATCCTGCAAGCAAATAATGAAATAACCAGAGCTAGGATGCAAAATTATGCGAAGTTTTCTAAAGTGCAAGGAGCCAAGGGAAATTTAGAAGTAGGGGGTTTGGTTAAATAAGCTAGGAGGAGCATCCAGAATAGGGAGGAGGTTGAATTTGTTGCAACTCCTTCTAAGCTGAGCAAGACCGAATGGATCCGATCTCCTATTTTTCGTGCAGTTACACAATCGGGGTTAAAAATCGTTAAACTAAATTTGTCATTTTCCAATTTTAAATTTTTTGTTTCAGGGCAAGATCGTATTACGATCTGCAATATCGTACGATGATCGCAAGGATCGTAAGACAAAAATAGTGCTACGATTTTGGAGGTCGTACTACGATTTCGCTGATCGTAGTACGATCTCATCAATGAAGCACAAATTCTATGGTAATAAATGCAAATATGATGTTTTTACAATTTTTTATGTTTTCATGCAAATGGGTCAAATTTAAGGTGCTACATGAACGGTTGTAGCATCTCTTCATTAGGGAAGAAATCTTCAGGCTCTATGGGTGAATCAGCAATCAATAGCATCTAAATTAAGATACAATGGTTTTGAAGGATCTGCTGGTTTGTGAAGTGGAGTGGTCAAATCAATGGATATCATGTTGATAGATGGGATGAAATCTCTAGGACCACGTGAGTGACACTCTTTATTAATGATTTGCCTTCCATATCCAAGATGTGGCTCTAGGGGTATGGGGATCTCAGGATCTGAACTATGAATAGACGAGACGATGGGATCGTTAGGCTTTAGTAGCTCCCTAAATGTTAGTAGATCTAGGAATACCATGTGATAGATGAAATTTAGGTTTGGTGGTCTTCCCAAGAAGTGAAGATCAGGATCTATGGTGTGAAGTATCACCTCTCTCTCAACAAGCAAATTGACGTATTGTAAGTGATGCTCAAGGTAAGCCATCTCAGACTCATTCTCAAAATCATCATTGCTTATAAACGAACCCTCATTCCTACCCACTGGAATTGGGTGGTGATTTTTCTATTGATGCCTAAGATAGGCCATCTCAATCTCATCTTCATAATCATCGTCGCTTATGAAGAATCCACTGGCATATACTGTTGGCCCAACCATTTAGCATGCATGTCTTATGAAGGCCATCTCGATCGAATCCTCTATCTCATAGCCACTCTCATCTGAGATGTATCCACTCTCTGCATGGCCATACCAAGCGAGATTTTACACTTATTGAGGCCCATGATGGACCAATATGACTTCCTCTTCATCCTCACTTAATACATATTCATATTTCTCTCTCTCATATCCATGGGCTAGCTCGTCCTCCCACAGGATGGTTCTTGATGGGTGCACTTCAGGAGAGGAATTAGGGTGATACTCATTAGGTGGTTCGATATTGACCATAGACACCCATCCGTCACCCAAGTAGTTTATGTTAGGGGGTTGATAGGGATTCCAATCAATGTCTTCCTTGAACCCCAAGCTTAGCCTGTCTAGGACTACTACCAAAGAATCATCATGACTTTATATTTGATACCTTAGACTGCACCTATCAGTAGGCAGTTGGTACTATGACTGGAATGGAAGCCAATGCCCTTGCTCATACAGGCCTAAGCCACAACTACGCCAATGACACTGCTCAAAGTACCTTAGAGCGAACTCAGAATTTGATAAGTAATGAACATTCATGGTGAATGGTTCATCTTCATCCTCTTCAATATTAGAAGCAGTATGGGAACAATCCAAACTAGTGTAGATAAAGTTGGTTTGGTTAGGGGGAACCCCTAACATAACTACTATCCCTACTAGAAAATTTGGGACTCTTGGTCATCCCATGTCTTGCGCAGACTCAATAATAGGCTCAATAATAGGCATGAAAGTCACGTTCTGCACAAGATATTCACCTAAACTTGTGTTGGCCAAGTGAACTGTCACCTACGGTGCATATGATGTTGTTGATGAAGTAGGCAAGGCAGGTTGAGGTACCTCCTCGGTTATGTCTTGGGAATCTTCCTCCTCCATGGGATTTGGAATTTTCGTAGCTACTATAGTTGGAAGTTACTTAGGTCCTTCCTCCACTAAGGGTGCTTTTAGCTTTTGATTATCTTTTGCTTTAGATGTTGAAGGCTTTTCAGAAGCACCAGTAGTCTTAGATGCACGAGGTGGTGTTGATTTGGATGGGTCACCTCGCACTGATTTGCTATTGTTTTCTAGTTGCATGGTCAAGGATGAAGGTCTTATGTACATATGTGTTGATAGAAGGACAAAGTCTCTTGGCAAGTTGACCTGATGCATGTATTTAAATGGCTCTTCATCGAACGAAAGCACATGAAATTATCCCTCATGCACATACTTGATGCATTGGTGAAATATTGAGGGAACGTATTGCATGTCCCTTATCCAAGGATGCCCTAGGAGGATGTTATATTGCATTACCCCTTCCAACACATGACACATCACGGGGATGGTCTTCTTTCCTACCTAAATAGGTAGAACGACTATACCTACTGTGGAGCATAGTGCATCATTGAAAGCCCTTAACATGTAGGAGATAAGAACAATGTTGGACCTAGGGATCTTTAGGTGCCCTAGAGCCTTTGTCGTGATAATTTTGATCGACGAGCCCATGTTGATTAGAATATTCTTGAAGGTTATGTCATTGATTAATGCGATGATATGCAAAGGTAGGTCTGTTATGGTAGTAGGTACTACCTTGATTTTGTGATCATAGAAATGGATCACAGGCTCTTGGCACTACAACACTTGCCCCACAAAGTGTGTGAACACATTTAGGTTTAGGGCTAGAGATTGATTGATCTCAAAATCTCCATCAAAGTCTCCCTATGCCTAGGAGATTGTTGTATGAGCTCATAAATTGACAACTTGACCAGATTCATTTGTAGGTTTTATTCTAGTCTACTCTGGAAATTTACCATAGGTCATGCTAGTGGACCTGGAGGATTTTTTTGCACTCGTCTCTACCATGGTGCAGTCGATATATGAGCAGGAGTTGTTGGAGGTTGTGGTTGCCCATATAACCGACTCCTAGTTGCCACATTGACTATCTCAACCATCCCAATGCATCCCTAAGTGGGAGACTCGACCCAAACTTGGTTGACCTGATATCTAGGGGTCTCATGATTTGGCAATGGGTTCTTGAATATACCCATGTCTCTGTTATTGGGTGCTAATGGGTTGTCAACTTTTAGCTCACCCTTCTCAATCATGTTTTGCACAACATTCTTGAATCTAATACATGTTTTGATGTCATACCCCTGTATTCTATGATATGGGTAGTATTGATCTTCCCTATATCCCTTGGGCTTGGGATGATTAGGATCAATAATTTTTGCATCAAAAAATTTGATTCTCTATGCCTCGTTCAACTGATTAAATATTGATTGCATCAATTTAGATAGAGGTGTGAAATAGTAAGGTGACCAATGCTCCTTGTTTCAACCCTAGTTTTTCTTTGGGTCATAATTAGCCAGTGGGGGGTGATCCTAATAGTTTTGCAATTGTTGGTCATTGCCTTCCTTTGGCATACTTAAAATGACCTGGTTGACTTGAGCAGGCTTGGCTTACTTCTATTGATTTTTTTATGGTTGGAATTATTCCACTCCTTGTTCCAGATCTTGAGGTCTCCTTCATCAACCTTTATGTCCTCTATAAGCTTGGCTTGAGCCAAGGCTTCTTCGAATGTTCATACTATTGTAGTTGCAATAGCAACGAGATGTGTTTGACGTAGCTCTTTGTAAACATTTGGGTAAGCTCTTTAGTGGGAACAAAGAATGGTATTTTTGCCATTATTTTCCTCCATATATTCCCATAATCCATAACTAGCTCATCATCATATTGCTTTAAGTTGGCTAGGTTGAACAGGTTCACCTTCTTCTTGACATTGAAGGAGAAGCATTCAAGGAAAGCATTCACTAGTTGCTCAAAGTTGATGATGTTGTGCTTGGGCAATTGATTGAACCATTGAGTTGTTGCACCCGATAACGTCATGATGAACGTTCTTAGCATTAGGGCATCATTTTGCTCAAGCTAGAAGCACACATTCATTAAATTTATAATGTGTTCTTGTGCGTCTTCCTCTCCCTTAAACTTGTCTAGCCTAGGCATCTCAAAGTGCCTAGGGTATGTAGAACTCGATATTGAGGGGCATAGAGGTTGGTTGTGAATTTTTATCAAAGTTGGCTTCTGCCCAACTATGTCTTGCTTCTCAAGAGATTTGACTCTCTCGATGAGTATTTGGTATGCCTTCAAGAAAATAATCTCATGTTCCTAAAGGTTTACCCATGGTGGTAAGGGAGGTAATCTAGTGTTTTCTCGATTTGGACATCTATGTTCATATCCCATAACCACGAATGGATATTCAAGATATGTATGCTCCTAATCTTCCATCCCTGCCTGTTCCTCATTGAGTTGTGTATGTTCAATATCCAAGCATTGTTGATGTTTTGAGGTATGGTGAGTGGGCTCATCTCTTTGTCTAGTGTGTCTCTCATGCTGAGAATTAGTATGCCTATCATGTTGGTACTCCTCACCACCTATGTGTAAGTCAGCTAGAGCCAGCCTTTCGGCTTACTCTTCACACTCAACCTTTTCTTCTCTTAATAATTTCTCATGTAGGTGCAAGTGCCTCTTCCTTCATTCTTCTTGCTTGAGAGTTTCCACACCCTCTCGCTCAATACACAATGTTTCTTCTAACTTGCATATGCGGTCGAACCAACCTGCTACTGAAGGTTCATGCCTCTGTAACTCCGTGTGAGGATTTCTAATGGATAGGCCTCTCAGAGAGGCTCCTACTATGTTCTTGCCCTTATCCACCAGGGTGACTAATTCTATGTATTGTGTTATATGTTGTGTACCCCCATGGTCGGAAGCAGTGTATGTTTTACGGGGCCACTTTGAAGCTTCCCCTGGTTCATTGGTGTACCTAGTAGTTATGATATGCAAACTTCCTGAAGTAGAATGTGTGGTAGCAATGCTTCTTGGAGCTAGTCTCGAGAGAAATCGATCCACCTCATCAAGTTGTTTGGTTCTCCATGGTTGATCCCGTGGAGTCCCATTGGCACCAATGAGATCATAATCTAGGGGTATCCTCCCATCTATAGGGAGGCTATACGATGTCTTGGGTCTACAACTGGGCGTAGCCCTAATGTCTTACACCTCCTTGGGTTGATCTTTCCTAAGTGTATCATGTGAAGTTTGGGGCCTTGCAGCCCCTACATGCCTATGTGATGATGCAGGCCTTGATGCCTCCTCATGTCTATGTGATGATGGAGGCCTTGAGGCCTCTACATGTCTATGTGAGGAGTGATGCCTTGAGGCCTACGCATGTCTCTGTACTTATGGAGGCCTTGAGGCCTTCACATGTTTGTGTACTAAGGGAGGCCTTGAAGCCTTCACATATCTATGTGATGAGGGAGGCCTTGAAGCCTCCTCATGTCTATGTGATGAGGGAGGCCTTGAAGCCTCCTCATGTTTGTGTGATGACGAAGGCCTTGAGGCCTCCGTATGTCTACCAAGAGAAAAACCAGGATATAGATCTCTCACTAGGGTTTCTCAAGGAGTCCCCCAAGGGTTGATTTGTCACCCCTAAGACTTGCTCAACTCCATCCAACGACACTGTGGGTGGGTAGCTCAACATTAGAATGACTATGACTGTGGGGAGCATTAGTTTCCACCTCAATGTTGGACCAAGGGTGGTTGCTCCATGTGTATACCATGATGAATATAAATTCTTATGTTAATTTCAAATCACATAAGCAAATAAATCAAATGTTTATCTCATTTAAGGATTTATGTGTGTTCCCTAAGCTATTTTGTGTGTTTTGATGTGTTGTATATAAAGAAGACCTTGTGTTACGTGTTTGCATTTCATTGGATGGTATTCTTGTGTTCAAATGGATTTCACCTTATACTCGTAGCTCGACAACCTGGTGATGAAATCTAGGCCATGTAATCCAACCTATAATGTGTGGTAATGAAGTCCACACATAGTTAGGGAGCACAGGTCCTCCCGGTCCTCACCCAGTTCACCCGTAGTTAGCGATATACCTCTCCGAAGAGAGATACATACAAATTTTCCACGGGTTATGATGGATCTTGGAGCTAGTATTGGCCAATAATAATGGGTACATGAGATTTGAGGCAATGATGGAGATGAAAACCACCTTGCTAATCTCTACCAGTGGTTGGTAATGACCTCCAACTCACTAGCGTTAAAGTGATACGTGGTGTGTGGGGTTCTTTTTAGATTTTTATAATGGAAAGCTATGCATTAGAAAGCATTCATGACTATTTCCCTACATGCCTAAAAAGAACGTTTGATTTCAAAAAATGCATCTATAACTGATCTATATGAATTTAATGTAATTTCTACTTTATGATGTAACAGCCTCTAGCTGGGCCACATGCAAGCAAACTTAAACACACAAAAGCCTAGCATGTTGGAGACTAGGGTAGACCTTGAAAATAGAGGCTCGTTGTTCCTAGTAGTGCCTAGAGGAAAGCTAAAAAATTCTAAGAAGCATCAAATGCATTTTATTTTTCCATATTTTCTTATATTTCCTTAATAAAAATACGATTTAAGTTGTCATTTTCTGAAAAAAAGTTGCAGACAAAGAAATACAAAAAATCAAGGAATGCTACCAACCTCAAATCCTCGTCTGATGATGAAATGGCTGCCCCTTACTGTACTTTTTTTGTTGGCCACTATCGACCAGAGCAATTTTTGTTGGCTGCTAACTACAGGAGCGACTAAGATCTACTGGTCATTGTTGACCTGAGCAGCCAAACCTGCACATAGAAAAAACACCCAAAACATTAATAAAATGGCCGAAAACAAAAACTTCGTGGGGATCCCACCGTGATCGCCATCTATGTGACCCCAAGAAGTGCGCACCCCTACCCTACTTGCAATATTATTATATCAAATGAAAATGAAGAAGCACACAAGCACATATAATGTGAAAATAATAAGCAAAGAAATATTCTTTTATTAATGCTTCCAGATCTCGGTTACATGTACGTCCCTCTAAGGGATACTCATTTTGATACAATAGATTACAAGTGGAATAACGGTGAATATATCCCCCGCAAGGGGACGATGTGCCTTCGCAGGCCTCCCGATCTCACACACCAAACTATATGAGGGCTTATAGATGCCTCCTCCTAATTTTGTTTTGGAGAGATCTCGTGTTCTGGATACCTTGAAATGATCCTATGAACATGTATCTACGTGCATGGAAACAACAGAGCACAATAATTAGCATGAATGGTCTCTCCAGACAAGGCTTTATGTTAGCAAATATGATAAACCAAATAAGCAAGCATAATAAGAACTGAAATACAGTAAATCTAAGCCATATACACACATGAATCTCAAAAATATTGATATAAATGCTATGAAAGAACCAGATATATGCTACAACTATCTAATAGAACAAATATAATTAAGGATCTAATGCTAAGAACAAAGAAAATGATTATTTTAATCCTAGCTACCATTGCTCAGAGGCTATGACTGTGGGCCAATATCGAATAAAGCGACCACGATCCAAAAGGTTTACCTTAGATTTTATGGGTTGTGACCGTCGATCTCTTTGCTCGAATTGATGTTCAAGGGTCACCAGGTGTGTCTCGTACACTAATTGGTGGTTGGGAACAATGGATCTGAATGTTGATGCATGGATGTGGCTCATTCGGGTGGTGCTCCAATGCTCCTTAAAGAGGCATATATTGGCTCTCTATTTTGATAGGTCTCCACTGCACACAATTTGAACTTTTTTATCTATCTTTTACCTTCTTGGAAGTCTACAAATGTAGGCTTCCTAGTTTTAGATCCAAATCTAGGGCATGGCTTCCTAGGGAAGCCAAGCTCTAGATCTGCATGCCAACTAACTGCCCCAAAGGGATGGTTCAGTCTTGGATTGGCATGGAAGGGGTAGTTAGGATGAACTCTGGGAGTTCTCCAGTGAGATCCCTTTGAAATGCATGCAAACTATTGTTATTGCCCATGATTTGGGTAATACCTCATGGTAGTTCATGTTTCAGTCCTAGCCACTATCGTCGACAACGACTAGAGGTGGCTACTTTGAGGTTTAGCGACCAGGTTTGGCAGCTGCTCTGACTAATAGTGACTAAACCTGAATGGACTAGAACTACCCAATTTGAGTAGTTAGGACCACTACTTGCTCTTGGAAAGGTCCAAGATGATTCATATGGTCTCTGAATGTGTCCATATGGATAATCTCCTAAATACGATGTATTTTAGGTGTTTACACAATCATCCAAAAATACCTTAAAATTTCTTGTGGCCAATTGATCAAAGATATAGAGAATAATGTGCTAAAATATGGCTAGGGTATTACATAGCCCAAATAACATTCGATTATATGCATAGATGCCATTCTCCACAATGAATGTGATCTTCAACTTATCCCCCTCAATGATACTTATTTGATTGTATCCATAAAACCCATCCAGGAATGAATAAATTTCATGTCTTGTGACCTCTTCTAGAATTGAGTCTATGAAGAGAATAATGAAGGAATCTTTGATTGTCACTGCATTCAAACTCCTAAATCTACGTATATTTGGATATTATTCACTTCCTTATTTAGAGTGACCACAATAGGTGAAACCCATTCACTAGTAGTGACTCTAAAAATGATGCCTACCTCTAACATCTTTTCAATCTCTGCATTTACCAATGCGACATACTTAGGGTTCATCCTATACAGTATTCTTCTCATTGGTTGTGCCCCAGGCATTAGCGTGATCTTGTGGACACATACCTCTCGTGGTACCCCCTTCATGTCCTTATACATCAATGCAAATACATACTTATACTCCAAGAATATCTTAAAAGCCACTACTTTCAATACTAGATTCCAATCATCGCCACAGTGGACCATCCTAGGCTCTTCTTATGTTCCTAGATTTACATCCACTATCCGAGGTCCTTCATACTTAATGTTTGTAGGGTCTATTCCTACCTTTTCCACATTCATTGGATGCATTGGTCTCACATCAATTTCAACATCTCCCACTACATATTCTGCAAATATTTTAGGGGATGTTCATTTCTCCTCTTCTTCTTTCTTTGGTTCAGAGCTAACCTTCATCTCATCTTGTTTTTCCATGGTCTCCTCTGTATTAATATAGACGCAGGTGGGCTAAAAAACCTTGTACTACTCCATTTTTCAATGGAGAAGTCTACTATCAGATCAAACTTCATCTTCACTATAGTCATCTAGGTACAACATTCCTTCATTAGGCTCATACCCCTCTTCACCAAGAGAACTGCCTGACTCATCAGTCATGGCCACATCCTCGCGAATCATCTAGTTATTCAAATTGATCATATATTTGTGTTGTTACTTCTTGAAGGTAATATGATATTTTTTCCATTTGTTATTAACTTTGGCTATTCTTAGCCATCCTCTCCCCAACAAAGTATCGTATGTTGGCTTTTGCATGGTAATCACAATGAAATCCAAGATAAATTATTGGTCAACTATTCTAACTTATTGTGCAATCAAGACACCCTTTGTCTCTATTCCATACTGGTCATCATAATATAATCGAAAGCTAGGTATCCATAATGACGGAGCACTAATTTCTCTCCAAGTCTTCTTAGGTAACACATTAAAATTGGATCCTCCATCCACAATGACTTGTGTCAGCTTGTGTCCTAAGATATCCATATGGACTAATGTGGGTTTCTTCCTAAAATCAATCATCAATATGGTAGGGTCTATAAAGTAATTATTTTGTTCTTCTTCCTTGATTGGCTGGCTCTATACCTCCATCATATTATGAGGCTTAATGTCTTTCGCCATCACTTTATGCAACAATGGGATGGCTTCTAGTAAACTTGTCATCTTAATTTTGATAGTCGTATTCAAAACTTGTTCTACCAAAATTTGCATAACTACTCCATATTTTGATGGTTTCTTTAACTCCTTTTCTCCTGCTAGTCTCAATTATTTTGCCTTATTTGCTTCTTCCTCAAGTACCCTCTTTGCTACTTGCCATCACTTCTTTTATTTGGTAGGTTTAGGATACTTGTCTTTCTTAGCCTGATTCCTTGTCACGACTAGTACTTCTTTGATTCTTGTGTGGACTTGTTGAGCAGATTGGACAAGTTTTGTGTGGACTTGTTGAGCAGATTTGAGCAAGTTCTGTGTGGACTTGTTGAGCAGATTGGACAAGTTCTGTGTGGACTTGTTGAGAATATTGGACAAGTTCTATGTGGACTTGTTGAGTAGATTGGACAAGTTCTATGTGGACTTGTTGAGCAGATTGGACAAGTTCTTTGTGGACTTGTTGAGTAGATTTGAGCAAGTTCTATGTGGACTTGTTGAGCATATTGGACAAGTTTTGTGTGGACTTGTTGAGCAGATTGGACAAGTTATGTGTGGACTTGTTGAGCAGATTGGACAAGTTCTGTGTGGACTTGTTGAGCAGATTTGAGCAAGTTATGTGTGGACTTGTTGAGCAGATTAGACAAGTTATGTGTGGACTTGTTGAGCAGATTAGACAAGTTATGTGTGGACTTATTGAGCAAATTGGACAAGTTCTGAGTGGACTTGTTGAGCAGATTTGTGGTGCATATTTGAGGACAAATTTGTACCAGACCAGAGATAGAGAATGAGCAGATTTGTGTTAGACCGAAGGACTATGTTTAGTGTAAATTTGAGACAGAGCTTTGGAGGTGACAGAGCAGAGAGGACAAAGGTCTCCAGTGGATAGAGATCCATCAGCCAGGGTAGTGAGGACAAGAGTCTTCAGTGGAGAGAGATCCACAAGCCAGTGCAGTGGAGGCAATTATCTTCAAGAAGGATCACCATCCATAACAGAGGAAAAGGAGTTCTCCTGTGGATAGAGATCCATGAAATTGATTTAGGGTATTGGTGTCTCCTTTGGACAGAGGTCCATAAACATTGTAATAGGGAAATGATTCCCAAGAGATTGATTGAGAAAATTTTAGTGAAAGATTTTCTCCATGGAGTAGCCCACATTGGGTGAACCACGTAAATTGTGGTGTCTCTATTTGTGTGTGGTAATTTGTGCATTGCTTTGATTAATGCTATTGATATTGCTATCTTTACATTGCATAATATAGATTGGGAAATAAAAAGTAAAAAGTGGTCTTATACTATTCACGTCCCCTCTCAGTGTAAGCTTGTGTTCTTTATTTTTTTGATTGGTAAAGAGAAGTTCAAACAACTTAGATTGTGTTCCTTTCTATATGTTTTCTCTTGCTTCCCTGGATTTCACTTAATAATTTGAGGGCTTTCCTCATTTTACCTTGCTTGTATTAGGAATAGGTCTTATTATTATATTCCTCAATGTTCTTTCACAACTTTCCTTTTCATTATATTTATCCTCTCTTAGCTCTAATACGAAAGCTTTTGACTTGTCTTACTCAGTTGTTGGTATTTCCTTATTAACTATATAGGTATTGACATCTAACAATGCATTTTTTTTTAGCAAAAAACCCCTTGTGGGGCCGCCTTGGTCTGAGAGACCACGAACAGGGGGTTCTACACTGTCAAAGTCACCCGGAGTCGCACCCGACCCCTGCCTGCACCAACATTATCAATTGGATTTTGGATACCCAGTTCAGATTTTTTGGTAGGGTGTAGATTTGAACCTGGGACCTCCCTTGGAGGATTGCCCTCTCCTCTCCAACTCACCTACAACACCTGAGTACTAACAATGCATTTTCTCTACCACTTTTCTTCTCTTGAATGGTGCATGGTACTTCAAGAGAGTCTTCAAAATATGATGAGGCACATTCCTTAGGTTCGACGTGAATGTTCATCCCTAAATCGGGATCATACCGAATAGAAGGTTCCTTGTTTATATTATGATCTTGTTGTATGGTGTCCTCTATGCTTTGATTTGTTTTTTCTTTATAGGCTAAAGCCTCAAAAGAAATGGTATTTCTTCCAATATCTTTCTTTATTGGTCTCTACTATTTATTTACTTTGATCTATCTCGATGTATTTTTTTAAGTTGAAAACCATTTTCATCCATTTCCATTTGTAAGTTTCTCATATGATTTTTTACATATGTTTTTGTTGGACTCTTCTTAGGGCATGATCTCTTAATATACCCCACCTCATGACATATTCTACATCTAAAATATATGTTTTCATAATCTATGGTTTGGATCCACAACTTACCCCCATACTTAAGAATGATTGATTCTAGTAAAGGTTTACTTATATCAATCATGACCAATATTTGAGCATAAATAGCCAAGACTCCATCTTTTGTAGTTTTTGAAATCTCAAAGAATTCTCCTAGAGTGTTCCCTATTGCCTTAAAGCTATCAATTTTTCATAATTCAATGGGTAACCCATACATACTAACCCAAATTAGTACTAGGGATAGATATATGTTTTTAGATGCAAAGCCTTCATATCAACAGGTAAGTAAGAGTCCTGCTCTTTCGATAAACCAAGGACCCCCTTTTAGGATTCTATATCTCTTTCCTCTTTGGAACAAGAATTGGCTAGGAATAAACCTTTGGGAAGAAAGGATAGACTTACTCCTAAATACTTCCAACTCCTATCAATCCATTTTCTCAAGGCCAAAGCCCCTAGCCAAGACCCATTAAATTTACCAAAAATTACCCTATCTTTAAGCAACAAGGATTGCTTCTTTTTGAGGTCCTCACTAAACTCTACTACTAGGGATAATTCTAAGGATTTAGCTATAAATTGGTCATGGGAAGGAAACTATAACTCAAAATCTACTAAAATTTATCATATATCCTATAACAATTATATTATTTGAAAATAAACCTATAACAATTTGCATGCAAAATTTCTAAGATAATGAAGGGGAGAAAGAAACTTAGTTAAAAAATTCTATGCCCAGATATAGCGTATTGCTTCATTGATGCCCTAACTCGTCGTTGCTCCTCTTGTCATTTGAACCCTAGCTGACAGATATTTGTAATTTTATTTTCCATTACTTGAAAAAACATCACTATCCTTGTTTCGGATGATTGACTTCATAGGGTTGTATCTCCCTCAATACCAATCAAATTCCTTCATATGACCACTCATTTTAAAGTTTTTCAATTTTTTTTCAAATTGATCCAAGAATCATCTAAATCAAACAACCCTTCACAAAGAAATGACTCCTAAAAGATAAAACATTTTCAAGAAAAATTTACCCTAACACTACCCTAGTTTCAAATGACTGTCTTCACATGGTCATATCTCCCTCGATATAGCTTAGATTCTTTCAAATGACTACTAATTTCAAAGGTTTTCAAATTCCACACAAAATAACATAAGAATCGTCTAAATTGGACAACTCTATAAAACAATATGACTCATGAGTCATGAAAGATGATTTATTTTGGGGTAAAGGTAGTAGATCGACCAGTTTTCATTGAGTGTTTGCCAACTTGAGGTTTGCGGTTCCAATCTCGAGCCCCTCCGAGGTCCCCCTCACTTGGAGTAAAAGTTTATTGAGGTGGGGCAAGGGTATTATGGTAGCTTTCCAAATTTGAAACTGTACCCACATGAATAGATAAAATGATGAAGACGTTGCTGATTCGTAAGTATAACAAAAAAAAATGATTTATTTAAAAAAAGTTGCCCTAGCTCTACTGATTCGTTCAACTTTAAACTTATTTTTATTTTTTAATGAATTTACACAAGTTTTTATGAGGGGTCCTAGTCCCCTCATACCGAGTGGGGTTTGAACCTTGGACCTCTCAAAGAGAGGCCAATTAAACTTATTTTATTTTAATACGCAAATAAATATAATATTATGTTTGATAATATAACTTCATTATATCAAACGATGATAACTCAACCGATTAGATTTCTTAAGATTCAAGGAGGAGACTTGGGTTTGAATCTTGCCAAGTAATACATACATCGATAATATCCAAGTTGTTATAATACCCTTGTATAACCAATTAAAAAAAGATAACATAATTTTATTATTACATAAATTATTTTTTTGATTGAAGTAAATATAGGTGTTTTTTAAAAGAACCCTTGCCTTTTCTCTAATGGAGGCACAACAAGAGCCACCCTCCCTAGGATTTGGGTTGAAATCAGGTCTCCTTGATGAAAGCCCAAAAAACATATCAATTTGGTGTCCCGACATAGACTTACTACATAAATTATTTTTCAAAACAAATTGAATAATATTTTATATATCAATTATTTTTTTAAATGAATTTAAACATGTTTTTATGAAGGGTCCTGGTCCTGTGGTTTGAACCTTGGACCTCCTAAAAAGAGACCAAAACCCTTACCAATGCAGTAAACTTACAACTTTAACCTATCAATTATTTTTTATTTTTTTATTTTTATTTACATGGTTGAGGTTTGCACCTTGCAACTTTAACCTATCAATTATATTTTATTTTTATTATTTTTATTTTTTTATTTACATGGTGGAGGTTTGCACCTTGGACCTCTCAATGAGAGACCAAAACCCTGCTTGGAGAGACTAAAACCCTTACCAAGCAGTAAGCTTGCAACTTTAACCTATCAATTATTTTTTATTTACACGGTGAAATTGATAGTTGCCACGAATTCGGACACAACTTGCAACTTTAACTTATCAATTATTTTTTATTTTTATTTTTTTATTTACATGGTGGAATCGGTAGTTGTCACGAATTCGAACAGGTTGTCTAACTTTTATGGCCATCACAATATTCTGCATTGTCTACCTCGAAAGCCACCACACAATTCTTCGCGCAATCCACCCTTATAACCACCATATCACAATTATTTTAAACCTTTTATGTCGTTGAAAGCACCAGAAAGGGTCTAGCGTTCAGTTCGACGAGGTTCAAGATTTGAACCTTGGACCTTCTGCTCTTTACAGGGTTTGGTCGAACCAATTGGTCTATACCTCAAACCTCATATCAATTAATTTTAATAATGTTATCATATGACATTAATTCAATTGGTTAAATTCTTTAACTCCTAAAGAAAAGATAAAGGTTTGAATCTTGTCAAAATGACACACGTATAATTGTCAAGCTTAGTACAATATCACGTAATCATAATACATGCGAGGCCTCTTTCAATCTCATATAATTAATTTTTTTTTTTTAACAATGTTAAACTTTTTAATTTTTTTTTTTTAACAATGCTAAATTTTTTATCAATACATTATGTTCAATTAAATAATTTAATTGTATAAAAATTATAATTAAAATTATTTGGGTAGGTTTTAAATATGCCTTACAATATTCTGCGTTGTCTACCTATCCATCACACAATTTTTTGCGAAATCTACCCCTATAACCATCATATCACAATTATTTTAAACCTTTTATGTCGTTGAAAGCACCAGGAAAGGAACAAGCGTTCAGTCCGACAAGGTTCAAGATTTGAACCTTGAACCTTCGGCTCTTTATGGGGTTTGGTCGAACCAATTGGTCTATACATCAGACCTCATATCAATTAATTTTAATAATGTTATCATATGACATTAATTCTATCACAATTATTTTAAACCTTTTATGTCGTTGAAAGCATTAGGAAAGGGACAAGCGTTCAGTCCGACAAGGTTCAAGATTTGAACCTTGAACCTTCGGCTCTTTACGGGGTTTGGTCGAACCAATTGGTCTATACCTCAGACCTCATATCAATTAATTTTAATAATGTTATCATATGACATTAATTCAATTGGTTAAATTCTTTAACTCCTAAAGAAGAGATAAAGGTTTAAATCTTGTCAAAATGACACACGCATAATTGTCAAGCTTATTACAATATCACGTAATCATAATACATGCGAGGCCTCTTTCAATCTCATATAATTAATTTTAATTAATTTTTTTTTTTTTTAACAATGCTAAACTTTTTATCAATACATTATGTTCAATTAAATAATTTAATTGTATAAAAATTATAATTAAAATTATTTGGGTAAGTTTTAAATATATGATTGGAGGTTTTAAAAAAGTGAGCTTATTGCAATATGAGGTAATCATATAATTTAATTACATTATAATTAAAATTATTTGGGTAGGTTAAAATAAAAAAAGTTGGGTAACCCATACTTCTCAAAGATATTATAGATCATATAATATAATTTGATAGTTGTACTTACAAGTCTGTAGACCATGGCCTAATTAAAATCTTTCATTCATACCTTCATATGGTCGAAGGTTATAATTAATTAAATTTATTTTTTTAAATTTTTTATCCATACAACCTATTCAATCAACCTATTCAATTAAATAATTTAATTGTATAATAATTAAAATTAAAATTATTTGGTAGGTTTCAAATATGCCTTTAAAAAAAATAAATTCATATGGTCGGAGGTTTTAAAAATGTGAACTTGTAACCTAAAATTCATATTCAAGATAGACAATGGAAAACCCATCTTAAACCCTGGCAGAGAATCACAAATGAGCGGCACGCACAAAAACTTCAGAGCAGCGAACGAAACTACAAAGGGTAGATAATAACAGGTATCACATGGATGTGATTATGGACGCTGCTTTATATCATAAGTCTTAATAATAAGAATTAATACAGAATGTCTCGTAAAGGGAGCCTTACAAGTGCAATTCTAGCCTTGCGTACAGTCTATGCACTGAGAACAATAACAGAGTCGTTTGCGGGTTATCGGTACACACAGAAGTATTTTCTGTTCAATGTTCCATTGACATGGAAGAGGGACAGGGGTCTCGATCATGCAGTGGAGAAGGAAAATAATTTAAAGGCTCTCATTGCTCTGAAAGACATTGTGAAGAAGAAGCCAGGGGCCTCCCTGCCCATGGATGCCGTCTCCAGGAGAAACGGGGAGCTTGGCATCCCCATTGGAGTTAAAAAGTTTATCAGAAAATATCCATCTACTTTTGAGCAATATGCTGAAGAAAAGGAGAAATTAATTTGGTTTAGATTGACAAAAGAGGCCCTCGAATTGGAAGAAGAAGAAGCCCGGATCCATCAGGAGCAGGAGTCCGATGCTGCAATGAGGCTCTGCAAGCTTCTGATGATGACCCGACAGAAAAGGGTTCACTTGGCTTTGATAGACCTGCTGAAATGGGACATGGGTCTGCCAGAAGATTATGTTCAGAGGTTGGTACCCAGATACCCTGATTATTTTACTGTCATTAAAATGCCTGATAACAGGCCCGGATTGGACCTTGTTTGCTGGAATGATGACTTGGCTGTGTCAGAGATGGAGAGGAGGGCTGCCAACAATGGAGGGTATGAAAAAGAGATGCCCCTGGCTTTCCCCATGAGTTATTCCAAGGGTTATGATGTTAAACAGGGATATGTGAAGTGGGCAGAGGGATGGCAGAGATTGCCTTATGTATCTCCTTATGATCATGCATCCCATGTTGATCCTTCCACCGATTTGGATTTGTTGGAGAAGAGGGTGGTTGGGGTGTTGCATGAGGTCCTCAGCCTCATGGTTGCGAAAAGAGCAGTCAGGCGGTATCTCGTCGATTTGCAGGAGCAGTTGGGGCTGCCAAAGAAGTTTGAGAGGTGTTTTGAAAGGCATCCTGGTATCTTTTATCTCTCTTCCAAGAATGGGACTGTAACGGTCATGCTCAGGGAGGCCTATAAAAGAGATGAGTTGATTGAGCCACATCCTCTCATGAGCTTGAGAGGGAAGTTTGTTCATGTGATGAAGAAGGGGAGCGAAGAGAGGAAGAAAAAAGTGCACGAGAAGGGTCCTACTCAGCAGAAAGACTCAATATTTGGTGCATCCGATCAGGGCAGTTGCAAGAGTGGAGAATCAGAGGAGAGTTCTGATGACAGCACGTATGATGAGAAGGATTTCAGTGATGATGAGGAGGAAGAAGATATTACAGATGAATCTTCAGAGAGTGACGAAGATGTCATTTATGAGAGAGACATTAAATCATATAGAAAGGAAGATCATAGGTTCCAATCACCTGGTATACAAACCACTAACTTAAAGGCATCTGGAAGGCAAGGCGATGACTCGAAATCATCTAAGAGATCGAGAACATCTGGGTGGCAGGACAACAATAGAAAAACATCTGGAAGGAAAGGAAAGAGCTCTGACACATCTGGAAGACAAGCTGGTAACTTTCAGCCATGTCGTAACTTTGAATTGTCTGGAATAACAGGCAATGATTTTGAAATGTCTAGAACTGAAGACCGGAAATCTTCAGAGAGTGACGATGATGTCATTTATGAGAGAGCCATTAGAACATATAGAAAGCAAGATCATAAGTTCCAATCATCAGCCATACAAACCACTAACTTAAAGGCATCCGGAAGGCAAGGCACTGGCTCGAAATCATCCAAGAGATCGAGAACATCTGGGTGGCAGGATAATAATAGAGAAACATCTGGAAGGAAAGGAAAGAGCTTTGACACCTCTGGAAGACAAGCTGGTAACTCTGGGTGGCAGGAAAATAATAGAGAAACATCTGGAAGGAAAGGAAAGAGCTTTGACACATCTGGAAGACAAGCTGGTAACTCTGGGTGGAAGGACAATAATAGAAAAACATCTGGAAGGAAAGGAAAGAGCTTTGACACATCTGGAAGACAATCTGGTAACTCTGGGTGGTAGGACAATAATAGAAAAACATCTGGAAGGAAAGGAAAGAGCTTGGACACATCTGGAAGACAAGCTGGTAACCTACAGCCATCTCGTAACTTTGAATTGTCTGGAATAACAGGCAATGATTTTGAAATGTCTAGAACTGAAGACAGGAAATCCAAAATGTTTGGAAAGCGAAGATAACTTTGAAGCATCTCAAAGTCATGGAACTTGGAAGACATCTAGAAAGCTGTCTTCTAACTCGAGGGTCACTAAGTTTACTTAATAGCTTTCCACTAAGGAGGTATGTTTACTTTTTGTTAGACATCCATGCACAACCCAAGAAATTGAGAATCACATTAAAGCTCTGTTGTTGGCTTTGTCCTTGCTTCTTATTCTCGGACGATTTTCTTTCTTATTTCAAGTATATTCTTGTATGATTTGCCTTTTTGATCATTTTTCAAGTGGTTAGCATATATCAAAAAAATCTTGTACATTTTCACCAAGGATCGCTCCAGTAGGGGAGGTATTTTTTATTGAGTAATTGCTGTTAGATTCTAAGGCAGTCATGGGCTTAACATTTTTTAAAGTCAAATGAAGTGCAAGTTCCTATTTTGCTTGTATGGAAAGCATTTTTTGAATCCTTAAGCAGCCCATTATTTAAGCAGGCTGTTTTAATTTAATCTGCCAATTGGATAGCTCACTTTTATAGATATCAGGTTACACAGAGTATTGACTTGATTGCCAGATAAAATGTTAAGATTAACATTTTAATATGTGTTCTTCGCATCAGCCATTGAAATGGAATGCATTGTACTCAGTTCTCAATAGAAGAATTTAATCGGTGATCAAGTTTTTTATGTTTTTGACTGTGCATTCAATCTGGTCAGATAATATTCTTCTTACAATTCCTTCTGTCAGTCTTATACATAAAATGTTATGATGAGTGTATTTTACTATTTGTTGTCTTTGTCTGACATGGCTTTCCAGCAGATTTGGGATGATATATTACTGTGACTTGGGTTTAAGATATGAAGTTGATAATTATCAGATCATGAGGTGTATAATTATACAATTTCAATGGAATATAATTTCAATAAGAGATGAAGGACGGTCATAAAATTAGATGCAGATTGTTAGAGATATATTTGTTCACTAGCATATACATTTAGTATCTTGTTGATTTCTAAGACTAAAATCTAGAGGCTTCCATATTAAGGTCTGGGTAAAATTTGGAGAATAGTAGTAAGCTCCAAGATAATAATTTTTATGTACCAAATGAACCAGAACCAAAAAGTCTACCATGAAGTCTTGTGAGTTTAAGGGTGGAATGGGCCTTCTCGCTTTTTTATGTGTGAAAGCTTCAGAAACAATAATGCATCTTTTTCCTTATTGCCAATTATAGAAGGTATAAAAATAGTTTCATAAAGGATGGGTATGTAACTATTATCCCATATTTTCCACACAGATAGATTGTCAAGACTTGATTTACTATGAACTTGTTCAAAGGATTGAAACCCAAAGAGGTATGTAATTGAACAAATATATGCAAGGTAAAGTGAAAAAGTTCCTGTTGTCGTCTTAGAATGTCTTGGTCTGTTGGGGCAGCGGCCTGACGTGCCTGGGACACCCGCGCCTTGTGTAGAGAGACACAATGGGAAGCTTTGCAGGCGAAGAGGACTCTTGCGGGGCAACCTTTGGGGTTTTTGTTGAGGCCAGCTCCTCATTGGATTTGATCTTGCATAGCTTTCAGACCTTACGGGCTCAGGTCTGTGTTTCTTGAGGGCAAGGAAAGAAAATAACGGAAAGCATAAGACAGGAAAGTAAATTTTGCAAGAAAGTAAAACTTAAGCTATGGGGGCGATGCGCCAAGATCAAAATTCCCCTCCCGACTGCATGAACAAGTTAGAAGTGAACACATTCACCATAGTCTAATAGCTAAAATTTGAACACACTTCATCACACATAATCCAGAATTGGAAATACACTAAAGAAGTAGGATAGAGCGAAATTTGTCACAACTTCCATTCATGTGCCAAATAATTACAAGGCATGTGGCCAGAAGAGGCTTGATGCTCCTTAGACAACGGCTCAAGGTTTGAAGAAAGAAGTGAAAGGAAGAGCTCACAAGGCTAGATATGAGGCACGAGCAACAATCTCCCAATGCCTTTACAATGAGATTTAGAGGCCTATTTATAGGCTGGGATTGAGTGACCTTTCCCTTCGAAACTCTGCACAAAAGGTCTACAAGTTATTCTCTGTTCTGCAACCGAAATCCTTCTGCACTTGCAGTTGGAAGCCTCGAGGTCTCTAGATCCAGGGCCATCAATGCTGGAGACTTCTAGGCCCTCGAATGGCAAGTTGTTGCTAACATCTCACGTTGCTGCAGTTTTGGGGTGGTTGCGCTATTAAATTCTTGCTAGGCTCTTCTTTGGGATCTCTCGCTCATTGACATAGTTGGTATGGCCTCTTTGACTGGCCCAAGTTAGTAGGGTAGACTTACTTGTGTGGCGGACGACTGTTGCAACTGCCATGGGGATGACTATGATAGGTTGGGCCGTGAAAGTCAACTTCGGCGGTGAATGGTGGGTACACCCTTAATCATCCCTTGGTCTATCTCCTTTGTACTTGTGAATGATCGTCATGTGTCCTGGTTGAGGCGGGCTCCCCTTCGGCCAATGATGGGCCTTTTCACAGTGCGCCTTAGCATTTTCCTTTCACTTCCAATTGGCTGCCATGCGTTCGGCCTTAGCCACGACGGGGCCCTTTCTCCTCTTACGCTTTTCTTCGTCGAAAGGATTAACACGAGCCGTTAGATGGAAAATCGACGACCTATGGTCCTTGGCGCCTAGGAGCCACCTACCTTAGGTGAAAAAAAAAGGAGCATCGACCGTTGATGAGAGACCCAACGGCCAGTGTGGCTCAAAGCTTGCTCGCCTTCCTTTTGTGTTGCGGAGTTGGTGCCCGCCCTTTCGATTGAAGATGGGTTGCGCCTTTCAACTCCCCCCTTTTTGCTTCTCCTGCTTTCAAATGGGGTATTTCCTTGAGTGAAGCGGGATTGTAGGGAAAATTCTCTACAGTCTTGGTGGCTCCCAGGGGTTCTTCAGCTTGTTGAAGATGGCGAATCCCAGACCGCTTGCCTTATTCTTGGGCACGGAGTCAAAAATGGAAACTGGAAGATAGCCAAAATACAAAATAAAATCAAGGGAAAGAAACAACATGAGAAATGGAGCGGGGAAGCTACTACGGCGGGAGCTTTGCTCATTTGGGCCTTTACTTCTTCCCACTCCTCTTTGGAAGGCACCCTCGCCTCTTAGAAACGAGGATAGCACCTTTGGAGCTCGATTTGCCCTGTGCACGAAAAGCTTGCCACTCTGCGCATGACCTCTTGCACCTGTACTTCGAGCTTCACCAAGGGCCCGATGGCTTTCATAGCATCTCTGATGGAGAGGAGCTCTAATTGCTTCTGAAAATTCAGCCTCCTTTCTTTTTGAGCCTCCAATGCCTATGCGTACTCTTGCTCCGAAAGGAGCCTATCATCGTTCATCTAAGGGGAGGGCAGACCCTTCTAAATTAGGGATTCTATGGGACCCCGCAAGTTGGCAACCACTGCGATCAAGATTGGTGCCTGGGCCATGCACTCTTGTGTTGCTTGTTCTTTGTCGAGGGTGCCCCATATTTTCCTTAATGTTGCCTCTTGATTTTGAATGCTTGCGACTAGCAGTTCTTGACTGCTTGCTACGATGATTCAGGCTTGGAATCTTTCTGCTTCGATCGTTCTGTTCAATCCCACCGCCAAGATCTGCTTGATCTCTTGGGCAATCTCTGCGCTTTGCTGGGATGCTGTGCTGATAAATTTTATCAGTAGGGACATTGAGTCTATGGCCCTAGCTATGCTGTCCTAGTACGCAGTACAAACCCCTTATTAGCCCGGCTGAATTCTGTTGCAGGGCCTCCAAGCTCTTCTTCTTTTCTACCTCCAACTCTCTCTTGAAGTTGACCCTATCCGAGTTGAGCTTGGCGTCCAAGGCACTAAGCCGATCAACCAACCTCTAACTCTTCCTTTTCTCCTCCAAGAGAGGAGTCATCGCCTGAGGGATTGTGGTTTTTTTTTTTTTTTTTATTTGTGGAAAACATCCCAAAAGGGATGCCACTTTCGGGTAAGACCTAAGGAGGCAGCGGTATCCATTCCGCCAAAAACGCCCAGGACTCGGACCTGGCCTACCACCTTTGACATACTCAAGGAGCAAACAAACACACAAAACCAATTTAAAAATAAGTAAATAACAACAAAAATAATAAAATAAAATAAAAAACATGCTCCTTGAGTGTGTCAAAAACAAAAGCACAACCAAACACGCACAATAAGATAAAAGAAACCACAACACAAACCACATAGAAAAACACAAGAACCACATAACAAAACACAAACAAGACAAAAACAACAGAACACTACAAAGACATAACCCAAAAAAAACATGAAAAATAAACACAACCAAAACCTAAAAAATTAAAAATAAAATAAAAATAAAAATAAAAAACAACCAACAACAGACAATAAACAAAAACAAAAAACATAGAAAACACTCACACATAAAAACATGAAATAACACAAACAAAGAGAAACCCAAGAACAAGAACGAAAAAAACACAAGAACAATAACAAAAAACATAAAAAAAAAAAAAACAAAAAAACACAAGAACAACAAAAAACAACACAAAGAACACAAAAACAAAACAAAATAAAAAAACCCACCCACCTTAAAAAACTAAACAAAAAAAAAAAAAAAAAAAAAAAAAAATGAACAAAACAATGACCTATCTAGACCGAGAAGACTATTAAGGCAAGAATCAACGGAGGAAACAAAATAAAGAATAGAATGAGCTAGGGAACTAAAATATGCTGAATGAACCAAAGAGAAGCAAAAAAAAAAACAAGAAGAAACTAGGTACCTTGAAGCTGGAGCCATCCAAAGAAATGATAGAAAGAAGAGCTTCCCTAATTTGAGAAGCCCACCATATAGGAGGGTGGCCATAACAAGTAAGATCACCTTTGTCCAAAGCCCAATTAGCTAAAGCATCAACACTCTTGTTTTGATCTCCGACCACATGATTGTAATCAACTTTCAAAAATCCCATCTGGATTAACTGAATCTTCTCAATAATTCTTTTTATTCTCCAATCCACCTTATGATTCTTAGAAGGAGTTCTTCAAGAGATTAATCATAAGTTGAGAGTCGAGACTCAACTAACACCTTTTCCCATCCAACCTTAGTAGCCTCCTGAAGGCCTCCGAGGATACCATACCCCTCGGCAAGGTTATTGGAAAGAATACCCAAATTCTCGGCAAAAGTAAAAACCGGGGAGCCATCTGAAAGTCTACCAATTCCTCCCACCTTGGCTTTTCCGGGGTTCCCTCTAGAGGCTCCATCGGTATTGACTTTTCCAAAATCCTTAGGAGGAGGTTGCCAATTTCTATTCCTATCCATCTTACTAATACTCACATTCCCTTTAAGTTGGTTGCCCTTAGAAGGTTTAATCTTCAATCTTTGCATCACTTGATCCCATCTTTGGTGGGAGTTTTGGGGGTGATTAAGGAGATGATGGACTGATTCAACTAAGTTGGCTATGGTCTTTTGCCAAATATAGTGAATATCCTTCCTATCTTGATTAAAAATTTGGTTGTTCCTTTCATTCCAAATATTCCAAAGAAGAATGGTTGAACCCATCCAAACTAACGCCTAATAAAATGATCAACACCCTCTTGATTAGGCCAATCCCTCCAAAGTTGTTCAAAAGTAAAAAAATTGGACCATTGTAAGCCAAGTAAAGTGGCCATTCTCCTCCATAGCTGAGAGGCTAAAGTACACTCAATAAAAATATGGTTGATATTTTCTACATTCTCTTCACACATTTCACATCTAAAAGGGCCATGAAAACCACGCTTCATAAGTTGCTCACCGGTAAGCACCCTACGATGCAATAAAAGCCAATTAAAGAACCTCACCTTAGGCCAGAGCTTTTGAGCCCACAATCGAGAAAATATGTCGGAAGAATGGTTGGGATTATTATGGCATAAGGTCAAATAACCTTGAGCAACTGAATACTCACCCTTAGTAGTGTTGTTCCATCCAAAACAATCTTTTTCATGGGACCAAGAGAGGGATCTCATATGAAGGATGCCTTGGATATCTTGTCTTTGCCTTTACGGGATTTGAATAGGCCGAGTCCTCAATAGGGATCCAATATCTACCAACCTTTGAATTACCGGTATGGTACCGACGATAATTAGCCACCTTTATCCAATTAGCTCGGTGAAGCTCCTCCATCCAAGGCCTCCAATCGGGAAGCTGAGTTATCAAAGGCTTGTGACCATCCCAAGAATCTGTCCAAAAATTTTCATGTTGACCATTATGAATGATCCAAAATAATTTTTCTTTATCAAATCCTCACCGGTCTTAAGAGCTGCTAAAATGGGAGAACCTTTGGTAGGAAGTTGATAGCGAACAAGGTCTTCGGGACTTTTGTTCTCGGCATATTTAGCACGGAGATTATTGGCCCAAAGAGCATTGGGGTTATGCAACATCCTCCAATATAATTTAGCAGCTAAAGCTTTGTTGTTATTAATTGAAGACCGGAATCCTAACCCCCTTCACTCTTAGGAAGACATAAAGTATCCCATTTCACCAAGGCCCATTTTCTTTTCTCCTTAGTACCACTCCAAAGGAAACGATGGCTGATTTGATCCAATTCTCGAAGAACAGCCTTTGGGATATTCAAAACGGAAGAAACATAAATAGGAATAGCTTGAAGGACTGATTTTACCAAGGTGATTCTACCCCCAGAAGAAAGCCACTTGTTGGTCCACTTTCCAATTTTCTTCTTGACTTTGTCCAACAACCAATTCCAATATTTATTTTTTGCCTTTGAATATTTATGGGAATACCTAAATAAGTGATTGGAAGAGAGGTCTTCTTATATCTTAGTTTATCCAAGACCATGGATTCCTGTCTAGCGAGCGGTGAAAGAAAATAACTTTAGATTTGTCTTCATTGATCAACTACCTGATAGCCTTAGAAAAATAGCCAATGATTTGCTTAATATTAGAAGCTTCCTTAGCGTAGCTTTACCTAAAGAGTAGAGTCATCCACAAATTGAAGATGAGAGATAGGTCTAGCTCCATGAGCAATGGTAACTCCCTCAAGGGTTTTGTTTTCCCTCTTTTTGGTTATAGTCCTACCCAAGCATTCAGCAAGAATGATGAATAAATAAGGGGATAGCGGGTCACCTTGCCTAATACCTCTGGAAGCTGGGAAAGAAGAAGGCCTGCCATTGATAAGAACTAAGTAGGAAACTGAAGAGATACATCCCATAATCCAATCCATCCAATCCTTAGAGAAACCAAATTGCCTCAAAACTTTGATAAGGAAGTGCCAATCCACTCTGTCATAAGCTTTGGATAAGTCTAACCGAATGAACATGGAAGGAGAATTTTGCATATCCATGGAATGGATGGCTTCTGAGTAAGAACTATCTCATCTACTATTTGACATCCTTCCACATAACCCCCTTGCTCGGGAAATAATCTTATGCAAAAGAGGCTTCAACCTTTATGCCATGATTTTAGTAATGATTTTGAGAAGAACATTACATAAAGCAATAGGTCTAAAAGCTGAGATATGATCAACCTCTTGAGCTTTTGGAACAAGAGTAATATAAGTTTTATTGATAACCTTCAAAATTTCTTTGGCTTTCCTGGCTTCTTCCACCACCTCTAATAAATCAACATGAAGGATATCCCAGAACTCTTGGTAGAACTCAATGGGAAAACCATCAGGACCTAGGGTTTTCCCTTTTTGCATTTAAAAACTACTTGTTGAAGCTCATTGATAGTAACAGGAGCGGTCAAAATAGAGTTCTCCTCAGAAGTGATAAGAGAAGGGATTGCTTTAAGAACATTATGTTGTGAAGCTGAGTCAAGGGGAGTAGCGGCAAAAATATTGGAAAAGTAATCAACAACAATAGAGTTCATGCCATCCCAAGTATAAACAACATCTCCAGAATCTGATTTTAAGGAAGAAATAAAGTTGTGAGATCTTCGAGCTAGAAGAGATTTGTGGAAGAAATTTGTGTTTCGATCTCCTTCTTTGAGCCATTGAATTCTAGATTTTTGCTTCCATAAGATTTCTTCTCTTTTTCCCATTCCTCTAACTGAGTTGTGAGTTTAATTTCATCTGCACTTCTCTTCTCTGTGAGGCCATCTAAACGGATTTTCTTATTCAAATTTTCAAGATGAGCAATAACTTCATGTTTTTTATGAACATCCCCAAACTCTTTCCAGTTCCAAGTCTTGATTTTGGATTTAATGTATTGCGGTCTTTTGGCAAAACAGAACATCTTAGTCCCATGCCTAGGTTTACCTTCCTTCCACCATTGTTGCACATGAGGTCTGAAGGAAATGTCTCTAAGCCACATTAATTGAAAACGAAAAGGAGAGAAACTCACATTGGTTTTCCACATTTCCACCATGGTGGCCAATGATCCGAACCAACATTATTAAGAGTCTTCACTTTAGGAATGTGACCATGGATTAAGAAATTTTCAGAGAACAAAAACCTATCCAATCTCTCCATTATACAAGCTAAGCCTTGCCTTCGTTAGACCAAGTCATAAGGCCATTATCCGGTTGGATATCCACAAGATGGAGGTTTGCAATATATTCGCTCATGAGGTCGGTGCTTTTGTCCAAATTTCTATTTCCCCCCTTTTCTCATCCGAGAGAGGATGGTATTGAAATCTCCTCCGATCAAGATCCAAGCTTTAGGAAAATGAGAGATAATATGAGTAATATCCTTCCACTGTCTTCTTTTTCCTCCAAAGAAGTCGGAGCATAAACAGTAATGCAGAGCATAATCCGGTTGGAATGTCTACTTTGAATAGCTATAGCCAACAAACCCCAACTGCCAACCATATGGTGAATAACTACCTCTTTTGGATCCCAAAGACAAGCAATGCCACCCGAAGTCCCTTGGGAGCGAGGGAAACCACTTTCCAGCTGGCCAAATTTTCTTGGCAATTAAGTCCATATCCTCCATTGACATCTTTGTTTCTTGAAGGAAAACAAGATGTGGATGATTTATCTGAATCATTCTTCTAATTTCATTTTGTTTTGAAAGACTCCCTTTGAGTCCTCTAATATTCCAAGTGATGATCTTCATTAATACCGGGGCTAAAAAAGTTGGGAAGGGCATTAATCTTACCTTCCTCTACAAGCTTTTCACCTTCTTTTACCATATGATATTGATTGGTCTTGCGACCTACTTTTTGATTAGAATCCATCTTCAATTTTTTTCCCTGTTTCTTGACTTATTCCAATTGAATCTGAGATGGCTTCTAACCTTGAAGAATGCTCGTACATAGCCAAAATTTTACTAGATGGTTCAACGGAGTCTATATTGGGACCTGCATTATTTGAAGTTTTGACATTTGAAATATTGTTTTTCTTGTGTAAATTTTCTCCTTTTTTTTTGTTGAAAACCTTTGATTTGTTGGTTTGTCTCTGAGTTCTTCCCTTCATATTTAAATTGTGTTTCTAAGATTTCAGTTTCCATTATTTCCTCTTCCTCACTTGGGACATCATTTGTGGAAAGGATTTCAAACATATTAGCGAGATGACTTTGATTGATCCTTCATAACTGGTTTTTAGAGTGTTCTTCTTCTTAGGTATTTGGAAACCTCTTGAGTTTATATCTTCTTTCTTTTGATCAGGAATTTTATTTGGGCAAGCATGGCCAAATGACCATATTCATGGCAAATTCTACAACGAAAAGGAATGTTCTCATAGTCCACTACTTGCTCCCAAGTGTCTTCCCCAAATTGTAATGTGATATTTTTAGGTAGGGGTTTGTCAAAATCCATTAAAACACAAATCCGAGCATAAATAATATGTTCAAAATTTTGAGTACAATCATGAGTCATCATAAAAGTTCCTAAAGAGTTTCCAATTGAAGAAAAAATAGTAGGATTCCAAAATTCAATAGGGAGGCCAAAGAGTCTAACCCACACGGGAGCTATAGAAGGCATCTCTTCTTCGACTTTAAATTTAGTATGCCGGGGCTTCATGAAAAGCCCTGCCCTTCCAAAAAACCAAGGACCCCCTTGAAAAGTTTTCTCTCTATCTTCATTATTAGCAAATAAAACAAGAAAATAACCATTTGGATAAATAGAGATTTGTAACTCACCTTTAGTTTTCCAGCTTTTTGCAGCCCGGACTTTGAAAGCGGAGATAGACTCAGACGAAAACCCATGAACCGACAAATTAGTCCTCTTTTTTCCAAATCTTCAATGCCGGTCTGAATGTTACCCATATCAAGCTTAACAATAGGAGTTCCATCAGTTGCTTTAAGACATCCCAACTCCGTTTTCCTGGGATCAATCTTAGGCATTCTTAGGGGTTTATGGGAAGCCCTAATATTGATATTAGCATTGGGCTTGAGGCTGTCCACCACGAAGGGCATCCCTAAAATTCATTTTTGGGACTGAGTCTTCGAAATTCTTACCCTTGATAGGGGTTTTCACGGTAGAATTATTTTGTGGGTGCACCTTAGCACCAGATTCACTTGAGATATGAGCCATTTTTTGATCAACTGCTTGAAACTTGTTTCGTGATCTCTTTAATCCTTGCCCTAGACGCCGTGGAAAGGTATGGTTTTCACTTTTCTTTTGTGCAGCAAATTGGAAGCCGTTGTCACTCAAGTTCACGGTATGATCTGTTGAAAGACAAATTTCTAACCCATCTTGTATCCCCTGCAACATTCCTTGCTAAAATATTGAGCATAAACCACAAAAATATTGGCCGCTAGGGCCCGAAGGCCCTAAAAACCAACCTTTGGAGCTGCTTGCACTCAACCCAGATGAAACCCTCGCATAGCCGCTTGCCAAATATGTCGTTCACACATAGGGATGCGCTAGGATCTGTGTTGCTCCAAATGATATGAAAATTGGTGGAGACGTTCTAGGGTTTTTCAGGCATCTACCCTCAAAATTTCAGCTCAATCCGAGTCCGGATGAGTGAGATATGGCCAAAACGAGTTCAGCAGTTTGGGCAGTCCTGCGAAAAACGTCTAATCAATTTCGCATCTCAAATTCTAGAATATATTTTCTATCCCTGAGGGCTTGTGGTTTGCTCCAACTGATTTTGTAGCCATTTGTCCTTGAGCTGTGATCTCTTGAGGGTGTTTTTGACTTCCTCGAGCTCTTTCTCTTTCTTCATCAATTTCCTCTCAAGGGTCTTAAAATCATGCTTGATGATCTTGTTTGTTTTTTCGGCTACCTCAACTGTATCCTTGGCTTCGACACTTTGAAGATTGATGCCTGCCAGAGTCACTTGGTAATCTTGTGGTTGCATTGCCCATCGGGTTTGGAGACCATTGAATCCATCTGAGTGAAATGGAGGATCCTCTTGTGGATCAAACTCTTTCTTGAGCCCCTTTTTTGTCAGACTTGTTGCCCTCTTGGCCTCCTCCTTTTGGGTGTATTGGGAGGCTCTCTATTGGATCTCTTTGAAATGTGGTGGCAAAACCTAATGTAGTGGTGGGGTTTTGTTAAATGGCTAGTTGCCCTTGTAGGGGAAGGGGTGGTAACTTTGGCTGGAAAAATGGGCAAGATGGAAGGGGCTGAGAGGCAAAAGGGAAGGGCAAGAATCCCTTGGCTAGGATGGGTTGGGGACCGGTCTGTGGGGTAGTAGGAGCGGAAGCTAATGGAGTGAGGGCTTTAGGATTTGGGAACAGAAGCCCCATATGGAAAGTAGGTGCCATTGGGGTTATATAGGGGGGTGGCCAATGAGGAAGGGGAAATGTACGATTGTGTTGGTGGGTTCAGCACCACAAGTGGTGGGGGACTCACAACTGGCATGGAGGGTAGAGGGGTGTTGGATGACTCATCGACTGCCTAGGGTGTAGCGGCTTGAGGTCTTGCCTTTGAATATTCCCTCCTCTTCTTACTAGGTGGAGAGGTGGTGTTGCGAGGCATCTCCCTTCCTCTTCGCCATTGTTGTGACGAGGAAGACGTTTCAGGCCATGGCTCAACAGTCAAGGCTTGTTGTTTGGGCGTTGCAACTCTTGTGGTTTCTGGAGGAGATTCCTATATGTGTACAACTTCTTTTGAAGTTGCTTCTTCCACCACCTTAGCCTGGGTAATCATTCTTTCTACCATAGTTGAGAAAATCTGCAAAAAAACCCCAATTTTGCCGATTTTTTCCCGATTCACAGGCTAGCCGATTTTTTGCTGATCTTGCCGATTTTTTCCCGAAAAATTCTGATATGCATGAAAAAAGCTTTTTTTCAATGAAAAATTGCATTTTCTTCGGTTTTTTCAATAAAAAATGTCGATTTTTTGCCGATTCCGATTCTTTGCCGATTTTTAAACCAGTCGATTTACTACCCGATTCCGATTTTCTCAACTATGCTTTCTACCATCTCCTCGCTTCCCTCACTTGCGAAAGTGCTTCCTTCGTCGACTTGCTCCTTATCCCAGTTTGTGTCAAAGTTTGTATCCTTGTCTATTTGCATGAATGCGGGAGCCATATTTTTGATCTTCTACCAGAATTCCCACCAAGCATTGATCTTATCCTCCTTCCACCCATCTTTCTTTAGGAATTTTAACTTGGCCACATGGATTTGGCAGTTTGGGTCTACTTTACCTGTCGGCGTATAGAAGTCTTCATAGGCCTTCTTCCTTGGTGGTCGGTGGTTGCTCCAGGATCCGCTTCAACAAGGGAGTGTCGGTTTCATCAATGGGATTCCGAAGAGCCTCTAGGTATGGCATGGACACGTGCACGAACTCTGCTGAGTTCTTGACCTTGGCCAACCAGTCCACGAATTTCTTCTCAGGGTTGTATTTCCATTCCCTTGGTGCCATCTACGATTTGAGGTCCTCTAGATTCTTCTTTAGGAGGTCGTGGGCCCTTTGCTTTAGCAGGGTAAAATATTGTCGCAAGTGAAAGGAAGCTTGAAGAAACTAGTCTTGTTTCTTCCGCTCGTGAAAGTTGTGTCAATGGAGTCCATTTGGCAGAGCACCTCTATCACGAAGACCCACTCAGTTACATGCTTTGGCAACTAGTAGGCGTGCTTGCAGAAGCCATGCATCCTAATAAGAGTGGTGTCCTCGGAGAAGAAACAATCCCCAAGATGCTGACCTCCCAAAAATTTCTTACAGTTGCCGTGAGCCACTCAGGCCTTCACCCCTTCGTGGCCGTCAACGTGGCGACCAGAAAATTCTCAACGAACTCATAATACAAAGAGGAGCCCCGCAAGCCTTTTGTTCAAGAGGAAACATGCCTTTGTTGGCCCAAACCATCCATGGGCTCCATTGCCTGTTTAAGGATATGCACTCAAATTTTGGAAAAGGGTCAAATGAGCTAGGAAGGCTGAGAATTGGCAGATTCGGGTCTCAGGGAACTTGACTAGTCCTTCATGGATATTCTTGTCTATGTAGTCGTTGAAGTCAAAGACTACTCTTTCTGTGCTGGGTGTGCATATCATTTGATATAAGACTCCCACTTGAGCTTGGAACAACTCTTTTTCTCCCTTTAGGCCAAAAATAAATGCCAGCATTCTTGCGGCATCCTTGGTGCTATCTTTCAGATTGTTAATACCTAAGGGAAACCTTGGCAACTTGTCCTCTTTGAGGCCGCACTCCTGTTGGAGATAGGCTATTTTGTTGGGAATGGTGTTGTAAAGCTCCGTTGCGTTTTTCAAATTGAGTGTAGTCCTCCACGTCTCCACTACTAGCATTTTACGAATCAGATGGGCCTGAATGATGACCTAGAAGCTTCCATCGGGAGATCGAATCTCTTGGCTCTTGGGATTATACAACTTGATACATGTGGCGACTATCTTGAAGTAGCTATGCACTTCAGGCACTATCTATTGAGCCAAGTAGTTGCTCTAGATTCGGGCTCCAAATTTTTTGAGAAGGCTTTGCTTGAAACGCTCCAAGGTCCCATCCTTTAGGCTCTTGGTCCTTGACTATTTGGGGTTTGCTATCCCCTCTGCCGTGTATCTCAATAACTCTAAGACCGTGGCTTGGGAGGCCTGGGTTGTCATTTCCCTGCCAAAAGTGGATGGGGAGGCGTCCGATGAGATGGGGAGAGGCCTTGCTTTGGGCGTGGGGCTACGGGTGCTACTTCTTCTCCTCTTCATTTCCTCTTGGACACTTTTGTGTAGACTGGCTTTGGTTAACTTGGGCTTTGCTATTGCTGAACTTCTTGGATTCTGTGAGGATTATGGCAGTAAGAAGAGCTTTGAAGGTTGTGGTCTCCCTTCTTATAGATCTTCCTTTTGGACGTTGGTGCGCTAATCGACTTTAAATTTTCCATGCACGTGAAATATTTGTTTTTCTAAGGAGGCGGCGGGAATTGTCTGTTGTCACTTTGGCTTTGGCTTGTTTAATTTCTTGAAATTATTACTGCCTTTTCAAGCCATAAAACCTTTCATCTATAAGGTTGGCGATCTTGTCAGCCATGAATGCACAATATGGCTGCCTGCACCCGATAGATCTAGCACTTGAACCAATGCACAAAATCTGCACGCATTGTTTAAAAGGGGAGGGGGCCGATGTGGCATTAATGTTCCTGGGGTTCAAAATCTGTCCAATGGCGGTCTGATTTTGCATACTTTTATTGTGGTGGAAAGGGCAGATCGCCTTGCAATGGGTTGAGGCCTTTCTTGCGTCCAATCAAGAAGGTCGCATGACTCCTTGATTCCTGCAAACAGTTTTCATCTGTTAGATCCATGTACTTGCCACAAAGATTTTTCTTTTTCGCTTTTAGATTTTGCACGTGTCTTCCAAGTGTTAGCCATCGTGGCCTTACAAGCAACCACCTTGCGGCAAATGTCAGGGCACACCTCCCTAAGCACGGATCGAGCGCCTGTGTCTCCTAATAGCATGAGATTGGACTGTGTGCTGCCATAAATGTTGGCCGCTTGTGGGGTCTCTCCAAAACGAGCGGTCTCGCTTATAGCCGTTGATGATCTTTAATTTGATGGTGGGCGTTGCTTTGCCCTTAGTACATTTTGCTCCTGGCTCTGGACTGGTGCAAATTTGCCACGTGTTCAGTTTGAGAGTAGGTGTCTTTTTGTAAGGTCGAAAACCTCCTAGCACCCTTGCCTCTTGTTGATCTTTGATTGGACGATTGACGCTTCTTTGGTCAAAACTTTCTATTCAACATGATTTCGTCCTCGATATTGGGCCATGTGTCTTTTCGTAGAGACACTACCTTTTGATCGAGCGAACATTAGGGCTGCCTTGAGCTATCTTTCATGGATCTATCAGTCTTTTCTGCGTCAGAAGGATCCTCTTGTTTTTCAAGGCATAAGACAACTTTTGCGGATATTATATATATATATATATATATATATATATATATATATATATATATATATATTGGACATTACTTACAATATATACAACATACCTATGACAATGAATCATCCCATCTTAGCTTGGTCGAATGCTCCATCGGAATCCAACCCTCATGTCTCGGATGCCCACTGCTCTCGATGGTCATCGGGGATGTACGAATGCACTTCGTCCACAGAGAGGTCTGATTTTGACAACTCTTCAGCCATGTAGGCTTGCTCCTCCCTAATCTCGCCATGGAGGGAAGTAGTGTTTGAAGCAATTGATCTAGTGTTTGAAGTTGTAGTGTGGTTTTTTTTATAAATGCAATTTTTTTTTTTTATTATGGTAAATGAGGTTTTTTATTGGATCCTCAAACTAGTTACAGAAAAACCCCAAAAATGGGTGCTCTTCTTCCCACTACATGCATTAGATTTAACTAGACAGACTGACCTCCTTTGCATAATATAAACTAAAAAGCTACAAAACCATCAAGAAATTTTGGGTTATGTGTGATGAAGTGTGTTCAAATTCTAGCTATTACACTGTGGTGAATGTGTTCACTTCTAACTTGTTCATGTAGTTGGGAGGGGAAATTTGATCTTGGCACATCATCCCCGTAGCTTAGGTTTTACTTTCCTGCAAAATTTACTTTCCTATCTTATGCTTTTTGTTATTTTTTTTCCTTGCCCGCAAGAAACACAGAATTGAGCCCGCGAGGTTTGAAAGTTGCATGAAGATCAAAGATGAGGAGCTAGCCTGAGTAAAAACCTTGGAGGTTGCCCCACAGGTGTCCCCTTCGCCTGCAGAGCTTCTCGCTATTTCGCTCTATGTTGGTGTCCCAAGCACGTCGAGTCGTTGCCCTGACAGGCTAGGACATTCTGAAACGACAACAGTTTGTTTGGCATGCTCGGTGGGACAAGCTTTTCATGTTCGCCCCACAAACTAAAAGAAGAATTTTCCAACCATGACTTTGGTGAAGGTCTTAGTCGGCTTGCTTAGTGAAGCACAGGGAGATTCACCAGCGAATCCATTGAAAAGAAAGACTTTGAAGAAGTTGTCTGAAAAAAGTTAAGATTGAGATTTTGGTGGGGGTCTCTCTCTCTTAGAAGCACTCTTTCCCCTCTTGGCGACTTCGTTCTTAAGAAAGAGACCCATAAATATATGAGTGGAAGGCCTATCATCGAAGCCTTCACCAGAGCAAATCCGCAAGAGCTAGTACCACTTTGAATCAAAGATCAAGGAGGAGGAACTGACGTCGCAACATGGCAGCCCCACTAAACTAGCAACATGGAACAACGAAGGTCCTTTGATCTCGCCTATCCCCCTATTGTGTGGGATTTGATCCTCTCTTCAGCACTCAAGTCCCTAGCCTATTTCACGGCAGAAGATGACGTTACTCTGACGGAGCATTTACACCACTTGGTAAGCATGTGCGCAGTGCACTTCATTGAAAATCAAGCCATAGCCCTAAGGCTATTGGCCACCTCTTTTAGAGGAAAAGCTCGAGAATGGTATATCAGCCTTAATCCTCAATTAGTTGGAAGCTGGGACCAAATATTAGATCTCTTGATAGAGAGGTTTAGAGAAAAGGTAGACAGGGCATCTCTCCTCAAGCAACTTACATCCATCAAAAGAGCACTAGTAGAGACGATGGACGACTTCAATGTTCGATTTCACAAAGCTTGGTATTGGCATTTATCTATTACTTGAAAGCTTTTAATTCTGAAATTGCCATGATGATCAAGTCTAAGGGAGGAACTCGTTATCGGAAGCCTATCGAATAGCCATCCAGGTCGAAAAGGATCTAATCCAAATAGGAAGGTTGGCCCCTAGAGCCCCTTTGCCATTATTTTCCTCTGTGTAGCTTTTATACCTCCCCGCTCCAACCATCCAACCTATCACTTGTTTGACTACTCCTATTACAAGCTTAGGGCAAGCCCAAGATCTTGACCCAATCCAACCACATTCCCATCCCAATCCTTATGTTGCCAAATTTGATGAAATGTGAATTATGATGAGGATGTTCTCTAACGAGATCACATCCATCGAGAGCCAACTGTAGGCAGCAAATCCACCTCCCAAAAGAAGAAGAAATGATAATATAAGGATTTGCACAATTTTGGTGAAAGTACAATTTTTGTCTAATTGTACAATGTAGGGTTTGTCTAATTGTACAATGTAGGGAAATAAATGTGAATGCATGAAATGAATTGTAATGTGCATGAAATGTAATTTGATGAAAATCAAATTAGAACCTTAGTAAAGCATTAATGAAATTAAGTTGGCTAAGAAGTTGCGGGTGGTAGTTGTAAATAATGAACTGTCTCAAGAAACCACTTTGGAACGGCTTGGCCAGACATTATAAGCCCCCCATTCAATTTTTGTAGGTTGTTCATGGTAGTTGATGGTTGCTGACAACAGTGGATATACATTGTTGTCGATCTTAGCTGATATGGTTAATTGTGGATTGCTAAGGAGAATTGCAGAGCATAATTCAGCACTGTTGTGTCCATACATGTTGCTGGTTGAGTATGGATTGAATACTTTTGTGCAGTATTGCAGATATAACATTGTACTGGAATGATTCTACAATGGAAATAAAGCATTGATTGATACCCAACTGTGTATGAGAATTGTGGATGGAGAATTGTTCATAATTTCTTCCTGTAAATTGTAATTGCCATGTTTGCAAGTATTGTACAAATTATGGAATGGGCAGTGCATACTGTTGTTAGATTTGGAATAGGAATTGTGATTCTAAGTTTGCATGATGGATTTAAGTTGGTAATCCCATCATTAGAGTTATCCAATTCCTGTTATGTTAAATTCTTACATAGTACACTGCAATCTGAGATTGAGTAATTGCAACAAGGGTTTATTGTAACCGTACAGTTAGCCTTTCTAAGCGTACAGTTGATCAATAACTTTGCATTCGGGTTGTAATTGTATGTTTCGTACTTGTTGGAGTAGTAATGATGATTGCCAAGTGAACGATTCCAAAACAACCAAGTTATTGCCTATTAACTAAGTTTGGCAGATTGTACGATTGGAAAATCGTACAGTTCAAGCCATTGTACGGTTGTAACTGTACAATTGAATGTTTTGTGACCGTACAGTCACTATTTGTACATTTTGGGAATCGTACAGTTGTAACCGTACAACTGTACGGATTGGTCCATATTGAGTTCAAATTACTGGAATTCATCCCAAAACCTTCCATTTCACCTCCCTCATCGGGAATACTACCACCTGTGCTACATTTGGCGTCGTTGGCTATCGAAATTGGGTCAAATTGTTGCAGTCGAGAAGGACTTGCGATTGACAATTTTTGAGGAGCGAATTAAAATTGGAGGTGAATGACAGATACAAGTCTGCAAAGACGTGGGGGACGAGATTGCAGAGAAGAACAAGTTCCATCAAGGAGTACAAGAATTGCTCAATGAGAAAACATGAAAAATTTAGCACAAGACACGAACGAACCAATATTAGAACAAGTATGGACTTCGGACGAGGGAGACATTGAAAGGTGGGAAACATTGCTGGTCGAAATGGAAGAGAGGGTAAAAGGACCACCAAGAGTGGAGGAGAACGTTGACGTAAGGGAAGACGACATAGAAACTGTGCGAGGATACGGTGAGTGGATGGTAACACCTGAACAAGCGACAAATAAGTTGTCAAGGGGTGTAGAGGATGGGAGTCAGGCACCAGAGCAACAACGCGCGAGGTCTCAGGAAGGAAGATTAGGACCACAACTAGGACACCAGCAAAGAAGGTCGTGGAGTGAGGACGCACAAGAAGTCGGGAGATGACTGTTTGGTGAAAATAAGGTACCACGGATAGAAACATTCGACGAAGAGCAACATGTTTAATCACCCACAGAAAGGAGGAATCAGTTAAGGAATCCAACGGACACTTCATCAAGTGACGACGACAGAGAAACCCCATCGATGGCTAACTTAGCCACGAGAGTAGGAAAGTATAGATGTCCACCCTTCACAGGAGAAGGGAAGGAGTACCCAGTTAGACATATTGGCACATGTATAACCATCTGGAGAGCAAATGGTGTAAATCAACCAGATGAATGGTTGCAACTATTTCCCACCACATTACGAGGACTTGCAATAGATTGGTATCTGAACTGAGAAAATACACCAGCATTTCGGGTTTGGAACACGATGAAAGATGCCTTCATCGAGGAATTTCGTCCTTTGAGAGATGTTACTGAAACAATAACATAAATATATATCACAAAGCAAGTAAAAGATGAGGATGTTAAAACATATAACCATCGATTAAAACAATTGGCATATAAGATGCAAATGCCACCAACAGATGGACTTGTTAAGCGATGGTTTCTTGATGGGTTACTGCCTGAATATAGAAAAAAGATGAAGGCAGTACCATCCTCAACATATGAAGAAGTGCTAGAAAAAGCGAAAAACTTTGAAAGTGAGGCAAAACAGACAACGATAGGAATTGTGGCACATGCCAGACATGAGGACTTGGATAGCGATGAAGAGGACACGATGCATCATGCCATCCAATCATTCCAGAAAGAATTCGATAAGATGCTGAAGGAGGTCAAAGGAGAAACAAGGAGAGATCAAAAAGATATTTGGTGTACAAAATGTAAGACCGAAGGGCATACAAATGTAAATTGTCCTCGGAATGCATACTGTAATATATGTGATGTGATGGGACATGAAGTGGCAAATTGTCCATTCAATTTAAAAGTACAACATTAGACTCTATCAATCCACTCATAAACCACTCAAGTCCCACAACCGGGTCAATGTGGGCAGCTCCATCAACATTGGAAGAGTTGATAAAGTGCTAGATAAATTGTTTGAAATCGAAAAACATTATGCAACCTATGGAGGATTGGTCCTGTCATTATTTATTTGTATTTGTTGCTTGAAAGGAATAATAATTTTTTTAAAAACAAATCTCATAATCATATCCAAGTTTAAAATTTTTTCTCTCTTGCAGAATGTTCATAGGCATGGTGCTGATCATAGGAAGTCTCATGTGTAAAAAAAGAAGTGTTGGTTTTTTGGTTACAGGATTTGAATATGCATACAAGGGTCATCAGCGACAAATGAATTAACACACAGGATCTCCATCGTAATATGGGAAAATGGAAATGTCCAAAACTTGGGTTCATCAAAATTACTTCTAATGATGCCTCCAAAGGAAATTCAGGGAAAAGTGGGGGAGGTGGTGTTTTCAGAATAATGAATGCAATATTTTCCTCACCTACTCATAATCATATAGAACTTCAATTAACTGCAAAGGCTAGGGCACTTCTTATAGAGATCAAGATTGTCATTGAAAAAGGATGGATATACATTTCAATTGAGAGGGATTCACAGCTTATTATTTATGCTATCAGGAAAAATTAATGTGGGGATTGGACCAATAATAGCATTATTTTTTGTCCATCGCTTATTAATGGAGGTAGTATCTTGGAAATGTTAATATTTTGATCTTTCTCTTGGCGAAATTCAAATTTTAGAAGGATACTGGCCAAGGAAGATTCGATATTTTAATGAAACATGGCAGTCTGAGGGAGATGGAGAATATCTTGATAGAAAGGCAAGTTGTATATGGTTTAATTGACCTAAATACCAAATTGAATGTTTTAATATCTTTATTGGAGTGGACCCCAATAGAAGCCACATTTAGCTTTTAAAAAAATTATGGGAAGATGTAGTCAAATATAAACATTGATAAGATCCCTCAAAACTGAAACCATAGTAAGTAACTTCTAAACAAATTAGAAACACAAAAGTAAATAACACAAGCATATCCATACAAACACAAAAGTAGATAACACAAGCATATCCATGTGCAAGTACAATGCCTGCAGTTGATTAGGGCCATGTCTAAAACAACTAATATTTAAAATAGAAATGAAGATGAGAGTCTGTCATAGAGTATATAGATAAATATAATTTCTCAATATTTATTCCTGTTTTTTATCATGTTACAAGGACCATTGTTATGGTCTCAAGATTGAAAAATAAATTGCAATTATATTTTCATGTAAAATAGAAGAAAGCAGTTTTAATAGTAGCCATATAGAACTAAGCTTAATAGAATTGGTGTCATAGAAAGGAAAAGCTTGCATATGATATTGCAATTGTATTCTTCTCTTAAGTAGTTAGAATCTAAATTTTGTAAATATAGACGCATATAATTAGAACTCAAAATTTGAAGGGTGGCAAGTTTTAGATTACATACTGTTTTAGATATGTTTTCAGGTCTTGGAAAGACTCCCCACGTGGCAACCTTAGGCTTGTACAGGTCAGAACTACCTTGAGTACTTGCTGGTATTTCATATCCAAACTTTGAAGTATCTCCTCTAATGAATTCAACTTCAGGAAGAGGCCCTGATGGAGGAGGTTGAATATCAGCATTCAGACCAGCTGGCAGCTGTCACTTTGGCTTTTTCTCAGAGAATCGCAATCCAGGAAAGTCCACATTGGAAATAGCCTTATTTCTGTAATTTTTTATATTGGAAAAAGCATCAGCAGGTGGTGTAAATTTCCTTCTGATGATACCATCTCTTGTGATAATTTCCACCTCCACTGTGTTATCTTCCTCCATGGAAATATGCTCAGCTTGCTTGCGTACTGTGTTATCTCCCACTGCAAAAATCTTTTCACCTTGTTGATGCCTGTATGCCCTTGCTCGTTCAAATGCATCAAGAACTGCATGATCTAAAGTTTGATAGAAAGTTGTGTTGTGTCATTCCAGAAGATGAAGAGTTCCATTAAAAAGCACAAAAAACAAAAACATGAGAAAAGAAAGACTATGCAATCTCACCTTCAATATTTAAAAAAAAGAAAGAATACGCAGTCTCTAAATTAAAAAACTCCAGTATTTTTCTGGTAATGATTAGTGATTACAATGTTCTAGAAGACTCTCCAGCAAGGATTTTTATTTATCATTTTAAAAATAAAAGACCTGTTATGGACTCTTTTCGCTGCACCTGCATTCAAAATACAAAAGCTACACTTTACAATAAAGATGAATACAAATGCTCGAGAATAAAGACAAATGGAGGCCGCATCAACAGACAAATAACTGTTCATATTTCTCCCCAATTTGGAACATTATAACTTATTAATCTGAGACTGAAACCAACTTGTCACCTCCAAATTCCAAATATCCTCATATAATAGAAAAAATTAAATGTCCAAAGACTATGTATTTGTCCGAATGATGACCCATAGGACCTTCCAAATTAAGGAATATGAATTGACCTAAATGTCCTTTCCAATTATGAAGAGATCTAGCCTTACGTCCACTTTGCAATTAAGAGGTATTACTAACCTAAAGCCCTTTCCCAATTAAGGGATGTTGACCCAAAGGCCCCTCCCAACTAAGAAGATTAATTGACCTGAAACCCCTTTCCAAATAAAGGGCATGAATTGACCTCAAGTTACTTCCCGTTTCGCAGTGATGTCATCAGTACTTATGGCATTTGCTAGGAACAAAATTTAACTTAAAGATTGTTGATTTCATGCTAATTCTTCTCGATGTCAACAGTAGGTCATTTTTGTAAATATCCAAAATTACACTGAATGCACACTGTTTTACCATTTTAGGATGGTGATGATAAAAATGCAGCATTGCCGTCATCTTCATTATTGTTTTCCATTAATTAAAGCACAAATTTCCAATATAATTTTCTTCCTTCAAGTTAGCATAGGTTTTAAAAGAAAAATTGCATATAATTCATGATGATTATTTTGGAACTGACAAATATATGTCATGAATGCAATAATGTTATCGTCATTGGAATAGCAGCTCCATGAACATGCTAAAGATTAAGAAAAATTGGTGAAAGTGATCATTTGCTTGTATATTTACCTAATGTAGGCATCATGCATATCCTTGGAAAGGTCTTAATGAATACTTCTACATAAGAAAACTTTCCTCAACTTTTGTTTTGGATTTTAATTGTACATAGTACATACTACATGGTTGTTCTTTCCAAGTTTCATGTCAATCTTGAATCGTCATGGTGTCAATTTTTTATAGAACTAATCTCTTCTATAAAGGAAAGGTTTTCCTTGTTTGTTTGTTCACATGATAGTTTTCAGGAGTACTGTTATAAATATCCTCATAATGAATTATGTTTTTCTAATTCATTATGCTCGTGATCCATAAGGATCATCATAAAATTCTGATATCATTTTACTAAAGTTGCAACCAGTAGCCACCGTAATGGCATGGTCGCTTAGTTTGGCAAAAACAAGGTGTGACAGTGTAAAATTAGAATTCCACCATTAGGCATCAAAATGAGCTGATTTTATGCAGGACATCTTGACACACTTATGCATTTACAGTATAAATTTCAGGTCAAAATTTCACTGCGTGATCGTCTAAAAATGAAGTGGAATTGCTCAGATCTGTATAGACCAGCATATCATATTTTAGCTTCATATTTTACATGCATTCCGATAACTGAATGAATCAAAAAGAGAAATGAAAATACATTTAGAGAGCATATTGGGTTCCAAAAATCAACTGAAAACTCTTTCATACAAACACACAAAGTAAGTTTCAGAGCATTCTCTCTATGAGTCAAAATGAGCTGAGAATTGAAACTAAGCATCTTGACATATATTTCCATGTGCTAACCAAAAATTAGGTAACCTTAAGGGAATGGACAAGCCACAACCAGCGGAGGTTATAGAAATAACTGTAGAGGGGGAAGGCCATATCAAGGCAATCGACAAGGAGATTAGAGTCGATTGCAGTATGATTCGGAAGGAAGGCCAATCATACAATGTCGCAATTGCCAAGAGTGGGGGCACTTTGCGAAGAATTGCCCTTCTCCCCAAACACAAGAGACAACGCAAAATAATGCTACACACATTTGTAGATGGTGTGGTCCAGAGGAGGACAAAGGAGAAACAAGAAGAGATCAAAAAGATATCTGGTGTACAAAATGTAAGACTGAAGGGCATACAAATGTAAATTGTCCTCGGAATGCATACTGTAATATATGTGATGTGATGGGACATGAAGTGGTGAATTTTCCATTCAATTTAAAAGTACGACATCAGACTCTATCAATCCAGGAGAATGAGGAAAAACCAAAACCTCAAGGGAATGGACAAGCCACAACCAGCGGAGGTTATAGAAATAATCATAGAGGGGGAAGGCCATATCAAGGCAATCGACAAGGAGGTTAGAGTCGGTTGCAGTATGATTCGGAAGGAAGGCCAATCATACAATGTTGCAATTGCCAAGAGTGGGGGCACTTTACGAAGAATTGCCCTTCTCCCCAGACACAAGAGACAACACAAAATAATGCTACACATGTGTAGATGGTGTGGTCCCGAGAAGGATGTCGAAGGAGAAACAAGGAGAGATCAAAAAGATATCTGGTGTACAAAATGTAAGATCGAAGGGCATACGAATGTAAATTGTCCTCAGAATGCATACTGTAATATGTGATGTGGTGGGACATGAAGTGGCGAATTGTCCATTCAATTTAAAAGTATGACATCAGACTCTATCAATCCAGGAGAACGAGGAAAAACCAAAACCTCAAGCGAATGGACAAGCCACAACCAGCGAAGGTTATAGAAATAACTGTAGAGGGGGAAGGCCATATCAAGGCAATCGACAAGGAGGTTAGAGTCGGTTGCAGTATGATTCCGAAGGAAGGCCAATCATACAATGTTGCAATTGCCAAGAGTGGGGGCACTTTGCGAAGAATTGCCCTTCTCCCTAGACACGAGACAACACAAAATAATGCTACACACATGTGTAGATGGTGTGGTCCCGATAACCACAAGGAGGTTAACTGTCCTAAGAAAGCAAGTACAAGTGGTTCGCAAAATGTTACTTTCTTGGACATGGACGTACCCTCAGTTAAGGAGGAAGGAAACACAAAGGAAGTATTAGTCGTGACACAAAGTCAAGCTAAGAAAGACAATTACCCAGAACTTGCTAAAGAGGAGAGATGGCAGGAGGCGAAGAAGGTAAATGCGGAAGAAGCGCAAAAGGCCAAACAAATAAGGCTAGTAGAGCAGAAAGAATTAAAGAAGCCAAGTGGTCCAAAAGACAAAGCATTATTGAAGAATTTGAAAGCACAACTTCTGAATACAACAATAGAAATCAAAATGGCTAGTTTGTTCGAAGCCATACCATCCTTACATAAGGCGATAGGGGATGAGATGCAACCACAAAAGGTGATGGAAGTCCAGAGCGAGCCAATACAAGAAGTAGAAAAGAAGGATTACTTTATGGATCCGACTATATTGATGATTGATGTTGGAAAGAAACCAACATTGGTCCATATAGATAATGGGGCATAAGTTAAACACAAGTTATTGTGGACGGAGGGTCCAATGTTAATGTGCCACCAAAAACAATTTGGAGAGATCGGCGCTCCATTCTTGTGGCACCTAGTTTCAGGTTGTATGGTGTTGAGCAGTACGACATTGAGACTAAGGGGGTGTTGACAACACAAAGGGTAATAATAGTTGACCAAGAATTTATCTTGGATTTCGTTATGATTACAATGTAGAAGCCTGCATATGATGCACTGTTAGGGAGAGGTTGGCTGCGAGTGGCCAAAGTTAATCACAATTGGGGAGGAAAAGATCAGATTACATTCAAGAAAGGACAACACGAGTATATGATCAACCTGAAAAATCAAAGGATCAGTGAGGATATCGCTACGACAAATGAATCAGGCAGTTCTTCAAGTGAAGAAGAACAACATGAACCCAACGAAGAGGGAATGTTGTACCTTGAAGAATGTAGTGAGGATGAAGCTCGATCTGATAGTGGACTTCTGCATTGGCAGATGGAGGAATATGAAGTATTTCAGCCCTATTGCCTTTGTATTAATATAGAGGAGATCACGGAAAGACAAGATGAGAAGAAGGTTAGCAAGAAATCAAAAGAAGAGGAACAAGATGGACATTTCCTAAGAGTTTCACGGAATATACAATTGGAGATGCGGAGATAGATACAAGACCGGTGCATTTGACAAATGTGGCAAAGGCAAAGGTAGAGCCAGAGAATATTAAGTATGAAAGACCCTGGATAGTGGAAGTAAATGTGGGAACTAATAATGAATCTAGGATGATTCATTGCAGCGAAGATTGGGATCTGGTATTGAAAGCAACAAGTTTCAAGATATTTTCGGAATATAAAGATGTTTTCGCATGGACATATAAGGACCTGAAAAAGATACCACCAAAAGGACTGTTTGGGAATGGTATATGAAGTCTAGAAGTTTAGGAATTACCTATTGGCAAACCTATTTGCCTTCTACGTTGATCACCAAGCTTTGTTGTACTTATTAAATAATCCTATGATACAAGGGCGAATCAGTAGGTGGCTCGTTACCTTGCAGGAATTTGTATTCCGGGTAGTGGTGAGACTTGACAAAAAGCATGTCATTGCAGACCAATTATCTCGGATTCCATCAGGGGAACTGTTGCCACATTTTGCACGCGGTGCCATGTTTTCAAATTTTGTAAGTATGCTGCTCTCCCTTCCTTCCATCCATCTTCCCTTTCTCCACTTTTCCCTTCTTCCCTTTCCTTCAGTTTCATTCCTCCCTTTTCCCCTTGTACTTCCCCCAGTCAAAACCCCAAAACAGAGCAAGCATTCCCTGAAAAATTCTAAGTGTCAGGGCGCAACCCGACTTCACAGCGAAGTCGGGGTGCGCCCTCAAGTTGGAGCGCACTAGGGAATGTGAAGTGAGGAAACAGGCTGAAAAGGAGCAGAATTTGGCTAAGTGTCAGAGCGCAACCCGACTTCGCAGCGAAGTTGGGGTGCGCTCTTCTTCCTGTGCGCACTTGGGAAGCAGTGTTTGCAAAATTCAGCTAAGTGTCGGAGCGCAACCCGACTTCGCAGCGAAGTCGGGGTGCGCTCCCCCTTTTGTGCGCAGTCCGAACAGTGGCCGAAACAACCAAGTGCTGAAGTGCGCAACCCGACTTCGCAGCGAAGTCGGGCTGCGCCCTCTGACCGGTGCGCAGTTGGGCAAGATCCATCAAGCAGCCCAGAAATTGGCTAAGGCACGGAGGCCTCCCCACCTGCGCTACCCGATGGCGCTCTGATCCCAGGCGAAGTTGGACAAACTGCCTTTCAAGGCAGACATGTCACTCATCAGAATTCGACAAGTGTCCAGCCTCGGGATTCGAGCCGAGATGTGACGGGAAAAAGGACAAGCATGGGCCGAACTACCTACGCCAGCTGCCTCCATTTAAGCTGATGCAAAGTTCCATCTACCATAGCTACCCGCATTCCTGCTGACTAGAAGTTTCACCCAATGCACTGCCACGTAGCTGTACAGCTTTAAAGGAGACCTTGTTGCAAGTACAGTCCTCGCCGACCGGAGTCAGCATCAGCAGCTCTTCTACCGCTTTTGTCAGCTATTGTCCGGTCTGGGACTTTGTGCCCGTAATTGTAATCGGGGGAACTTGGGCTATAAATAGCCACACCATTTCATTGTAAAGGGGTGGAAGGGGGATATCCTGCTAGGGAACCATTGTAGCTATACGTTTGCCTCTGAATGCAAGACACACACTTGGCTCTATTTTGTTGTTGTCGTTCTTTTATGCTGCCTGTACTTGTCATTTCTGCCTCATGTTTCTTATTTCATTGCTTACTGTTATTCTGAATTCTGGATTCGGGTATTTGGTGATTAAGTATTCCTGGAATGCATAGATAGAGGATACATAGGATATATGACAGCGGTAGTTTCTATTGTGTGTTCTGTTTTGGATTGCTGTTAGTAGTGGTCATTGATCGTTGCCGTGCTGCTCATCCCCCCCACCCAACACCAATCGTATTTCAATCTCTTTTCGCATTTTTATCTCTTTCCTGTACTCTTAGCTTAAACACTGAAATAACCCATAGGAAGCCGGCCTTCTCCGGAGATTGGCACGGAAGGCATTCCTTCCTTCCGGCCTTTCAATCTGGTGGGCGAATCTGGGGCTCATTTAACCAAATCCTTTCCTCATGGCAGATTCGTAACCAACAATTTCTCTGGCACGCCTGGTGGGACATGGAAGTTTCCCACACCAAAACAGAATCGAAGCACTGGTGTTCACTTCATTGCTGTTAGAATCAGAACACTTGGCGACTCTGCAAGTACCTGAATATTCTCTGAGTCCGTGAAGACCGGTCCGAGCGCCTTCATGCATACAAGAAGGTGGAGAGCAAGGAATCCGGGAAACCAGCCTGACCTTTACGAAATCGACATTGCCGCTCCAGGAGAGCGCGTCAGGCTGGCCGACCACCAAGCTCGCATAGAAGAGCCTGAAACCGAAATCGAAGAGGCCGAGGCTAAAGAGCAATCTACATCCTCGGACGGTACCGATACCGAGTACACTACCGGAGGAGAGGAAGAAATGGCTGCTCAGCAGAATGATGACGATCTCTTCCCGGCGGTAGACTCCACGGGGCCCTTGGCCCTAGTCGGACAACAAGCTGTGCCCCCCGTTGCCCTAAAGTCCATCCCTACTTACGATGGCTACGACAAGACGGCGTATGAACACATCCAGGACATTCTGGCCTTGGCTGCACTACACTCTATTACTGACGAAAGCGTCAAGACCCGTCTACTGGCCCTTTCCCTAAGAGGGAAGCTTCTCTACTGGTGGAGATCTTTGCCAGAGGAATCTATCACGGGGTGGCGCCAGCTGGCTGGCAGGCTTGTAAAAGGATGCAACGAGTCTGCTGATCCCTCTTCGTTGTTGCATCAGTTCCAAAGCATCCAGCGACACCCCCAAGAGGAGGTGTCGGACTTCAACATAAGGTTTGCGAGGTCTTGGAAATGAGTACCTCGCGAACTGCGACCTTCAACGGGTCAGGCTGCGCACTACTACTTGAGATCATTCAACTCTGACATCTGCCTACTGCTGAAGATAGCCCGAGTCGATTCATTCCCTGCCCTGTACGAAGCTGCCCAGCAAGCCGAAATGGATATAATCTCCATAGGCAGGCTCCCGCACAGGGTACAACCACCCATTTACCCTGACTTTCCTCAGTCCCAGTACCCATCGGCCTCTGGTGTGATGCCGTCATATTCAAGTCAGCACCCCCAGTAGCCATGGAATCCGGCGCCAGTCGTAAACCCTTACGGCCCGCCACAAATTCATTATCCTAACCCGCCGCCGCCTCCTCCGAAGTATCCCGCACTCCCAGCTCCCCCTCAGTATGCGCAGTATTCTGCACCTCCGCCATTGGCCGCATTACCTCCGCCAGCTCAGTTGCCACCTGCAGACAATGACATTCAGAACAAAATCCTGCAAGAAGTGCGGGCTCTGGCATCTGGATACCATACCATGTCAAATGACATGACTATACTAAAGAAGAAGTAGGTACAGATGGAGTTTGTTCCAAGGAGGCCATACCCTCATCCGACACTGACAAAAGATCAAGCCACAGAATGACAAGTTCAAAGGCACCCCCTACAAGAAATGCGACCATTGAGGAGCAACCTGGCACTTCTGACCAGGTTAACTGGTCCTCCACGTGCAACGACCCGCATTCAGAAGAAGATTGCACGCTGCATCAGCATTACCTCCAGACCCTGGCAGGCAGCGCCATAGAAGAGGATGAACTTTACATGATCCTGGGCGATGAAGACAACTTTGCCGTCCAAAAGGATGATCCCGTGCTGCAATTGCCCAAGGAGGATAGAAAGCCTGTTGAAGCTGTTGCTGCCCAAGCAAAGCCATTGAAGGTATACGCCAGAAGAGAAAAGGCGCAACCTGCTGGGCTACCTCCGGACAAAAGGCAATGGTATCCTGCAGCCAAAGAAAAATTTCCTGCACTCAAGCCTCCTGCAGCAAAAGCTCCCGCAGCTCCATCTCCAGCTGAAACGAAAGAACAAGCTCAGGAGAAGCTGAAATATCCGTCTCTGACAAAGAGACAGAGGGTCGAAGCCACGCAGCAATACCGTACCAAGTATGAGCCTGCAAAAGAAACAGAGGGAGCTAGCACTTCAGGCTACAACATAGTGGATGAGCTAAGGAGGACTCTCGCAAGGATGAGTATGTATGATGCTCTTCATCTCCCAGGTCAAGTTGATCTGCTGCAGGAATCTTTGAAGAGCATAAAACATGGTAAGCAGACGCAGCCTGCTGTTTTGGTTCAACCTCTGACAGTCTCCGCCACCGGAAAGAACAGACCACCTCCCTTCTATCTGTCATTGCGGATGCAAGGGTACATAGTACACAACTGTATAGTGGATTCTGGTGCCTCCACGACTATTATGCCGAGAGCCGTCTATGACGAGATCGGAATGGAGTATACAAGGAGCAGCCAAGGTGTGCTGCAGCTAGACGACACCCCTGTCAAGACAGTTGGTGTCATCAAAGATATTCCGATCCGGCTGCACAAAGCTCTTGACATAGTGGTCATACAAGAGGTTGTGGTTGTTGACTTGGAACCCTACTTCGGCATGTGTCTCTCCAGGGAGTTCACTGCGAAGCTGGGTGGGTATCTGTCTCTGGATTACTCACATATGGAAGTGCCCTTCAAAGGAAGGAGACTGAAGATCTACAACAAAAAGCCTTCCACGTTTCTAGTAGAGAAGATACCCGGAGAAGAGTCACAGAACAACATGGTTCAGCTGACAACGGAAGAACTGGTGGTGGTAGACATGACAGAGCAAGCTCTTGAGCTGTTGCAAGTAGAGGATGAGTTCTCCTTGCTGGACTTCAATGCCATGATCGAAACTGAGCAAGGCTGCTACACCGTCACTCAGCCTGAGAGAATTGACCAGTCAGCCAAGAAAGAGGTAGGACCTGCACCAGAAAAGCTATGGAAGCTTTTCTTTGATGGCGCCCGATGCAAAAATGGTGCCGGTGTAGGTGTACTCTTGGTTTCCCCGTCCGGGATCCAGAAGGACTACACCTACAGACTGGCTTGGAGCTGTACTAACAACGCGGCGGAGTACGAAGCCCTGTGCTTGGGTTTGAGAAAAGCGGAGAGACTGGGGATAAAGCATCTGCAAATCTTTGGCGACTCAGAGCTGGTGTGCAATTAGATTACGAACAAGTGCGCCTCTAAGAAGCATTACCTCAAGGCGTATCGTAATCGTGTCTGGGACCTGATGGAGTCATTCGACTCGTTGAATGTCAAAGCCATATCACGTGAGAAGAACAAGCACGCTGACATTCTGGCGCCTGTTGGAGCCAGGTATGTTCCGGCTGATGACACTGTCCAGAAGCCGAAGCCGGTTCGTACCATCTACAGGCCTTCTGTGCCTGATAAAGACACCCACTGGCAGGTGTTTGACTGTGACGAGGAAATCGTCACTTTTTTGGTTACCGAAGCATGTACAATCGAAGGTAGAGACCCTGATGACGAGCAATATGAGGGGTTGATACAATTGAAGAATAATCATGTCCCAAAAGGACTGATTACATTAGAGAGTCTCTTTGATCAAAATGACAGAGCAATATCTCACAGGATCAAAGTAGACCCCAAGCAGTACGTCGACCTGGAGCTTGAACCTGGAAAAACAATCAAGGTCGGGACGGACTGCACTGAAGAGGAACTCGGGCGAGATCAGATCATTATGCAGAGAGTTCTCCGATATTGTAGCCTGGTGCTACTAGGACTTGAAGGGGTATGACAGACAGATGATCCAGCATACCATAGAGCTAGAAGATGGTGCGAAACCTTTCCGGCAGAAGCAGAGGGTTGTAAACCCGAAGATTGAAGCCATGATGAAAGCCGAGCTCCTGAAAATGCTGGAAGCCAAGATCATCTACCCCATCAAGCATTCATCTTGGGTTGCGAATCTGGTTCCGGTGAGAAAGAAGAATGGAGACATCCGTCTCTGCGTGGATTTCAGAAATTTGAATCAGGCCTCACTGAAGGACCATTACTCGCTTCCCCAAATCGATCAGATCCTCCACATAGTTGCTAGAGCGTAGAGATTCTCCCTCTTAGACGGATTCTCTGGGTACAACCAGATATGGGTGAAAGATGAAGACCAGCATAAGACAACGTTCACCACCAAATGGGGAATGTTCGCTTATCAGCGCATGCCCTTCGGCCTGTCCAATGCCGGCGCTACATTTCAGAGAGCCATGGACCTGGCCTTCCGAGAGCTGCTTAACAAGATTATTGTCATCTACTTGGATGACGTGACTGTATTCTCTCACAGAAGAGAGGACCACGCTTCCCACCTGCGGCAGATATTTGAGAGATGTCGTGAATTCGGCATCTCCATTAACCCGAAGAAATCTGTCTTCGCGGTAAAAGAAGGAAAGTTGCTGGGACATGTCATCTTCGAGAAAGGCCTTGCAGTGGATCTTGACAGAGCAGAAGCCCTCCTCCGCTTGCCCATCCCAGTCGACAAGAAGGGGCTATAGTCCTTCTTCGGCCAAATCAACTTCGTGAGGAAGTTCATACCGGACTTCGCACAAGTGATTAAGCCCATGGCCGAACTGTTAAAAAAGAACGCCGAATTCTTGTGGACTGACGAAAGAAGGCAAGCCTTTGAGGAGATCAAGGCCCGAATTGCACAAGCTTTGGTGTTGATAAACCCGGATTATTCCAACGACTTCATCCTGTACGCGGTGGGAGAACCCGAGAGTTACGCCGCAGTCCTGACACAGAAGGGAGACGATGGCGAAGAGCCCCCCATAGCGTTCTTAAGCCAGGTAATCCAGCCGCATGAAGAAAAGTACAATTTTATCGAGCGGCAAGTTCACGCAGTCATGAAATCTCTTCGAAAGTTCAGGCACTTCGTCTCCCAGAGCCGGATAATAGTCTTCATGATACATCCGGACATCAGGAACTTCATCATACAAGGAGAGCCTGGCCACAAGAGGGCAGGATGGATTGCCAAAATCCAAGAGTTTGACATCGAGGTACGGCCAACAAAGCTGATTAGAGGCCGAGCCTTGTGCCAAGAGCTGGCCCGAAGCGCTGCAGCTGAAGTCTCCGCCTGCGAGTGGGAAGATCCGATAGCAACCACCAACCTAGCCAACTCCTTATCAGAGGAAAATGACTGGACAAATGACCTGGTGCAGTATTTCAGCACCGGGAGATGCCCAGATCACCTGAATGCCTCACAAAGGAGGTTTCGGCTAAACGCCTTGAAATACACACTTCGCCCCGAGGCGTTTTATTTCAAAAACATTGACGGCATCCTGTTGCGGTGCGTCAGAGATACTGACAAACCCAGGGTCCTCGGAGAGTTTCACTCCGGGATGCCTGGGGGACATCATTCTAGAAGGCCTACGACCTTGAAAATAATCAGAGCTGGGTACTACTGGCCCACTCTCTTCACAGACGCACATGTGGTCTGTGTCAAATGTGACAAATGCCAGAGATTTGCTGGCAGAAACAGAAAAGCACCCCTGCCCCTCCAGCCAATTCAAGCTGAGACTCCGTTTCAGCAGTGGGGTCTAGACTTCATCGGGGTCATTACGCCTAACTCTGCAGCGGGGCACAAGTTTATTCTTACCGCCACCGATTACTTCACCCGGTGGGCAGAGGCGATCCCCACTAAGAATGCGGACCAGGAGACGGTCATTAGGTTCCTCGAGAGCCTCATCACCCGTTTCGGGGTCGGAGTGTGCCCGTTTTTTGGGCGAAGTCCGAGTGCGCCCTCAATTTCGGGCGCACCTTGGGTGACCTGTCGCGGGAAACAAGGAAAAATGGTAAAATATTTCTAAGTGTGGGCCCGGACAGCGCAGTTCGGCATAGTGCGAAGTTGGGTTGCGTTCTTTAAAACCCTGGGCCCAAAGTTCTCCCTCGAAATGTGTGCCCAGGTGGCGACGATGACGTCATTAGCACGAGGTCCGAAAAAATTCTAAATAATGATTGCGCGACTTTCAAAAAGGATGTCATTAAGAAAGCAAGGCGCATTAGGACCAACTGCAACCGGGGTATGCTTTTCAAGATTAAACCCACGCATAGCCGCCAAAATATTATAACGCTTCCACCAACTTCCGGCAAATCACCTTAACCCCTGCCCTGGCGCCATTAATGCTGAATTTCTTGCCTAGAAAAAGAGGCCTTGGCATACTCAAAACATCCAAATTGTCTGACTGACTCTGAGCTGCAAAGTCCAGAATTGAGCAATCAGTAGCCAGAATTTCAGTCTCTGCCACTCCGAGCAAAAGAAAAGAAACGATGGACAAGGGGAAAGCGCCAATGTCGCTGCAGTCCAGTGACGCAGAGCTTGAAGCTGAGGAGCAGACAGAATCCAGTGCTCATGAGAGCGAAGTGCCGCAAGAGCAAAAAAGGAAAACCAGGGCGAAGAGAAGTCGAGGGCAAGCTCCATCGCCGCCCATTAATCACCTGGCCGGGTATAGAGACGACTCATTCTCTATCAGCCTCACCAAGTTGCGGCCGAATATTGCGAAGTGGGCTGACAAGGTTTCACCCTCACACCATGTCGGGGCTGCATATAAATCGAACCTGTACTGGTTCTTGTGCCCTCCTATCCACCAATGCCCGGAGCTGATTGAATCTATTGTGACATATTACAAACCAGCTGCTCGGCAAGTTTGCGACAACAAGGGAAGAGTTTTGTTCACACTCTTCAGGGAGAGCGTCCAGCCAGCTTTCGCCTCGGGGCTCTAGTACGACCCCAGCGCAATTGTCAGAAAACAAATACCCATAGGCCCAATACCCCTGGACAGGTTCGAAAACAAATATATATACATCATTCTGGCGTGGGTACTCGACTGCGATTCTGACAGAGTGGTACGCCCGTACCAGCTGGCGCTGGCAGAATCTATCCTGCATGGGGAGTTTTACGACTCCACGGCGCAAAAGAGTGGGAAGCATCCTATTTTCTTCGACTGGGCAGACTGACTAGCGTACGCCAATCATTTAAACCTAGTCAGGCTACAGCAGAAGCAGACAACGGAATTCCGGTTTTGCTCCTTCCTCACATGGCTGTGTCTGTACCACACGCACTACCGGATCAAAGTTCCTGACTTGAAGAAGGTAAATGAAAAAGGAGAGCCGCTGCCCGTGCACGAATGGACCGAGATCCTGTACAGAAAAGGTCATTCTATGAGTTCAATTTCAAATTTCTGAGTATCGTCCTGGGGCTGTTCAATGGTAAAGCATCCCGCCCGCCAGAAGTCATGACAAGCTATCTGAGGAAGCACAAGTACGGAGACACCTTCCGGCTAACGTAGGGCATTGTAGTCAGAATCTACGGATTCAAGGGGAAGCCATTCCTGTTGCCCTACTTCTGCACTGACCACCATTTCGGTGCTGCCCTACTTCTGCACTGACCACCAGTTCGGGATGGAGATTTCACGTCAGATGGACTATGTTGAGGAAGAGTTCGGCCAGGGAAAAAAGAAAGGCCATATTTTCCAATATCCTATTACCTGGGCGAACATCCGAGTGCACGAGATCGGACAACATGTCTACCTCGAGCAAGAACTCATCGACATGGGCCTGATACAGCTTCCTCAGCGCTGGAAGTATGACCCGATTGGGGTCAGAGGCAAATTTGTGCACATCTGCCCGTGAGCAGAGATCATGCAGGAAAGGGGCAACAGAACAGGTGCAGACCTGGAATGGCACATTGAGCAGATGCAATCATGGCCTCCATGGCATGATTTTTACTGCGAAGAGGTGGCGTATGATCCAGAGCGAAACCTGGATCACCGGTTAGATTCGGCGGGCTTCAAGAAATTCCTCTCCAAGGTGATGCCCCTCAATTGGCAAAAGGACAAAATCATTGAATGCTAGAAGATGAGATGCCGCACGCAGCACGATAAATCCAATCGGAAAACGCTGGCCGTTGATGATGAGTTTTCGGCCCTATATGATCAATACGCTGACACGTGGCGGCCTTCGCATTTCGAGATTGCGTTCCTCGAGGCACCAGGAAAAGGTATACAAGGAGGTCCCCGTCCCAGCAATTGTCAACTCCCGGAACTTCCAGTGCAACGCCAACGAGCAGTCAAGTGGGCCCAATGTTGCCTCCAGCTCCTGCAACATTACCCGAAAGGGCGCAGCAGCCAGAAAAGTCAACTCCAGAGGTGGCCCCCCAAGTGGAAAAAGCGTCAGAACAGCCAGCTAGTGGAGTGGCCGTTGCAAACATCCTCCTGTCTAGACCCCGGTACAAGTTTACCGTGGGCACATCGCAGCCTGCCGCCCCAACCTCCTCTCCCTCCTTTGAACAAGCCGCAACGCCAAAAGAAAAGAAAAGGAAGAGGAGTGAAAAGGCCAAACGGCCTAGGGAGCCTGCACAGCAAACGGCCGTAACGTGGACAGGAGCAGCCGCGTCGGAAATTCTCTTTGGACAGCCCTGAAGCAGAAGCAGAAACTTGGGCTGCAGACATCCTCCAAATAGCGGCTCAGGCGGAGCCCGTAGGTACGCCCACTTCCCTACTCCCCCAAATCCCAGTCGGCCCTGTCGTAACGCCATCTCCCATTGTATCAGGGCAAGCCGTAGTCCCATCCTCTTCATCTCAGACCACTCACAGCCCCCATTCTTTCGACCAGTTCGCCCAAGACCCGAACGCTTTTCAGTCCCTCAGCAAAACCCTAGAACCCTCGCCCGCGGCCAGTGCTGAAGCTGTGCATACATCGCCGCGCCGCTCACCTCCATTGTTTAAAACCCTGCCTACGTCCTCCACTCAGCCGCTTGCTTCCTCTAGGACCCGGTCACCCTCAAAAGCGACCACAGCTTCTGGAATACCTCCTGCTTCGCTGTTTGCAGGAAAAATGCCACAACAAGATCAGATGCTGGAAGACCTTGACTTCATGCAGATCGCAGATGATCAGCCCCTCGCAGCAAAGGTCGTAGGGTGTTCTGCCTCTTTTCTTCAGGGCGTCAAACGCAGAAGGGCCGAGGAAATAGCTGCCCTAGTGAAGCGCACCAAGTACGACTTGGACAGGAGAGTGCTCAGAACTGAGAAGTTGGTTCCAAAAGTAAAGAAGCCTCTTCGGGAGATGATTGAGGCGGACTACAAGCACCAAGTCAAGGAGAAGAGCTTTGATGATATCAACGAGGAATACGAAATCAACGGTATTCGTCGTAGAACACATAATCTCCTTGTCAAGCGACTCGAGAATCAGGAGGCGTTGTTTCAGCTGCAAAATAACTCAAGGCAGCTAGAGGAAGATCTGGCTAGGGCCACTGCGCAGTTGGAGTCTGCACAGCAAGAAATCAGTGACCTGAAGGCCTAGCTGGCCGCCTCTCAGCAGGAGGCCGCAGCGCAAAAACAGACAGCCGAACAGCTGTCAGAGGAGAAAAAGGCAGCACTGGAGCAGGTCTCTCAGCTCCAGGATTCATTGAAACAGGCTCTGTCACAGCTTGAGGAGAAAACATCACAGACGACGGCCTTTTCAAAGAATAAGGTCAAGGAGATGCGGGCTGGTCTGCTGCAAGGATGCAGGGCCAATGTTGTCAGATCCATATCAGTCCTGGATTTCGCGTCCAGGATCCAAGAAGTATCTGCCCAGGGAAAGCCTGTGGTAGAGGAGGCCGAACACCAAGCGAGGCAGTGGCTGGACTTGGCTATGAAACTTGAGGAGTATGAGCGCAAAGGCCTCCGATTCCCCCGATGTCCTGACTTGCCTCAGAGTGGGCAGATGCAAGGGTAACCTTGCACATTTATTTTGATAATACAGAGAAGATAAGGGCCGCCGAGAAGATGCTTGGACTCATTAGACCACGAAATGAGCATTTGCCGGCTCCCTTCAACACTCTGTCTGAACACGGGTGCCCGAGCTTCGTCAAGAATGGCGAGTTTCTGACCCTTGAGCAGGTGAAGCAGAATTGGCTGTCGTTCGAGGCAGACACAGCAGAAATCGATAGCTGGGCAGAGCCAATCCAGGAAGCTCAGGTCACCCAGATGGTGTCAAGATACTGCAAAATCAACACCTCCCTCAAGGAGTTGGGAGAAAGATACGACACCATCGACCTGCATGCGGTTGCTGCTTTCAGCGCAACGCTGAAAGAGGTCAGCGACTTAGGGCCCTTTCAAGCAACAATCTGGGACCAAGCCAAGGCCGCATACGATCGCATCCGCGAGCGGGAGGCTGAAAGTGAAGACCGTTCAGGTTCAGAGGGAGGAGAAACAGAAGAGGCAACCGCCGAAAGTGAACCTGTAGAAGAGCAGTTGCCCGGGAGGAAGCCGTCAGAGCAGCGGAAAGCAGAGGAAGGGAGTTCCTCTGCGCCCAAAGGATGAAGGCCTGGTTCTTTGCGTCGAGGCGAGCTCGACACCCCGCGAGCCGCCAGGAATGTTGCCACATTTTGCACGGGGTGCCATGTTTTCAAATTTTGTAAGTATGCTGCTCTCCCTTCCTTCCATCCTTCTTCCCTTTCTCCACTTTTCCCTTCTTCCCTTTCCTTTAGTTTCAAATGTGACAAATGCCAGAGAAAAAAAAGGTAATCATGAAGTTAGCACCTTTTCAGCTAGTAGTTGGATTGCTGTACAAAATGGGTGTGGATGGCATATTATGACGATGCATAATGGAGGAGGAAGTTAAATTAGTGTTAAAAGAAGCTCACGAAGGTTTGGCAGGAGGACACATGGGGCAGAATGCTCCTGCTAGAAAAATACTTTTGGCAAGATTGTGGTTGCCTACGCTGTATCATAATTCTGGTGGTATCCCTTTCAGGTCCTTATATCTCCATGCGAAAACATCTTAATATTCCAAAAATATCTTGAAAGCTGCTACTTTCAATACCGGATCCCAATCTTCGCCGCAATGAATCATCCTAGGTTCATTATCAGTTCCCAAATTTACTTCCACTATTTGGGGTCCTTTATACTTAATATTCTTTGGCTCTACCTTAGCCTTTGCCACATTTGTCGGATGCGTTGGTCTTGCATCTATCTCTATATCACCAATTGTATATTCCGCGAAACTCTTAGGAAATGTCCATTTCCCTTGTTCCTCTTCTTTTAATTTCTTGCCGACCTTCTCATCTTGTCTTTCCGTGATCTACTTTGTATTAATAAAGAGGCAGTTGGGCTGAAATACTTTGTACTCCTCCATCTGCCAATGGAGAAGTCCACTATTAGATCGAGCTTTATCCTCACTACATTCTTCAAGGTACAACATTCCCTCTTTGTTGGGTTCATGTTGTTCTTCTTCACCTGAAGAATTGCCTGATTCATCTATCGTAGCGATATCCTCGCTGATCCTTTGATTTTTTAGGTTGATCATATACTTGTGCTGTCCTTTCTTGAATGTAATCTAATCTTTTCCCCAGTTGTGATTAACTTTGGCCACTTGCAGCCAACCTCTCCCTAACAGTGCATCATATGCAAGCTTCTACATTGTAATCATATCGAAATCCAAGATAAATTCTTGGTCATCTATTATTACCTTTTGTGCTGTCAATAGTCCCTTAATCTCAATGTCGTACTGGTCAGCACCATACAACCTAAAACTAGGTGCCCACAAGAATGGAGCCTCGATCTCTCCAAGTTTTTTCTGGTAGCACATTTACATTGGACCCTCTGTCCACAATAAATTGTGTTAACTTATTCCCCATTATCTCCATATGGACCAATGCTGGTTTCTTTCCAACATCAATCATCAATATAGTCGGATCCATAAAGTAATCCTTCTTTTCTACTTCTTGTATTGGCTCGCTCTGGACTTCCATCACCTTTTGTGGTTGCATCTCATCTCCTATCACCTTATGTAAGGATGGTATGGCTTCGAACAAACTAGCCATTTTAATTTCTATTGTTGTATTTAGAACTTGTGTTGCTAGATTCTTCACTAATGCTTTATCTTTTGGACCACTTGGCTTCTTTAATTCTTTCTGCTTTGCTAGCCTTATTTGTTTAGCCTTTTGCGCTTCTTCCGGAATTACCTTTTTTGCCTCCTGCCATCTCTCCTCTTTAGTAGGTTTGGGTAATTGCCTTTCTTAGCTTGATTCCGTGTCACGACTAATACTTCCTTTTCGTTTCCTTCCTCCTTAATAGAGGGTATGTCAATGTCCAAGAAATTAACATTCTGCGAGCCACTTGTACTTGCTTTCTTAGGGCAATTAATCTCCTTGTGGTTATCGGGACCACACCATCTACACATGTGTGTAGCATTATTTTGTGTTGTCTCATGTCTAGGGAGAAGGGCAATTCTTTGCAAAGTGCGCCCACTCTTGGCAATTGCGACATTGTATGATTGGCCTTACTTCCAAATCATACTGCAACCGACTCTGACCTCCTTGTCGATAAGAAGTGAAGAAAGTTGGAGCAACAGTAGCAATACATGGAAGCACAACTGTATCAACAAAAATAGCCTTAACAACATCAACCAGTGAGTCAAGAACTCCCACAACAAGCCACAGGAAAGAAGAAAGAAGGTGACAGTGTATAGAAGGTAATAGTCGGCCAACAGAGTGAAAAGCGTGGAACATTGTCGCAAGCAGTGCAAAGGGGAACTCCAACACAACAAGGAGTCAGGCTGTGTGAGGAGGCATTGCAGGTGCCATTGTAGGTATCGGGGTGACTTCGAGTGAGGTTGCCATGAGTGGACAACAACCAAAGTTGCAAGAACCTGTTGCCCGAAATGTGCAATGTATGGAGAAAATAGCACTACAGTTGGATAAGATAGCTGCGCAATAGTTCGCCTAGGTAACAATGGTGATTGTAGATGTAGATGCGGAAGTTCAGATTGCAGTCGATACGGTGGAAGCATCATCATCTTTGGATGGAGCACCGAGAGGAGACTTTGTTGGTGATTTTTTGATACAGGTGGACAATGTTGATACACCTGAAAGTTGTAAAACTACACCACTGAGACAATATGCAGATGTTATGGATAGATGTGGATGGCCTCTGATGGATGAGGGACCACCAATGGAGTTTACATCAACAACGCAGACTATGACACCAAGTTCAATAGTGTCGGAGGAGAGTTGGGAAAAAGGGAAACAACCTGTATCAGAGTACAAAATATGGCAAGAAGGCTAGAGCAAACCGCCAGAAAAACTAGAGAAGACTATTGATATAACTGGACAAAAGAATCAAGAGGGAAAGATAGCCAAATAGATAATCAACTTGATAGGTCATGGTGGGGAGGATGTGGAGGAGACTACCACCGAGGATGATGACAATGTGGAACTGGCAGAAGAGGAAACAAGTGAGCATTTTATTATAGAAGTGCCAAACTTGAGGAGACCACTAGTTCTGGGAGCAAATATCAATGAGTAGGTTGATACATATTTTGAAAAAGTGAGTGGATTGTTTGATAGGGTTCACAATGAGTTTAGAGTTGGGTGTTTTGGAAATTGGCAACTATGACAGTTGTGACTGGAATGGAATTGGTGCATTGGGCTTGTGATGAGAAGTGTACGAAGTTTACTGAAATTTACTAGATGCAGCCTTGGGAGCTAGGAGTTGCCAGTAACAATGTTGTTTTGATGTTGGAAATAAAAAACTTACAAGAAAAAACCCAAGCATTATGCCAATATCCATCACGAGTGTATGTTGATGAAGTGAATCCGGCTCCTTATCCTGAAATTCTAGGTGTTATGTGAAGCTAGCACCTGAGCTGGTGAAATCATATGCTAGGAATAATTTTTTGGCATGTTTGATTCAGTGTTTTGCAACAAGATTGGAGATGTTTCAGCAAATGGCTTGTAGCTTGAAGTTGAAGGAGGAGGAGTTGACTAACCAAGTTCAGATGGTGTGAGGTAAACTTTGGCAAGTGAAGAAGGATGCCGAGGCAAAACTAGCTAGGATGAGAAACGAGATTGAGGATATGAGGCAGACGAATGAGCAACAAGATCAATTGATAAGGACAATTTTAGTCTGAATGCATAGTTAGGGAACAAACTTTTAAAGGCTATATTGAGGAGCTTGCCCACAAAGATCAATTGATTGCAGAATGGAACGACTAGCTGGCAGAAGCTGCAAGGAAGGAAGCAAAGGCAACAAAGCGGGAGTCTAAGTTGAGAGCTAGGGTGGTAGAGATCGAGCAGAAGTCACATCATTATGGCTTCCAGTATTTTTGCTACCATACCTATGCTAAGAGGCTCAAGGGTGAGAACGAAGCTTTGAAGTTGTAGATTCAGGAACTTGGAGTACCTACCTCAACCTCAACATAGCCAAAGTCCCTAGGAGCAGCAATAATCATCGATGAGGACGTCGACCAATCTAGAGGAGAGGGCACATCTAGGCGCTAGTTCTGACGTGCGACCTCAACAAAGGCAATAGACAAGTTAGAAATAAAATATGCGTGGATGTCAAGTATGCATATGTTAAGCTTTGTAATTTGAATAAAAGATGTACGTTGTAATAATGACTCAAGTTGGAGTTATGTGCAAACATAGTCATGCAAAGGTAGTTAACACCTAGTTTGTCTTGTAGTTAGGAGGTGTGTTGTCATGGGTGGTAGTTGTTTGTAACCACCGTACCCCCATAGTTTAAATAAGACCCCCTTCACTCATTTGAGAGGACACACACACGGGAGACATTGTATATGCCGGAGAGAGTACATTATAGTTGCATTGTGTATGCTAGGAGAGAGAGGGTACAATGCATTGGAGGTATTCTACATATATTAAATACTATGTATGTAAGAGAATGTCGTACATATTTCATTGTATGGGATATCATTAATGCAATTTCTGTTCATACGTGTTCATCATTTGCTATTGTTATTGTGTGTGATCCGCATGTATTGCTATTGATTGATTGCTATAGTAGATTAGATTCAATCTTGTCATTTGTATTCTTTTCCAAGTTCTATCCTATAGGGTCGTTTGGGTAGTTACCAGGCTGTCCAACATAGTTGCTAAGCCGTACAGTCAAGTTGCTTAGCCATACAGTGCAGTTGCCAAGCCGTCAAGATTGAAGGCAAGCCGTCTGGCTAGTGTTAGCCGTTTGGGAAGAGTGCAGGTTGTCTGGTTCTCAAACTGGACCGTTTGGATTAGTGAACAAGGCCGTTAGAGACAAGGAGATGATGCAGGCCGTACAGCTGCATCACTGCAAGTAGTGAATAGTTAATCTGTCAATTTAAGTTGTTCTTCCAAAGGTGGAATACCACTACTGTGCTTAAAGGGGGAGAGATCCAATTAGAAACTTATGCAATTGCAAGTATCTCCTATAGATAAAGACTTGAAGAATATGGAAGAGCTGATTCTTAAATGTCTTGCAGCTCCTATCATTTGTGCCACTGCATAGACACCCAAGGATTGTTGGAGTATAAACCAGGCTTTCATACAACCAGCAACCTAAAAAATGGGAGAAATGATTCACCAACTGTTGTACTTCAGTTATGCCTCACAGTGGCAATAGATGAAGCATATTGGTTGCTAGTTTTCCACAGCCAGGGAAGTGAATTATAAAGTTTTTATTTGATAGTGTTTACAATGTTGTCATATTTAATGGAATCAATTATCAAATAGTAGATGCTTTATGTTCCCCTTTCCCATCCATCCCCTTTTGTTTGTTGAATTGGGATTTGAAATGGCCCCATCCCATATTACAACATAAGTCATAAACACATTATCATGGGCCACTTTATCATGGTTTGGGGAGTTGAACCTTTTTCATGTTCTTATGAATGTGCGTCATTTGCCATTACACCATGTAATGCCTTGGACCTTAGTAATCAGTAACCTATAAGTAAATGATTACAGGTCAGTTATGTTGTCCTTAGCTGGAGCAGTAATTTGCCTAAGCAACCTGATTTCGTCAAATAGTTATTGAATAAGATTATTTGTGGCATCTCACAAGTCACTTTTGGACAATAAGCAAGCCGTTTCAGGTGCTTTTTTTTTTTTTCAATTAATTACAAAAAAATTGTTTATATGGGATTGAAACAAGCGTTGCATGTATTATATTATGATCGTGTTACTGCGGTATTTTCAACTAACCACATAGTGGTGTTACATCAAACTGTATTATCATGGAACTCAGGAGTTGAACCCTTGTGAGGATTTTGTTAGTTATATGGGGTTGAAATCATACAAATCCCACCCCTGTTATGCCTATTTAAATGAACTTGGTGCGGAGACTATCCCCTTCTAGTTTCGAGCCTTAGATCTATTTGAAGTAGGTACCTGCATTTTTATCTTTCACTATCTTTCTTATATAATGGAATACTTCTTACCAAGCAAAAGATAAAATATGAGGATTGCATTGACAAGGCAATTGACGTCCTTTGTTGTCATGTTAGTAATTGACTGACTTAATTGCTTCACTAGTTGCATGCTCCATAGTGTTTACAATGTCATCCTCTTTAATGAAATCAACTATCAGATGATAAACACTTTATGTTTCCCTTTCCCATCAACCCCTTTTGTTTGTTGAATTGGGGATTGAAATGGCCCATCCCATATCATGCATCAAGTTATCATGGTTTGGGGAGCTGAACCTGGTTCATGTTTTGACGAATGTGACTCATTTGCCATTACACCATAATGCATGACCTTAGTAATCAGATACTTCACCTATAAGTAAATGATTACTTGTCAGTTATGTTGTCCTTAGCCGGAGCAGTAATTTGCCTAAGCGACTTGATTTTGTCAAATAGTTATTAGTAATTACCTTATTGGGTAGGATTATTAGTGGCATTTAACACTTTTGGACAATAAGCAAGCAGATTCAGGTGCTTATTTATTTTTTATTTTTTTAAATTGGTTATATGAGATGGAGACAGGCTCTGCCTCTATTACATCAAAACCTTGTTATCATGGTGTTTTCAATGACCACATATTAGTGTTACAACAAACCGTATTATCATGGAATCCATGGGAGTTGAACCCTTGTGGGAATTCTTGTTAGTTATATGGGGTTGAAATCATACAAACTCCACCCATATTATGCCTATTTAAATGAACTTGATGTGGAGACCATCCCCTTCCGGTTTTGAACCTTAGATCTATATGAAGTAGGTACCTGCATTTTATTTTTCTTATTTAATGGAATACTTCTTACCAAGCAAAAGATAAAATATGAGGATTTCATTAACAAGGCAATTGACTTCCTTTGTTGCCATTTTTCTAATTGCTAATTGACTGATTTAATTGCCTCATTACTTGCATGCTTTATAGGGGGTTCTAGGTGCAGTGTGGGCTGGGAAGAACTTCCACTTAGGAAGCTCATTATTGCGCTTATGAAGGACTTTTTGGAGTATTCAAGACCTTTATACCATTTCTAAAGATACTTTGGCTGGCTAGTTCTATGCAAAAGTTTTGAACACATATAAACAGATGCTCACTTTGCAAGTAGTAAAACAATTTCAACTAAAAGCTTTGGTTATATCACCTCTAACAGTGCCATACATATGCAAAAGTCTATCTATATGTACTTTGCTAATGGATGACCCGTGATTGCAGACTTTACAAAATGGAATATTTTTAACTTGTAGTAAATCAGTTGATCCCTCTGAAGCCTGCAGAATTATTCTTCCAATACAATGTGACACACTGTAGGCTGTCTTAAGTTACTTTTTGGTGATCCATGCAGAAAATGGTGTGTTCTCAGTTGGATCAATAAATTCTGTCCACCCTCAAACTGCCATCCAAATAGAAAGAGTGCACAGGGCCCCAGTCAACACACTTCACATCAATCGACAAAGAAATGTACAAGGAGAAAATCCTTCAGTATACCTATAATAGAGAGACACATGCATAGACCACTCACCTTTTTCTAATATACTGCAGTTCCAACAAGTTGAACTAGATTAACTTTTTGTTTTCTCTTTCATCCCAATCTGCACCAAAATAGCCATTAACACAGAAAACTCTCTTTTACATTAAGCAGATCTGGATACAGAGTTCTCAAGTCACAATCTGAGGTTCTCCGAGGTAATTACAGGGTCCATGATTACTTTGAGGTGGGGGATAAAGCTTGATTACATCTTGATAGAGAAGTTCAGAAATTGGCAACACCACAAATTTAAACCCAATCGATACAAGTCTGTCAAGAATATTATGGCTATTGGACTAGATGCCTTGCACCTGAACTTGCCAATTCAGTTTGGGATTCAGGATTTGTTTCATTCTCTTTCAAATTCTATGATCTACAACATCTAAAAGATTAGGTGCAGATTGTATATCCACAAGGCATCATCCCTGATATGCAATATCTCATCTCCAAAACACCAAGACAAGAAGCAGATAATGGGGTACCTATTTGGCAAGAAAGGCAGCTTGCCTTTGCAAGCAAAGTCGGTTCCGCTACCCAATTTAAGCATCAACTTCCTCATTTATATAAGAAATTATGCTTAATTTACTCTTAATGCAGGTGGGAAACTATGATCATCATTAGGCAAGGATATGAAAATTAGAATGTTTTTGTTCTTATCACACAAATATTAATCAAATTTTTGTCTGTGATTGAATATATAAGGGATCATCATTTACGTGGCAATTGTAGATGAAAGCCATCTATGCATCAGTATAGTCTTCTTTTCTAGAAGGCGGCTATGCATGGGGCATTTTTTTTTCTTAATCGGTTATATGGGATTGAAACGGGCCTGACCCGTATTACATCATGACCATATAGTTATATTACAACAGCTCGGCAATTATGCATGTATTGCTTGACAAGATTCAAACCTGAGTCTTCTCCTTGAAAGTCGAGGAATGTAACCGGTTGAGCTAATGCCATTTGATATGCAAGTGGCAATTGCATGCCAGAATATATATTTTTTAAAAGATTGCCATGTTTCATGCATTCTTCAAGCTAGTTTTATTAATGAAAAAAGGTTCTCATATTCTCTCCTCTTGAGCATTCCTGCTAGATGTAACTGGAGGTGGAAGAATTCTATCTTATCATTTTGCTCTGGACACATCAGAAGCTGAGTCCAATATTTGTCCTTCCCCGAGTCTGATATTTGCCCTCCCCTGAGTCTGATATTTGTCCTTAACTTGTTTTCCCATATTCAAGCACATAGAAGATAGGATCCATATCACAAGTTTTACATAAAATTTAAAGGTAAGAGAAAAAAATGAAATTCATGATTGTAATTTGTCCATACTGTACTACGTCCAATATGTTGGTCTAGGCAGGTGGAAGGCATGAACACAAGAAACTTCAGTTGATAAAAAGCTTAATTACATCGATGATAATATCTTAAGACCCAACATATCTTCAGAAATGAAACAAATCCTCCACAGCACACAGAAGCCAAAGCAAGTATAATTGTTGATTGAATGCCCATTGTTTATGTATCTGAGTGATCATGGTGTCATACATACCAAGGAGATAAAAGAAATTTTGGAAAGGGTTCTGAAAATGGTTGTTTGGTGATGCTTGACTGAGTTCTTCTTCTATGTTTGATGTTTGATTCCTTCAAACTCTTCGTTATTCAATTAGCATGTCTGTCATTGGATTGGATAGTGACTTTCTTTAAATTTTGAGAGGACTACATAGAGGAGGCAATGGGTTTGACTTTATTAATTTGCTAATTTCCTCTTTAAGCATCACTTGCCTATTTATATAAGAAATTGTGCACAATTTGCTCCTAATGCAGGTGGAAAATGACGAGCAGATTTTAGTCAATGATATGAAAATTAGAATGTTATTGTTATTGGTCTTATCATACAAATAGCTTGTGTCTGTTTGTGCTCAAGTCTTTAAGGGGTCATCACTTATTGTGCGATTGTAGATGGATGTGATATCCGTGCATCACTAAATTCTCCTTCACTAGGAGAACATTTATGCAAGTGGCAATTGCATGCTAGAACATTTTGTTTTTTAAAAGTTTGCCAGCTTTTATACATATTTCAAGTTAGTTTTCTTTTTCGGAAAAGGTTCTCGTATTCCCGTCTTGAGCATTCCTGCTAGTTGTAGCTGCAACTAGAAGAATTCTATCTTATCATCTTGCTTTGGGCATGTTGGAAGTCGAGTTTGATATTTGTCCTCTTGTCTTGTGTTTCCACATTCAAGTACATAGAAGATAGGATACATATCACAAATTGTAACAACCCAACCAAATACTTACTAGTTGTCGCGTTCAACCCTCTTTTAAAAATTTGGAAGACTAAAAAGATGGTTAAAAAGGGTAAATTCTTGTTTTTTGTTTTCAAGGATTAGTTTGCACCCTTTTTTAATCGGTATATAGCAGCAAGCACAGTTGAGAAAATCACGAAAAAATTGCCGGAATCGTGAGTCAATCGCGACTCATTCGCTAAACGAGTCAATCGGCAAACTATCGCGAGTCCGGCGATTCATTGCCGATTTTTTGAAAAAATTAGCATCTGCAATTTTTTGCCGATTTTTTCAAAAAACCTGCAATTTTTTTTTTTTCCTTTTTTTTTTTCAAGCTGTGGCCGATTTAGGGTTTTTTTTATGCAAGCCCATTTTTCAGTTGTTAATGTTTGAACTTCGAAGTTTAAAGTTTAAACCCTAAATCTGAAACCCTAGTTTAGGGTTTTGGGTTTTTTTTTTTTTTTTTTTAAGTAAATATTGTTGCCTGATAACTATGTATGCAAGCCCATTTTTCAACTGTTAATGTTTGAAACTTTGAAGTTTAAACCCTAAACCCTAGGCTAGGCCCTAGGGTTTGGGTTTAGGGTTTGTTTTTTTTTCCTCCTCTTTTTAAGTAAATAAGTAAAAAATGCTACCTGGTAACTATGTATGCAAGCCTATTGCTGCCAGATAACTATGTATGCAAGCCCATTTTTCAGTTGTCAATGTTTCAATTTTAAACTCTAAACCCTAGCCTTTTGGTTTAGGATTTAGGTTTTTTTTCCTTTTTTTCAAGTGATTGTAACTTTGTTGTTACTTGTAACTTTGTACCTTTTCATATTATAAGCAATACAAGATGTGTTTTGTCACTTTCATGTGTACTTAAAGCTTGAGCCTTGTATGATGTCTTGACTTGAATTGTTTCTTTTATTGCAATGTTTGATTTGCATAATGTTAATTCATTGTAATATGCATGAAAAAAAATCGTTTTCTTCGTTTTTTTTTGCTGATTCATTGTCTATTTTTCCTCGATTTTCTACTGATTCCGATTCTTTTCCGATTTTTAAACCAGTTGATTTACTACCCGATTCCGATTTTCTCAACTATGGTAGCAAGTACACCCCAGGTCTAGCTCACCTGAACGTACAACTCAATCTAGCTCATTGGTTTATTATGACCTAAGGTAAAATCCTTGGTTAATTTAGTTTCAAGGATCATCCAATGTTTAATCAGTACAAGAAATAGAATGCCACTTTTGAGAATTAGGACCGCTGCAGACGACCTCTCAAGTGGACGAGAATAGCTGGATCCTATAGACAATGCCATTTTGTGGATCTATCTTCTCAACCTCTTGTTCCGGTATGAGAGCCCAAACCCACGACTGGGCTTATCCTTTAGGGCCCATAACACCTAAAGGGTGGACGCATACTCTCCCCTTCCCTTAACATGTCGAGCTTGAGTTTATTTGTACTCATATGTTGTATGTAAAGTGTGGGGACACTTGGATCTATTAATACCCATATGTTCTATGTAAAGTGTAGGAACGCTTGGGTTTAATAATACCCATCTATTCTATGTATGATGTAATAGTATGTAAGGGTGTAACGTATATGCCTAGTGCCTAGTTGATCATCCACTTCGTTGGAGTCAACTAGGGCCATGCCATTTCTCTGGCTCTAGACCTGGTCTAATTGCTACGTTATGAATAACGTCAAGTTGTCCCATACCATCGTGGATTGATATAGGCTCTTTTATCATACTAGATTACTCATATTCACAAAATGTACAAGTAGCCATCACCGTACCACTTGCACAATGACCTAGAGGTAATGTCCCATACCGCCCCTCGTCACTTGTTCCGACTTAGTTTGTCAAAAAGCGGTCGTTTCTCGAATCACGGTTGTTACCTTCGCATAACAACTGACATTGGGTTATTTGTTTCAATAATAGTTCATCCTTCTCAATGGTCCTATAGTTGTTCATCCTTCTCGATGGTTCTAGTAGTTGTTCATCCTCCTCGATGTTTCCAGTAGTTAACTATAGAGGTTCGGTTTTGAGGTTAACAAGGTACCTCATTCTAAGGTAAGATAAATTTTCCCCTTACCATCCTATGAGTTATTATGATTCATTTTACAATTTGCTTAGAACTAGATTCCTAGTGAAATCCATCTTTTACGAGTATGAAGGTATAATTTCACTCTATAACCTTATACATTTTAATCCCTTTTGCTAATTAAGGAAATATTAATAAACATAATCATAACATAGATTTTCATATAAGCTAATCTATACTTATTAAGCTAATTTATATTATTAAACTATACCTTCAATGATTCTATGCTAAGCTTATTCTTTCGTACTTAGGAGTAAGTTAGAAGTACGTGTATTTAGATAAAAATGAACTCTTAAAAGAAAATACACTTTATATAATACAATCTTACTGAAAGCACATATATTTAAATAAAATAGACTTTTCTAAAAGTAAAATCATTTTGTATAATTCAATCCTACCAAAAGTTTTTTGTACTTTATATAATTTAATGCCACTAAAGTATGTATATATAAGCCAAATGATCAATTTAAAGTAAAAGCATTTTATATAATTTAATTCTTCTAATTTTCTTTATTTCATACCCGAAAAGAAATTAGGATAAAATAATAAACCAAACAACTTTATACTAAACTCTTCATTATAAAGATAATTACTTTTATGAAGTAGTAAAGGAAAGTCAACTCAACATATGCTACTTTTATTCTATAATGCTGAAATAAATCAATCATTTAGATTTTCAGTTAACTAAGGAAGACTAACCTTTAACTGGAATCCAATAAGTCATATTTTGCAATAATTGAATTAATCATTCGGCCATGAATTCTACAACATAATGTTGACGAAACCAAGGTAGGCTCTAATTATTAGAGACCCAATCATTGAAATTTTTGTTTTACAATGCATTGTTCCTTAATCATGAAGGCACATTTAATAAATTAAAAGCTACATGGCAATAATTAATGGCTACATGGCAATAAATCGGGAAGAGAGGATAATAAATTATCGGTCTGAGTAACAGTAATACCAGTTCTCAATTCAATGTATATATATAAAAAGGCATTGCTAGAAACAATGATGATACTTTGAGAAATTTACACTTCCTAAAAAGGAATAATTGGAAGGGTTTATTGTGAATCTCATTCACATACGACTTGTTTCTTCTGAAAATTGGTTACAATATATAGAGCTTGATCTAACAAATCATAGCTCAACATGGATGATTTGAACGATCTCCAAGTTTAGAAGATACTAACCTATATCCTCTATTCTCTCTAACAATGCTAACATAACCCTAAAACATAGTTACGTAGGAATAAATATTAATATCAAATATTAAATTCCAACATTCTCCCCCTTGATGCTAAAGACACTCATGCAAGAGTTCTTTAAGCATCACAAAGTTGGAAGAAAACATTTCTCTTACGTTTCCTCCAATCTTGAATCAAGAAATCAAAATTTGCAAAAAACTTGTGGTGGCACTCCTTCCACTCTTCATGTGGAATCTCCTTCATCTTTGATGTTGCTCCTCCATAACGCAAATGCTTGAGTGCCTTCTTTTGTTGATTAACTCCCCCTTCAACAAAAGTATCTCCTCTTGTGGTGTTCAACAACCACTCTCTTACATCTTTATCATTATGGTCTTTAAACCATGCTCTCACATTTTGATCTTCTTTTACATCTTCAACACTAAACAATACTCCACATGAGTATTTACAATTAATCATCTCACATAGATGATTATACCATACAACTCTTTCACATATTTCCACACAAAAAATCACAACAAATATGGCCATATAATGACCAACTACATATGCAACATAAAGTTGCTCCTCACACAAATATTCTCTCAAAACAATGACTTTACAATAATCCTTCTCCCAAGGAATTTTGAACACATCATTTTGATCCATGTGACCCAAGTTCTCCATCACTGTCTTCTCTCCAAGAAGACTCTTCATCAAAGTTGTCTCAATGAGACAATCACCTCTCAATAATGCCTTTGGAAGACATTCTCCTTTCTTTTCATTCCTGCTCACAAAAAACAAATCATTAATCATAAAAACATTACCTTTAGTATGAGTAGATTTGGTGCTTCCCATAAAGCTATTTTGTAGCAGTTCTCCTTCATTGTATGTTGCTTCAAGATCAACCATCAACTCTTCACTAAGAGTTCTCCTCCTTTGTTCAATCCATGTTGGTGTGTTGAAACACCATTCATTCAAGCAATCATACATTGTTGCCTTTTCAAGACAACTCTCTTTCTGCAATGTAGTCACTCCAAGTGAGTGATCTTCATCCATAATTGCCTCTTCAAGACAATTCTCAATCTCCTTTGATGATGCCTCCATTACATCATGAAGTCCATTAATGACTATCTCACTATTTTCTATCTCCTCCTTGAGATAGTCTTCCTCATAATTTTCTTTTCCTTTTATTATCTCATCCATGAGATAATCTTCATTATGGAGCATGAAACTTATGCCCTTCATCTCTTCTTCCTCTTCTACACTTGGGAAATCATCCCACATAACTTCATTTGCTCTTTCAAGAGAGCACACATCCATTCCAAGTGAATGGTCTTCAAGATAAGTGAGCCAATGGTCTTCCATGAACATTGCTTCTCCATCATCATCCCACAAAACTTCTTTATTCTCCTCCATGAGAATTGTAGGTGCATTCTCCAAAATACACTCTCCATTTGTCTCCTCCATGAGACATTCTTCATCATACCTCTCTTCAATGAGAATTGTACAAGGCTCCTTCTCATCCTCTTCTCCATGAAGGGATTCTTTACTCTTTTCCACACAAGGTTCTTCTTCAAATATGTCTTCCTCTTCAAGAAAGAATTCTCCATTACAAAGCATGTCTTCATATGAGTCTTTACAAGACTCTTCAAAAACTCCTTCAAAAGGATCTAATTCAGAAACTTCTTCAAGGAAGCAAGGCTCCTCCTTGCTTAAACAATCTTCATGATTGTCACACATGGCTTTATGGGTGTCCTCATCAAACCCATAAGCATCCTTCAACACTTGCCATGCCATTGTAGCTGATCTACAATTGGCTATGAGAGGGAAAACACTCTTTTCCATTCCTCTCCTCAAATCCATAAGGGCTAAGCAATTTTCATATTGCTTCCCTTTCATCTCTTTTCTCTCCTCTCCTTGTAGCTTGTTCCAAGTGGGTTCTTCATATCCTTCTTCTACAATGCTCCAGAGGTCTTTGGCCATCAAAAAGGTTTTCATCCTTATGCTCCAATAAGCATAATCTTCTCCATTGAAACTTGGCACCTTCATGTTTTCCATCACAAGACTTAGCTCTACAAAATTCTAGCTCAACAAATCTTTTATTCTTCAAGAACGTTCAACTCCACAAACAAGGCAAGATGCATACAAACAAAGAAAATTATAGATTTAGATCGAACCACATGCTATCAATTCTCTCATGCAGATCTTGCTCTTCTTCCATAGGATCACCTATTTCCTCAATGGCAAAATTGTCAGCTACAGAATCACTGTCATCACTAACAATTATGATTTCAGGTGAATGTGGTTCTGGTTCCACTCGCTCAACAGAATCACTATCACTAAGACAAATGATTTCAGGTTCCTGTGGTGCTACTTCAATAGATACAGACTCCTCAGGTGCGTAATCTTGATCCTCACTATCAATTGGAGTAGGTCCACTATCAAAAGAGTTATCTTCGGAATCTCCGTCGTAACCAGCGTCAGGTACTCTCTGGTTTGCAATTACAAAATTTTGAAGCTGACTCAAGACGGTATTGAGACCATACAAACACACTCTTTCATCAAATGCTTCAGGGGTCTCTCTGTCCAAAAGAGAACGAAGAGCAAAATAACATTCGTTTGATCTTATCATAAGTCTTCTTACTAGGCCCCTCTCAAAAATCAAATTTAGGCCCCTGAACGGGGTTCCAAGGGCTCCCGCAATCGCGGACTACTTCTTACAAGTTTTTTTGAAGTTTTCAAAAAAAACTTATTACAAAGTTTTCAAAAAAAACTTTTTATGTTTATTGTAAAAGTCTAATAATTTTAATCATAATTTAATTAATAATAAAATAAATTTTAATAAAATTAAAACATATTAATTTTATTAAAATACATATTAAATTATTAATAAAAATATTAAAAAACTATTAAAATTTTTTACAAAACAATTTTTTTTTACCTTTATAACCTTCCGTGAGGTTTGAAACCTCGACCTCTCCTTCGGTGAAGAGTTTTACCGCTGGCCCCTCGACCATTCGGGCTAGCGGGCTGATCCAAAAGGAACAGGAGTCGCTCCCCCTTTAAAGACTTGACACAGTTTCCAGGGCGGCTCAATGGCGTCTCTTTTGGTGGTGCCTCTCCCTTCTGATCAGTGCGCTGCACCCTCCCAATAGCGGCGCGTTCACACCTCAACGACGCTTCCAATCAGGTGATGCCTGCGTTCGTCGCTCAGGTGGCACCTGCATCCGCCGCTCAGGTGGCACTTTTGTTCGCCGCTCTGTAGTGTCCTTCTCAATCAAAAACATAAAACAACTCTCCTTTCTATGCATAGGTGGACGACGTCTGGTTCAGGGCGTCAACAGAGACAAGTGTTTAGAGGGCAAAATCTCACCAAACAAGGAGTAAAATGAAATTTTAATCCGACCAATCCTCCTAAAATCTTCTGTAGATGAAGATCATGCCATTAGATCGCAGATCCAATGTGAGCATTGATAAGGAAAAATAGCTTCAATTTGTTTCTGCCATCAATATTTCACGCCTTGACGCCTCTCCACGCCGCTGCAATTTGCTCTCCTATGTTCAGATGCAGATCTTTTTAATAGCAAGCGTCCTTTTTAATTCAGACTTTTGTGATGGCAAACGAATTTACTAACGATTTTCAGCTATCAAATCAAACGCACAATTATACATGATGTCCGTTTCGCTTCTCCGCTCTCTTCTGCTATTTCAAATTACAACCAAGCAAATCATCCGCTCACATAGCATCCTCTACTTTTGAACGCTTGCGTTCACATCTGATCTATCACGTGCTCGCTCTATCACGTACTTGTTTTAAAATAAAAATAGTGCCTTCGTATGCAGACCTTCTGTCTACGCAAGCCAACTACACGACGTCCTCATGCTAGCCTTCAAACATAGCTTCTATGCACCTTACAGACTGAACTCACTTTAACAGTGATGGGCAATCAGGTTTGCATCATTTCTACTCAGCTCTGATACCAAATGTGAATCTCATTCACATACAACTTGTTTCTTCTAAAAATTGGTTACAATATATAGAGCTTGATCTAACAGATCATAGCTCAACATGGATGATTTGAACGATCTCCAAGTTTAGAAGATACTAACCTATATCCTTTATTCTCTAAAAATGCTAACATAACCCTAAAACATAGTTACCTAGGAATAAATATTAATATCAAATATTAAATTCCAACATTTATAATACATTTATTTCATGTAACAACATAGGATGATCATTGTCATTTCGGTCTTAAACTTTAGCAAGTTGAACCTCGAATGATATCCTCCAACTGCGCAGCCTTGCTGGGATCATTCGTCAAACTGAGGTTTCTCCAGTGGCCGGTCCCCTAAAGTTTTTGAATGGTAATGATTTGGGATAAAAATGAGATGCATTTTATAATTTAATCATCAAATAATATTAATGCAATCGACAGTGCTATCATTATACCGCAAGCCTAGATGAATGCATTTAATCATCAACAATCTCAATTCAATTGGTATTGCTATTATCATATCGAGAGAACACAAGCCTAGATGAATGCATTTAATCATCAACAATCTCAATTCCATCTGTAGTGCAAGCCTAGATGAATGCATTTAATCATCAAATAATCTCATCCCAATCATCTCATCCCAATCAGCAGTGCTATCATTATACCACAAGCCTAGATGAAATTCTCAAAGAGTTTAATATATTTTAAATGCATTTATCATTTAATCAGCAAAACACTCTCACAAAGCTATATACATATTTTGAATGCATTTATAATTTATTTGTCAAACACTCTCACAGAGTTTAGTAAATTTTGGAATGCGTTATAATTTAATCATCGAACATTCCCAACACATTTTGTAGTTCTATCATTATGCTGAAAGGACACAAGCATGAAATACAATATTTGAAATCAACAATCAGAAAGCATAATCACATACAGTAGAGGTAGTAAGAAAGGTAGATGCTGCTAATGAAAACAAGAGGCCCACTATTTTGAAGCTTGGGTACACAAAACAACCCACCCGCAATTACCGAGGTTTGCAAACAATTAATATCTACCAACGTGAATGTCGGGCAATGATAGCGAAGCACAGTGCTCCCCATGAGGCAATGAAACAACGACATGATAGCAGGATAAAAGATAGTGTAACACGGTATTTTCGGGATATTTTTACAGGTGAATGGCACGGCCAACGAACTGCACTAAACTATGTGACCACAATTTTAACTCTTTCCTTTTTCAACCAGGTAGAGTTAATGAATCGAGCAACAATGTAGGATGGATATCAAGAACAAATCTTGGTGGGTGTTATTTTTGTGGGAAAGCATAAAAAACCAAACTAATTATTAACTTAGACAAAAACAATACAACTTCCTTGCCTTCTAACAAACTCTATCAATAGATACAACCCGATGCAACACAGAGCTTCTCTTCGGGCAACTATTAATTCTATAGACAGAGGTCACAGTCAGATTATAACAGAGCAATGATTAATTCCACAGACAAGGAATGTTCAGACTATAACACAACCACTAATTCCACAAAAAAAACACGGTCAGACTATAACACAGTAACCATTAATTCCACAGACAAAGGGTCGCAGTTGGAATCTTGTTAAAAACTATAAGATAGCAAGTCAGTTTCCCCCTCCCTTCCAACACATACAAACGATAAGGAAACTTTAGACATTCAACCAGTGCTAAGGTATTTGACACACATTCTTCCAGCACATTCTTTCAATGCAAGAAAAGAAAATCACATGCATACAACCTTCAATAACAACAGTATATACTAGAATTCCAATTCAACATAACCCAGTCTGGTTCAATCAAGCGACGGTGATAATATAAGCATATTACCAAGTTTTAAGTATAATCGGGATGAAGGGAGGTTTTAACAAAAAAAAAAAAATAACCTCTTCCGAAAAAACACAAACCAATTCTTATGCGGATAATAGAATATCCATTAAATTTAAGTTAACTACATATTACAGTATAACACATAAAACAAATAACCAGACCATCAACATTAACACAAAAATTTTATGCAGTAACCAAACAAAAATAGAGTAGTTTTATTATCATCCACCAATATGAAGGAGTCCAACCTGTAGCTTTTGTCTTGTTTTGGAAAACCTGTTTTTCCTTCTACCTTCCTCGTTAGTCCTCTCCCGGGCATATATCGTGTCCCATTTCTTCGGCAACCATTATCCCATTTTATAGAGAGCTAGACAGAAGTCTCCTAGCCAGGTGGGCTCCATGCAAACGCCCGCATCACCCTCCTACTTCTCGCCATATGATTTAAGTACAATTTAGACTTATAGGAAAACACTACCACTACCATACACACCAATATACATTTATGACTTATTTCATTTAATAAATATGTAAGCCTTTCACTTAAAGGGAGTTTTGAATATATTCAACTATAGTAGAGAAAATCGGAATCGGATAGTAAATCGGTTGGTTTAAAAATCGATCATGAATAGGAATCAACAAAAAAATTGGGTAATGAATAGGCAAAAAAAAATACCAAAGAAAACGATTTTTAAATTTTGTTTTTTCATGCGTATTACAATGAATTAACATTATGCAAATCAAATATTGGAATAAAAACAACAATTCAAATCAAAACATCATACAAGGCTCAAGTTTTAAGTACACATGAAAGTGACAAAACACATCTTGTATTGCTTATAGTATGAAAATGTACAAATTACAAATGTTTCAAAATGCTTCAATAGACCCACTATCTAATGTTTTCCTTTGCCCCTTGTTCTAGCATAAGCTCTATTGGACATTTTGAGTAGATGAAGTTGTCATTGATGTCAAGGATGAATTGTCATTGATGTCAAAAGGTCAAAAGGAGTAATGCAAAAGGTTGGTGGCAAAAGAGCTTCATAATGTTTATTTTTAAATATTATGTGAAGCACAAAATAAAAGGTTTTATTAAAACCATGGTTGGGCAAAATAAAAGGTTTTTATTAAAACCATGGTTGGGCAAATCAAAAAGGTTTTCTAAAACCTAAGGAGGCTTTTATTTTAAAAAGGCCCAAAGAAGATTTAATTATAAGTAAAATAAAAGGTTTTCTAAAACCTAAGGAGGCTTTTATTTAAAAAAATCCAAAGGAGATCTAAATATTTAATTTATAATATTTAAATTCTTTTGAATTTAAATAATTATAAATAAATATATTTCGAAGGTAAAGTTGGAAGCATCGACGACAACATTGTTTCCTCGATGAATTTCCTCTCCGTCGACGTGTGTGACAAGGAAGGCATATGGTATAAATACCATAGCCATTCCTAAGGTTTGGTATCCTTTTCATTGCATCCACCTTAAGTGAAAAAGCTCGTGTGATTTTTGAAACGTGTGCCTCCCGAATAGCGCAGTGTGTTTCCATCGACGTCGAAGGAAGAGCCAAGGGCTCTTAAGGGTTTGAAGGAGTCAAAGCACACGTTGTGCTTTGAGGCTCCAAGTGGAGCACGTGGCTCACATGACGTGGAAGCCATGACCAAGGCATTGTGGGAGTATTGTGCAAAGTTTGAGCCCTATGGATTGCGAAAAGTGGTAATAATTTTTGGAAATTATTTTAATTTGTTTTGCTAAGGTTTAGGAGAGATAAGGTGGAAGTTAAGTTGTGTGTTGAGGAAATATTTTTGATATATGAAGGGTTAATTGTTGCTAAAGTAAAATTGTTTTACCTTAGAAAAGTGAGAGATTGACTTATTGCATTATTTTATAAAGTGATTTATTTAATTAATGCAATATTAAGTAGGGAGTCATAAGTAGAGTTTGGATTATTTTTGAGATATCTTTCTGAAAAGGGTTATGATGAAATTGAATTGTTAAGATGTTCTTTTGATGAGTTAGAGTTTTGGAAGAAGTGTTTTGATTAAAGATTTGTGGTGTTGGATATTATTTTAAGAAGGAGAAATAAGGTGTAATTAAGTTTGATTAATTTTTGTAATTGAGGATTATTTTGTGAAGAGGTTAGTGTGATATTTTATCATCTAACTATTGAAATTGGCAAAAGAGAAAATTGTGATTGAGACAGGTTTTCTAAGGTCACTTCTACATCAAATAAAAGGTATGGGCATATTCTTCTTTGGTTGAAATGATTGATTGAGGTTTTCTGAAAACAAGATTGGAGTGAAAAGGACTTTGTTAAGTTTTCCTTGTTGAGTGTGTTTTGAATTAATGCTTCAAGGTTTTCTGGAATAGAGGTTAAGGAAAGTAACCTTGTTTGATAAGCATTGTTGTTGAAGTGATTGGTTGAGTGAAGAACTTGAACTAGGGTTTGCAAAGATCATGAGTATCATTGTTATGTGAGTTTTGATAAGCATTGTTGTTGAAGTGATTGGTTGAGTGAAGAACTTGAACTAGGGTTTGCAAAGATCATGAGTATCATTGTTATGTGAGATTGGTTGATAAGCATTGTTGGAACATTTGAGTGAATGTTCATAAGTTTGGACTAGGGTTTGTGAGCAAGGATTATTTCATTGAGTGAGTGATTGAGTAGAGTTGGTTGAGCCTAGTCAAGTGGATGTGTTGATGTGATAGTTCAAGTTCTGTGAAATAAATTGTTCTATATTCTAAATTGATTTGAGAAAGAGGTTGAGTGTTGATGAATGTGAAACATATTGAGTCTCTAACAATTCTCTATATGTTTCTGTGATAAAAGAGAGATTGAAAGTGATTGAGAGTTTGTGAGTGTGAAGCATATTGAGTCTCTAACAATTCTCTATATGTTTCTTTTGTAAAAAGAGTGATTGAAAGTAATTGAGCATTGTGGTGAATGTGAAGCATATTGAGTCTCTAACAATTCTCTTTATGTTTCTATGAGATTGGACAAGTTCTAGTGAGGACTTGTTGAGCATATTTGAGGTAAGTCTTTGAGAAGACTTGTGGATAGATTTGTGTGAGCTTTTGTGGAAGCTTACAATACAGAGTTTGAGGATAGAGATTGTTGAGTAGATTGGACAAGTTCTAGTGAGGACTTGTTGAGTATATTGGACAAGTTCTAGAGAGGACTTGTGGATAGATTAGTGTGAGCTTTTGTGGAAGCTTACAAGGCAGATTTGAGATAAGTATTTGAGAAGACTTGTGAGCAGATTTGATTGATTGATTTGTTCAAACCTTGAGTTAAGGTTTGGGGTAGATCTAGTAGTGTTGATTTGTGATTGGATCAAGCTTTGTGTTAAGGCTTGAGGATAGATATTGAGGATAGATTTGTGCTAGATCGAAGGACTATGTTTAGTGTAGATCAGAGGATAGATATTGAGGATATATTTGTGCTAGATCAAAGGACTATGTTTAGTGTATATTTGAGGATAAATTTTGGTGTATATTTGAGGATAGGTTTGTGCTAGATCAGAGATAGATATTGAGCAGATTTGTGCTAGATCGAAGGACTATGTTTAGTGTAGATTTGAGATAGAGTTGAGAGTAAGCTTTGGAGGTGATAGAGTATAGAGGATGATAGTCTCTAGTGGATAGAGATCCATTAGCTAGGGTAGTGAGGATATGTGTCTTCAGTGGATAGAGATCCATTAGCCAGAGTAGTGGGGGCAATAGTTCTTCTAGAAGATCACCAACCAAAGCTAAGGAGAAAGGAGTTCTCCTATGGATAGAGATCCATGAACTTGATTAGGGATTGGTGTCTCCTTTGGATAGAGGTCCATAAACATTGTAATAGGGAAAGGATTCCTAAGAGATTGATTGAGAAAATTTTAGTGAAATATTTTCTCCGTGGAGTAGCCCACATTGGGTGAACCACGTTAAATTGGTGTCTCTATTGTGTGTGGTGATTTGTGCATTGCTTTGATTACTACTTTTGATATTTCTATCTATACATTGCATAATATTGATTGGGAAAGAAAAGTAAAAAGTGGTCTTATATTGTTCACCCCCTCTCAGTATAAGCTTGTGTTCTTCAATTGGTATCAGAGTGGGTTCCTTCGAAAGAGTTTAATAACTTGAAGGAAAAGCTTTCAAGAACACAATGGATTCTAAGAATGGGTCCTCAGATAATTCAACACCAATATTTTATGGAAGTGATTATATATTTTGGAGTATGAGAATGAAGATTCACCTGAAGGCACTTGGCAATGAAATTTGGGAAGCAGTTGAAAATGGATACATACCACCAGTTGATCCACCTACAGATAAGGAAGGTAAGCTTCTACAACATTACAATTCAAAAGCAATGAATGCAATTTTGAGAGGTTTGCATAGAACATAGTTCATAAAGGTTATGCATTGTAAATATGCAAAAGGAATTTGGGATAAGTTACAAAGCATATATGAAGGAGATAAAAGTGTCAAGAAGGCAAAGATATGAAATCTCAAGGGACAATTTGAAGATTTAAAAATGAAGGATGAGGAAAACATTAGTACTTATCTACTTTGGGTAGATGAAGTTGTTAATGCCATGCAAGGACTTGGACTTGAGATTGAAGAATCTGATATTTGTGATAAGATCTTAAGATCTCTTCCAAAAAGGTTTAGTGAAAATATCTCTTGCTATAGAGGAATCAAAAGATGGTGATATTTTGACAAGAGATATGTTACTTGGTATTCTTACAACTTTTGAGTTAAGAACAAAAGAGGAACCTAATCTCCGAAAGGAAGCAACCTTCAAAGCTACTAAGAAGACAAAGGGCAAGAAGTCAGATTCAAGCAATGAGTCATCCAGTGATGAAGAAGCTAATTATGGTAGAAGGAATAAGGATTCAAGAAGATTTAAAGATGTAAAATCTGTTAGATGTTTCAATTGTGGAAAGTATGGTCACTATGCAACTGATTTTCAAGAAGCTAAAAATAACAATGATGAAGAAAAATAGGATCATAAGAATAGGGAATCAAAAAAATATAGGTACCAAAATAAAGGTAAGGATGGACAAGGCAGACAAGGGAAGAAGTTCTTTCAAAGACAAAAGAGGAGCTACTATGCAGACAAGGCAAGTAAGTACTCAAGTGATAGTGATAATAGTTTCTCAGATAATGATAAATATGAAGTCCTATTTTTGATAGAAGAAAAAGAAGAAGTTAAGAAAAGGTCACCAATAATTCTCAAGTGTTTTAGATGTGGTAATTTTGGACATCTTGAAGATAGTTGTACAAAGAATGGTTTCAGTTTTAGTGATGATGAATATGAGGATACACTTGAAGGACCAGAAGAGAATATTCTAATGGCACTAGAAGAAGAAGGAGGTGATCCTATAGAAGACAAGTCAGAAAAGAATGAAGATGTTCTCAAAGGTAAAAAAATAGAGGAAGAATCAGAAAAAGGAGAAGTTGATCTTGAGGGAGAGCTTATTTATGCTCTTAAAACTTTAAAGAAGGTAAGAAAGCAAAACTCCCAACTTGAGCTTCAGTTTCAAGAATGTGATGAAGAGAGAGGAAAGCTTATAGAGGATCTAAACAAGTCAATGGCTAAGACAAAGAAGTTCAAGGATAAGTTAGAAGCAAAGGTCTTAGAATGTGAAAATTTAGAACAAGAAGTAGCCCTACTAAGGGAAGAAGTAGAGAAGTCTAAGGACAAGCTACACAAGTTTGGAAGAAGTTCAAAGAATTTGGATAAGATTATCAAGTCACAAAAGCCTACATCAAGCAAAATAGGTCTTGGTTTTGAACAGGCTCAAAAGAAACAAGAAGAAAATTCAACCTCAAGTTCTGAAGAAGAAGAAACTTTAGAAGAAGATAGTGTAAGAGAAAGTGAGACTTCTGAGGATGAGTTGGACAATAAAAATTTCAACAAGGAAAGAAACAATGCACAAAGGAGAAATAGATGGAACATGAACCAACATAGGGTAAGAGAGACTAAGAGATCAATGAGGTCAAGACAAGGAAACTTCAATGGATGATGTTTCTCATGTCATAGATTTGGGCACAAGGCTTCAGAATGTAGGACACATGAAAGATAGGAATATGGGAATTTCAGAAGCAGGTAGCTTTTTCATGGGTATTGCTACTCATGTAATCAATTTGGTCACAAGGCAATGAATTGTAGGGTCCATGATAGGAATAGATATGGCTTCACCAGAAGAAATCCCAAGATATTTGCACCTACAAGGAATAATAACATTAAGTGTTATAAGTGCAATAATGATGGACATACAACAAAGTGGTGTAGAGCAGACATTCCAGAATCAAGCATGAATAGGAATAGGAATAGAACGAATATGGACATGAAAAAAATAGGAATATGGACAGGAACAAGAACATGGATATGAATAGGAATAGTCAAAGGAATCAGAAGGATCAGATGAGAAGGAAAGAGGACAAAGGTAAAGACCAATGCTTGCTGGGAGTAGAAATACTCCCACCCCAGAATTAACCACCTCAAGAGGAGGTGGGGGAGGGGCTAAGCTAAGAGACTCATTCTTAGCCCCGAGCCCCAAAGGTGACCCTTTGCCATTGATGTCAAAGGGGAGAGATTTAAGTAAGGGGAGAGATTTGATTTAAGAAGAGAGCATTGAGTCAGGGAGCAGTTTACTAGGGAGCAGGATAGAAATAGGTTAAGAAAATTTGAAAAGATAATTGGGTTGCCATCAATGACAAAGGGGGAGATTGTTGGACATTTTGAGTAGATGAAGTTGTCATTGATGTCAAGGATGAATTGTCATTGATGTCAAAAGGTCAAATTGAGTAATGCAAAAGGTTGGTGGCAAAAGAGCTTCATAATGTTTATTTTTAAATATTATGTGAAGCACAAAATAAAAGGTTTTATTAAAACCATGGTTGGGAAAAATAAAAGGTTTTTATTAAAACCATGGTTGGGCAAATCAAAAGGTTTTCTAAAACCTAAGGAGGCTTTTATTTAAAACAAAGAAAAAAATTTAATTTTTATATTTTTAATTTTTTTTATTTAAAAAATTATAAATAAAATAAAAAAGGTTTTTTAAAAACCTAAGGAGGCTTTTAGTTTAAAAATCCCAAAGGAGATTTAAATATTTAATTTATAATATTTAAATTCTTTTGAATTTAAATAATTATAAATAAATATATTTCAAAGGTAAAGTTGGAAGCACGACAACATTGTTTCCCGATGAATTTCCTCTCCATCGACGTGTGTGACAAGGAAGGCATATGGTATAAATACCATAACCATTCCTAAGGTTTGGTATCCTTTTCATTGCATCCACCTTAAGTGAAAAATCTCATGCAAATTTTGAAACGTGTGCCTCCCGAATAGCGTAGTGTGTGTTTCATCGACGTCGAAGGAAGAGCCAAGGGCTCTTAAGGGTTTGAAGGAGTCAAAGCGCACGTTGTGCTTTGAGGCTCCAAGTGGAGCACGTGGCTCACACGACGTGGAAGCCATGACCAAGGTGTTGTGGGAGTATTGTGCAAAGTTTGAGCCCCATGGATTGTGAAAAGTGGTAATAATTTTTGGAAATTATTTTAATTTGTGTTGCTAAGGTTTAGGAGAGATAAGGTGGAAGTTAAGTTGTGTGTTGAGGAAATATTTTTATATGAAGGGTTAATTGTTGCTAAAGTAAAAGCTAGGGTAATTTTTTTACCTTAGAAAAGTGAGAGATTGACTTATTGCATTATTTTATAAAGTGATTTATTTAATTAATGCAATATTAAGTAGGGAGTCATAAGTAGAGTTTGGATTATTTTTGAGATATCTTTCTGAAAAGGGTTATGATGAAATTGAATTGTTAAGATGTTCTTTTGATGAGTTAGAGTTTTGGAAGAAGTGTTTTGATTAAATATTTGTGGTGTTGGATATTATTTTAAGAAGGAGAAATAAGGTGTAATTAAGTTTGATTAATTTTTGTAATTGAGAATTATTTTGTGAAGAGGTTAGTGTGATATTTTATCATCTAACTATTGAAATTGGCAAAAGAGAAAATTGTGATTGAGACAGGTTTTCTAAGGTCACTTCTACATCAAATAAAAGGTATGGGCATATTCTTCTTTGGTTGAAATGATTGATTGAGGTTTTCTGAAAACAAGATTGGAGTGAAAAGGACTTTGTTAAGTTTTCCTTGTTGAGTGTGTTTTGAATTAATGCTTCAAGGTTTTCTGGAATAGAGGTTAAGGAAAGTAACCTTGTTTTATAAGCATTGTTGTTGAAGTGATTGGTTGAGTGAAGAACTTGAACTAGGGTTTGCAAAGATCATGAGTATCATTGTTATGTGATTTTTTTGATAAGCATTGTTGTTGAAGTGATTGGTTGAGTGAAGAACTTGAATAGGGTTTGCAAAGATCATGAGTATCATTGTTATGTGAGATTGGTTGATAAGCATTGTTGGAACATTTGAGTGAATGTTCATAAGTTTGGACTAGGGTTTGTGAGCAAGGATTATTTCATTGAGTGAGTGATTGAGTAGAGTTGGTTGAGCCTAGTCAAGTGGATGTGTTGATGTGATAGTTCAAGTTCAGTAAAATAAATTGTTCTATATTTTGAATTGATTTGAGAAAGAGGTTGAGTGTTGATGAATGTGAAACATATTGAGTCTCTAACAATTCTCTATATGTTTCTATGATTGAAAAGAATAAAGTGATTGAGAGTTTGTGAGTGTGAAGCATATTGAGTCTTTGGAAAGAGTTGGGATAGTCTAAAACTTAAAACTCTCTTTATGTTTCTATGAGATTGGATAAGTTCTAGTGGGGGGAAATTTGAGGTAAGTCTTTGAGAAGACTTGTGGATATATTTGTGTGAGCTTTTGTGGAAGCTTACAATATAGAGTTTGAGGATAAAGATAGTTGAGTAGATTGGACAAGTTCTAGTGAGGACTTGTTGAGTAGATTGGACAAGTTCTAGAGAGGACTTGTGGATAGATTAGTGTGAGATTTTGTGGAAGCTTACAAGGTAGATTTGAGACAAGTCTTTGAGAAGACTTGTGAGCAGAGTTGATTGATTGATTTGTTCAAACCTTGAGTTAAGGTTTGGGGTAGATCTAGTAGTGTTGATTTGTGATTGGATCAAGCTTTGTGTTAAGGCTTGAGGATAGATATTGAGGATAGATTTGTGCTAGACCGAAGGATTATGTTTAGTGTAGATTAGAGGATAGATATTGAGGATAGATTTGTGCTAGATTGAAGGACTATGTTTAGTGCAGAATTGAGGATAGAGTTTTGGTGTAGATTTGAGGATAAGTTTGTGCTATATCGAGATAGAGATTGAGTAGATTTGTGCTAGACCGAAGGACTATGTTTAGTGTAAATTTGAGATAGAGTTGAGAGTAAGCTTTGGAGGTGATAGAGTATAGAGGATGATAGTCTCTAGTGGATAGAGATCCATTAGCTAGGGCAGTGAGGACAGGTGTCTTCAGTGGATAGAGATCCATTAGCCAGAGTAGTGGGGGCAATAGTTCTTCTAGAAGATCACCAACTAGAGCTAAGGAGAAAGGAGTTCTCCTATGGATAGAGATCCATGAACTTGATTAGGGGATTGGTGTCTCCTTTGGACAGAGGTCCATAAACATTGTAATAGGGAAAGGATTCCCAAGAGATTGATTGAGAAAATTTTAGTGAAATATTTTCTCCGTGGAGTAGCCCACATTGGGTGAACCACGTTAAATTGGTGTCTCTATTGTGTGTGGTGATTTGTGCATTGCTTTGATTACTACTGTTGATATTGCTATCTATACATTGCATAATATTGATTGGGAAAGAAAAGTAAAAAGTGGTCTTATACTGTTCACCCCCCCTCTCAGTATAATCTTGTGTTCTAGTCTCTCTTGCTTGATGTGTGCTTGTAGTTGCTTGTGCTACTTATCGTGTTAAGGCATCTTATTTGTCCCTTGCTTCCATATCCTCCTCTAGGTTCTCATAGTTTTGTATTTCTTCCATGTTGAATAGAGGCTCTTATTGCTCTTGTGCTGCTGCATCTGTGATCCATTCAGATGATGGATCAATGCCACTTAGGTTAATGGGCTTAATATTTGTTTTTTCAAAAGTTTTTTTGTGGAGACGAAGGTTGTAATGCACAAACACAAGATCATTTAACTTTTCAAAAAACCCTAACCTAATTTTGAACAACCCTAATCCATTTTCAAACAAACCCTAATCAATTTAAAAGGAGGAAAAAAAACCCAAAACCCAAAACCCTAGACTAGGGTTTTGGGTTTTAAATTTGAGAACAACCCTAACCTAATTTCAAACAACCTATTGGTTGTGGAGCCTGATTCTCTCTCTAATTTGGAGGTCTTGTTTTCAGTTGCACTTGGACCCACTCCACGAAGGGGGGATGTAGGGGGATTGCCCCCTACTATTTTTGCCAGGGGGCAGGGGTAGCACCCCCAAACCCAAAAATAGATGTATTTTTTCCTTTGTAAATATGGACTAGGGTTTTGGGTTTTAAATTTGAGAACAACCCTAACCTAATTTTAAACAACCCTAATCTAATTTCAAGAAACCCTAATCTAATTTCAAACAAGACCTAATCTATTTAAAAAAAATTCAATTTTTTTGACCTTGAATGAATCTTTTGGGAGGATGTTGTTGGCTGCTGGATTCCTTCACACCGCAATCGATCACGCTCCTAGGATGCCTTGGTGTAGTTGGTCGGGGTGGTAGCACAAGGTGGGAGGGTTTTTTTCTCTTTGCAAGTGCTTAGAAGAAAGAATGAAAAAATAAAAGTTACTTTTTCCTTTTATCGGCCGCAGCCTCTACCCGTGCGGCTGTGGCCAATTCATTGATGATTTTTTGAAAAAAATGGTAATGAATCATTGATGTCGGTTTTTTCAAAAAATCGGTAATGAGTCGACAATGCAGTGATACGATGACGATTGACTCGTTTGCCAAATGAATCACGATTCAACTAAAATTTTCACGATTTTCTCAACTATGTATTCAACCAATACTTGTAATTATGTATGCAACAAAATAAAGTGAAGTTTAAATATGTTAAAGCAATATACACATGTAAGTTAGCTTTTATTATTATTTGATATTTATTTTTGTGAATTTAATTTTTATTTTAATTAATATTATTTATTTATAAATAATAAACTAAATTCAAACATTTAAAATATAAGACATGCACTCAGAAGACAAAGCATACACATGTAGGAAATCCAAAATGCTCCTATATGAAATGTAGTTTTAATGAGCTTCCATGTACTCATAAGTCATTTAGTGAGTGTATCACAGGAAGGGGTTTTTTCATCCTTGCCAATGTGAATACCTCACCACAGTGATATTTCACACCGCCATCATTTCCTATTCCCATATTCGACATCCTGTACCTGCAAAACAAAGGCCATCAGTACCTCATTTTAAAAAAATATAATAACCATTAAATTAAAGGCAACTACCATTGCAATCACAAACTCATTATGGGATGGTCATTACACAAATTGTATTTGAAATTTAAATGTTGGAGAAAAAAATGAAATTCATAGTTGTAATTTTTCTATGCACTAGATCCAATATGTTGATCCAGGCAGGTGGAAGGCATCAACTCAAGAAACTTAAGAAAAGGCTGAATTACTTTTATGATAAAAGTCTGAAATACATTTATGATAAGATATGAATAGGCATAATATCTCCAGGAATGAAACAAATCCTCGTAAGTTAAGAATAGTTTATTGATTAAATATACATTGCTTATGCATGCTAAATGATCCAGCTATCATGCATACTGAGGAAATAAAAGAAATTTTTAGAAAGGGTTCTAAAAATGGTCGCTTGATGACACTAGCTAGACTCAGTTCTTCTTCTCTATTTGATGTTTGATTCTTGCAAACTCTATTTTTCAATTAGCACGTCTACCGTTGGATATGTGGTGATTTTATCTATTTAAAGTCTGAGAGAACTCCACACAGGAGGCAATGAGTTTTGAGTTTATCAATTTTACAATTCCCTCATGCACCATATTAATCCCTAGCTGCTAACAATAGCAAATGGGTTATTTAAGTCGAATATGGATTTTCATGACTATGCATTTTTTTATATATTAAAAATAAAGTTTTGAAAGGGTTGTCCTTTCCCTTTTACATCAACTTAGTTACATTGAGCTATATTGTGCCATTAAGCTTTGAACCTTGGTGTGAGTTGTGTCATCCATATGCCTTAACCATTGAACCATGGCCCTGTTGGCATGGCTGTCTGCATCTTGATACCAACAATGTTTGAGTAATTTTTTTAATTTAAATAATTATAGGAGAAAAGCAAAACAAGTTTATTCTATTTCTTGGATTCATATTTGAAACGTAATAAGAAACTAACAAAAATGTGGAACATATAAAAGGAAATTCAAATTATTGATGCATTTTTCATTTACTCAGAAATCTAAGATTAATGGCAAGATGTTGAAAGGCATACAGACTGTGGAATAGTACAATCCAAGCAAAGAAATTTTGCTGGAATGTTATTAAAGTAAATCAAGAAATGAAACATTGCCCAAAGAGCTATTGCTTTCCACCCTTACCAAAGAGGGCTTGAAAATAAAAAATATAGTTTTTCTGAATGGGACTTCAAAACAAATGCCCCTTTCTTTTGCAAGTCCTATACTTATTCTTTCATGGGACTAATGCATTTATGGAATGTCCAGAATATTTCTCCACAGGGAAATTAAATAAACTTGATTTCTAAGTGTCAAAGCAAATTCTAATTAACTTTTATAAATCGTTAATGGGAAAAGATAGTAAATATCTTCACCACAATTATTTATCTTCACAATGTTTCCCAAACATGCAAGCTTACACAATAAATTACAAATTTCAAAGAAGGATTGACATGACTGAAGACATGGAATACATCATTGTACAAGTGTAGAGTTCAAAGAAGGATTGACATTACTAAAGACATGGAATACATCATTGTACAAGTGTTCATATAGTTGAATGACTGATGTTGAGAGTTTTTTTTATCAGCTTCAACCATAAAATTATTTCATGCATAAAAAAAATGGCAATCAATCTCAACCAATTCAGCCAACATTGAGTTGCTGGTGGTTGACCTTACCTAGAACATTTGACACTGCATCATGTAAAAATTAGCTACTTGACAATAGATTTTGTATCAAATGCTCCTGTGATCCAAAGTATACTGTCTCAGCAATGTTGCCAATATCAATCACTTGTTCAAGTTAGGAGAAAATATCAAATCCTATGTGAATCTTAAAATTAGAAAAATAGCTAAGAATATCTCAGGAAGAAAATATGCAAAACATCTTATGTGTAATCAATGGTTGACTATTAATTGTGATTTTATGTCAAAAAGTCCTTCAACTGGTAGCAACATTGACACATAAATAATTGCTAGAAAAAAAATTAAAAGAACCAATTATACCAATCTACAAATCATGCTTGAGTCATCAACTATCAACAATTTATTTCTAAGACATTACTTTGCAATTCTCCTTTGGTTCTCATGCAATATTGAATCAATCAATCATCATCTCACTCAGACATTCGTTCAACTGTATTATCTTCAAATGGTGAAGATTGTCATTGGAGAACCAAAAACTAAAACCTTGAAGAACATCTTACTCGTGGTTTGATCCTTATGAGAACAACATATGCCTAAAATGTTTTGCGCTTAATGTTATCATAGTGTGCATTATATACATATTATTTTTATTGATTGCCATGGCATACCTTAAACCATGTTCTCGGGGTTTCTCTAGTTGCCCCTCAACCATGTACAAAGGATTTTCTTAGTTTACTCTCAACCGTGAAGTGCACACAATTCCCAAATTTCTTTTGACATAGAAAAATTGATGCTGATACTATTTTATTAGCATGCTTGTAACACATTGTCATTCCATCACATTAAGCCATTGACAATAAAACCAAATACACTTAGTCATTCTGAATTTTTACTAGAAGGCTCTTCTATCATGTTTTCTCTTCCAACAAATTTCATATGAGCAAAGATTTGAATGCATTCATTTTGTATGTAATTGCTTCTTGCAATGATTGCAACTATATTCCTTCTATTGAGGTCTTCACTTTGAATTTATTTCAAAGATAAATGTCTCACCTTGTATATAAAATTCACCTTTCACAAACTATAGACTTGTGTTTCCTATTTTAGAATCATATCCAAGACTTTCATGCTTTAGCCTCATGCTCAGTTCTAGGGGCATATAAATTCCTTGCCCATATTTTCCTAGTCATGTTCCCTAAAATACATCTTCTTGGTTAGTCTAAAACTAATGCCATTCTAGTGCTTTTTAGAGCATCAAATTTCATCATGTTCATCATCAACATGATATTCACCATGGCCATCACCATCAAGGCTACTAATGAGATTATAATGTTTTAATTTCTATGCTTGTATATTATAATGTTTTTGTACTTTTAGCACTTTAAATAAGCTATATGTGGCTTCAATTGGGAGTCTTCTATAAAAATACTAAAACATTAAATTTACTATTAGATCAATCCACATCTAGCTTGCATTTCTATAAGATATTCATCATCTTCCTTGAACTGTTGTGTTTCCTATATCAACTCTTTAATATCATTTTCATTATGATATAAATCTCCTTTGATGAGTTAATTTTTAAAAATTGAATTTTACCAAGATGAAGACCAACACCATGAATAAATGTAATTATCTATTGCCTTATTTCCATATAGATATAGATATGTTGACATTTATGAGATACTACCTCCAAAAATAGTTAATTGACTTAAAAAATAATGTTGTCACTGATCCAATCTCTTACGTCAATTTTCCTTGACAACATTAATAATAATTTGTGAATCCCTCTCAATTGAGATATATCTCCATTCTTTTTCAATGGCAATCTAAATCCCTATAAGAAGTGATCTAGCTTGAATATAGTTTTTAGCTTAAGTTTCATATGATTTTGAGCAAGTGAGGAAATTTTTATCTTTGTTATTTTAAAAAACACCACCTTTACTAACTTGGATTTCCTTTGGACATTTGGAAATTTCCAAATTATAATTTTACCATAGATTGATGCAAATCCTTTGTATTAACTCCATTGTAGTAGATGACCCTTTTATGTATATTCAAATGTTTTAACTAAGAGGCAAACACCTATTTTTCCACACTTGAGGATTCCCATGAACATTCTATAAGAAAGGCAATAATGCAATAATGAACATTCTATAAGAGAGGAAATAATGCAATAATTTCAAACTTGAGGATGATTTTGAGATTTGGTTTAATAAATATTCTTTCAAGCCATAGGTTCCAACGGTAATAACAAGACTAACCTTCTATAGAATAGATAATGCTTTAACTTTGAAATATTTAATCTAAATTTTTATAAACTCTTTTAACGTTGATGGAGCTTATCCAATATATATTCTCATTCTTCAAAATGTGGCCCTAAGTGGTGTAAGCAAAGAAACAACAATAAGTAAATGATATGAAGTTTTTAGATCTTATCACAAAAATACTTTAGAGGCCTATGACATCATCTTCTTTGTAGGCGCTCAATTGCAAATTTTTTGCTTTGTATTGCTAACCAAAGAATTTTGAGGCCTTAAGGAGGCCTCAAATGACCAAACATTCTTCTAAGAGAAATCCTTAAGAATAGGAAATTTTTATTGCTCTAAGGCCTTATTTATCAACTTGACCAAGTATCCATCATTTTTTGATAGATTCACAACAAACTCATCATTCTATATTAAAGGGAAATTAAAACTCTTGAAGCATAATTTGAAGCTCATTGGACATTTGTTTGAGATCCTCTCTTTCGACTAGGTTGCTCACGAATATACATAATCTAAATTTTTTGCTCACAAAAATATAATATTTAACCTTTGAACCTATATGAGTTAAACATGTTTGACCCAATGATTGCCATTTTGGATTATAAATGAGGATAATGCTTCAACCAAGCATTAGATCAAAAATTGTAGAGTTTGAAAGGAATTATAATCAGATCATTCCAAGCCACAAGGATCTCAAGTGTTAACTAAACACCACATTCAACAAAAACAAGAATCTGAAAGCAAATTGATAGCATAAGCTTACAAATGGATATGCAAAACAATGAGCAACAATATCATATATTATACCTGAATAATGAACTTCTCAATGAGTACAATGAAGGTGCCTTGCTTATATAGGCAAGGATGATCAACCATAGCAGTAGGATCAAGCTAAGGATAAATATCCACCATACAAAAGGAATAAGTGATATGGTCCATAGATCTGTAACCGCTATGGGGAGAAAGAATCTCAACCCTCCAAATATACCTAAAAATATCCCCATAACTCCTAGGAATAGTCAAACCTAAAAATATCCCCATAATATCTAAGAAATAAATATGTAACATCTCATAATATCTAAATAAGATAAATGAAATATCCACACATAAGTGGGTGGGGAAAATACATGGAATAAATAAATAAAAGGAAAATAAATTACCTAGGTGAACATGAGCTAAGGTAAACAACCTACTCTAACAGATTCCTTATTGAATGATTGCCTAATTTATTTCTTTATTAATTGCAAATTCTTTGATATGAAGTTTGATGTTTTTGAGCCTCTAGGTAGGGTTTGTTTCATAACAATTTTACTACATCAACAAAACCTATGCATTTTGGAAATAACAACTTTGTCCAACTCTTTCATTGATCTTTGAATAATATTCAACCAGGTTTTGCCCCTAATGTCAATCTCACAAAACAAAAATTTTGCAACCTTCCCAACCAATATTCTTTCCTTTACAGATATTTTTCTACTTACAAATAGGGAATCTACAAGTTTCTTCACATCCCTCCCAAATAAAATCTTTGAATTTTGTTAAATTCAGGTTCTATACTCTTTGGGTGTATATATATATATATATATATAGTTAATGTAAAGCAATGTTGTCTTTATGAGTTGTATCCTTCCAACTATGGTTAAAAATTTAATTTCCCAAACCTACAAAAAAATATTTCATTCTATCCAAAATTGAGTCTCAATGTTCATTCTTTTATCAAACAAAGAAATATCTAGATATGTTGATGGCAATTTTCCAACTTTAAACCCTAAAATCTTCATAATAATCCATCGTAATACTAGGATAGTGTTAATTAAAATAACTTGGATTTTTTAGTTTAAAAAAATGAACAACAACCTTCTTGTAGCAATGATTATATTGATTTATATTTCATATTGAGAGGTGACCCAAATAAAAATTATTATCAACAAATTTGATATGACATTCGAAGGGACCATTTGTTGTAACCTGGATTTATTTGTGTGCTTAGCCTCACTTTAACACTAGTATTTTTTTTTGTTTTTCCATATCAAAATCCTTTAAGTTTCCTTTTCTCTTTGTTCTTGCTTTGAGGGCCTTCCTCTCCTTTTCCCATTTCTATCAACACTTCCATGCTCATAAATCTCTTCCATTTTTCCATACTTTTCATAATCATACTTATCATATATAGGTCTATAATTTATGGAGAACTTAGAATGCAAAGATTCACATTGAAAATATTTCTTTTGTATGTTTCATGCAAACCCTAAAGGGCAAAGACCATCTTCCACAATACTTAGTTTCCTATGTTTCCCTAAAAAACCTAAATTTCCATGGATATCTGTACTCCTTTCTTTATTATGCTACTCTTGAAACCTCAAAGTGCAAGGGATAAAATCTATACCATTTTCATTTTTATTGTAAGGAGATGGTTTTCTATTGCTTGAGAAAAATATAAATAATTTACCTAGATTAAACTTTATCTCTTCCACATTTGTTCCAAAATTTTCTTTCACATCATCCTTTGTACCTTTAATTCCTTTTAAATTGGCTTGTAATTTGTAATTCCTCATCCCTTTCATCCTTATTAGTTTCTTTTAATTTGTCACTCCAAATAAAAAATTGAAGGTTCTTACTAGTTGATGAGGCAAAGGGGCTTTCTTTGTTACTTTTTGGAAGTGGAAAATCCTTGGTCTAAGCCAATTTCTGCTACAATATGATCTCCTTGATTCATATTGAAGTTTGTCTCATGACTAAAAGTTTCCATATCTTTCTCGTTCCTTTTCCCTTTTCAATCTCTTGCCATGTATTTAATATTACCATTTGTAACATCAAAATGTATTATTTTTACAATCCACTTGTTGATCCCATTCTCTTGATTCAATTTTAATCTTAATGAATTTGACAAATATTTTGAAATATCTATGGCAATACATCTATGAGTGTAAACAACATGCTTTCACTCTTTAATAATTGGTCCATTCTAGATGAAGTTTCCTAGAACCTCCTTATAAATAAGTTGATATGGAACTCCAAAAATCCTAACCTACATTGCAAGCTTTCTCTAGTTTTTGTCTCCACAATTTTTTTTCACTCCATGGTCTTGAATATAGGTCATATCTCCCTCTAAACCATGTGCTATCGCCTATTATTTTATCATTCATTTCATATCTAGAAAAAATGATTATGAAAGATCCATTCAAAATGACAATTATGGAGTAATTTCAATTCAATCCTCACTATCATTTAATTCAATTTTATGTCTTTGAAAACTCTGGCCAATAACCCTTTGTTTGAAGAACTATTATATCATGCTTTATCATCTCATCCTTGATAATTATTTTCAGTAAAAATATATATATATTTTAATGGGGATTACCATAGATTTGCTCTTCCTCTTATCGTTAACTAGAGAATCCTTCCAACTAGAGTATCCTTACTTCCAGATACTTCCATAAATGACTTTTCCTCCTTTATACTTACCTTTTCTTCCTAATAATCCTTCATTTTTGAATTTCTTCGAAGATCTAGAACAATAAAATATGAGGCTCATTCCCTACTTACATTTTCTCTTGCTCTATAAGTAAATATTTTTATAATATGTAAATGAACATATTACTCATTAAAACTTTGTACTTAACATCTCTTACATGTGCTTTGTTACCTTATACATCAAGCACATATTTATCCTTGTACATATATTTATGATATATTCCAATAAATATGGTAGAACACCAATTTTGGTGGCTATCTTCTCTCATTTGCTCCTTAGTCTATATCTTTTTTTTTTTGAATTCCTATTAGTGCATGAATTTATAATTTTAGTATAGATTCATATCATTTGGTATTAGAACCTTGTTGTGGTACTATTGGTCACGAATCTGCCACAGGAAATGATTTTTATATAAACTGCACCCTAGACCCGGTCAACATTGAAAGGCTGGAAGCAAGAAATGGCTCCCAGACCAATCTCCAGAGTGGGCTGGTTCCCTTACTAAACTAAGTTTGTTTTAAGATTAGAGTTTCTGGAAAGAGATTAAAACTTTGAGAAAAGAAACGGGAAATATGTCCGTAGCCGAAGTTATAAGATCGGGAAGAACAACAACAGATCACTTAAAGTACACAACAAGTAACAGAAGATATCAACTTAATTCCCTCACAACCGTACGTAGAAAATCCCTCCAAGATTACATTCCAGGACTCATTCCCTTACAAGCAATATTCAAATCCAACATGCATAATTCAAATGTAACAGCAACTAAGGAATATGAGTGTTATTAGAAATGTAAATAACAGAAAGGAAAATCTCACAAACAGCCGCTTGAAAAATCAGAGGCCAATTCTTTCATTCCTGCAAATGAACTTCAAGCTTTTAGCAGAAAACTCTCGACATTTGCAAATGAGATTTACATTGGTTTTTATAGAGGGCCGACCTCTGTGCAGCATTTAAAATTTGCAACAGACCTCCTTGAGATCTACAATTTGTGCAACGAAAATAATGAACATGATCCCCTTAATCGTAACCTTGAAGACCGAAAAATTAAATGCCATAAAGAGTCGGCAGTCTTCATTAAATTGTGTTCTTGAAAATGTGCATGAAACCGTTAGAACAATCCACGAACAACAGCTTCGAATAAATGGAAATCTTCAATTTTGGTAGCTTGGGCGCGTTCTTCTATTTTGACCGCATTGGAAATCCACAAAATATTTAATTTTGGACTGCTTTTAATCATCAAAACTCACAACATTGCATTGGGCCACAGCTTAAGCATGCATAATCAATAATAAAAATAAATGTGGCAAAAATGCCAACAGGTACCAAAATACATCCTTACTTACTTGGATCCCTTCTTTCTAAGTATCATTTTGCTTAGCCTAAAGTTTAGACTGGTTGTGACAACCTACTTTGCTGTTCAATTTGATGCTTTTGAATTTGCTATTCGAAGTTAGTATCTTTTTTCCTTTGCAAACCAACATTCTCTTTTTCATGGAATTATTTTTTGGAAAACAAATTCCTCAAAGTAGATCAAATAAGTAGAGAACATTTACTTTCCATTTATTTCGTAACCATTTTATTGTTTCTTAAGAGTCTACTTTTTCTACCCTTTATTGTAGTACTTGGAGTTTTACCCTAGAAAATTGTGATGGCTAGTTTAGACAACTCTACACTAAACCTTGATTTGATTAAGATTTTTGACCCAAAAACTAAATGGTCAATGACAACAACCAAATAAGTTTTAGCTAGAACACATGGATCAAATGTCATATGTTTCAATTTACTGTAGGAGAACAATTTGCTAGTTCCCCTCATTGATCTTCTTCATTGCCTAACTTACATTCAAGTTGGACACCAAGATATACATTCCTTATTTCATTGATAATTAATGGGATAAAGTGGATGCATGGTTTTGTAGTCTAGAGGTGTATTGCAAGACTCATACCTAACTCATAAAGATACAAAATATCATGGTCATTGAAGTCCACATAAGCAATCAAGTTCTCACTTGGTGGCAATCCCATGTTAAGCTTATGGAAGCAACAAAGTAGTCAGAAATTACTATATGGAAAGGTTTGAAAAAAACTCCTTGGGCATGATTTTATCCCCATAAATATGCAAAGGGGATACGAGTTTGACTTCATATTCATAAAAAATAATGGTATTCAATCAAGCAAGCACATTGACGAATTCAATTGTCTCTCTATCAAGTTGGGTGTGGTTAAACTTTGATGATGTCCTTTATATTGAATTTGTATTTGGATTATTTTCTCATATTTAAGAGGATATGGAGGTTATCACCATTACATCCTTAAAGCATGCTTACAAACTTGCTCTAAAGATGGATGTGAGGAAATAAAGGAAGAAGATAAATCTATCTTGTGCATTTTAGAAAAAAAACACTTCTATCTTTTCCAAAACCTCGAACCTTACCCCTATCTAAGCACAAGAGTTCTTGGGGTGGGTTTACTAATTTTTTTGGCAATTGGAAGAACTTTTGTGCTTCTCATAAGTGTAGTAGACATCTTATTAAGTAATGTTGGATCATCAAATCAAATAAGGTGAAGGACTTTCTAGCCAAGTTAACCTATAACCATACCTTAAATATTTCATGATTGAGGTAACAAATTCCAAAAATTATGATTCTCAACTCATTCTTGTGATTAGTATCTATCATGCAAAAAATTGGGGAGCTTTATCTACATATAATTTCCAAGTCAAAGACAAATTGATGGAGTTGATATTTAATAATGGTAGTCAAAAGAATATGAGTTTATAGAAGTTGGTGGATGATCATTATTTGCTAACTATTATCCTATCCAATTGTCCTAGGCTGTCGATCGAGGTTTTTTATTTAGGGCCAGAAAGTCGGGACTAGTGTGCCTTGTGTGGAGTGACATAATAGGGCCAGTATTGAGAGTGTGGGTTTTGGTTCTATCAAGGGCCTTTGGGATATTTTACAAGGCCTACTCCTTGTTAAGATGTGATATTTAGTTCTCTCTTTCCTACTCTATCCTATTCTAACAAATTTGGGGAAAAAGGGTTAGAAGGAATGCAAAAATAAAGATAGCAAAAAGGAAAAAGCTAAGTTAACAAAGGTGATGTGCCAACGATCAAATAAGATTTAACTACATAACAATAATACGCTCATACACATCAATAACCATGAAAAATTCTCAAGGAACACTTCCTACTCTCAACATAAACACACATGTACAATGGAAATGAGTTAGGGAGAACCAAACACTTGGAACCAAATAGTCATAACCTCCAGTATGCCTATATCAATATGAAAATTACAAGTTATACAAAAAATGGGGGTTCAAAATATATTCATAAACAACCCAAGGTATGGGTGTTGCTATAAAAATAAAATGAAGGAAAAACTACTACTTATAGATTACAAAATGGGGAGATTTTTCCTCCAAAATTTGCAAGATATTTTGATAATTCCAATTGTTCCTTCTACAGTTACTACTATCAGATGTAGGACTATAGCCACCATTATCATATTTAATACTTTCATGGATTGCTAATATGAGATGACAATGGTAGGTGATATTTATTTTCTTGGTAATGGCATACTCATCTACCTCATCTACTTCTCCTTGGGGCATGTGCACCATTACTTTTCTCTGTAACTTAATCTGATTTTTTCCTTTGAGTTGGTGGCTCTCCATACTAAGCTTTAATCTCTTGTGCACTCCTACAATTTTCGGATCCTCATGCAATATATTGGCTGATTTTTGGAACTTTCACTTGTTGACCTATGCTAGGACTTTTCTAGACTTCCATGATCGGGTTGCATCTCTTATTGAAAGTATTTTTGTAGAGGATTCTTATTTTGTTTTTTCCATCGGACCTTTTAGTTTTCACCTCCTAAGAGCTTCTTGTTATATAGTCTGCATGTCAGAGGTTTTCCACTTTTATTTCATCGTAAATTTTCAAAACCTCCAACTATTGGAAATTAAACTTTCCTTGTGCCCGTCGGCCCTCTCTTCCACTTTTTGATATCTTTTTAGGAAAATTTACGTGTGGAATATTGGAACTTTAGCCTTTCTTATTTGCTTGGGACTTCTATAAAATAGTTATTACATTAGATCAAGACTTTTATGCCCTTTTCCATTTTGCTTTTATCTCATATTTGTTTGAGGTTTAAACTTTAGTGCAGTGAGAGATCACTATAGTTTTGGTGACTCATAGGGGCATTCTTATTTGCTGAAGGATAAACAATAGTTATTGCATCTATCCTTAGGCATGGGGTAAAAATTTTATAAGACTTGCAAAAGAAAACATAAAAAGAAAAATACAAAACAAAAGCAAAATTATATGATTGACAAATTTTCTAGTGCTTGCTTGATTTTTGCCTATTCCTTCCTTGATGGGCACTGAATTTATTCCATTTTCTCATAGGATGATATTAAATTTTGGGAGATATATAGGTTAAGGATATTTATTTATATGTATTCTATTCATTGGTATAGGAATAATATCCCCTTGCATTATTTCTAACTCAAATGAGTTTTGATCTTTGCAAGTAATTATGATATACAACCCACTCCAAATTATATCAAACTTGGTATGATTCCCTGGTTTGCTTCTATATTCATCCCATTTGAGGACCATATCATTGAATTTAAAGTTTTGCAGCATGACCTTTTTATCAGACCATATTTTGACCATTTCCTGATGTTTTAGTAGTTGTTATCTAGTTTATTTTCTTAGCTCTTCAAGCCTCAATAGGTCTCCCATTTTTATTGTCATTGCATCATTTTGTTGGAATATATTACATTATTTGGTACATGCTAATGTACCACCTTTGGTACATCCTTATATTAGGAAAGAGTGTCCTAGATTAGAAGTTGAGTATTTACTTTATACAATGTAATAAATGCACAAGTATTATTAAAGTGTGCAAAGTATTTTGGTATTGTAAATGTGCATAGTTGTCCATGTGCACATGAGTCCATAGAATAGGAAGTTGGAGAGTCTCTAGAAGAGTGAAGGCCAAGAGTGCTCCATATGAAGAGTCACTTTACATCCTATATGTATAGGATATGACATGTTTTGTAATATGGAAGTATGGATACTTGAGATCCTTGATTCAATAGAGATACATTTTTGTGAGCATTTATTAATGGAAATTTTATGAGTTATAGTTGAAGTTATTTATGAGTTTTATACTTTTAGAATATTGCCATTATTATATATATTGTATTGCAACTTTATTCTAGATATTTTGGTGAATTTTATCTTAAGTATTTAGATTCAAAAGCTAACAGTGGTATGTGAGCCACAACAAGGTTTTGAATTGCATAGGTTTTAAAGTTGAAAAGGAGATTTCCATTTGTTGAGGAGAAACCAGTGAAGTTAGAGGAATTACCTCTAGAAAAGAAAACCAGAGAAGTTTGGAGATTTACCTATTCCAGGAGAAAATTTGGAATAGAAGGAGATTATAGGTCTTGAAGATAGACCTTGACGTTGAGGAGATTGAGAGACCTAAGAAGGAGGTCCTATTGGAGAGTTTGAGATATTGAAGGAGATTCCAGATTGCAAGTTGGCTAGAGTCTTTCCACAGGGTTGAAGGAGAACTCGTGAAGACTAGGACTCAACATAGAATTATTTCCACTAGTTTTGAGAATAGCTAGTGAAGTTTATTGTTTTTAGAATTATGGAAATTTAAATGCAGTTGGTCTAAGTTTTTTGTTGCAGAAAATTAGTTCTCAAAAGTTGAGAAGATTCCTACAACAGATAGAGAATAATTTCACCTTCGATTGCCTGAAATTCTATGTGCTTTCCTCGTGTAGGGATTAGTTTTGAGTTGCAGCAAAAGAATAGACATTGAAGATTAAGGAGGTCCAAGAAAGAAGGACCCATTGGAGATTGAAGGAAGAAGATTGAGGAGAACCAAGAAGGAGGTCTCATAGGATATTGAAGATTGAAGATTGAAGATTGAATATTGAAGGTTGTAGATTGGAGAAGTTGAAGAGACCCAAAAGTGATCACATTGAAGAACTTCTAGATTTGGAAGATAGAATATTGGAGATTGAAGCCAAAGAAGGACTAAGAAAAGGTCCTATTGTAGAATTTGAGAATAAACATATTTGGAGATCCAAGAAATCAAGGATAGGTCTCATTGAAGTTTTGAGGAGAATATTTGAGGAGCTACATAATAATAAGACCCAAGAGAGGTGGTCTCAAGAGAATTTGGAGAAGGAGAAGAAGGCTAGAGAAATCCTTATTGCAGAATTGGAGAAGAAGCCATTGGAGAAAGCTAGAGGAAGAAGAAAGCTAAGCAAGGAGAAGGAGAAGAAGGCTAGAGAGAGCCTTATTGCATAATTGGAGAAGTGACCATTGGAGAAATCTAGAGGAAGAAGGAAGCCAAGCAAGGAGAAGTTTTTGATAAATAAGGATTTGGGACAATTGTCACCATCCGACAACAAGCCCAAGAGGGAGAAGTTTTTGGCAAGAAGTTTGCCAAATTTTGAAGAAGAGTTTTGAAGATCTCAAGACATTCAGATTCTTGAGGAAGAAGATAGTGAAGGAGATCATATTTGAAGTTAGAAATTGATAAGAAGATTAAAGGAGAAGGGAAGATTGCTGATTTTTGAGACAAGAGTTAAAGAGTTGTAGGATATGAATTGAAGGAGGTATAGAGTTATGATTTGGAGAATATTTGGGTAGTTTTTGAAGTGCCCTTGAACAATATATTGAAGGAGGTTGTGACAGTGAAAGAAGGCAACATTTTAGATATTTTCATTGTAGTTTTAGAAAATGAAACAAAGGAGGAATTGATTGGAAAGTTGTAGAAATTTTTGGCAGTATTTGGGCAGCATTAATAGTTGCAAGTTTTAGAGTTTGAGAGAATATATTTGGAGGATATTTGAAGCCACAAAATTAGTTTTGTGGACAACATTGGAAGTAGGAGAAGAGCTACAATTTTGGAGAACTTAGGGATATATTTGGAAGAGATTTGGGGCAACAAAGCACAGGAGGATTTAGCAGCATAATTTCTGCAAATTTGGGAAGCAAGAAGGTATTATTTGGGTAGCACTCATAGCTGCAAATTTGGTAAGGTTTGGAGCAGTAAAGTGAAGGAAAGTAAAGGTGCAAAACTTACAAGATCAAGATAGCAAAAGGGTGAATCAAATCACCAAAGAAATTAGCTAAAAAGGGAGATTGAAAAGGTATGCATTTTTGGTGCTACATAAGTTTATTATTGGAGTATTAAAACAAGTCTACATTAAGTATTTGAGAGCACCATATTACTTTTATTAAATCTGAAGAAGGAAGTTGAAAAATAGTCTTCAAGCAAAAGGAGTTGATAGCACTTGCATTCTAAAATCTGCAAAACAAAACAACAAAATTCTAAGTTAAAGTCTACTTAAAAAGGAGAAATAAGGAGAATATAATGTTGTTTTATAAGCTCTTGAAAGTGCAGATTTATTAGTCTAAAGAGAATCTGAATAAAGGTAATTTTCTAAGAAAATAGAAAACCAAGAAGAGTAGATTTTTAAGTGTCTAAAGACACTAAGAAGCCACCATGCAAAGGTGAAGTGAAGGCATTAGTATGGAGTAGTGAAGCACCATCATAGCTCAAGGGAGAAGCACCACCATTCAAGGAACATTCACCATAGTTCAAGGTAGCACCACTATTGCTCAAGGAAGAGCCACCATTGCTCAAGGGAGAGCCACCACCATCTAAGGAAGAGACACCATCAGAAATGTAAAGCATAACCATCTAGTTGGAGGTCCAATATTTTCCCAAGAAGCTCAAACGAATGTAAAGGAGATGTTTCAGCAAAGGAAAGTGAAAGAGCTACGTAGAGAAGATAGAAGGTTTAAAATTAGGGCAAAACTCCAAGCGTTAACATTGGAGGGAACGTTACATGCAAAAGGGACAAGTGTGAACAAGACAAAGCACTAGAACAAACAAGTCAAAGAGAATTTTGGGTATGAAAATTATGCCCAGGCTAAAGGAGACATTAAAATTTTAGTTGAAGGTGAGGACACTTGTTAAGTAACAATCAAAAGTGTTATAACTCCATCATACTTCATAGATTTACATTATAGGCATTTGAGAAGAATAAGGGAGTGAATTTGAAGCACTAGAAAGAGTTTGAGTGCCATGTGGCACATATAAAGTGGAAGGTCAACAGGTTTGAAGAATTTCAAGCACCCATATCAAGGAGAGAATGTATTTTCAAGGGACTAAAGATAGCAAAGTGAAAGAGCAATTTGTAGAGAAGCGTTAGAAATAGAAGAACATGTAGGTAGATTCATTAATTGAAGATTGAGTGGATGTAAGAAGGAGATACACCACTTGGCATTACAAGAGAGAGATTCAAGTTAAGTTTAGCATAGGAGTAAAAGGGTTAAAGACTATTGCAGTAGCAATATTAAGGTGTAAATTAAAGGACCTTCATAAATATTGAAGCCAAGAGAAAAGAGAATAATATTTCCAAGGAGATCAAAGTACAACACATATTTAATATGTGCATAAGAGTACCAATTAGGAGATGTACATGCAAAAGAGCACCGATCAAAATACGGTCAAGCACTATTGACCAAGGGAATTACCACATTCAAGGTTGAAGGTAATTCACTCTATAAGCTTAATATAGGAGGTATAAGGTTGCTTATAATAATTATTCTCTAAGGTTAAAAGTGAAACTATTTTGGAGGGATAAGAATAATATTTGAAACCTTAGAAATCTAATTATTGCTATTAGAGAATTTTATGAAGGTTTAAAATTTGGGTTGAAGAATTTGAAGGAGTAATTTAAAGTTTTGTAATTTGATTATTTGCATTTACAAAATAATTTAAAATATTTGCAATTTGATTAGATTGGAGAAATAAGGTTTTCTACATCAAATTAAATTTATAAAATTTGCAAATATCTTTTTATGGAATTTCTAAATTTCTAAGTTTGGAGTTATAAGGAATTCAACATCAACATAGGATTGAGAAATTTAGAAGTTAAAAGAAATTGTATTTAGGGAGTCATAAGGTAGTCAACCCCAAAGTTTTATCTCAAGAATCATTTTCTATACTCATTAATAAGAGTATGTCTACTCTAAAGGGTTTATTGAATAAATAAATGGAGAATGCAGTTAGAAAGTCTAAAGGGAAATTAGACTTAGTTTCAAGTTTCATTTATAAGGAAGCAATAGAAGAAAATTTTGAAACATTAGAATACTATATGCATGCGAGAATGTTTGAAGCAATTGATAATGATAAATATAGTGTTATGATTCCTCTAAACATTGCTAGTATAATATACATGGCATTGCTTACACTTAAATATTACAAAGAGAAGAACTTGAAACAAAAGGAGTTGATTGAATCCCTTAAGAAGAAAACAAAAATAGATGAATCATTTTTAGAGAAAGTATTTCATTCTTCATGTAATATGAGTACTTCAAGTTCATCCAATTCAAGATCTTATCATGATGCTATAAGTGAATGCTCAAAAGGTTTTGTACAAAAGAAGACTTATGATATGAAGGACAAAGAAAAAGAGAAAGTATTTTTGCAGGAATCAAATGACAATGCAACATCATCTAAAAGCTTACGAATATACATTAATGATGGAGACAAGCAAGAAGAAAAAGATCCTGAACAAGAAGGCATACAGTGCAAAGTGAGTTAAGAGGTGAAAATCCATATTGAAGACTAAAGTCTTCAATAACCAAATAATGTTATACAGGGTGGTGTTGGAATACATTACATTATTTGTTACATGCTAATGTGCCACCTTTGGCATCCTTATATTAGGAAAGAGTGTCCTATATTAGAAGTTAAGTATTTAATTTATGCAATGTAATAAGTGCACAAGTATTATTGAAGTGTGCAAAGTATTTTGGTACTATAAATGTGCATAGTTATCCATGTGCACATGAGTCCATAGAATAGGAAGTTGGAGAGTGTCTAGAAGAGTGAAGGTCAAGAGTGCTCCATATGAAGAGTCACTTTACATCCTATATGTATAGGATATGATATGTTTTGTATGATGGAAGTATGGATACTTGAGATCCTTGATTCAATAGAGATACATTTTTGTGAGCATTTATTAATGGAAATTTTATGAGTTATAGTTGAAGTTATTTATGAGTTTTATAATTTTAGAATATTGCAATTATCATATATATTGTATTGCAACTTTATTCTAGATATTTTGGTGAATTTTATCTTAAGTATTTAGCTTCAAAAGCTAACACATTTTTCTAAAATTATAGTTGATCTAGTAGCTGAAGTGTGGGTAATTCTATGGAGATAGGTAGTTTTGCCTCCTTGATGTATCCAAATTGTATAGGAAACATCCTAAAGCCTTATTTGAGACAATGTAGTCTATCCATAGAACCCTCTTGAGATGGTGCCATAGTCATTGGTTTTATGAACCGATTCATCTTAGAATTCTCAATAAGTTCTTGTTTGTAGATTCTACCAAACCATTACCTTGAGGGCAATAATTTGAGGAAGCCTTAAAATAGATGCCATGTTGGAACATGAATTGGGTAATTTTAGAATCTAAAAATACATTGGCATTGTCTATAATTATTGTGTTGGGGACACCAAATCTAGTTATGATATCCTCTAAAAGCTATACGATCACCTTCTTAGTGGTTTCTTCCAAAGGGATTGCTTCAACCCATCTGGTGAAGTAGTCTATAGCAGTAAGAATCCACTTGTGCCCCTCCCCTCACTAGATGACATGTTATTCATTCCTATGAAATCCAATTCCCATTGAGCGAATGGTTCATTTATGTATATGGGTCTTAAGGGCATAGGTGCATTTCTCTTTCTCCTAATAAAAGAATTTACATTTATCATAATTTATAACCCAATGATGGGCATTTGAAAACATTTCAGACCAGTAATATCCTACTTTCATGATTTTATTGGCCATTATTTGGGTTGAGAAGTGTCCATAAGAAAATCCTTGATGAAATTCTTGTAACAAGGACTATGCTTGTTCCCTTTTAATACAATGGAGTAGTACTCCATAAAATTTCCTCCAGATTAAGATTATATCAATTAATGTATAATAAAAATTCTACAACTAGAAAACTATTCTTTGGGCTCTATCCAAGTTATGGGGGTACCTGCTTGTTTGCATATATTACATTCTTTGCTCCACCCAGTTTGATTCTATTTCCTTATTGTTAATCAAACATTTATCTAACTCTATTTCCTTATTGTCATTATGTAAGTTAGTTTCTTATTTGATCACATCTTAATCTAATATTTGACAAGCTTCTCTTCCTTTGACTAGCTTTGTAGAATTTATTTCCACACTGTATTCCAGAATTTTAGTAATCCACCTAGTCCTTTTTCATTGATTTCCTCACCCATTATGTATTTTTTAACACTTGAATGTATGACATAATCAAGGATCTTATTGTTCAAAATCATATGCTTGAAATTATTCAAACCTTTAACTAGAGCATATACTTACTTCATGATAAAGTTGTATTTTTATGTTGAGTAAGGTGCAGCAAAAGTATTGTCATTGTTGTCAACACAGACAGATTGATGCAGTTCAGAGGACAATCAGATCATGTACAGTGAATTTCCAAGAAGAAAGAAGTGACCCAGATTCAGAAAATTGTAGAAAAAGACAAGTAAGAAAACTGTTGCGATATCACAACATGTTTTCTGTCGCGATTTCGTGACATAACAGAGGAGAGAGAAGATGTAGCCAAAAATGTCATGATTTCACGACATAATAGAGGAGAGAGAAGGTGCAGCCAAAAATGTCACGATTTCATGACATATCGGAGGAGAGAGAAAAAGCTGGAGAAACTGTCGCGATTTCGTGACATGCTGGAAAGAAAGAAGCAAAGTTGAAAAACTATCGCGATTTCATGACATGTTTGGAGTAAAGGCACAGGCAATGAAAAGTGTCACGATTTCATGACAAGTTCGGTGAAGAAGTTCCAAGGATGAAAAGTGTCACGATTTCGTGACAAGTTCGATGAAGAAGCGCCAAGGATGAAAAGTGTCGCGATTTCATGACAGGTTCGGAGAAGAAGTGCTAAGTCGAAAAGATGTAGCGATTTCGCTACATGTTGGATTTTCGCTGGTCGAAGCAAAGAGAAAGTGCTAAGGCAAAAAAGTGTAGCGATTTTGCTACATGTTGGATTTTCGCTAGTCGAAGCAAAGAGAAAGTGCTAAGTTGAAAAGTTGTAGCGATTTCACTACATATTGGATTTTTGCTGGTCGAAGCAAAGAGAAAGGGTTAAGTCGAAAATATGTAGCGATTTCACTACATGTTGGATTTTTGGAGGCTGCAGCAAAAGAAATTGCAAAGGGAAAAAGGTGTAGCGATTTTGCTACATGTCTTGATTTCGCTAGTGCATAAAGAGAGTTGTACGGATGCAAAAGATGTCACGATTTCGTGAAATGTTGCATTTTCACGGGCGAAAGGAAAAGAATAGCGCTAAGGTAGAAAAGTGTCACGATTTTGCGACATGTTCCGATTTCGCTGAGGCATGCGGAGAAAAGTGTATGGCAGTGAAAAGTGTCACGATTTCGTGACATGTCCCATTTTCACGGGCAAGAGACAGAAAAGTGGTAGAGACAGCAAATGCGTCGCGATTTCGTGACATGTCCCATTTTCACAGGCAAGAGACAAAAAAGTGCTAGAGACAGCAAATGTGTCACGATTTCGCGACATGTCCCGTTTTCACGGGCAAGAGACAAAAAATTTTTAGAGAGCGAATGCGTCGCGATTTCATGACATGTCCTGTTTTTGCGGGTAGGAGACAGAAAAGTGCTAGAGGCAGCGAATGCATCGCGATTTCATGACATGTCCTATTTTCGCAGGTAGGAGACAAAAAATAGCTAGAGGCAGTAAATGCATCACAATTTCATGACATGTTCTATTTTTGCGGTTGCATGCCGAGATAAGGACTAGGAGGCAGAGAATGTCACGATATCGCGACAGGTCAGGTTTTTGCGGTCAACTATCAAGAAAAGGTCAAAGGGGCAAAAATGTCACGATATCACGACATGTCTTAGTTGCACAGGTAAAAGCCGAGAAGCTTACACAGTGACAGTTGTCGGGGTAAGTGTAGAAGAAAATCATGCAGCCAGTTAGGTAAGAGTTAACTGGAGTTAGAACTGCAACTACAGGTGGCAGTTATAGAACAGTGCATTAAAGACAAGAACGGCTGTTACAGGGCCGTGATGCTGCAAGGCTGTCAAAAGTGTTGATATACCAAGGATCTCGATAAATAAGAAATCCTCTCAGAGGTTGCATGTGTCAAAAATGGCAGTTGCGGGCAGAAGAGAAAGTTTGACTCAGAATTAAAAGGAGTGGCATCGAAAAGTGTAAAGGTGCCAAGAGGGCAGTTACGTAAAGGATAGAAGAAAAGAATGAGCATCGAAACACGTAGAAAATGCTGTCAGAATGCACAGAAAAACCTGTCAGAGTAAGCAGAGAAGACTATCAAAATAAGTCAGAAAGAAAGCGGCTAGAAGACAGAGCGCATCAGATAGGCTGTGACAGATTGAACATAGCCGTAAATGCATGAAAAATTGGAGGGAAAAATAGAGCCATTTTTGAAAAGAACCGTTCGAGTAATCAAAGTATAAAGAATCGAAAAGGCATAGTAAGTGAGGTCACTGCAACCGTGTTTTATCTTGAAAAACTAAAAGTGAGGTTGGGTAGAGTGCTGTAAGAAGCATAGAAAGTGTGCTGCAAGAAAGACAACAATAGAACTGAAACCTGGTTTTTATTATTGAAAAATTGAAAGAGAGGTTTTAGTAAGATACAGAAGATATAGACCAGTGAGGGTCTTGTAAAAGAGAAGGCATTTTTATGTCAATCTACCATTCAAAATAGAAATCCAAGTTGGTGTTTGGTATAAGGGGTTGGTGCTCCTATCTGTTGTAGCAGATAAATCAAGGGTTGGTGCTCCTTCCAGTGGATGCTGGTAAAATTTGTAAAGATTGAATCCTTGCAAAGGCTGGATTTGGATTGTAGTCCAAATAGTCATTATTTGAGGAGTAGCCAAATCGATGAACCTCGTTACATCATGTGTTGTGTGATGCTCTTGTGTTATACTTGTTATATCTATTTTTAAGTTTGCATTTTTAAGCATTAAGAGTTGCAGAGTCAAGTTTTAAATAGTTACACTGATTCACCCCCCCCTCTTAGTGTCATTGTGAGAATATCATTTTCTTCATACCCTTTCAAGGTTTGACTAAAAAAATCCACTAGGCATTCATCCTTCTATATTATAAAAGCTACTATGCTAAGCTCCCCCTTGTATACATAGATAATAAAATCCTTATTGAAATTAGGTTTGACCAACACTAGAGCTTCTACAAAGACCCCTTTTATTTTTTCAAAAGCCTCTCTTCCTTCCTCTATCCATATGAATTGTTGGTCATTTTTTAGCATACGTGTCATAGGTTTGACAATAGCTGTAAAGTTTGGGACAAATCTTCTAAAAATTTATCTAGAAAAAAAATGATTGTAGCCCCTTGTTATACCTTGGTAATGAAATATTAGCAATGGATTCAATTATATTTGGATCTATGGCAATACCATCCTTTGACACAATGTAACCTAATAATTTTCCTTGCGGTACATAAAAGACATATTTATTTGGATTAAGGTATATCTCAAATTCTTGGCATCATTGAAAGATTTTTTCTAGGTGTTCCAAATGACCCTCTTTCCTTTTAGAGAACATTGTGAGATTGTCCAAGTAGATCAATATTATTTTTTTTATCAAGTCATGGAAAGCAATATCCATGGCTCTCTGGAATGATGCTATGACATTAGATAACAAAAAAGACATTATTTTATATGAAAAGGTCCCCCATTTTGTAGTAAAAGTTGTCTTGTGTTGGTATTCATCATTTTTCTAGAGTTAATTTTAAACCATAAAATCCATCCAATAATGACAACCTTTCTGTTTGGAGGATTTGCTCCATGGAAGACAAAGGATAATGGTACTTTAGAGAATCCTTATTTAAATATCTAAAATCAATGCATAATCTGATCTCACCATTTTTATTTTTACTGGTACTAGATTGAATACCTATATGGTGTGTTTGATCAGGGATATAATATTTGATTCAATTATCTTGCATAGTTCTTTTTATATGAGAGGCTTAATTTTTGGATTGATCGAACTTTGCTTTCACCTTACAACCTTAGCCTCAAGATCTAATCCAATTGTTTGCTAGAAAATTTATTTATTATATCCTTTGAGGTCCTCATATATCCAGGCCATCACATCTTTTTGTTTTTGGCATAGCTTAATAAAAGACTCATTTTCCTTTTGTGTGGCCACTTTTTCTATGTTAAATAAATTTTATAGAACCGCCTCTATCTCTTGGTAATATTTCTTATTGGAAATAATTCCATTTTTCTCTTTGAACCTATCATCTAGGCTAAAGAGAGATTCCAAGGTGATTAACCCTTTTTGTAACTTGTTGGATTTCAATTGGATGATCTGGTCTTTGTATGTTTCTTCAAATTTTGGATCCATTTCTTCAATATACTCACCTTCTTGTTGCAATAATTGAAAAATGTTTCCATCACTTTCTAACACTTTCCAATTCACTTCATAATTAGGTATAATTGATCTTATTATTACTTTTATCGATTGATGGGTTTAGAGTAAATCATCGACTAGGTAAAATTGTGATTCGACCACTACCATTTTGTTAGTATACAAAATTTGATCCCTTCAAAGACTATAATATCAATGAAATGAAAGTATTCAATCAAATACCAAATCCTATGTAGGATTTCATTAGCCAATTTTTTGCTAGGCATTTCATTCTTACTTGTTTTATGACAATTCAGTATCACTGAAGTTCTGTAGCATCTTGATTCCTTTATTTATTGCCATTTGAAGACCAAGGGATAGAGCTTCACATTCAACCATATTGTTTGAACAAGTGAACTATAATCGGTATGCCTATAAGAATTTAAATCCTTCTGGTGATATAAGACATACACCAACTATGCTTTTAGTGACATAAAAAAAAACCTCCATGTCTCAATGGGTTTCTCTTCCCCTTTCAATATTTGAGGTATATTCATGCCTTCATCTTGAATAATTTATGTCCCTATACTAGTTTGTCCATGTATTTCATCATGTTTTAGATTGAACATATCTTTATGATTGTACCTATTCATAGCATGTTGCTTTTTCAGATGATTTGAATTGTTAGGAAGAATATTCTCATTGGATGCCTTATTTTTTAATTGAACCTCCTCTATGGAATCATGTGGTTTATCATTTATTTATATTGGTAGAATTGATTCTACATGGTGGGCATGTAGGGGTTCTACATGTATTTTCATCTTGACACCATTTTGATCACTCAGTAGCATGTGCGTCTAGTCCAAGGATAGGTATTCATGGATCTTGGCCATAAAATCTCTTGATAGACAAATGCTAAAAGTGGGTGGGAGTTCTATTACTGCTAAGTCTTGATATACGATCATGCTTGGTAATTATTGCAAAACTATGGGAAGATTTTTTATGATTATGATAACCTAAACTAGGGTTCCATCTAACTAGACGACACCTTGATCATCAAGTTCATAGCTTAATGCCAAGGAATCAACTACTTCTTTTGGTATGACTAAGATACTTCCTCTAGAATTGATCATACAATTATGAAAAACCTTACCATCATAGATCATAGTTAGAAGGAATTGTCTTGGCTTTTATTTGATCACTTTTGAGGGGGATTATTTTAGGAATGTGGATGCTTTGTTGTTATTTGAAAATTTTTCTTCCTTTAGCACTTCTCCTAAATAATTTATCTATTCTGGCATAGACATTAATTTCCAAAGAGGTATGGCCATAGTAGATTTTTTAAGGTGCTTTACTATATCAAATGACTTTATAGAGTGGACATTTTGAATGAGATGCTAAGTCCATAATGGTTGAGCTTTATCTATTTTTGATTTTTGGGAAAAGTTTGCTTACACTGGTGTGAACTCATGTTGTTGAAGTTATTTTCCTAGATATATTGGTACTTTGAGGCTATAGACATGAAAAATTGACCCACTTTAGTGGGAAATATTCCCTGAGCTCTTTGGGAGACCCCTTAGACTTGCCTAGGGTAAGGGTTAGGCTTCTCCCCCCTCTTTTTCCTTTTTTCCCTCTCTATGAAAAATCATGCTCGCCCTTGATGGGGCACAATTTTGCATAGGGTGAAATTGTGATTGGCCTTGATGGGGTGTGATTTCACCTTTTAGGGTTTTTCTCTAAGAAAACCCTAATTCTTCAAAGTTGGCATGTTTTACGTCGGCCCTCCTCAATTTTCCCATCCATTTTACCTTTAAATTTGCTATATAAGGAGGGTTTGAATTCATTTCTAAAGCACACCGATGAATGATAATCATATATCATGATTATTATTTACAAGTGCTTGCTAATTGTTCCGCATCCTTCTTCTTCTATTGCAAGCAAGCTAAATTTGAAGTGTGAAGATTGATTTATTCTCTATTGCATTGGATTGTTGATTGTTGTTGCTCGCTTTGGTGGATTTGTGTTGAAGCCTTAAGGAGAGATCAACTATTTGGGAGGTCTCAACCCTTTTGCTTGCTTCCTCACTCTCTTCTAGGTGAATTTATTCTATTACATGTATGTTTTAATTTGTTGTATCTAACATTTATTATTTTACACCGATCTGAGACGTTTCACCTCACTTCTACGAAATCGTGTCTGGGTCTCTATGGGGTGTGATTTCATTAGTGTGATATCACGATCACCTATTATGGGGCACAATTTTTCCTGAGATGTATCTAGGGGTAAATTACTATTCTAGATTTCATATTTGCATCATAGGCTGCATATAGGGCATAGTGCTACATTCTGTTATGTGTTTCCATCATTTTATTCTACTGTATTTTGATATGCTTGATTTCTTCCAAAGGTCAATTTCCACTTCTATTTTCAAAGGTCAACTAAAAGGACCTAGGGGGCTTGAATACTTTACCTCCAAGCACTACTGTACAATGGCCTAAGTAGGCCCCCTAACATTAATTATATTTTTCAAGTGTTTTCCAAGTTATCTTACAGGAACAAGAATTGTTGATATCATTGGACAAAGGATAAAAGCAAGGATAAATCATCGGATAAGCTAAGTGTTCCAATTAATATTTAGGCTATTTGTTGAGTGCCTTCTATTTCTATTGTAAACCCTAGATCTAATTTTAATAGAAATACATTTAATTGATTTCTAGGCATTTGAAATATAAACAACATATAGTGTGCACTTAGGGTTAATTCTATTTGTGCATATTCTCTTGAGCCCTTGCTTAAAGGTTTTCTGTATTGAAACCCTAGGGTTAGAAAGCATTAAAAGAAAGAATCATTCTAGGGTTAGCTCTTGTCTTCTTGCATACTATATTCCTGCATTGTCCTTTATATTTTATAGCATAGATCTAGAAAGTCCAAACATAGGTGATTGTCTTGAATTGAATACATCAAACATTCCTAAAATTCCTATGGACTTGGAGCGAGTCCTTAAAGCCATTCCTGGTGAACCCTTTCCCCCTTCTTTAGCATCGAGTGTAGAGAACAACATACCCCCATGGTCACCTTGGATTTCTCTTGCAAATCCAACCAAGAATCATACGTGGTAGGGTAGTTTTCCCCCTCTACATATTTGGTGAACCCGACGTGAACACCTCATTTCTTTTAAAATCTTAAGCAAGATCACTAATTCTGTTTGTGTGGTTGAAAAATCTTAATAACATCTTTAAAATTTTTTTTTGTGTGTTTGTTGTTAGTATTCTCTTCTATCCTTTCACCTCTTCTAATGGCTCCTTTCCTTAGAAGTCAATGAAAGTACCTAGAATCTGATTATGTTCCTCCAAAATATGATTAGATTGATAGAGAGGATCCTAACATAGATCTAGAAGAACAAGATAATATGGAAATTGAAATGAGTTTTTATCCTTATGAAGGACCTAATGGTGGGTTCATATTTTCATCATTTGAGCATATTTGGGGCTTTATGAAAGCTAATAGGGATAAGATATTAGAGGGTATGGAGCGAGAAGCTCATCTCGAAAGAGGTGAAACTCCTCCACCTCCTCCTCAAATAAGCTCTCCTATGCTTGATCAAAATAACCCCTTGCCTAAATCAATGCATCTTGATAATTTAAGAAACCAGACAATTGATACTACTACTACAACCACCAACATTGGAAGGAATCTACAAGTCCCTCCAATTAGTAGTGTCACTCAAAATTATTTTCAATTTCCTCCTCAATCTTCTAATCTCAACACTTTTGCTTTTGTTCCACCAAATGTTAGTTGTCCATTTTCACAAGGCACCACATATAACAATAGTATCCATGCATCCAACTTGATCCAAGCATTGGTTCCTCAACACACATATATCCCTCCTTTAGGGAATTTGGGGATAATGCATAACAATAATCCAGAAGTGCAGAATTTGACAAATATGGTAAAGAAGTTGGTTTCAAAAGTTGAGATGATTCAACCTTCAAGTTTCACTTACAATTATAAGGAAATGTGTAATCAGCCATTGGATCCTATTGTTGTTGCTAGGCCTTACCCTAAGCATTTTTCTATGCTAGTTTTACCTATTTACAAGGGGACAGAAGATCCAATAGAGCATTTAAGAAGGTTTAGAACAACTTGCCATGATCTCATCTATGATGACATGTTGTTACTAAAAATATTTCCTAAGAGTCTTGGTGGCATGGCATTAGAGTGGTATTATCGGTTGCCTAATTATTCCTTGAAAATTTTTGAGGAAACAACAGAATTATTTGTTCAATAGTTTGGTGCATATATTGAAAAGGAAGTGACAATGAAAGATGTTTATAATTTAAAGCAAAGTAAAGAGGAAAATTTTTTCAGAATTCTTGGCTCGTTGGAGAAGTTTAGTTGGACGCTTGAGGTATACTTTACCTCCAAAGGATATGCTTGAGATATTTATTGGTAATTTACAAGAATAATTATCTTATGCATTAGAGACTACTACTATCACATCCTTTGATCAAGCAATTGATTTAGCAAGAAAAGTAGAACATGCCCTTATCAGAAGAGGCCAACTCAAAGTCAAAGAAGAGAAACCTACTAAGTCTCAACATAAGAATAAACACACAGGAGGTGATAGTGGAATGGATAGTAGGCCTGTTAACAATGTTACTAACAACCTACAAAAGATAATACTTTAGAAACCTCCACAAAGGAATTTTACAAGACTTAATATGTCTATGGAAGTAGTTTTAAAACAACTTTTAGAAGCCAACGCAATTGAGTTACCTCCCATAAGGCAACCAGATACTACAACTCATTGGTATAAGGTAGGACAACATTGTGCATATCATAGAGTGGAAGGACATTGGACAAATTCTTGTAAGAAGTTAAAACATGTGGTTCAAGATTTGATTGATGCAGGACATATTGATATAGGGAATTCTCAGTCAGTAAATAATCAAGTTCCTATTCAACAAACTTCAACTACCAATCAAGATATGGGAATATTCAAAGATCCATTGCCAAAACATAATCAACAAGTAGCAAATCAGGTGGCTCATCAGAATGAGCCTCCTCCCTATGGTAATATGGTTGGCATGGTTGGGATAACTACAAGAAGGTAAGCTTAGACTCAACATCCTTAGCAAGGACAAAATTCTGTATTACAACCCAGTTCAATTTTGAAGAATAATCAGAGAAAGGTTTCAGATACAGGGATTCCACCTTTAGTGTTGAAACCACAACCCAAGGTTTCATTTGATCTCCAAAAGTAGTTAGCTAATACTCCAACAAAGATATCAATTTTAGAGCTCTTACAAACTTCTCCCAACCATAGAGATGCTTTGATGGAATTTCTAAAGCAACAATCGGTTCCCTCAGATATTTCTCCTAATGCCATAGTTGATGTTGTAGGTTCTTTTGGGATACATCACATCTCATTCTCGGATGATGATAAACCTTCCTCAAACTTACAAGAAGATTCTTCACTTTACATCACTACACTTATTGGGGATACCTTTATTAAGTGAATTTTGATTGATAATGGTTCTTCCCTCAATTTGTGTACATATCAATTCTTTCAAAAATTTGGATTAAAAGAGGAAGATTTAACAAAATTTGATATCATTATAAAAGCTTTCAACAATGAGTCCCAAGAGGCCTATGGTGTCATATCTCTTCCCCTCAAGGTTGGACCTAAAATATTGGATACTTTGTTTTATGTGGTACATTGTCCTGCATATTTTAATCTTCTTCTTGGACATCCTTGGATCCATGCAATGAAGGTCGTCCCTTCTACTCTTCATCAATGCTTAAAGTTTGAATTTAAAAATCAAGTTATCACCATTCCGGGCGACCCTCGACCATTTGAGTTTTTCTCAAATGTAGAGCAAGCTCGATCTGAGTTCAACCTGTGTCCTATTTCTTCAATGGTTTCTCCACGTTCCTCATCTCAGATATCAGAATATTTTAAAAATTTAAAAATGAGTGAGGAACATATCTTAAATTTCTCATCTCAGGATCATGATAATCAGTTTCTTTGAGAACCTCTTCTATATCTAGCCAAGCTACCACCATCACCAAGGACCATGGGTTTACCCCATAAGAAAGGTGATGTTGTACACATTGGCACATGTACCTTTATCTTCGTAGGAACTGCCTTTGAAGAAAAGATACGTGGTAGCAACCCCTCTCCCATTGAGCATTCTTTTTCTCATTGTTACCTTTCCAATGACTACCCACTTCCTAAATAGATCCTATCGAGTATGGGATATGTAGGTAAAGGTTTGGGGCCACAACATAAGGGCATTCAAGAGCCTTTGGATGTTGAGATTTGGCCTAGGAGATGTGGCATAGGTTTTATACCTAGTAAAGACCAACCTTTACCATTTGACAATGATGATCATCTTATGAATTATGTTGAATATATGGATTATCAAAAGTCAGGAATGGGTGATGAGGATGATGGTCCCCCTTATTCTTTTGAGGTCTTGTTTTGTAATATGATTGATTTTGTATGTTCCAAAAATAAGCTTTCTATTTTAAAAGAGGACCCTACTTCGTTGTCTTATAATGATATTTATGTTAAAAATAATGGTCTTGTTAAAAAATGCAATGATTATCATGCCATGGCTGCCAAAGAAAGAGCTATGAAGGAGCTTCTCCATGATTTTAATTATCGAGATGACTTGCTTTTTAGATATTTCTTTGATAAAATAGTTCATGGTACGCTTGTTTCTTATACCAAGAAAGGAGGCACATTTAGGTTTTGTGTCAACTATCATCCTGCTTGCTCCAAATAATAATAATAATAATAATAATAATAATAATAATAAGTGATGATGATAAAAACATAAAATAAAATGAAATAAATTTTTCATAAAACACACATTTTTCATTTAGCTATGCATTTGCATTTTTTTTGCATCCATCTGCTTGTTCATACTGCATTGTTGCTTGTCATCTTTTGCACTGCTTGCTTGACATTTAACACAACCTGCATGTTTGAGTGTCATATTTTGCATGATTGCTTGTTCATGATTGTTTGATCATATATATTTTTGGGGATCTTGCAACAATGGCATGTGATGATACCTAGTTAGGTCATAGCTCACATGCATTGCACTTTCACTAGGGTTCTGATGCCTAGAAAAATCCCCACCTAGGGATTCTTCTTCAATATTCTTTCTTGCTTCTCTTTGTTTCTTTAGTTCTATTTTTCCTTGGTCTTAGAAGCATTGATTTATCATATTTATTGGATCGAGGATGATAGTTTGTTAATATATCCTTGTCACTTCTTTGATATTCTTAAATTTTCTTTATCTTGTCTTTTTGCCTTGACAAGGATATACATGTGTTTGTTTCCTCCTTTGCCTTTTCAAAATTTTATCTTCTTCTGCACATTTGCACACACTCACCAAGTGTTTTTCATCCTTAAAACCCCTATCGGGGTAGCACTCACCTAATAATTTTTATCCTTATATTGCACCCCACATGGGATAATTATACATCCTAGTGGGTATCTTATCGGATATGATCTCCTATCAGGTTATACTCCCTTTTGACTCAATGGGCTCAACACCCCATTACAGGATAAGCTCCTTGGCCATTTTTAGTAGGCCTCGACATACATCCTAGTGGGTAATCACCCCATAGTAGTCAATTAGTGAGCAACCACCCATAGTGGGTCAGACTCCAACACTTCATCACTTATGGTGAGTACTACACCCATAGCGGGTTTAGCTCCCTATTTTTGGTATGATTCATAGTATTTAATCACATTGGTCCATTGCGACCTATGCTGGTTTAGATACTATGTTTCACCTATCCTTATCTATTTCAGATGGTTGACCTTTGGATCTTCTTCTTCTTCTTCTTTCTTTTGTTTTCTTTCTTGATTTTTCTTTTGTCTTGTGTTTCTTCTTTTCTTCCTTTCATCCATTTCATCCATGCATTTCATGTAGTCTTGCATTAAGATAGTTTTCATGCATAAAACATAAAACATAAATCTAAAGAACACTTAATTAAATCATATCACATGCACACACATTAACACAAAAAATATAAAGAAGTAACTTTGTATTACTCGGTAAGAAAGAGATACATAAGTGTCTGGTTGGTGTACCACAATCCAATCTTGGTACACTCAACCAATCCCTAGGGATACATACCATAATCAAAATTGGTATGTCATCCCGATCCCTAGCCCTAGCTCTGAGAGCCCATTTCCTCTTCTCCATCCGAAGAAGGAGGTGGTCCAGGAAATCACATACCCATGGATGATGAAGCTGAGACTATCCGTGATCGACATCGTGATTAGATAACTAACTATAGGGATGGAGGGAGTATCACCCTCTACCCCTCCAGTACCACTTGGTAGTACATAGCCTCATATAAGGTAGCTTGCTGAATGGCCACCTCTAACCTCTCCCCCATCCTCTGTAACTCCACCTATAGAAGGTAAATCCCATTGCTAGCCTGGCTACTCCCGATGATAGCTATCCCATCTACATGAGCTCTTTGGTGCTCTGTGTCAAGATGGCTCACCTTCCCTCGAATATGATCAACCTCTTCTCAAGCCTCATATCTCTTTATCTTTATGGTACTCAGAGAGCTCTGCAATCCCTCTATCCTCTTGGACCTATCCTCTTGGAGTAGGTCCATTTATGTTTGTAGAGTTACCACTTGTGTTCGTAGTGCCTCTACCTCCTTCCTTAGGTCCCCTCATATTGAGACCTATCCTACTATCACTAATGTAGAGGCCTATCTCGATCCTTTGCATTGGTGGCACCTTGGCTTCTGTGGGGGTAACTCTAGATAACCCTAACTCCTTGGTCCCTGTAGCGATGGTGGCCTCTATCACCAACTCAATTTAGACCCATGTTTTTCTTTATCTCTATGATGCACGATCTTCTTGCTCCCTCTTTATGGATCTGCAAGTCACCTCTTGAAAGGCTCGATGCATGCCCGGGTCCATCACCTAGTGCCTCTATATCAGTACTGGTGGGGAGACCCTTCGGGGCATGACTCCTCTATACCACCACCTATATTTGAAGGCCACTCCTATGTTGTCCACCCTAGGATCCATGTAAGGAGGATTATCCAAGTCCTCCTCTACCCACCTAGCCAAGTCTAGATCATCCTTGATCCCTATTGGGTCCTAATAGACTCTTTGGTACCAGTAATCCTCTAGGTTTAGGATTCCCTACAAGATCCCAAACTACCTCAGGACTCTATCAAAATAAAAGACCTCTGGCTCCCCTCTCTCTGTAGTCAGCCACCTGATCCTCCTGACCCTCACCAAATCTATCCTATCCTCAACCCATCCTAGGTGTAGATGCTAGGGTCACCATACAATATTGGCCTCCCTCAACTCATCTATTACCCACCTCACTAGTGGTAGGTTCTCGACGTATGTCCTCATAACCCACTCTAGGGATCTGGACCATCTGTATGCTGTTGGCTACTCTAAACTGGAAAATGGTCTTGGTACTGCATTCGGCCTCTACATTGCTATGTGCTCCCAGATCTATACCTGGATCAAAGTCATGCACACTATCTTGTATGTTGTTTGTACATGATGTTGTACAATGTCCTATACAAGCAGACTAGCACATATGGACCCCATACAAACCGAACACTCTGGTGTCACATGTCTTCTACTAAACCCACCATCGTCCATGGTAGATATTGCCTACTCGTGTGGCACATCAATAATATTTCCACCACTCTATAGAGCATGATAATCAATGGGACCACCCCATATCATCCACCAGGTCATCCATGACTATGGTGTTCTCTCACACTCGATGGGTCTAACCTCCTAAGAAATGCTGCAAGGTCACTAGCCACCCTCATGCTCTGTAAATAACCATACCCTTGATGGGGATGCACAAGATGCACCACACATCCTCTAGTGTGATGATCATCTCTCCCATGGGTAACCGGAAGGTAGACGACTCTGGATACCATCTCTCCGCTAGAGCCGTCAGTAGTGCCCTGTCCGCCTCAACTCGAGGTATCCTAGCTAGGTGGTCTAGCCCCACTACCTCTAGTGTATCTCTCTCTGCCTGCTCGAGTGCCTCCAGATCCACCTCTAAGGATCCTACTTGCCACTCATGACTCTCAAGTACTCTAAGTTGTATTCACAAAAATAATAAATTTTCCATCAGTTCCATTAACTAGTTAATCAAAAATTAAAATTAAATTAAATTAAATTAAAAAAAAACTTTAAGTTTATTGCTAATTTTTTTTTTTTGCATTTCTATGATGTAGCTTGCTTGATTTTTTCCCTCTTCCCTTGTTTCTTTTTCTTCTTTTCTTGTTTCTTTTCTTTCTTTCTCATTTTCTTTCCCTTCGATGAAATCATGCCCCATATTATGCGAGGCATAATTTCGTAAAATAACATTGATCTGTTCACCTACCACGATTTTATCACTACCACCCAGGGTGAAATCGATCCTAGACCATGAAATTGCCCTCGGGTCATATGTAGCAAAACCATCAATTTTGGTAGAAAACCACCCAAAAAGCATGAAAATTTTGAAAATTTTAAAAATTCTAGGAAGGTTTTCGATCCTACCTCTACCCGCTCCGCTTTTGTGCTAGCCTCGCCCCTAGCATGATCGCTGAATGGTGCACCGATAGAACCATCTCTAGTTTTTCCCCTAGAGCTCATTTTTCCTCTTTTGCATGGTAAAAATGAATTAGGGTTTTACCCCTTTTTCACTTTTATCCTTGTTTTTTGCTCATTTTTTTCTTTTTCATCTCTTTTTGTCTCTCTTCTTCTTCTATGTCTGTATTTTCGAGTTTTCATGAGGGATGTGTCCTCCCTCATGAAACTCAAGGGGGCACCCTGGCCTAAGAGGTATTAAAGTCCCTAATACCTTGATTTGCATGCAAAATAAGAAAGTGTTTGGAATAACACCGTTTTTGCACCACCCTTTTCTTCTAAACCAACCACCCCATTTTTTCTTGTCATATTTTGTCTGTGAGTGTTTACATATTTTCTTTGACACATTTATAGGCCATAAATGCGTCAAAGAGGGGGCAAAATGTAGACATGAAAAATTGACCCACTTTAGTGGGCAATCTTCCCTGAGCCCTTTGGGAGACCCCCTAGACTTGCCTAGGGCAAGGGTTAGGCTTCTCTCCCCCTCTTTTGTCTTTTTTCCCTTTTTCCCTCTCTATGCAAAATTGCACTTGCCCTTGATGGGGCACGATTTTGCATAGGGTGAAATCATTGTCGACCTTGATGGGGCGTGATTTTACCTTTTAGGGTTTTCTCTAAGAAAACCCTAAATATTCAGAGTTACCATGTTTTACATCGACCCTCCTCGGTTTTCCTACCCATTTCACCTTCAAATCCGCTATATAAGGAGGGTTTGAATTCATTTCTAGAGTACAACGATGAATGATAACGACATATCATGATTATTATTTACAAGTGCTCACTAATTATTTTGCATCCTTCTTCTTCTCTTGCAAGCAAGCTAACTCTGAAGTGTGAAGTTTGATTTGTTCTCTGCTGCATTGGATTGTTGATTGTTGTTGCTCGCTTTGGTGGATTTGTGTTGAAGCCTTAAGGAGAGATCAACTATTTGGGAGGTCTCAACCCTTCTACTTGCTTCCTCACTCTATGCTAGGTGAATTCATTCTATTACATGCATGTTTTAATTTGCTATATCTAAAATTTATTATTTTGCACCGATCTAAGATGTTTCATATTACTTCTACGAAATTGTGCCTGGGTCTCTGTGGGGCACGATTTTGTCGATGTTATATCGCAGTCGCCTATTATAGGGTGCAATTTTTCTTGAGTTGTACCTAGGGGAAAATTGTTATTCTAGATTTCATATTTATATTATAGGATGCATATAAGGCATAGTACTACATTATGTTCCATGTTTCCATCATTTTATTCTATTGTATTTTAATGTGCTTGATTTCTTCCAAAGGTCAATTTCCACTTATATTTTCAAAGGTCAGCTAAAAGGACCTAGGGGGCTTGACTATTGTGCCTCTAAGCATTGTTGTACAATGGCCTAAGTAGGCCCCCTAACATTGATTATATTTTTCAAGTTTTTGCCAAGTTATCTTGCAGGAACAAGAATTATTGATATCATTGGACAAGGGATAAAAGCAAGGATAAATCACCGGATAAGCTAAGTGTTCCAATTAATCTTTAGGTTGTTTATTGAGTGTCTTATATTTTTGTTGTAAATCCTAGATCTTATTTTAATAGAAATACATTTAATTGATTTCTAGGAATTTGAAATATAAACAACATATAGTGTGCACTTAGGGTTAATTATGTTTGTGCATCATCTCTTGAGCCCTTTCTTAAAGATTTTTTGTCTTGAAACCCTAGGGTTAGAAAGTATTCAAAGAAAGAATCATTCTAGGGTTAGCTCTTGTCTTCTTGCATACTGTATTTCTACATTGTCCTTTATATTTCATAACATAGATCTAGAAAGGCCAAACATAGGTGATTGTCTTGAATTGAATATATCAAACATTCTTGAAATTCTCATGGACTTGGAGCAAGTCTTTAAAGCCATTCCTGGTGAACCCTTCCCCCTTTATTTAGCATCAAGTGTAGAGAACAACATACCCCCATGATCACCTTAGATTTCTCTTGCATATCTAGCCAAGAATCGTACGTGGCAGGGCAATTTTATCCCTCTATAGAGGCTCTATGTTGTTTTTTGACTAGAGATTCTTCTTGGATCTAATGGATATTTTTTTAGATTTTTCCACATTTTTTCAATTTATTTTATTTTGGTATTAGCTATGTAGCAATTATGTGGTTGATTTCTTGTAATTTTATAGAAATATTTACTTCATTCCAAGATATTAAGATTTATTCAAGGGCATTCCACTTGTACAAGGTTGATGGTTGTTATGAGTTTTTTCTGCAATATTGTTGGATGAAAGGGCTAGCGTGCTTTGAAATTCCTTTGAGAAATTTTTTAGTAGGTTCTCAATTGTATTTGATTTAGAAATATCATCATTGCAGGGAATCAGAATAGGATATAAGTTAGAGATGGTAGATTGTGATCAAAAAATGGTGTTTCTAAAAATAGTTATTTTTCTTCTATTTTTTTTATCAATCCAAGAGTTCATAAACTTGATGAGTACCAGTACAAAGTATATGCCTATAGTAATTGGGAGATGAGTCCTATGTGTCACTTGGTTTGATGAGAGTGTGTTGTTCGTGTAGTTCAATTTCATCCAAACCAAAAATAATTAAGTGTAGAAAAATAAATACTAACTGAAACTACAGGAAAAGTAAATTAAACGATCATTATCAAACACATGACTGAAAGAAAAATAATAGAAAAGTAAATACACAACTAAAAGGAAATTGTAAGAATTTAAACACACTTGTAGAAATAAATAAATCAAGAAATAACCACACTTGCAAAAATAAATAAACATGAAAGTAGACACGCTTACAAAAATAAATAAAGTAGAAAGAAATAACATAAATAATAAAAGCATAAACGGGGGAGGGATATTGCTTGGAGTGGGCCTAAGCTTCTAGAGATGTCCGCCCAACTAGTTCACATAGTCACTCTTCCAAACACACAAATAAAAAAACACTTGAGATTTTATTTATTAATGCAGTACATCATAAAAATTTGGATTCATATCGAGATTCTTTGCTTCAGAGGTGACCTGTGTTTTATACAAAATGTAGTCGTACCCTATACAAAATTAGACTATTCTAAAATTAATCAATTGATGTGATTTGCTATGGCTGGTTCATGCATAAATTTAATTAATGTATAATAAAAGAGTGACCATGCTAAAATTAATTATTTTAAGATAACAATAGCTCTCCCTAAGTTTGTACAATAATATATATCTAAACTTATGCATGGTATTCAAGTCAAAAAATCAACGTACACTTTATTCCATCGGAGATAAGTGTCTATCAACCTATTGCTAGAATATAGGTGCCTTTTCGACCTGTCATTGAGATAAAGGTTCCGCATATAGGTCTTTTCATTTTTTTTAGAGTTATCACTTTTTTGGTCATCGAAAGATAGGCACTTGCTCTACATCAAAAGACATACACCTTTCGACCTGTTGCCAGTAGATAGGTATTTGTCCTGTCACTAGAAGTCATATGCTTTTCCTGTCATTGGGAGATTGACACTTTTCCTTCGCTGGAAGATAGGTGCCTTTTAGCTTGTGGTCAGGATACATGTATCATACCTTAGTAAATGTGGATGCCTTTTTCCAATACCACTATCTTCATTAAACCATCCAACATTCCTCAATTTAATTACAAGTGTTGTCCAATGCCAGGTCTGTGTGGGACCTTGACTAAAAGGTGCAAAAAAGCAACGAAAATTTTTATCTACACACACTTTCCACTAAAACAACTAGTCAAGCATAATACATCAATTTCTATTAAATGCATGCAATAATTTCACAAAAATACATCTCAAATGTTAATAATATCACACAATATCCCATTAAAATATAAAAAAAATGAGTAATTCTAGTGCTCATCATCCCCCCATGCCTAAGTATTGCTACATCCTCATGGCACCTATTGATAATAATCCCTTGTTTCAACAACAACCTTCCAATAATCTCTGTTCTAGCTCTTCTTCTCTCTAGTTGTGGCCTTGTCTCTTTATTTATTGCACTTACGCTTGCCACGTTGCTTTGGCTAGTTGGGACCTTCCTATGTTTCTTGTGCTTTCTTGCACTAAATGTGCCTTAGGGGTTGGTTGGGACCATCTATTATTTTAGTTTTTCTTGTGTGCTACCCCTATCTATCTATTTTCTCCTCCTCCCATAGTCTCGTAAATGTGGTTGCATCCTTCTAAAATGTGGGTTCAACCTGCTTCCAATAGAAATGATCTGTAGGAAGTCATACCGTAGTGGCAATCTCTAGCTTATCCCATGATAGAAGACTAAGATGTATCAAATAACTAGGCTTTTAGTAGTCGAGCTATCTTTGGGTTAAGCATCACCTCATCTATATCATTCTCCTCTTTGTTATCAGGTGATAAAGGTTTAGGTGCTTTAACTGATGATGGCATAATTGATTATTTGTCATATATCCCCATAATTTGAAGATACTCTCGCATATTTGATGGATGTCCATCCACAAAACCATACAGATCCCAAAATTTATCTGGTCGGGTAGGATTAATGTTGATACCTGGCTCTCTGGTCATCTTTTTATGAGCCTTCTATTCTTTCTTAGCCTTCTTCAAGCTTTCCTTGAGCTCTTGAAATTTTTTTTGGTGACTTGCTAAGACTTGCATTGACGTAACACATTATTCATCAGAGTTAGGGTCCTTCTATGCCTTCATTCATCATTGTGATGGCCTCTTGACCCTAGTATTTGACCTCCTCTATGGTGGTATTTTTGACTTAACTTTTAGTTGTAATTTATTTGTAGGTATTGGGGCTTCTATATCAGTTGTCGATGTCTAGAGATCAATCACCACTTTCCTCCATGGAGGTGGTATATCTTGGACCTCTAACGACTTTGTATCCTATGTATCATGGTCCATTGACATGTTAACAGGAGGTATAACATTGGGCTATTCGTTAGACTAACCAGCCATGGTTTTGTCAACCAATGGTTGATCAACTGATTATGCATCCATCGAGGGATTGAATGACTCCTTTGATTAGTCCATGTCATTTTGCTCCTCTAGCCCCTTAGTTGATTGGAAAACAGGATTGTGTACAAGCAGTTCTCTAGTTATTTGAGTAGAATCCACGTGTTGTAGACTCCCCAATTGATTGGGCAGTCCTCGATTGGTCAACTACCGATTGAAAAACTGATTGGGTAGCCTCAAAATTTTTGGTTGACTTAGCAACTTCACTATCCACAATATCAATCATAGGGGGTCCACTCTATGAAACATGGCTCCTCTGTTCTTGGGAAGCATTTACCATAGGGGCTCTTGATTGGCCCCCTATATTAAACATCTAGGAATCTAATGCCCTATTGGTATTAGAATGGAACACCCCTATAGATACCACCTTTTCCTTTGAATTGGAAGATACTTTTGGGTCCTTGACCCAGTCGGTCTGTACAACAACGTCAACCCTATTGAATTTGGTAGCCAATAATTACTATAATTGTTGGACCCTGTTCTTTAGCTACCGTATTTTACCCCTTAACTACCACATAGTGTCATTAGATTCATTTTGCCTTGCTACGATATCCCATCGAGACTCATGGAACTTGGCTTTCTATTTCTTGTATTTTTTCTCCCAATGGGAGGCTTGCTCTTCACGCTCCATAATTGGTCTTGGAGGTCTTATTTCGAAGCATCACGATATGGTGCTTCACCAAAGGTCATGCTTTGCAACATCTGGATGGCTAATTCATATTTCCATGTGTTATTCATCCTCCCTTGATGAACTGTAATAAACCAGAGATTCCATCACCACTCTAATCTTGGTCACAAATGGTGACATTACCCAAAATGGGCTTGAGACAACTTTTTTCATCTCCTAATTAAAATATTGGGATATAGGAAATGACATTACCTATGATGGGATTGATCCAACCTACTCTGCATCCCCTATAGAGTGGCTATGTTGGGAGGTAGGTGATGATATTACCTAGAAAGGGCCAATGTTTTCCTGCTCTACCATTTCATTAGATTGGTTGTGATGGGAGACAACCACTTTTGCTTCTTCATCCTTTTCATATTCCTGTAGCCAACAAGTTTATTTTGATGCAATAATATCCTCTTCATCTATCGATGCAATCCTATGCACCTTTGTATGTCGAATTAGGACTAAAATCATCTTATGATGCCCTAATGCTATCATTTTACCCACCTAGTATAAAATGACCTCATCCTATAGGGTACACATCAAATAATAGGGGAAATTAATGTGATATTCATGTAGCATGTGATTTATAAACTGAAGGTGGTTAGCATTACACCATGATTATTTACTAGTGCAAGTGAATAACCATACCAATTGATCAAACACCTACCACCATAGTTCAAGGATATGCTACTTTGGCAACCCAAACTCCATCAACTACGTAATGGGTTACCCGAAAAACCTTTGCACGTAATGCCCAACACTGTCATTCTTGTATGCCCATCTCCAGTGCATGGGAGGCCAGTAACTTTTGCAATGTATGCTTTCATGATTGGTATGACCAGTACATACTTGCTCACAACACCATCATCCATGGAGGCTATAAATTTGTGTGCCATCATTAAATCCTTATCTTGGTTGACCAGGCGGTAATAATTCATCCACCTTGTAGCCTCAAATTATTCTCAAACAAAATCAGTTATACTCGAGAGATATATGGGCTCATACTTCTTTAATGCATGATTGCTCGAAGGTCCTCCCATGGCATCAATTTACTCTATTAATTTGGTTTTTATCTAGTTGTAAACATATACTTTTATCTATTTTTAAACATGTCGAAGCATGGAACTGTATTCGTGCATACAAGGCACCTATCTTTTGTAATAATTGATAATTACAAAATCTATGCAATTAACTCTTAAATCATGTACCATATTTAGGTGGATATAGTTACAACCTCCTTCCTTATGCTTGATTGGTGCCACATGGTAGATTGTAGATTTAGGAGTTGCATGATTGGATGATAGTTTCGTAGGGCATGTACTGACATGTTACACAAAAATGATTTTTTATGATAACCATGCACACATATAACAGAAAAATTAGTACATACTTGGGTGGTTTTTCATGAATCAGGATATGTAAACATCTGGTGGTGTAATTTGATTGGTTGATGCATGACAACAGTATTTCGAGGTGAATAAATGATGTGCATTTTATTTGAGTGGGGTAATTGTATCAAAATAAAGTTATTGGGTACTGCATTTTTATTAGTCTCGAGGTCTTGTGCAAAAAATGAAGAAAAACATGATTATTTTATTTTATCATGGGACGACACATGTCCCCCTTGGAAGTTGATTTATTCATGTCTCGAGAGTATGCATGGGTCATCGACGGGAAGACTTGGACTTCAATGATAAAAAATTGGGAAGCAAATGAATTTTATCATCAAAAATATGACAAACAAGCATACTCCAATCCATGAAAAAAAGGTTGAATTTGAATGCGCATAAATATTGGTGCTATTATTACTCTAGCTACTTCTTCAATGTTGAATATAAGAGCCATCTCTGTGTCATGACCCTCCTGGAAATTTTTTTGGCACAAAGAAACAATGTATTAATCTATGTTACTTTAATACCTAACTTGAGCAATTGAATTAACTATGCGATGTTTAATTGTTTTTAAAGAGCATGGTATTGTTGAAATATTGCCACGATGTGCATAATCAAGTACACTCATAGATGGAAGAAGCAGAATCATCCACCATAAGTGGGGGTACTTGAGATTGGGGAAATGATGATTAAGACAACTCAGGGGTAACATAGATGGGTACCTTCATATAGGCATGCATTTGGTTAGGGATATCGTCAAAAGCTAGTCACTTTGAGCCCCAAATTGATAACTTAGTAGCTATCATAAATTCTCGAGGTTGAGACAAGTGACTAGGTTGATGGAAAGATTCCCTCTTTATCTAGTGCATATGTTTGATTAAATTTTACTTCATCACTATATGCATTGATGAATTGAGAAATGAAAAAGCATGCGTAATTTAGTTGTTTATGAAAAAATCCCTTGTTTTGCTTAGAACCATTCACTAGAATAGCTTGATGTTAGAAAACATTTTATTTTAAATTATGATAGAATTTAATTTATAAATAAAGGTTTGATTTATTTTAAATGATGATAGAATTTTATTTATAAATAAAGGTTTGATTTATTTTTAATGATGATAGAATTTCATTTATAAATAAAGGTTTGATTTATTTTAAATGATGATAGAATTTCATAATAAATATTTGTTTTATTTTAAATAAATAATAAAAATTCATTTGAAATAATGAATGTTTTTTTTTTTTGAATTTACATGGTGGAATCGGTAGCCGCCACGAATCCGGGCAGTGTCCAGCTTTTATGGCCGCCATAGTATTCTGCACCGTCCATCCCAGAAGCCGCCACACAGATCTTCGCATAGTCCGCCCCTATAACCACCATGCCACAATCATTTTAAACCTTTTACGTCGCTGAAAGAAATAATGAATGTTTTAATGGTAATAGAATTCCATTTAAAAAAAAAGATAAACTATAAAGATTAGATAATGGAAATATTAGTTAAATGGAAATATAGTTTTATTTCATAATTATGAAGCTACATAGTAGAGGCTTGTGAGATCAAATTGGAAGGACCGCCCTTGCAAAAGATCTGATCGAGCTAGTGAAGAGAAGCTTCATTACCAACCAAGGTAAGGTCACATTAATGAAAAGGGATGGGGAGGATTGAAAATAAGCATAAAAAAATAGCTTACCTCATTTGAGCATCTGAGGAGGATTCAGAGAGTAATGGCAGGATGGTAAGAATTTTGATGAGATTACAACAAAAATCAGAAAGTAGGAGGCTCGATTCCTTAAGCAAGGGATCGACTGAAAGAGAAGATAACAATGAGGGAGAGAAAAAAATGTAGGTGCAGAGGTAAAAATAAAGCAAAGGGTGAACGAAGAACTCAAAATTTCCTATGTGAAAACAACATTTAGTGACAATCAATGAACATCTAAAAAATAACCAGGTTGGTTTGAGCTATCATATTAAGTTTAGCTTTGAATTCTTAGGATTATTTTCTAGTTGTTATATTTTTTGTTTATCCGGTTATTGTACTTATACTCCCACTAATTTTTTGATGTCATCGTGGTTCGTGCTTGGGTAGCTGATGCCCTTTGCCCTAGACCATAGAGCCATTGAGATGACTATTTGTATTTTCTTCTAGCCATCTAAGTGGCTTAGCTAGTAGGTTATCTATTTTGTGTTCAAACACCTCATTTCAGTATGTCATCATTTTTATGGCTAGGATAACCCCCTTGTGGGAGTGGTGTAGGGAGAGCTAGCCAAGGGTTGGTTTGCTCTCAGTTAGATGCTATCTTGCATGCAAAATTGAAGCGATGTTTTCATCTTAGGACCCCTTTTTTGTGACAAGGTGGTGAGTAGAGCGATGACACTAGTTTTGTGTTATGACATCTATGTATTTTCTTGTTAGTCATGTTGTGGTGGTTTTGGCCAATTTTTGTAGCTTTGGGGTAAACCTTCTTAACCTCATTTCCCTGTTTAGTCCTGCCCTAGTGGTGCTGGTTGGTTGCTGTAGTAGTGGGACTCACTATGTGCAATCCATAGGTTTAAGAGGTCACTGTGTATTTCATCTCCATTGCGCGACTTCTTGCTTAAGCCATTGTAATATTCGTTCAAACTTTGAAGTTCCTCCTTTTAGTCGACTTAGATTAAAATGGAACATCCTTAACCCTATCTAGAGCAAATATTTGGCTCACGGTAGAAGATCCGAGGTGTTCTACTATAGGGTAGGTTGTTTCCATGAAGCTCTTTAGGAAAATTACCCCTTTTAAAATGGAATTGTTTTAGTCGGGTTGTAACCAAAGGAAGGGAGTGGTGCTTGTTTATAGGGTTAGATAATGGCTTGTTAAGAATTAAGTATTGAAGACTTAGCTTAATAAGTAATGGAATGTTTGATTATGAAAGGATTGTTTTATAGATTAAAGTAATGGGACTTTGGTTTATAAAATGAAAAGAAATGATTTATTTTAAAATGAAGTAGTAAGCTTTAATTTAGTAAATAAATAGAAGGATTGTTTTATAGATTAAAGTAATGGGACTTTGGTTTATAAAATGAAAAGAAATGATTTATTTTAAATTAAAGTAGTAAGCTTTAATTTAGTAAATAAATGAAAGTATTATTTTATAGATTAAAGTAATGTGACTTTGGTTTATAAAATGAAAAGAAATGATTTATTTTTAAATTGAAGTAGTAAGATTTTATTTAGTAAATAAATTAAAGGATTGTTTTACAAATTAAAGTAATGGGATGGGACTTTGGTTTATAAAATGAAAAGAAATGATTTATTTTTAAATTGAAGTGGTAAGCTTTAATTTAGTAAATAAATGAAAGGATTAATTTATAGATGAATGGTATGAGACTTTGATCTATTAAAAAAAGACAAATCTGATTAAAGTAAAAAATATGATCTAAGCTATGCATGTTGAATGACTCTCTAATGGTATTTGAGAGGGAAAAACAAAATTAATGATTCTTTTATGATATTAACTATGCATTAGATGGTTAGAGACTTGATTAAATTTGTATAGTTGCAATTTGGAAAAGTAAATGTTATATGCATGTTGAATGACTCTCTAATGGTATTTGAGAGGGGAAAACAAAAGTAATGATTCTTTTGTGATATTAGCTATGCATTAGATGGATAGAGACTTGATTAAATTTGTATAGTTGTAATTTGGCAAAGTAAATGTTAGATGCATTAGAGGCATGTCTATCTTGAACCATGAGTGCCCTGATCCCCTACTATCCTCAAATAATCGATGGAAAGAGAAGAAGAACCGAAGAGGCAACTGGGACTACTACACAAGTTTTATTTATACTTACCATTTATTTACTTATGCTCAAATATACTAGATTTTTATGGAGATATCCCTAATCATGATGTATTACTTATTCTTTAAAAGTATGGAGGTTTTACCATACTATGATGTATGTAATAATTGTGGAATGATGAATATTATACCTTTTAATTTATTGTTTGAATTATTTATATTTTGTATTATATTCTCTTTCAATCAATGTTATTCTATTTTAGTGTTGCTTCTTTCCTGGTATCTCTTGTATGCTCTTAATGTTATATCTTTTGTTAGATTTAATATCTAGAATTGTTTTGGTTTTCCCTGTTAATCAATAAAACCTAAGAAAATGAGTTTTAGGGTGAACTTAGAGGATAACCTAAGGGATTGAAACCCTTTAGGGTGAACATAGGAAGACCTAAGGGATTAACACCCCTTAGGAAGAATGGAAACTAAGTTATGGGAAGTCTAAATCTAAGTTAAGATAGCTCCTTATGGAGATGATATGGATAACTTAACGCATAATACTCATAGTATACCTACATAGATTGTCTTGTGTATGGTATGGAGATGCGTGTATGCCTTCGATTGGTTGAAGGTGATAAGTCTAGTTCATTAAGGATGATGATATGGATAGGCTTATTTGCGGTAACACATGGTACACCTACACAAATGGTACTTGTGTGAGGTTATCTCATGAGATGTAGCTCTTCAAGAAAAATTAGGGGAATTAAACTAATAGGTAAATCTTATATTGGTTAGAGGTTTATGAATCCCTCTCCTTAGTAAAAAAAAAATTCTTTTCTTTTCTTTGTGTTTTTTGTTTGCTTGTTTTTGGGTCATTACATTTGGTATCAGAGCTCTAGGTATGAGGGTATAGAGCTTATTGTGTGCTAAAGGTATTTGGATGTCTCTAATGAAGGCTTGCTTAAAGTATAAGCTAAAGTTGGGATGACCTAGAATACCCTATTGCTAAGATCTAATGGGAATTAATCCCAAGTGCAAATGAATGTTATGATACCTTAGTATGGGCTTTGGTATTATTAATACATCATAAAATTGGAATACTACCCTAGTTATATTTTTAATGCTTTTAGAAAAAGTAATCTGTATTGTGGCTTGGATTGGTGATACAATTTAAGGTGAATCTGTAATCTAATATTTTTCTTGGTTGTAACTAGGTTAAAAATATCACCTAAGGCTAGAAAAGAGAGGCCTACTCCTATAAAGACTCAAAAAAGTAATATCGAAGAAGAAATCCAAGATGAGGGTCCAAAAAACCCCAATAGTGAGGTAGAAGACCTCATTGCTACAGTGATGCTATGAAAGATTAGATGAGACAAGTGTTAGAAGTAGTTGCAAATCAGAACTCACAAGCTAGAGGATCTGAGGTTGACCAAGCTAATGGGCTAACTACAGAGCAGTTGCAAGCTAGAGCTCTCCTAGAAAAGAAATAGTTAAGGATCTAAAAAATATTTGTATCTCCAAGTTTGGTGGAGAAGGTGAAGGGGATGCAACTGAAGCATGATTGAGATAATTAGAGGTCTACTTCACAGTAAAATGTTATTTCCCAAGAACCCAAACGGTTTGGGCCACAATCAACTTAGAGGGGGCTGCTCCAGATTTGTGGGAAACCCACTATGAGAAGACTAAGATTGAATCTATTGAAATTCCATAGAAATAATTCATAGTTATATTCAAGAAAAGGTTTATAATAGGGCATTTCTATGCATTGAAATTTGAAGAATTTGCCAGCTTATGACAAGGGACCAAGATAGTAGAAGTATACTATAAGAAGTTGGTATAGTTACTTAAGTATGTGCCTACCTATGATGAGAAAATGAGGGTTCATAAGTTTATCCATGGGTTGGAATCTAGAGTAAAGTATGATGTAAACATGCATAAGCCTAAATAAATACAAAAGGTATATGAATTGGTAAATAAAGTAGAGTTGCATTTCCAATTTAACTATGCCACCCTATTCGAGAAAGATAAGCAAGCACCAAGGAAGAGGAATAGTCAAGGACTCTTGAAATGGGAAGATAAAGAGGATTAAAAGACCAAGAAATCTCAAAATTTTGAGAATATAAATGATGGGAGAAAGGGAAAATTCAAGAAAAATTTCCAAAAGAAAACCAACAATAATTCCAACAATGCAAAACCTCACTCTTAGAAACCATAAACTTTAGCTCCAACAATTAAAATGGAGGAGTAGAAATCGAAAGTGGGGTAATGACCCAAGGATGGGTGTTACCATTGCAGGGGCCTTATTTTTCTAATCAGTGTCCACACTGACCAGGGCCTAGCCCATCCAATGCTAAAGGAAAGGAACCTTAGCATTGGATCTACACCACAACTAGGAAATAGAAGGTAGAGGGGCAAGCCACCCCATTACTTGTGAAAGGTAAGATTTTTAATAAGCAAGTAAATATTTTGATAGATAGTGGGGCCACTAATAGTTTTATTTCTAATAGTCTAGTAAGGACTATGTTGGAAAGGCCAAGATATTTGGCCCATGGATGGAAGGTTGAGTATGGATCTGGGTAAACCTACTCAGTAAACCGGTGTTATCCAATGGTAGAAGTTGCTTTAACTAGTGGAAACATAGAATGTTGTCTATATGTAGCTCCACTTCATACCTTTGATGTGATCCTAGGAATGGATTGGTTACAGGCCTATAAAGCCTTTATCAATTTCCAATATTGATGGATCAAGTATTTAGAGAAAGGTGAAGAGAGACTAAGAATTCATAGCGATCAAGGGGCGTTCAAGCCCCATATGTTGTTGGCTATGCAATTAAAGAAATCCCTCAAGAGAGAAGGGATAGTGTATGTTGTAAAATAGTGGATGATGATCATAAGAGATAAAGCACCCAATTTTGTAGGACTTTAAGGATGTATTTCCAAAGGAATTACCTAGACTCCCTCCTGTGCAAGAATTTGATTTCATAATTGATCTTATGCCATGAGATGAACCTATTCTTTTAGGATACCACAGTATAAAATGGATTGCAGAATAGAAATTAATGTATCGCTTGATGATATGAATCGCTTTTGGAAAATATTGGGTTTAAACCTGCAATATTGATATATATATAAATGTATTTGATTTGATGTCTTAAAATGAATATGGTGATGTACCATAAATATGAAGGATGGGGTGCGATTGGAAAGATGCACCCCTGATAAATATAATTACAATATGTTAGGAGGGTCCTAACATGCCACCCCCCTTAAAGGAGCTTTGTCCTCAAAGCTAGAAATTTGGAAATTGCTGCTGGATATCGTGAAGAGTTTCCCACGTCGCGTCTTCTAAAGGTAGACCTTTCCAATGGATTAAAACTTCCGTGATATCGCGAGTACGAAGGTGACGAGAGCGGCGATCCAAGATAGCTTCTGGCTCGACTAAAAGTACTCCATCCTCGAAGAATTCTGGAAGAGTGGTTTGTGTCGTGATATGTGTTCCGATTGCGAGCTTAAGGCAAGATACATGAAATACGGGGTGAAGTTTGGAAGAGGGAGGAAGCTCAAGTTTGTAAGCAACGGTCCCAATACGTTGGAGAACTTTATACGGCCCGTAAAATTTGGGTGCTAACTTCTGAGAACCTTTTTGTTTAAGAGAGGTTTGTCTGGTAAGGTTGGAGACGTAAGAAAACCATATCACCCTCGTGGAAACTACGTTCGCTTCTATGTTGATCGGCTTGCTGCTTCATGCGATGTTGGGCGGTGTGTAGGTTCTCTTTTAGGGTCCGTAGTATGTCCTCTCGATTAGCAAGTTTCGTTTCCACCGCATGGACTTTTGTAGTCCCTGGAATATAGGAAGTGAGGGATGGTGGTGTTTGACCATATAGTGCTTCGTAAGGAGTCATTTTGATGGACGTATGGTATGAAGTGTTATACCACCATTCTGCTAGTGAAAGCCACCTTACCCAATGGAGTGGTTGAGTAGAAACAAAACATCGAAGGTATGTTTCCAAGCATTTATTTACAACTTCGGTTTGGCCATCGGTTTGAGGATGGTAAGCGGAGCTCATACGAAGTTGAGTACCTTGTAATTTGAATAATTCCTTCCAAAAGGTACTAGTGAAAGTTGGGTCGCGATCACTAATAATTGTGGAGGGCATACCATGTAATTTAAAGATGTTATCGAGGAAGAGGTGGGCTATAGTGCTAGCGGTATAAGGATGAGCCACTGGACAAAAATGGGCGTATTTAGATAAACGATCAACGACTACGAAAATGGTTGTTTTTCTGCCTGATTTAGGTAATCCTTCAATAAAGTCCATAGAAATATCTACCCATGTTTTGGTGGGTATAGGAAGAGGTTGAAGTAATCCGGGAATAGCGATGGTCTCCCCCTTTTGTCTTTGGCACACTTCACATTCTTTTACAAAGTTTTTGATGTAATTTTTCATTCCTACCCAATAGAAGGAGGTAGTGGCTCTTTTATAGGTTTTTAAGAACCCTGAGTGGCCTGCAATGGGTGAGGTATGTAACTCATGAAGAAGTTTCCTTCGATAAGTTGAATTGGGGGTGAGGACCATCCTCCCTTTGTATCTTAATATATTGTCCTTCCAAGTGTATGGAGGTTTGCTACTAGGATTATGTTGAAGTTGTTGAATTAAGGCGTGGGTAATAGGATCATTTATCCATTCTTCATGCACCTCATCTACCCATTTAGGAATAAGGGAGGAAAGAGCATGGACTTGAGGCATATCTTCAAATTTTCTAGAAAGTGCATCGGCTGCCATGTTGTCCTTGCCCTTTTTATATGTAATTTCATAATCATAGCCAAGAAGTTTAGTAACCCATTTTTGTTGTTCCGGGGTATTAGTCCTTTGTTCCAAAAAATACTTCAAGCTATGATGGTCGGTGCGTATAATGAAATGTTGGCCAATAAGGTAAGGCCTCCAATGTTGAATAGCATGGACAATCGCCAACATCTCTTTTTCATATGTAGAGCGAGCTAAATTCTTAGGAGAAAATGCTTTGCTTATAAAAGCTAGAGGTCTTTCATCCTGCATGAGTACGGCTCCCATTCCTATTCCCGAAGCATCACTTTCAATGACGAACGGTTTAGAAAAGTTGGGCATGGCTAGAACAGGGGTGGTACACATTGCAGTTTTCAAGGTGATAAAGGCCTCGTCCGCTTTAGGCGACCATTTGAAAGCATTTTTCTTAAGTAATGTTGTTAGAGGAGCAACGATTTTACCATAATTTTGGACAAATTTTCTATAATATCCCGTTAGTCCAAGAAACCCACGTAGAGCCTTTACGGTTTTTGGAATAGGCCAATTTTTCACTTCCTCGATTTTGGAAGGATCTACCATCACGCCTTCCTTTGAGACAATATGCCCTAAGTATTCAATTTCTTGTTTCCCAAAGGAACACTTTGATCTATTTGCATAAAGTTGATTTTCCTTCAAGATTTGGAACGCTTGTCTAACATGGTCCAAATGTTCTTCCCATGTTTTGCTATAAATCAAAATGTCATCAAAGAAAACTAATATAAATTTACGAAGGAAAGGGTGAAATACCTTATTCATTAGACTTTGAAAGGTAGAAGGAGCGTTGGTAAGGCCAAATGGCATCACCAAGAATTCGTAGTGCCCTTCGTGAGTGCGAAAGGCCGTCTTAGGAATATCCTTTTCAGCGACTCGTATTTGGTGGTAGCCTGACCGTAAGTCCAACTTGGAAAAGTAAGCCACCCCGTGGAGTTCATCTAGTAGCTCGTCTATGACCGGAATAGGAAATTTATCTTTGATGGTCATTTTATTAAGCGCTCGAAAATCGACACATAAACGCCACGAACCATCCTTTTTCCTAACTAAAATAATTGGAGAGGAGTAAGGGCTTTTGCTAGGTCTAATGACTCCTGTCGTAAGAAGCTCTTGTACTAATTTCTCTATTTCGGTCTTTTGGAGGTATGGATAACGATAAGGTCTAATATTAGGAGGTTGATGCCCTGGAAATAGTGGAATAGTGTGATCGTGACTTCGTTGTGGAGGTAGTCCTTTTGGTTCGTTGAATACCGCCTTATGGTGGTCTAAAATTTTTTGTAACTCTGGTGTCTCGTCTTTTTGGTGACTAGGTTGAATTGAAAATAATTGGGCGACCATTCCTTTGTTCCCTTTTCGGATAATTTTCTCCATTCTATGCGAGCTGACGATTTGGGAAGGTCCTGATTTCAGGCCTTGGATAATATAGGTTTGGTTCTTTGTTGTGAATTTCATCCATAGTTCATCAAATTCCCATTGGACTACGCCCAAGGTTCTTAACCATTGTACGCCTAGTACAATGTCGCATCCCCCTAGGGGTAGGACGTACATGTCGCCTTGCATGGTATAAACTCCCATAGTTAGTTTTATATTTCTGCATTTTCCTTTGCATGCAATTTTTTTGCCGTTTCCAATCATCACTTCGAAGTTATTGCAAGGGTATATAAAACAATTTGCTTGTTTAGCCACCTTTGGATCGATAAAATTGTGAGTGCTACCAGAATCTAGGAGCACGGTAAGGTTTTGTTTCTTAAAATACCCTTTTACTCGCATTGTTTGAGGGGCAAAAAATCCGGCAAGGGCGTTGAAGGAAACCTTTGGTGCATTTTCTTCGTCACTTTCAAGTGTGTTGGATAATACCTCTACTTCGAGTTCAGGTTCCTCTTCAGTAGAATTCCCTTCCTCTGTGGCATCTAGAATATATAATTTTCGTGAGGCACATTTATGATTTCTGTCAAATTTCTCATCGCAATGGTAGCAAAGACCCTTAGCTTGTCTTTCCTTCATTTCCTCGAAACTCAAACGTTTAATTGGTAGAGCGGGGTTAATTTTGGGGGTTGTGTAGGAGTTTTGGGTTCGTCCATTTTGCATTGGTTTGGGGTTGGTATAAGTGTTTGATGGTTTCCCCCAAGTTGGTTTTGTGGACCGATTTCGTGCCTTGATTTTGTCTTCCGCTAATTTTGCTAAGCCGATGGTCTCTAACATGTTTGTAGGGTTGTACATTTGCACCTCAATTCGAATTTCTTCTTTTAATCCGCTAACGAAACATTCTTGAAAGAAGGCAACGTCTAATCCGGATGTTCGATTAGCTAACCTTTCAAATTCTTCTTGGTACTCGCTTACTAAAGTGGTTTGGCATAATTTAGTGAGGGCCCCTGTAAAGCTTTGAAACTTGCTAGGGCCGAATCGTACTAATAGGTTCTGTGTAAAAGTTGACCACGTAGGAGTGCCATTAGTTTTCTCGAACCATTGGTACCATTGGATGGCGTCATTTTCCAAATGGAAGGAGGCGATATGCACTTTTTGTATTTTCGAAATTTGATTTAGTGAGAAATATTGCTCTGTTCGGTAGATCCAGTTTGTAGGGTCTCCGCCTTCAAATTTTGGGAAGTCTAATTTGGTCGTCCATGGTAGAATGGAAGTTTGTGGACCTCCTAACATTGCTCGGTTTGATGACCCGTTGTTGGTTGAGTTTGCCTGTGTTGTTGCCTGTTTTTGATTGATGGCATCAAGTTTAACATCCATTGCAAATATTTTTTTGAAGAGTTCTCTTGTGGTACGGGAATTCTCCTCTCTTTCCTGTTTAACTTCTTCAGCGAGCCTTTCGTGTTTCTCGTGGATGGAATCCAGTGATCGTCGTCCGTCGGCCATTGCGGTTGGTGTAGGTAACGATCAATGTGACTAGGTAACGATCAAGGTGAGCAAAAATTTAAAAATTAAATAATTGGGCAATAATTTTAATTTAATTTAAAAATTAAATTAAATTTTTAAAAATTTAAAAATTTGGTGGGCAATGCCCTATCAACTTTTTTTTTTATTTTGGCCCCCCGAGAGCGCACAACGGTTTGCGAGCAGGACGATAGCAGGTGGCAAGACTGACAGAGGCGACAGCAGATTAGTGACAGTAGGCGGCAGGACTGACAGAGGCGACAACAGACGGCGATAGCGAGGACAGGACGACGAGGCGACGACGGGCGGGACGGATTGATAGACCGAGGCGACAGGCTAGCAGGCGGGACGAACTGACTGACAGAGGTGACACCGGCATGCAGAACTGATAGAGGCGATAGAGGGCGAGAGAGCAGGCGGCAAGGGTGACGACGGAGGAGCAGAATGCACAGAGCGACGAGAGGGCGGTCAACACAATCCAATTATCGACAAGCGGTAGTGGGTACGCACGAGGGTTGGTCAAGGGAGGGCGTGACCGAAGTCACGCTTTAATAAGCGTGCTGCCCACCTTATAAGGTAGGCAAAAACTCCCGCACCCGCTATGTGGGATAAACAATTTACTGTGAAAAAAATCTTTTATAACCTGCACTTTCACGTCGACGAAAAATGCGATCGACGTCCCTTGTTTCGGCGTCGAAGAAGCTCGCGTCGACGGTCGAATTTTCCAAAAACTTAGGGCTAAAACTTATAAAATTTTTAATTTTTAGCCTACCGCGAACTTTAATCATCGAAAAATGATGCAGAGTCTTCAGCTATTATTTTTGATGCCTGGTTCTGCTTCGAGTTGGGATTTTAAGCTGTGGATGGCCTTAAAAATGTTGTATGTGTAATTTTAATCAAATTTTATGTGTCTAGATCGCTGAAATGTAGCTGTGTTCTATGGTGAGCGCTCGTCGAAAACGAGGAGTGCGACTGTAAAAAAAATGAGCTTGCTATGTTTTTGAGGCCTTGAGAGGTGAGGACAGCAGACGGTAGTAGGTTAAAACCGGGTTATCAAGTCTGATGATCCATTTTTCTGCACCGAGTGTGATGGATGAATAACCAATGCTTGGTATCTCGAAAAAAAAAATTCTTTGCTAAGATGCCCGACTTGATAATGGCTCTGTACCAGATGTTAGGATACCACAGTATAAAATGGATTGCAGAATAGAAATTAATGTATCGCTTGATGATATGAATCGCTTTTGGAATATTGGGTTTAAACCTGCAATATTGATATATATAAAATGTATTTGATTTGATGTCTTAAAATGAATATGGTGATGTACCATAAATATGAAGGATGGGGTGCGATTGGAAAGATGCACCCCTTATAAATATAATTACAATATGTTAGGAGGGTCCTAACATATTCATAGACCTCCCTATAGGATGAATCCTATTGAGATGTAAGAATTGAAGGTTCAACTACAAGGACTGTTAGAAAAGGGTTTGATAAAACCAAGTGTGCCATATCAGGGTGCATCAATTTTATTTATGAAAAATAAATATGGTTCTTTAAGATTGCATATTGATTACATGATGTTAAATAAGGCTACGGTCAATAGCCGATATCCTTTACCTAGGATTGAAGATTTATTCGACCAAATAAGATATTCCATGATGTTCACTAAGATCGATATAATATTAGGGTATCACCAGTTAAGAATACATGAGGACACTCACAAAACAACATTTAAGACTAGGTATGGGCATTATGAGTTTACTGTTCCAACCTTTGGATTGAATAATTCTCTAGCTGCATTTATGAACCTAATGAACAATGTGTTCAAAAGACACCTGGACCATTTTGTCCTTGTATTTCTATATGACATCTTAATATACTATCAAAACAAATAAAAGCATGATAAGTATCTCAAGATCATGTTAGAATTATTGAGGAAAAATCAACTCTATGGGAATCTAGCCAAAAGTGATTTCTACATTCCTGAGGTGTGATATCTTGGACATATCATATTGGCAAAAGGAATTGCTGTGGATCCAGAGAAAATAAAGGCTATCTTAAATTGGCCACCCCCTACTAATGTGACAAAAGTGCTAAGCTTCATGGGGTTAATGGGCTACTATAGATGTTACATAAAGGATTACTCCAAGATTACTACGAAAATAACAAACCTCCAGAATAAAGGGAAGGAATTCAAGTGGTTGAAGATACCTTTGCATTACTAAAAAATAAACTTACTACCACACAAATACTAAATATTTTTGACCCTCAAGGGGGATTTTCAATATGCACAGATGCATAATTGGAAGGGTTAGGAGGAGTACTCTCCTAAGAAGAGTCAGTAGTAGCATATACTTCAAGGAAGATCAAGAACCATGAAGTTAATTATGCTACACATGATTTAGAGCTAGCTACAGTGGTGCATGCTCTAAAGGCCTAGCACCACTACTTAGTGGGAAGGCTATTTTAATTAAATACTAACCATCAAATTTTGTGGTACATATTCATCCAACCTATACTCAATGGGAGACATAGGATATGGGTTGATTTTCTCATTGAGTATGACTTTGAGATTGAGTACATAAAAGGGAAAGAGAATAAGGTTACTAATACCTTGAGTAGAAGGAAATACATAACATCCAGAACCAAAAGTCACCTAGATTTGATGGATCGATTGAGATAGGAGAAATCTCAGGATGAGTATTTCCAAGAAGTTTGAGTTAGGATGAACAAAGACCTTGAGAGTAATAAGGAATTTGGCATAAATAATGATCTTTTGTGTTACCAAGGTAGGGTCATCATACCAAAAATAAGTGATTTAAGGAAATGATAATACAAGAGGTCCATAGATCACCTTATTTAGTTCATACTAGAGGAGCCAAAATGTGAGAAAATACGAAAATAATCTTCTTCTAAGTAGGAATGAAGAAGGATATTACTAATTTTGTCACTCAATGCCTCGAATTTTAGAAGGTTTAGGCAGAATGCAAGCATCCTGTAGGTCAATGATATCCACATGATGTGCCTATGTAGAAATGGTAGGTAATATCAATGGATTTTATAGTAGGTTTACCTAAAACCTGGTATCAACACAATGGAATCCTTGTAGTAGTCGACAGATTGACTAAGGTTGCATATTTCATACCTAAGAATATCAAGAATGAAATTCAGGTGGTGGCTAACAATTTTTCCAAAGAGGTATTCTGATTGCATGGGTTTCCTGAGATAATCATTTTAGAAAGGGACTCCAAATTCACTTCTAAATTTTGGAAGACCCTTCATAGTGTAGTTGACACAAAACCGAATATGAGTTCGATGTACCACCCTAAGATAGATGGTCAAAAAGAATGGGTAAACCAAGTACTAGAAGATATGCTTCACTTGTACTGCATGGATCACAATTCTTTTTGGGAAGACTACCTACATCTTGTAGAGTTTACCTACAATAATGGACATCACTCCTTGCTAGGAATAAATTCTTTCGATGCCTTGTATGGGTGAAAGTGTAGAACACCATTGTATTGGAATAACCTAGAGGACCGAGTTATGATTGGGCAAAAAATGGTTAGAGAAATGGAGGATCATCTAAAGGTAATTAGGCAATGACTTAAAGAAGCTAATGATAGATAGAAAAGTTATGTTGATCTAAAAAGGACTTCAAGAGAGTACTAAATTGGAGATAAGGTATTTATAAGGATTAAATCGAAGAAGAGTGCTATCAAATCCACAAAGTTGGATCCACAGTTTGTAGGACCCTTCAAAATCACTAAAAAGATCAGTTCAGTTGCATACTGACTTGATTTGCCACCTAACCTCTCCAAGATCCATTACACCTTCCACATATCCTTACTTAGGACATGTTGTTGACCCTGAACATGTGTGGGATGTTTCTAATTTGTAGATGGTAAATCCGGAGGCTATTGAAGTGGTATTGATAAATATTCTTGAGTAGTGTAAGGTCCAGTGGGACCGATTTTATAAAAGAAACACCACTCGAGAAAAAGTGGATGATATGTAAAAATAATTTCCCTTCTTATTTGAAAATATATAATGTAATAATTTTATTTTCTAAAACTAGAAACACTTGGGATGATGTCTAGTCCAAAGGGGGTAGGAATTCATGACCCTCCATGGCAGAATTTTTAGCACAAAAAACAATGTATTAATCTATGTTACTTTAATATCTAACTTGACCAATTGAATCAACAATGTGTTATTTAGTTGTTTTTAAAGAGCATGGTATTACTGACATATTGCCAAGATGTGTAGGATTAGGTACACTCGTAGGTGGAAGAAGTAGAATCATCCAACAGAATCAAGGGTAATTGAGGTTGTGAAAATGATGATTAAGGCAACTCAAGGGTAACATAGATGGATACTATCATATAGGTGTGCATTCGATTAGGGATAATCATAAAAATCTAGTCACTTTGAGCCCCAGATTGATAGCCTAGTAGCTATCATAAATTATTGAGACTAAGACAAGTGACTAGGTTGATGGAAAAATTCTCTCTGTATATGTTGCATATGTTTGATTGAATTTTACTTCATCACTATCTACATTGATGAATTTAGAAATGAAAAAACTTGCATAATTTGGTTGTCTATGAAAAAATAACCTTATTTTGCTTAGAACCATTCAAGAGAATAGCTTGATGTTAGAAAAATTTTTATTTTAAATGATGATAGATTTCATTTACAAATAAAGGTTTGAATTATTTTAAATGATGATAGAATTTCATTTATAAATAAAGGTTTGATTTATTTTAAATGATGATAGAATTTCATTTATAAATAAAGGTTTAATTTATTTTAAATGATGATATAATTTCATAATAAATATTTGTTTTATTTTAAATAAATAATAGAAATTCATTTGAAATAATGAATGTTTTAATGGTAATAGAATTCCATTAAAAAAAATAAACTATAAATATTAGATAATGGAAATATTATTTAAATGGAAATATAGTTTTATTTCATAATTATGAAGCTACATAGTAGAGGCTTGTGAGATCATATTGGGAAGACTACCCTTGCAGAAGATTTGATCGAGTTGGTGAAGAGAAGCTTCATTACCAATCAAGGTAAGGTTCCATTAATGAAAAGGGATGGGAAGGATTGAAATATAAGCATAAAAAAATAGCTTACCTCATTTGAGCACCTGAGGAGGAGTCAGAGAGTAATTACGGGATGGTAAGAACATTGATGAGATTATGATGATAGTCATAAAGTAGGAGGCTTGCTTCCTTAAACAAGGGATCAACTAAAAGGGAATATAACATTGAGGGGAGAAAAAATATAGTAGCAGAGGGACGAACAAAGTAGAGGGTGAACGAAGAAGAACTCGAACTCTCCTACATGAAAATAAAATTCAATGATAATCAATGAACATCTCAAAAATAACCAGGCTATCATATTAATTTTAGCTTTGAATTCTTGGGATTATATTCTAGTTGTTATCTTTGTTGTTGATCAGGTTGCTATCTGCATATTCCCACTAGTTTCCTTATATTGTTGTGGGTCGTGCTTGGGTTGTGTAGCTGACGCCCTTCATCCTAGACCATAGAGCCATTGGGATGGTTGTTTGCATCTCCTTATAACAATCAGAGTGGATTAACCAATAGGTTTTTTATTTTGTGTTCAAACACACCCCTTTAGTAGGTTGTCATTGTTGCGTGGTTGGGATAACCCCCCTGTGGGTATGGTATGGGGAGAGCTAGCCAAGGATTGGTTTGCTCTCAGTTAGACACTATCCTGCACATAAAATCGAAGTGCCATATTCATCTTAAGACCCATTTTTTGTGATAGGATGGTGAGCAGAGTGATGGTGCTAGTTTTGCACTATGGCATCTACATATTTCCTTATTAGTCACGTCGTGGTGGTGTTGGACAATTTTTGTAGCTTTGGGACAAACCTTATTAACCTTATTTTCCTATTTAGTTGTACCCTAGTGGTGTTGGTTGGTTGCTGTAGTAGTGGGATCCGCTATGTGCAATCCATAGGTTTGATAGGTCACTATGTATTTCATATCCATCGCACGACTTATTTCTTAAGCAACTATAATCTTCGTTTAAACTTCGAAGTTCCTCCTTTTGGTTGAATTAGATAAAATAGAACATTCTTACCCCTGTCTAGAGTGAACCTTTGAATCATGGTAGAAGATCCAAGGTGTTCTACTATAGGGTAGGCTATTTACATGAAGCTCTTTAGTGTAACAACCCCAAATTTCTAACTAAGGGGGTTGCATAAAATTATTATTATTATTTTTGTTATTAAACACTAACATGCACCTAAAAAACATAATATTTATCTAATTTAAACAAGAAACAATGTTCCAAGCATCCAATTAAATCAAACATAAAAATATATTAAAAGCAAGATCAAGAAGATACCCATAACACAATATTTATCCTAGGTAAAACCCTTACAAGAAAATCCAACCTCAACAGTTTCCTTTATTGCATAAGTTTGGTCTTTATCAATACAAGGGATCCCATAATCCTTTCTCCCAAACATATACCAATACAATGCATAAGAACTCATAGTTCCCATGAATTTATTGTGAATTTCTCGTCCAATCTACATTATTCCTTAATTAACTAAAGTCCATACCTTTAGTTAATCCAATAATCCAATTTCATTTACTAAACTAACTAAAGTCCCATACCTTTAGTTAGTCCAATAATCCAATTTCATTTACTAAACTAGATAAAGTCCCATACCTTTAGTTAGTCCAATAATCCAAAGCTTTCCAATTCAACTATGCTCATTTACTTTTAAAACACAATTCATGATTACTCCATATAAACTAGGTTATCCATCTATAACATAATCCACAATTGTTCCATATAAACTATGTTATCTAACTATAACATAATCCACAATTGTTCCATATAAACTATGTTATCTAACTATAACATAATCCATAATTATTCCATATAAACTATGTTATCTAACTATAACATAATCCACAAATGTTTCATATAAACTATGTTATCTAACTATAACATAATCCACAAATATTCCATATAAACTATGTTATCTAACCATAGTTATGCATAAGCACGAAACATCGTAAATTTGCTCTATTTAGGATTTTTAAAATTTTAAATTTGCTAATTTTGGATCCTTTCACTAGGGCCCATTCGCCCAAAATTTATAGGGTGGAAGTTTTTTTGGGGTAAATTCACCCACCGTTGATAATAATTATCCTATTTTTATTTTAATTCATCGACCACTTTCACCCAATTCCATGGACAATTCACCTTCAAATTATAAATAATTTTATTTTTCCCACCCAATTCACCTCATATACTACCTGTAGGGGGTACCGATAAACATACATCTAAAATACTCTAACTCAAAAATAGCTCTGAAGCAATGAAAAACTTGACAAGGTTGCAGAGGAGTGTTTGTCGTATAAGTTGATCGGTTGTAGAGGAGTGTCAATCGACATATGGATCGATTGTAGAGGAGTGTCAATCGATAAGATGGTGTAGAGGAGTGTCAATCGACATAAGTGATCGTTAGAGAAGTGTCATGATAAGTAGAGAAGTATGATAAGTCGATTGGTTGTAGAGGAGTGTCAATCAAATAAGCCAATCGATTATAGAGGAGTGTCAATCGACATAAGATGATTTGTTATAGAAGTGTCAATCGACATAAGTCGATCGATTGTAGAGGAGTGTCAATCGATATAATTGATCAATTGTAGAGAAGTGTCTATCGATATAAGTTGATCGGTTGTAGAGAAGAGTCTATTGGTATAAGTGATCGGTTGTAGAGGAGTGTCAATCGATATAAGTTGATTGGTTGTAGAGGAGTGTCAATCGACATAAGTTGATCGATTGTAGAGAAGTGTTTATTGGTATAAGTTGATCGGTTGTAGAGAAGTGTCTATTGGCATAAGCGATCGATTGTAGAGTAGTGTCAATCGATATAAGTCGATCGATTGTAGAGGAGTGTCAATCAACATAAGTTGATCGGTTGTAGAGTAGTGTCTATCGATAAGGATCTTTTTTATTTGTTATTTAATATTTTTAGAGGGTTATATATTATTGTGTATTAATGATAGAGGTATGTCTATCATTTTAAGTTGATTGATTGTAGAGGAGTGTCAATCAATATAGGCCAATCGATTGTAGAGGATTGTCAATCAATCATGATCGAGGTTGTAGAGTAGTGTCAATCGATCATGATCAAGCGGTTGTAGTAACATTAAAGTGACTATCGATGATAGAAAGTTGTGATGACTATGATAATAGGTAGAGTATTCTTCTTCCATAGTTCTATTGTCCAAAGCTCTTTTTCTTTAGTTTCATAGGTAGTGTAGATGCACTATCTACAACTATAGTAGACAAGTATCCATGTCATGTTGTTGTGTGTTAGGAGCATTTTTCTTGTCAGAGACTACTTCTTGTCTGTTAGAGTATGTTTCATAGGTAGTGTAGATGCACTATCTACAACTATGGTAGACAAGTATCCATGTGTTAGGAGCATTTTTCTTGTCAGAGACTACTTCTTGTCTATCAGAGGTCATTCTATAGGGCAACGTAGGTTCATCTGAAGATTCATATATTCTTTATGGAATTACAGTTTAACCTTGGTTACTTAGAAACACAAATTATTATTGAGGGAAGTATGTAATTTTCCTTCAATTTCATATTCATTTCCTAACATCTAAAGGTTTTTTCTTTACAGATACAATGTCACCTACTGAATATGGAAAGAATAAAGGCCAATATTCTGGTAAAAAGATAATTCTAAAATATTTTACACAAATATCAAAATGTAGTGAGGCATCCACATCTACACAACATGCAGGTACAAACACCTTTTACCATCAAATCATTACTTTTTCTCTATTATTATTAAATATAAAGCCTTTATTTATTAATAGATAAATGATTGTCTACTTATCTACCTCTTTTTAAATGCTTTGTAAAATTGTATTCTGTTAATTCTTTAAAATAGTGCCTTTTTACATCCAAAAATGATATAGAACACCAAACATTGAATGTAATAAACACTATCGACCCTGATATGCATCCACTCAAAGATATTCTAGTGGATGAGATGGGACCACATGATAATTTTTCTAATAATGACATTCAACAACCACTTCACGAGATGCCTAATACAGACACATCAACCAAAAAAGGAAATGATAGTACAATTAACATGCAGACCTCTAGGGAATCTTGTAGTAAAAAATCTAAACATCAAAAGACAAGCGAATGGACTATTGGAAGGGATTTTAAAAATGAATGGGCATGGTTATACCCCTTTATTGAGCGAGATGAGATAGAGAAAGTGTGTAGATGCATTATTTGTACTTGGAAGCTAGGAAAGGATCATTTGTTGCAAAATAAGAAAGACACAATAGAAAAACACTATGGGAAAGTTTACATCAAAGAAATACAAAGTGATGGAACAATTAAGAGATCTCATAGGTGGAAGGATGCATCGAAATGTGTGCATGTGAGATATGCACTTGAATACAAAAAAGCAATGAAACACCAACAAACTCTCATTGAGAAGGGTGGAACAATCCAGGCCCAATTTCAAAAAATTAATAAGATTGTATTAGCCTCAAAACATTTGCAGTTTGTTGTTGTATATAATATTCTAAAAAAGGGTCGACCCATGTCTGATTTTGCTGATTTTAAGCAACTATTTCAACTAGTCGATGTACAAAACCTTACCAGTTCCCATTGGTCAGATCGAAGTGGTTGGGAAATGGTAAAATATCTATCACTGGTTGAGAAGGAGGACCTGAGAGAGAATGTAAAACAAGCCAAATTTATTGCACTTTCCATTGATGAGGTAACAATTATTGACAACACATCTTGGATTTGCATACATGTTTATACATTCCAAAATCATTTGAGACAACCTCATTTACTAGCACTACATAAGATGATGGAAAATTGTAATGCAAAAAATATTTATAATGTTGTTGTAACCAGTTTAAAGGATATTTCTGAAATGGATGAAAAATAAATTGCCACAAAGTTAATTTGTGTTGGAGCTGATGGTGCGACTACAATGCAAGGACAAAGGAATGGTCTTTGTGTTAGGCTTCAGACATCAATTACCCCATATTTGATTCCCATTCATTGCATGGCTCATCGAATGAATCTTGCATACAAAATTGTGAGCACATTTGATAATGTAGCCAGAGTGGAAGATCTCATCCATGAAATACACTCTTACTTCTCATGCAGTCCAAAAAGGTTTGCAGAGTTTCAATAGTTTTCTCTAGGTGTAACTGAAGGTAAAAAATTGTTAAAAGATGTGGACACTAGGTGGATTTCATTGTTTCTTCCTGCAAAAAGGGTTTTTTTATAATATCAATCATTGGTGGGGTTTATGTATGCACATCGTAGGGATGTTGACAAGGCAAAATATTTGCTATTTTGTATGACTGACTTGGAAACTCTTCTCACATTATGTGGTATTCTTCCATTGTTGCAAGAAATGAATTCTTTGATTAAACTCACATAGGAAAGAGCAATTTATATTATCGATTTCATCAGGATGAGAAAACAAATATGTATGCTTATTGATAAGATTTACTTATCTGGAAAAAATTTTAAGGATCCTTTGTTTGATAGTTGGAATACGTTAGTTCAAGTCAATGATCCTAACAACTTTTTAAAGTTCAACATCAACGATAATATTTGTATTGCTATACATGGAAAGATGATTCCTTTATATCATTATGAAAAGTGGTTAGATACACTTACAGATGATGTTGAACAAGTGCCCATAACACATTGCGGATTCGATGAGGTTTTGGATAGTACTAAGAATAAATTGAAAAGAATTGCAAAAATATTAACAAGTGAAATAAGAGATCATTTTCACAGAGATGAGACACTTGAGGCCATGGCTATTGTTAATCCCATCTTCTGGAATCCTTGTCTTGACCACAGAAGTAAAAGTGAGTTGTTTGTAAAATATATGGGCACTCTTATGACACATTTCTCTAAACGTGTGGAAGTAAATGGTATTGAAATCAATGGTATTCTAAACAAAGAACTTCTGAGACAACAATCAACCAATTTTGGAATAACAATGGATAATCAAATTGCACATTTCAAAAACCCACATGAGATTGGTTCCATCACGCATTTCTGGAAAAAATTGTATCGAAGTAGTGTCTTACAAGAAACTATGAGTGAATACTTTATTTTATATGAATTATGTCAGACAATGATTTTGGGATCTATTGAAGATGAAAGGGTTTTCAGTGCACTATATTTTGTTAAATCGAAAGTTCGTAATAGGTTGGACAAAAATTTGGAAAATTGTTTGAGAATGTATGTGTCATCGTATGAGTTGGGTAAGTTTCCCTATGATAGAGCTTTGACATATTGGAAGTCCCTAGCGGATAGGAGAGGTCTCACTAATACTATTGATAATGATGATAATGAGTCAGCTTGTAGTGATGATGAGATTATGGAAACATAGAATTCACAAATGATTCCCGGTTCTTTTGGAGAAGTCGACAAGACTTTGTATGAGCTTCCAACAATGTAAAATTTCAATGCGTTAAACAAATTCATATAATCAATGATTTTTCGGATTTGAAATCATTTGTAAAATTTCAATGATTTGAAAAAATTCATATTATCAATGATTTTTCGTATTTGATATCATTTGTAAAATTTCAATGATTTGAAAAAATTCATATTATCAATGATTTTCAGTATTTGATATCATTTGTAAAATTTCAATGATTTGAAAAAATTCATATAATCATTCTATTATCAATGATTTCACGTATTTGCTTTTTAATGTTATTGATTGTCTATGTTGTCAAAATTTTATGATTTATGCTTTAGCGTTGAGTAAACTGGAAATTTGAAAATCATGCATGCATACATAATTAGTAAATATTTCTTTTACAAAGTGTTGTATGTAGTCTATAATAGTAGAAAGCACAATGCATTTAGCATAAATCTCAAGTTACGAAAACAACAATACAATACAATAATGCTTTGTTATTGAATTAACTGTCTATGTTGACAAAATATAATGATTTATGCTTTGACTTTGAATGTATGTATGTATGTGTGTATCATTAGTATCATTAGTATGTATGCTTTGACTCTAGAAGTGTTATTGATTGTCTATGCTAATTGTGTATGTTGAATATTTAAGTATGCTTTAGCTTTGAGTAAACTGGAAATTTGAAAACCATGCATGCATACATAATTAGTAAATATTTCTTTTACAAAGTGTTGTATGTAGTCTAGAGTAGTAGAAAGCACAATGCATTTAGCATAAATCTCAAGTTACGAAAACAAAAATTCAATACAATAATGTTTTTTTATTGAATTAACTATCTATGTTGACAAAATATAATGATTTATGCTTTGAATTTGAATGTATGTATGTATGTATCATTAGTATCATTAGTATGTATGCTTTGACTCTAGAAGGCAAAATGCAAATAGCATATTACTCTAGATATGGAAATATAAAAACAATATATCATAATACACATAACAATACTCACTTTTAAATCATAACAAGATTGAATTTGAATAAAATGAAAATTTAAACCCATGCATAGATATATCCTTCGTAAACTCACTTGAAATATAAAAATAATATAGCATAATACACAAGACAATACTCATTTTTATATCACAACAAGAATGACTTTGAATAAAATGAAAATTTAAACCCATGCATACATATATTCTTCGTAAACTCAAGCATATTTGAAACCCCATAATACTGAAGTGATGAAAATAACACACAAATATAAATGTAAATAGTATAATAGTAAAGTAATAAAAGCAAATGTCTTGTTTTCAAATGAAAACATATAATAAAATTATCTTTTTGAAAAATCAAATTTTCAAAAGCAATAAAAGAACCAACTATCTTTTTCAGGCAGTTTCAACATCTTTTTCCTTTTCCACTCCTTTTTCCTGTTCCACTCCTTTTTCCTTTTCAACTACTTCCACATTCTGCATTTCAAAGGCTCCTCCCTCGGGCTGGTTAACAGTACTCTCAATTGCTCTAGAACTGACAAGGATGTTCTCTACACTTATCAAGCCTTCGAGCAGGGTGTTTTCCTCTTTCCCAACATCTTCGGATATTGGTGCAAGAACTTCTTTACCCTTCTCCTTAAGCAGAACATCAGGATCCAATCCATTTAGGATAATGATTTTTTGAAAAGCATTGTTTTGTCGAACTACTTCCTGAGCTCTTTTTTCATTGCCATAGAAGCATTTAAGAAATCCTTTGCCATCTGGAGATAGTCTTGCAGGTTTTGAACCTGCTTCTTCAGATTATCGAACTTTACCTACAAAAGGAAAAATAAGTAGTCAACAGATATTTACATTTTAAAAAAGAGAACAAAAAAATTTAGAACACATTAGTCAAACCTCGACAACATTCTTTGCAGCTACAACAACAACAACCATTTTCTTATCACACGCCCATTCATTATAATAAGCTTGGGCCTCAGCGTTTAAGTTCTCCAATCTGTTCAACATAACCCTTAAAGTTTCATCATTGTAAGAAGAAGTAACCTGCACAATGCCAGATTTAGCTTGATGTAGTAGAACCTCAAGCTTTTTCGGTTCATTTTCAACTAAAGAAAAATAGTTTTCTCTTTTTGAAATTTTTTGAATCGAGCATTTATTTCCTTTATCAAAACTTTGGCTCGATACTCCCATTTTTTCATTTTTGTTATATCTAGAACTAGAGAATCTTTAATGGTTGCTTCAAATTTGTCAGAAACTAATTCTTTTTTAAAAAATTTTACTTTTTCATCCTCTGTTAGAGGATGAGCTTGAGGGGTGCTAGTTTCCTTAGGAGGAGATTTGCTTGAACATTCTGCTCCTTCTTCATTTTGAGGATCTCAAAGTAGATCTGTTACTTGAAAAATAGTGGGTATGTTGCCTTGTAAAAAGAAATCCTGATCAAGTGGAACATTATCCAACCCAACACTAGAAGCTTCCTGTACACCTATAAAATTACCAAAAGACATAGGTCCGAATCTTAAAAATTGCTTTGTTGCTTCTCTCTGTGGCCTAGATGGAAGAATGTGTTTTCCACCTAGGAAGCATTGACCTCGCATCTGAGGTTGGCATGGTGGAGGAGGGGGTGGCATCGATGGTTGATTTCGATGATGCAATTGTTGTATAGGAACTTAAAACATCAAAATAAAAATTGGTTACAAAATTTGTGAAGGTAGATTATAAAAATTGGTTACAAAATTGGTTATAACACTTATCGATAGAAGAAGAGACCTCTTGCATAGCCACAGATGCAAATGGAATGTGGGTGCATTGTACATCTGAAAACACAATATAAAATTTAATAAAAAATAGTAAAATTTGGTAACAAATTTTGTGAAGGCAGACTATAAAACTTACTTCCCGAAGATGAGACCTCTTGCGCAACTACGCCCATTGGCAGTGGACGTGCAGGTGGAGGTTGTCGAGGATTAGGAGAACTAGATCTTACACGTTTCCTTGTTGATATTTTTCTTAGTGGTGGCATTGTTTCCTCCGTAGGTGTTTTGGAGTCTCCTGATTCCTCTGGATTATAACCTCTGAAAGCAGCATCCCGCTTTGAAGAGGAAGAGGATGCCCTTTTCTATGTTTTGTATAAAATGTTAAAATTATAAAAATGACAAACATATGAAAAATAAAAAATTATTACTTTAATATTAACTAAAAATTACCTGAACTTGTTGTTCTGTCATGGCTGCATTGGCTAGGGCTGAGTGCCAAGAAGTCGGTACTAGAGTGTTCTGCAAATTATAATAAGATTCATAAAAAAACCAAGAATGTAGTTGCATGTGCTTATTGTTGGTGAAGGTGAAGCATGGGTTATCACATTTTGGATATCCATTCTGATCCGATGTGAGACATAGGTGGACCAGTCGAATTGTTGGTGTGCAATACAACGAACCAAATATGCCAATGCCCACATCAAAATTTCTGTCGGTCTTCCTTGCAGAACGAGTCTAGCTAGGAAGAATTCACAACATGCCCAAAGAAAGTTGTCCTGAATAGCTGGTACAGTCAGACCCCTTCTGGACTTGGTAGCCATAACTGCAAAAAAATAAATCAGTAATTGTAGACCCTTGGAATTTAAATTCAATTAAATAAAAAATTATGCAGTTATACCTTGAAAAGATTCTGGTTGCACATTGAAGGTGGTCTCCAGGTAGAGTTTGTCATCATCAGTTAATGTGAATTTCGATGTGATTGGATCACAACCGGTGTGAGGCAATGCTGTCAATCTAGCGATGTCAGAGGTTGTGAAAGAAAATACGATGTTTTTGTTGTCAATGACAACATTTACCTTACCCGAATTAGTGTCGTAACCTACAATTATCTTCTCCAGTAGTTTAATGTCTGTGTCAAACTGTGGCATCAAAACTAGACCCCAAAGACCAGAGTCTTGGACCCATGACATGTCGTAATATGAAAAACCGTGGCATAGTAATATTTGGTAACAAATTTTGTGACATCTTGCACAACTACACCCTTTGGCAGTGGATGTGCAGGTGGAGGTTGTCGAGGATTAGAAGAACTATATATTACACATTTCCTTGTTGATATTTTTCTTAGTGGTGATATTGTTTCCTCTGCAGGTGTTTTGGAGTCTTCGGATTCCTCTGGATTATAATCTCTAAAAGTAGCATCCTTATTTGAAGAGGAAGATGATACCCTTTTCTATGTTTTGTATAAAATGTTAAAATTATAAAAATGATAAACATATGAAAATAAAAATTATTACTTTAATATTAACTAAAAATTACTTGAACTTTTTGTTCTGTCATGGTTGCATTTGCTAGGTCTAAGTGTCAAGAAGTCAGTACTAGAGTGTTTTGCAAATTATAATAAGATTCATTTAGAAAACTAAGAATGTAGTTGCATGTGCTTATTGTTGGTGAAGCTAAAGCGTGGGCTATCACATTTTGGATATCCATTTTGATTCGATGTGAGACATAGGTGGACCAGTCAAATTTTTGGTATGCAATACAACGAACCAAATATGCCAATGCCCACATCAAAAGTTTTGTCAGTCTTCCTTGCAGAACAAGTCTAGCTAGGAAGAATTTGCAACATGCCTAAAGAACATTGTCCTAAATAGCTAGTACAGTTAGATCCCTTATGGACTTAGTAGCCATAACTGCAAAAAATAAATCATTAATTTTAGACCCTTGGAATTTAAATTTAATTAAATAAAAAATTATGCAGTTATACCTTGAAAATATTCTGGTTGCACATTGAAGGTGGCCTCTAGGTAGAGTTTTTCATCATTAGTTAATGTGAATTTTGATGTGATTGGATCACAATCGGTGTGAGGTAATGCTATCAATATAGCGATGCCAAAGTTTGTGAAAGAAAATACGATGTTTTTATTTTTAATGATAACATTTACCTTACCCAAATTAGTGTCATAATCTACAATTATCTTCTCCAATAGTTTAATATCTGTGAAAAACCGTGGCATAGAAACTAGACCGCAAAGACCATAGTCTTGGACTCATGACATGTCGTAATATGAAAAACCGTGGCATAGTAATATTTGGTAACAAATTTTGTGACATCTTGCACAACTACACCCTTTGGCAGTGGATGTGCGAGTGGAGGTGGTCGAGGATTAGTAGAACTAGATCTTACACATTTCCTTGTTGATATTCTTCTTAGCGGTGGTCTTGTTTCCTCTGCGGGTGTTTTGGAGTCTTCGGATTCCTCTCGGATTATAATCTCTAAAAGTAGCATCCTTATTTGAAGAGGAAGATGATACCCTTTTCTATGTTTTGTATAAAATGTTAAAATTATAAAAATGATAAACATATGAAAATAAAAATTATTACTTTAATATTAACTAAAAATTACTTGAACTTTTTGTTCTGTCATGGTTGCATTTGCTAGGTCTAAGTGTCAAGAAGTCAGTACTAGAGTGTTTTGCAAATTATAATAAGATTCATTTAGAAAACTAAGAATGTAGTTGCATGTGCTTATTGTTGGTGAAGCTAAAGCGTGGGCTATCACATTTTGGATATCCATTTTGATTCGATGTGAGACATAGGTGGACCAGTCAAATTTTTGGTATGCAATACAACGAACCAAATATGCCAATGCCCACATCAAAAGTTTTGTCAGTCTTCCTTGCAGAACAAGTCTAGCTAGGAAGAATTTGCAACATGCCTAAAGAACATTGTCCTAAATAGCTAGTACAGTTAGATCCCTTATGGACTTAGTAGCCATAAGCGCAAAAAATAAATCATTAATTTTAGACCCTTGGAATTTAAATTTAAATTAAATAAAAAATTATGCAGTTATACCTTGAAAATATTACAGCTGCACATTGAAGGTGGTCTCTAGGTAGAGTTTTTCATCATTAGTTAATGTGAATTTTGATGTGATTGGATCACAATCGGTGTGAGGTAATGCTATCAATATAGCGATGCCAAAGTTTGTGAAAGAAAATACGATGTTTTTATTTTTAATGATAACATTTACCTTACCCAAATTAGTGTCATAATCTACAATTATCTTCTCCAATAGTTTAATATCTGTGAAAAACCGTGGCATAGAAACTAGACCGCAAAGACCATAGTCTTGGACTCATGACATGTTGTAATATGAAAAACCGTGGCATAGTAATATTTGGTAACAAATTTTGTGACATCTTGCACAACTACACCCTTTGGCAGTGGATGTGCAGGTGGAGGTTGTCGAGGATTAGAAGAACTATATATTACACATTTCCTTGTTGATATTTTTCTTAGTGGTGATATTGTTTCCTCTGCAGGTGTTTTGGAGTCTTCGGATTCCTCTGGATTATAATCTCTAAAAGTAGCATCCTTATTTGAAGAGGAAGATGATACCCTTTTCTATGTTTTGTATAAAATGTTAAAATTATAAAAATGATAAACATATGAAAATAAAAATTATTACTTTAATATTAACTAAAAATTACTTGAACTTTTTGTTCTGTCATGGTTGCATTTGCTAGGTCTAAGTGTCAAGAAGTCAGTACTAGAGTGTTTTGCAAATTATAATAAGATTCATTTAGAAAACTAAGAATGTAGTTGCATGTGCTTATTGTTGGTGAAGCTAAAGCGTATCACATTTTGGATATCCATTTTGATTCGATGTGAGACATAGGTGGACCAGTCAAATTTTTGGTATGCAATACAACGAACCAAATATGCCAATGCCCACATCAAAAGTTTTGTCAGTCTTCCTTGCAGAACAAGTCTAGCTAGGAAGAATTTGCAACATGCCTAAAGAACATTGTCCTAAATAGCTAGTACAGTTAGATCCCTTATGGACTTAGTAGCCATAACTGCAAAAAATAAATCATTAATTTTAGACCCTTGGAATTTAAATTTAATTAAATAAAAAATTATGCAGTTATACCTTGAAAATATTCTGGTTGCACATTGAAGGTGGCCTCTAGGTAGAGTTTTTCATCATTAGTTAATGTGAATTTTGATGTGATTGGATCACAATCGGTGTGAGGTAATGCTATCAATATAGCGATGCCAAAGTTTGTGAAAGAAAATACGATGTTTTTATTTTTAATGATAACATTTACCTTACCCAAATTAGTGTCATAATCTACAATTATCTTCTCCAATAGTTTAATATCTGTGAAAAACCGTGGCATAGAAACTAGACCGCAAAGACCATAGTCTTGGACTCATGACATGTCGTAACCTGGTGTTGATAATATTTTGGAAATTAAGGGGCAAACAAGGTTTTTGAAATTCTAGGGGTGATAGGGGATGCCATTGGATTATTTCATTGTGTATGATACTACGAGGGAATACGGATCAGGAGGTAGGGTGGAAGGTATTGGATACTTGATAGTGTTAAAACTATGTTAAAAATTGAAGGGTTAAAACTGCATTAGAAAAGGCAAAAAATAGTTGTTTATACCTTTATATAGACTTTTCTAAATAAAACCATCGAATAAACAAGTGAAATGTGGTATCTGCATGCAATAATTTAAGGGATGGTTGAAACATGGCTCAAATGCAATGCATCATCAATGCAATCGATCGAGTGTGTTGCAATCGACAGGGTGTGTTGTAATCGACAGGGTGTGCTGCAACCAATCGACTTTGTTGTAATCGATCAACTCTACTACATCTAATCGATATTGTGAAACCGATCGACTTTTCTGCAACTGATCAAATTTACTACAATCGATTAACATTGCTACAATTGATCGATATTGCTGCTTTTGATCAGCTTTGCTGCATCCGATCGACATTGCTACAATCGATCAACATTACCACTTCTGATTAGCTTTGCTGCATTCGATTGATATTAATGAAATACATCGACATTGTTGTAATTGATCATCATAGCTACAACACATCAACATTACTACAATAGATTAGTATTGCTACAACACATCAACATTACTATAATCGATCAACATTACTACAACCAATCAAATTTGCTGCAATTGATCAGTATTGCTGCAACTCATTAGCATATCTGCAACTAATCATCATTTTTTGACCGTAATGTTTGTAATAATCAACATTGCTACAATCGACCGATATTATTGCAACTCATCAGCATATCTGCAACCGATCATCAATTTTTTATTGTCATATCTACAACCGACTGTCATGTCTGTAATCGATCATCATTTTTTGACCATCATGTCTCCAACTCATCGTCATAGCTGCAACACCAATATTTTTGCAACATTTCGACATTACTACAACACATCGACATATCTGCAATTGATCATCATTTTTTGTTCGTCATATCTACAACTGATCGATATTTTTGATCGTCATATCTGCAACGAATCATCTCAAACCGATCAACATAGCTTTTTTCTAACAACACTATTCTATAGGCATAGTATGATCAACATAGCTTTTCTTGTTGACATAAAGCCTTTAATTTTTTTGTACAGTGCTAGAATTTGGCAACCGATATTCATAGCCCCCAACACAAAAAAATTACCATAGTTTGAAAATTTTTGGTGAAAAATGAATGCAATTCACCATATCTCCTTGGACATGATTCACCGGGATTTTGAGACAATTCACCTTAATTTTATAAATAGATTTCAGGACCTACCCCTTGTGCATAACCCTGTATATAACTATAACATATTCCATAATTGTTCCATATAAACTATGTTATCTAACTATAACATATTCCACAATTGTTCCATAACCTTAATCTATAAAACAATCCTTTACTTTATTTAATAAATCAAATATCAACATATTTAATTCATAAATAAATCATCTTTCTTATTTTATTAACCAAAGTCCCATAACATTTAATCTATAAATAATCCTTCAATTTATTTAATAAATCAAAACTCAACATATTTAATTCATAAATAAATCATCTTTCTTATTTTATAAACCAAAGTCCCATAACCTTTAATCTATAAAATATCCTTTTCACTTTATTTAATAAATCAAAGCTCAACATCTTTAATTCATAAATAAATCATCTTTTTTATTTTATAAACCAAAGTCCCATAACCTTTAATCTATAAAATAACCTTTTCACTTTATTTAATAAATCAAAGCTCAACATCTTTAATTCATAAATAAATCATCTTTCTCATTTTATAAACCAAAGTCCCATAACCTTTAATTTATAAAACAATCCTTCACTTTATTTAATAAATCAAATATAACATGATCCTTTTATTTAATTTAACTATACATTTCTTTCTTCAATAAATTAAATAAAACATGAATCTATTATTCGATTTATCCAAAAATTACTTTCTTTAATAAATCAAATGTAACAAGAGTCCATTATTCACTTTATCCAAAGTTTACTTTCTTTAATAAATCAAATATAACAAGAGTCCATTATTCAATTTATCCAAAGCTTACTTTCTTTAATAAATCTAATATAACAAGAGTCCATTATTCAATTTATCCAATGCTTACTTTCTTTAATAAATCAAATAAAACAAGAGTCCATTATTCAATTTATCCAAAGCTCAGGAATCCATTATTTAATTTATGCTCAACACAAAGAAAGTAAATCAGTTCCACTACAAGTGCGAATACACCTAACCAACCAAGATTCAAAACCCACAACCCAATCCTAACACAGACATAGTCTATGATTCCAAAGTCTAGAATCCTATTGGATAGGGGGCAGTCAAAGGGTTGACCGAGTGGACAACCTTACAATGTGTATCGCTCCAAATTTTTCACACCCTTACCTTCAGGCTATAGGATCCATGCCCGAAAGGGGGATGTGAAAAGGATGGCGCGGTACCTCGGACTGAGAAGCCTTGCGAAGGTCCTGCCTCTCGGGGGAGGTGTATTATGGTGATTTTTCGACGGATGGTGGGGTTCACCAGGAAACGTTTTGTGGCAGTTTCCACACCTAGGTTGGGAATGTGTTTTATGTGTTCAATTTTATCCTTAAACATTCAAATCCTAGGTTTGGCCAAATGAATCTAAATTGCTCTATATGAAGATGCAGATTAAATGAATACAGAAGAACAAATTAGGACAAAAAATAGAGAAAGTAAGCAAGATTAAAAAGTCATACCTGATCCGGATGTCTGATGAAGATTCTAATTCTTGAAGCAGTCAGGATCACCTCTAATTTGACAGGATCGTCTGCTATCAAACAAGATCGTCTGAGATTTGACGAATTCGCCAGACGAATTCATTAGAGACCTGCAATCAGAGAAGTAGATGCAAAATGCAGAAAATGCAACTATTCTAACAGAGGGCAATGATGCAGAATAATAGGAATAACATTAAAATGATATAATAAACAAAATACGAGTGTACTACAATGACTTAATGATAATTGGTAACTTAATTATGCATTTAAAGCTACATGGGTGAACTCCAAAATATAGAATAGCAGAAAATAATAAATAAACTAGCTAATTGCAGAATAAAATAGCAGATTGAAAAGAGGAAAATGCAAACTCTGGGCATTGATTGCCCCCAATGATGATTGCAGTCGAAATCGTCTCTGATTTGATAGGATCGTCTCCGATCTGAACATGATCGTCTACGACGATGTAAGATTGCTCCGGCTGAAAAATGATAAGGTTCCTATAAGAAAATTGGATGCAACAAATGTAGATGGTAATACAAATTATTCTAATGTGTATGAGGGTCGATTTATAGGAAAATTCAGCCAGGGGGATGCTAAGGGGAGGGCCTAGGATTAAATAGGCTTAGGAGGGAGGTTAGGAGGTTGGAGAGCATCCCTATTTGGGAGATCTCCAATGGGGAGGGTCTCTAACGATGTAGACACGCTTCTACCCAGATTAGAGACGCTATTGGAACAGAAGCTAGTTGTGAAAAATTAGTTTTGGGACAAGATCGTCTGGACATCTTAGCCCAGAAAAAATCATTTGATCTGAGGCGATATCGTCTGATCAGCGAAGATATCGTCAAATGGTCAAAACAAACTCTAAAAATGGTGCAGAAAATGAGGAAACGGATTAAGCGATGGTTTGGGAGCGATTTTGGAGGTTGAAATTTGAATTTAAATTATTTACTAGAGTAAGTGTAATTATTAAGGTTTTACTGCGCCAATTTTAGGGTGCTACATTTTGCCCCCTCTTTAACAAATTTTTTGAAGAAAATACGTTAAAGATGAGTTCTTCTCGATCTACGAGAAAGCAAAAATTATTTCCATTTTTAGGCGACGATTCTTGGTCGAATCGTACGACAGCTTACTATGGTGCCCCCTTCGTGTTTTTACCCAAATCGAACGTTTGAGGTAAAAACATGAAAAAGCAAAATTTAAAATGTTTTTAATTGTGTTTTGAATAAAATTAAGAAAAATAGGGTAAAACCCTAATTCATTGTTACTGTTCACTTTTAGTTTCTGGAGCTCTGCAAGCAAAATGGTCGAGACAACACACAGATTGATAGAGGTCCAGCGTGTGCTACGGGTAAGAGTCTAAACTTAGCTTAGAGTGGTTTAAGTTGAATTTACATGCTTTTTAGATTGATTTTAAATAAATTTTGAGCATCACGGCCATTTTTGGGCTGTCGATGTCGTCGGGACGAAATCGTCCCAATTTCAACAAAATCATCTCAAGTTCACCGATTTCGTCTAAGGGCGAAATCGACGAAAGGGGGACGATTTCGATAAATTAGGGACGATTTCGGCTTGCAAAATCAAAGACGATTGTGCTCAAATTGGGGACGATATCATCCAATAGTGGACGATATCATCATTTGTATAAAATTGAACTGATTTTACTTGTATTATTAATCACTTGAGTTTTTATTAATGATTTTTTGTTGTGTTTTTGTTTATGTTGCAGAGAGGTTTACTAAAGAGTAAAGAATGGAAATACGGTGGGTTGAGAGATGACTTGGCCGTTCTATCACAGGCAGAGCGGGATCAGCTGGCTCAAGCCAGCTTATAGCATGTGGTAGAAATGCCACAAGTTTCTACAGACATGGGGCTACTGACAGCCCTAGCAGAGAGGTGGTATCTAGGTTCTTCTTATTTTTGGTTACCCACAGGGGAGATGACTCCCACATTGGAGGATATATGGAGGATTCTGAGGATCCCCATACAAGGACGGTTGATCACTCCTACGACAAATCAGGGCCATGCTATGATGCGGTTGTGTGGTGATATGAGCTTCACCCTGGAGAAGGGCAAAGTGAACATCAAGGCGCTACGTCAGATGCCTGGGGCATCCAGACTCACATAGGTTTTTTCCAGAGTGGTGGGTGGACTTTTGCTATGCCACCAAAGTGGGTGCAAGGTACCATGGGTGCTAGCAGATGTGATCTGCGACATGCGGGACCATGGTTATAGGTTCTCTTGGGGCAGCTTTGTTCTATGTCAGCTGGACAGGATCCTACATGGGGTCATGTACAAGGGCGGTCGATGTCTGGTTATGACATCATTTCTACAGGTTTGGTGCTAGGAGCACATTGTAGTGTGGAGGCCGGTAGGGCTTCCTTTGACAAGGGTTGACGGGGAGAGGCCTCGAGCTTTCTACTGGTGGCTCCGAAGAGGGTCACAACGACGGATTGATCTACCGATGTCTTGAAGACTACTTGATGACCTTGTCCTAGACTAGATCACCTGGAGGCCTTGGAGGGACCATCTAGGGTGGGCCAAGGATGAAAAGGAGCTGGCTCGCATCAGGTGAACCTACTGGATGAGGATGGAGAGGGGAGAGGTGGAGCTCCATCGCTATGACCGAGTTTTGTGATAGTGTAGTCTACAGTAGGGGATCCCATCTCTCAAGGATTATGAGTTTTCTCAGACTATCTGGGATAACACTACGGTCAGTGGGGATCTAGATATGTAACGCTTCTGGGGTTAGGATGTAGATGATGCCCCCATTCAGCCAGTGGATGGGGATGATGTTGGGGTAGTTGACGGCTATGATGCCTAGTACGTAGGCATCTACCCTCCTCAAATGACGAGGGCTCAAGGTTCGATTCATGTAGTTGTGCATCGAATGGGGAGGCAATGCCAGGTGGCCATTGAGGCAGCCCAGGGTCGCGACGGGAGAGAGCAGAGGAGGCCACAGGCTCAGTAGAGGCTGTGATAGTAGGAGAGAAGGGATGAGAGACCCACTTCTACATAGAGAGAGAGGCCACCATCACCCGATAAGGGCAAGGGTGTTGACACTGGGGAGAGCAACGAGACAGTGACTCTTCGAGCTAAGGTTGCCTGCCTACGGGCTCAGGTGCAGACATTACAGGATGAGGCTACACGGCTTAGGGTGGAGGAGCGAGCACTCAAGATTTAGCATGCACTATTGCCTAGGTTACATTCTATCAGGCTCTATACTACCAGGCGATGCCAGCAGAGCAGAGGGTGCCATTACCAGCTCATATTGTAGAGCCTATCATGATGGGGTCATCTAGGACATCATCACGATCGGCATCCAAGAATCATGGCACCACATGGACTGCGATGAGGCCACCTCCTCCACCTCAGGGCAAGGGAGGAGATGTGGCTGAGAGCTCGAGGGGTTCTCGAGACACCGCACAGAGGATATATGATTGAGAGGATTGAGTATGCCAAGATGTAGATTGTGGCATACCAATCTATTTTTGATATGATGTACATATATTTGATATATATATATATATATATATATAGATGAGATATTTTTTGATCATATGACTTGTATTATGCATTTTTATGATGCTTTTAATGTTTTGATTGATTAATTTGATGATTCATGTAATTACGTCGTTGGAAATATTAAAATGTCATGCTTGAAAAATTTAAATGAAATAATCTGATAGAACAAATTGATTGTTTGTGATGTGATGATAAAAAATAAAAGGGGACTTTTAACAATAATTTCAAATGACATTGTCGCTATTATAGAACATTTCATGGAGTCGCCACTCACTCGGTCGTTAAGCTAATCCTGGTATAGAAATATTGCTAAAAGTAAAAGAGTGCTTAAGAGACTATCTTAAGACTTTGGTGCAATGGTGCAAATGATGATGATGATGGTTTGTTTTTAGATTTTCATAAAAATAGTATGCATGAAATAATGTTAAAATGATTTTTGCTAGGCATAAATTCCTAAGTGTGATAAATTTTTTGGATAATTCCCTAGGAATTATACCATCATTGCAAAATTGAAGGTTGACATAATGACATGAAATAGTGATAATGTGCATGCTTTTTGTTAAAAGACATAATTGTATAATAGAATGATTTAAGTCATATGGTTTTCATGATTTTCAAATAAATGAGGAATAAAAATTGGTACAATGGTTTGTGCTAGGCATAGAATATGTAGGTATAGACTTATACCATCATCGCGAAATCCAAAAAGAGATAGTTTTATTGCATGGTTGATTTTTAATAAACAGAAAAGATGAAGAGGAGGACTTGTGCTAGGCATAAAATTCCAATTTTGGTTTTGGAACTATATCATCATCGTGAAAGTCAATGATATATATATATATATATATATATATATATATATATATATATATATATATATATATATATGTGTGTGTTTTTATTGTATGGTTGTGAAAGAAATTTTGATTTTTCTATTATGCATGTAGTTGTCTTTATACTAAACAACTATACTTTAAAGAAGAAAATGAATTATTCCAGACAATTTGCAAAAAAAAAAATTTCAAAGTATCTTAAAGACAAAAGTTAGATTTATAAGGAATCCCATGTGCATATGTGAGTTCATTTCCAATCTTGATTTATCATAATGATACACAAAATCTCTCAAATACAAACTGTGTGTGCAATTGCTATGTTCGTTTACCAGTTTTGAGCAAGATAATATGATACAAGTGATTTGAATGAACCAAATAAGTGTTCATTAACCATGATGTAGATGCATATAACCATACTAGACTACTATGTAAGTCAGATTATCAAGAGCTAGCTAATCCATAAGTAGACATAGGTCTATACAAAAGAAGGTCGCTAATGTGACAGACATATCGCTACGCTAGGAGTTACCCAAGGCCAAGTAGGTTGGGCACAAACCACCTGTTATGGGGCTTACCTCACAGTTTTTGAATAATTGAGAATTACAAGGATTCAAGCTCATCAACCCCTTCTTTTCTTTTCAAAGGGTAGGGAAAGGGATTTTATTGCTTTTGCTTTTGCTTTCATTTCTTTTATTTTTGTATTTTTGCTTGATAATGCTGTAATGATAAAAATAATATTTTTCTTTTTCTCTTTTTTCTTGAACTTTGCTTTTCATTTTTGTTCTATGCTAGGGATACTTGCTTGGATTAGTTGTAGAGCAAGGGATTTTTATTCTGGGTAGGGGTGAGCTTGTCATTTTGCCAATTCTCAAATATTCTAGACCATGTGCATGATAGGATAGCAGTGGAAACTTTTCGCTCAAGAAACCACTTCTACTATGTAGCAAAGCATGGAAATTACAAATATAATCATTTTATTGTGAAAGGATGTGCTTGGTTTAAGTAAATAACAAGATCAATTCTCTATGCTCAAACTTTATTTAATTGAATTTTGTGGACTTTGATATAAGAGAGATTAGTAATCATGCCAAATAAAATCAAGATATTTATTTTGTGTTTGTGAAAGTGAGGGATTCCAAATAAATGCTAATTTATCCAAAATAATTTGAAACATATAACTACAACATTTGTAAGAAGATATATATAAATACTTTTTGAGAAGTTTTGAGAATTTTGACTCTCTCTTTCTTCTTTATTTTGTTTTGGTTTCGAAAGAGTCAAGAATATTGTTGTTTTTATTGTTATTATTATTATTTTTTGTTGTTTTTGAAAGAATTAACAAGTGCCATAAATAAATACAACAAATAGTTTTGAATATTTTGATGATTATGAATGTTTTTGGTGTTTTTGAATTTGAAAGAAATACAAAATAGTGATTGTGAAATATTTTAAACAAATATATACAAGGATGAAATGACCAAATTTATACATAGTAACGTTTAAGATGCAAAATGTTCATGGGTTCTTTAAGTTCTTTACCATCTAAGGTAGATAATTTGTATGCTCCTGATTCAAATTTAGTAGTGACAATGTATGGTCCAAGCCAGTTGGGCTCAAATTTACCTTTAAGGTCCTTAGTTGCATTAGTATTTTTTTGATTTTCTTTTAAAACAAGGTCGTCGATCTCAAAGGATCGATGACGAACTTTTAGCATATGATCTTTTAAGCTTGTTTTGGTAGGCACAGAGATCCTCCAAAGCAATGATGCATTTTTCATCTAGGAGTTCCAGCTGACTGAGTCTTCCAGATCGATATTCATCTCCTACTTCGGTATATTGAAGTAGTAGAGCTAAAGAAGAAACTTATAATTCAAAGAGAAAAACAGCTTCAACACCATAAACCAAAACAAAAGGTGAAGTTCCAGTGGGGGTTCGAACACTAGTTTGATAGGCCCACAAGGCTGGATATAATTGGATGTGCCAGTCACGGCCAGTTTTATTGACCAATATTTTAAGATTTATGATTAAGGTTTTGTTAGATGCTTCTTGACCATTACCCTAAGGATAATGGGGAGTGGACCAGCGATGTTGAATCTTATATTTTTGGCATAATTTTTTAACATCTTTATTTTTGAAACAAGTTCCATTATCAGAGATGAGATTTGCAAGAATTTCCAACCTACAAATGATTTGATTAAAAATAAATTTAGAAACTTGTGTGCTAGTGCAGGAAGCTAAAGGCATAGCTTCAACCCACTTCATGAAATACTTAGTGGCATTTATGATGAATTTATGTCCATCAGATGACACAGGATTGATTTTTCCAATAATGTCTAAGCCCAATTTTGAAAAGGGCCAAGGAGATGAAATAGCTTGCAGTTCTTGTGCAGGTGCATGGATAAGGTCAGCATGTTTCTAGCACTTGTCACAATGGCACACGTAATCATGTGTGTCATTCTCCATGGTAGGCCAAAAGTATCCTATCCGAAGGAGCTTTTTAGCAATGACACTACCACTGAAGTGTCCTCCACAAGATCCATCATGGGCTTCACTCAAGGCTGATCTGGATTATTTGAAATTCAAACATCTTAATAGGATACCTTCAAAAGATCTCCTATATAAAGTATTGCAAATTATTACAAATCGACTTGCTCATCTACGTAATAACCGATGCTGGTTTCTATTAGAATTGGTAGGGAAAGTCCCATTTTGGAGAAAATCAAATATATCCGTATACCAAGGTTCAGGAGTAGTTTCATTGATTAGAAACACATACAAAGGTTCTAAGCATGATTTATTTGAAGCGGGTTCCTAGAGTCGACGAATAATGATAGTGGCATATTCGTCGTCTAACTCCAAGGGCAGGAGAGATGTAGTTGCGGCCATAGCATCAGCTGCATGGTTGCAAGTTCGAGGAATAGCTTCCAAGGTAACTTGATCAAATAGAGACATTAATTGTAAAACATAGGCTTTATATGGGCACAATTTATCATCTCTGGTCTAATAAACTTCATTAATTTTGTTTATGACAAGTTGGGAATCACCAAAAACTAGCAAATGTTTAATTTTTAGCGCCAAGGTAGCTCGTAATCCAAGGATTAGAGCTTCATATTCAGCAGTATTGTTGGTGCAAGCAAATGTTAATTTGAAGGACAGAGGAATAAGATGTTTTTGCGAGGATATTAAAATAATACCCGCACCAGCCCCACTCATGCATCGGGCTCCATCAAAGTATAAGGACCATTGTTCAATATGGTTTGCCTCTAATTGAAGGCATTCATCAAGAAACTCAATGATGAGGGGATGGGTAGACTCTAAGGGTGCAGCAGCTAATTGATCTGCTATGATTTGACCCTTAACAGACTTTTGTCCTATGAACGTGAGGTCAAACTCGCTTAGAGCAAGAACCCACTTGGCTGTGCAACTCGATAAATAAGGTCGACTCATGAGATACCTCAAGGGATCATATTTAGCAATGACATAAGTTTTCTGACTAAGCATATAATGGCATAATTCTTATGTAGCAAACACGACTGCTAGACATAGTTTTTCTAATGTTGTGTAGCGGGTTTCATAACTGACGAAGGTTCGGCTAATATAATAATTAACACATTCTTTCTTCTCATCATCGAGCTGAGCTAACATAGCTCCTAAAGCAAAATCTAAAGCTAAAATATACAAGAGAAATGGGCGATCAGGTCCAGGCGGTGAAAGCACAGGTGGGTTAAGGAGGTATTGTTTGAGAAGTTCAAAAGCTTCTTTACATTCATCATCCCAATTAAAAGGGACATCCTTCTTAAGAGGTTTAAGAAAGGGACCAGTTTTTTCTGCCAGCTTATCGATGAAGCGACGGATGGCTTGAAGCTTACCTTGTAAACTTCGTAACTCAGATATATTAGTAGGTGTGGGCATATCAGTGATAGCCGCAATATTGAGAGGGTCAATTTCGATACCATGTAAAGAAACTAAAACCCCTAATAGTTTACCGGACTTAACTTCGAATATGCATTTGGCTGGATTTAATCGAATAAGATATTCTCATAATCGATTAAAAACTTTTCTCAAATCATCTAAATGATTATCTTCATTAATAGAGTGAGCTATAATATCATCTACATAATCATGTAGGATATCATGCATCATATCATGAAAAATATAAGTCATAGCTCATTGATATGTTGCACTTGCGTTCTTTAAGCCAAATGGCATCACTTTCCAACAAAAGGTACCCTAGGGGGTAATAAATGTTGTTTTAGCCTGATCTTCAGGAGCTATCCTGATCTGATTATAACTGGAGAATCCATCCATTAAGGACATCATCCCACTCCCGATAGTAAAGTCAATGATTTGATCCATGTTTGGAAGAGGAAAATCATATTTATGGCATGCAACGTTAATATCCCTAAAATCTGTGCAAACCCTAACTTTGGTGGCTTCTTTCTTGGTAACTAGAACTACATTTGAGATCCATTCAGCATAATCAATAGCTTGTATAAAAACAACATTCAAGAGTTTTTCTAACTCCCCTTTGACTAGCAAAGCCACTTTGGGATGCATTTTTCTAAGTTTTTGTTTAATAGGTTTAGCATCCGGATGGACCACTAGGTGATGCATGACTACAGAAGGGTCTAGACCTGGCATATCTTCGTATGTCCAAGCGAAGACATCTTCATATTCTTTAAGGAATGCAATGTATTGCTCTTGTTTTTATTGACATAATTCTGATCCAATATTGATTATGTGAGGGCTATCCTCAGTTCCAATATTAATTTTAATGACGTTTTCTACCTCCATGTGTAGATCTCTTTCAAAGTTAGGTGGGGTAGGTGAAACACCCAATTCTTGTAAGGTTAAGTTGGATAATTCATCTTGAGGATTAATGGTCTTAGGTTGGGCTATAGTTGGTATAGAGCCATCAAAATAAAATCCATTGTGTAACATCTCTTCAATGGAGACATTGTGGAAGATATCTCCTTCCAACTCCTCATCGGAGTCAGCAATCATTTCAGGGTAAGCTATGGATAGCATGTTACATGTAAATGGCTGATTTTTTAGAGGCAAATCATCACGCCTATCCAAATAATCTTGATAACATATAAGTTGATCATCATCTTCAAAAGGAAAGGGTTGACCCTTACTAGGAAATAGGCCCACACCATAGCGGGCAGGCCACGGTTCTATCTCGAAAGGTTCTTTCATGCCATTTTGGAAAGGTCCCAAACCTTTCCCTTTATATCCCATTTTAAGCATTATGGGTTTAGCTTTAATATATTCATTGGTAAAATAACATCGAGCATATCCCTCATGAGGAGGTTTGATATTCCGAGGGATTCTTCCCCAGTCATATCCTTTATAAATGAAGGCACAACTCCCAACTTGGTAAGTACTTCCCATAGGTTGTGGGAGGCCCAAAGTACGAGGAGATGGCGACAAGTTATTTAAAAGAATTGAATCTTGCATGAAAGCATTTGTTTTTTTTGATATTAAATTTGTGGATAAATCTGGTAAAAGTTTATCAGAAAGAGCATAAGATGTAGAAGGATCATTCCCTATATCTTTAGATGTGGAAGGTATGATAGATGTTGATAATGTGGAAGTGTTAATAGATGGGTCTATAGGTTTTGAAATTATGGGGATGGAACATGAAGGATTGGTCATGGATTGAAGATATTTTTGAGGTTCTAGAGTGGTTTGTTTAGAATATTGTTGATCTATATATGAGGATGAAATTAATGGAGGGGAAATAGGTGAAGCTATGGGTGTGTGTTTCACAGTTTTAGATGAAAAGTAAGAATTAGGATGTGTGGATGATAGAGCAGGGCAAAATTGCACTCCAAAAGGTTCTACCAAAGCACACATATCAAAGGGTCTAGGATCACCATGGATGATGACCAACTGATTTTTAAATTCGAATTTAACACATTGGTGTAAAGTTGATGGGACGACCCGCATTGCATTGATCCAAGGATGACCCAAGAGTATATTGTACGATGCGGGGCAATGTACAATAAACATGGTGGTATCTAGAGTTCGAGGACCAACTTGCAATGGGATGGTAATAACTCCACACGTTTCTTGTGTTTTGTCATTGAAAGCTTTGATAATCATGTCAGTTTTCTTCATTTCATCACTTCTAAAGCCAAATCGTTGGTAGAAGTCAAAAGTGCAAATGTTTAGAGATGAACCATTATCAATCGGGACTCGTTTAACAACTACATATCCAATTAGAGCAGTAATATATAAGGGATTATCCTTATGTAAACCGTGTTGTGGGATATATTTATCCCGAAAGTCAATACAATCAACTTCTCGAGTGATGATAGTATTGGCCATGGATTCAGGTTGAATATTTTGAGGTACCATCATTTGGCTTAATGTAAGCATCAACTCATCCCTATGGGTAGGAGAAGATCTTAATAAATCTAAAGGGAAATTCTGGCTGTAGTATTAGATAATTGCTCATTAATATTGTAAGGGGGTTTAAGTTGAACATTGGAAGCATGATTCCCTTTATTGGGATTTTTTAAAACAAATGGAGCTGATCCATCATTCTGGTTTGGTTCTTGTTGAGAATTTTGAGCCTGTTGTTAGGTAACGACTCCAATGGTACCTACAATGTTATATTGAAGATGTTGAACTAGTCTTGGTTGAGCGTTTATGGCTTGTTCATTTGGGAGGAATTGATTAGAAGAGGGTCGAGTAGTAACTCTTCTAGGAAATGGTTCTTTTGGAACCATAGCATCTGTGATGGGTTGAATAGGATCTGATTCATTTTCAAAACTATTCGATTGGTTTAAAGTGATGTCTATTTCACTGTTAGTATCTGATTCTATATCACTAGGATCTGGAGTTTGAATATTATGTAGGGGCCTGGTTGTGACCATGGATAAAATTGTGTCAAATATTGGAGGATCATGATTAAGTAAATGTCCACTAATGGTTCCTACATATCGGGTAGGAGGAGGAACATTATGATGTTCGATTTGATTGGCAACCTCTTTACCATGTCTTGGTAAAGGGTGTTGAAATATGTCTAATGATTGATTAGCATTTTGATTTTGATTTTGGGGAATGGTCTTTTGAGGATTATTAGGAGCATTTTGTTTATGTTGGAAGGCTTGCACCTCTATTTCATTATTATCAATTAGATCCTGTATTTTATGTTTCAACCTTTTACAAGCGTTGGTAGAGTGTCCAGGCCCTCTATGGAAATCACAGTGTAAGTCAAATTTGTATCTAGGTATAGTTGGATCAGGTTCCCGAATAGCTGGTAATTGGATCAAACCTCTTTCGAGTAATTGAGGTAAAATAGTTGATAAGGGTTGATTCAATCTAGTAAATTCTCGAGGAGGCTTATCAGGCAGTTTTAATATAAATTTTTTTGTTGTTTTCGTTGCATTGATATTAGCAACATTTCTGCTATTAGTGAATCCATCACCTACGACTTGTTTGTTTTTATATTGATTTCTAGATGTTTTCTCATCATCTTTCTTTTTAAGTTGGCCTCTCCTAATGAGGGCATATTCTACTCTTCGAGCTAAATCTATAGCTTGATTGAAGGTAGTTAAAGTAGCAGTTGATAGCTCATAAGATATTTGTTCTTGTAAATTATTAATAAAAATGTCCAACATTTCCCTATAAGGTAGCACAAAGTGTAGTTTTCCTGTCAAATGCCTCCATCTAGCTAAGAAATCGACAAAACATTCATCCTTCTCTTGTTTTAAGTTGTATAAATCTTTAATAGTTACATGCCTCTCGATGTAGGCACTAAATTGATGGACAAAAGATTCAGCTGTTTCTTCAAATTTTCTCAAAGAATGAGTGGGCAATTGATAGTACCACTCTAATGCCATTCCACCTAAAATTTTCGGGAACATTTTTAGTAATAGCAAGTCATCATGTGATATATCATGACATGCTATCCTAAACATGCGAAGATGCTCTATGGGATCTTTGGTTCCTTTATATATAGGCAATATGGGCATGGGAAAATGCTTAGGGTACGGTTGTGCTACAACTATGGGATCCAAAGGCTGACTACATATCTCTCGATAATTATACGAGGGACGGTAAGGATCTATCTGGTCCATACGTGAAGCTAACTGTTTCACCATGGCTTCCAGATTACTAGTTTGCCCACCATATTGGTTTGGTAGGGCATTGATATGGGATTTGTGAGCATATGATGGAGGGACATGAAGATTAGATGCTATGTTGCTATTGTGTAAATTGTTGGTAGGAAAGGTGTTATGAAGGAATTTTGAAGTTGTATTATGCTGTATTCCAGATTGTTGAAAATTGGTGTTTGGCTTCATTTTAGGTTTTTGTTTACTTGAAACATATTGATCAATAGTTTGGCTTAGTAAATCAGTGAAGGAAGTTTTATTTTGTGTGGGAATGATTTTAGGCTCAATAACAAGTTCCTTAGGAGGTTGGGTAACCTGTTGTTTTGGCATGTTCTGAATCATAGTGACCATATCTCTATTGGATGGTCTAGCCTTATCACTTTCTTGATCAATAAAAGATAAGGGATTAGTGTGCACATCAAACATATGTTCCATGGCTGCTTGAGTGTCACTAATTTGCCCTTTATCAATACAAACTACCATATTAAAAGCGCCAATGTTATTATTGAAAAATTTCCAAAAATTATCTAAGTTGTCAAAAGCAATAGTTCCATATGGAGCTACTCTAGGGGATGAGGATCCATCCTCTTTAACATTTTCTTCTTGTTCATTGTCTTCACCTAGGTCATCTTCTGGTTGATCTAGAGTTTCTCCTTCCGAAATTGGATCTTCAAGAAGGAGATTTGGGTTTCTAGTTTTATCTTCTAACCAATCTTCTTCTTCTCCTTCAGTTTGTTTACCATTCCTAAGTTTAGGCATTGTGCTTAATTTAGATTTCAGCAAATATATATATATATATATATATATATATATATATATATATATATATATATATGCAACAAGCTTAAGAGGTATATATTAATTATATACCTACTACAATATTTAAAATGAAATGTTTTGGTTTTTGTTATGTTTTTTAGTTTTTTTATATTTTTTCTTGTTTTTGTAATAATAACAAACAACACAATAAATGCAAGAACTAATACTAAAAGTAATGATCTAGTTTTCTATAAACAATTTATAAATATCATTAATGGGCTCAAGTTCTTCAGGAGTCATGAAGTGTTCTTCAAATTGAAAATTTTCTTTCAAAAATTTAATGAAAAGAGCTATAGTGATATTATCTGTCTTAGATTCTGGTTGATAGAAGTAAAGCTCATGGCAATACTCTCGATATAACATAGCTCGAGGAACTCTATTCCATCTTTCCCTATCCATAAGAACAACCTCTTGGTCTTCTACATGACCTAGGAACTGGTGTATAATGGTTGCGTTCTCGAGGTATTCCTCAAAGGTGAACAATTCTGAAGACACAAGAGCTCTCCTATAAGCTAACCATCTATGGCAGGCTCTCTGAAGTTCATGATAAAATATGAGTTGATGAGGATATAGGATTCTATCTAGGACAAGCCTCTTGATTTGTTTAAGTTTTGTTGACCTAGATGAAATGACACTTAGTCTTATATCAAGTTCGTCCCACAAAAGTTGATTTCTATCTGTTTCAGGCACACTAAGCACAAAATTGATTTCTATGGCTACCAATTGGTTTTCAACATTTATAGTAACTGCTAATATTTTCTTAGGAGCTACCATATAAACATGATATGCAACTTATTAATTTTAAATGATTTGAAATGCATCTATGTTTTGGTTGTTTTATTTTTTTGTTTTCTGTTTTCAAAAGGTTTTAAATGCATTCATGTCGGGTTCACCAAAATGTATCGCTCCAAATTTTTCACACCCTTACCTTCAAGCTATAGGATCCGTGCCCGAAAGGGGGATGTAAAAAGGATGGCACGGTACCTCGGACTGAGAGGCCTTGCAAAGGTCCCGCCTCTCGGGGGAGGTGTATTATGGTGATTTTTCGACGGATGGTGGGGTTCACCAGGAAACGTTTAGTGGCAGTTTCCACACCTAGGTTGGGAATGTGTTTTATGTGTTCAATTTTATCCTTAAACATTCAAATCCTAGGTTTGGCCAAATGAATCTAAATTGCTCTAGATGAAGATGAAGATTAAATGAATACAGAAGAACAAATTAGGACATAAAATAGAGAAAGTAAGCAAGATTAAAAAGTCATACCTGATCCGGATGTCTGATGAAGATTCTGATTCTTGAAGCAGTCAGGATCACCTCTGATTTGACAGGATCGTTTGCTATCAGACAAGATCATCTGAGATTTGATGAATTCGCCAAACGAATTCGTTAGACCTGCAATCAGAGAAGTAGACACAAAATGCAAAAAATGCAACTATTCTAATAGAGGGCAATGATGTAGAATAATAGGAATAACATTAAAATGATGATAATAAACAAAATACGAGTGTACTACAATGACTTAATGACAATTGGTAACTTAATTATGCATTTAAAGCTACATGGGTGAACTCCAAAATGCAGAATAGCAAAAAATAATAAATAAACTAGCTAATTGCAGAATAAAACAACAGATTGAAAAGAGGAAAATGCAAACTCTGGGCACTGATTGCCCCCAATGATGATTGCAATCGAAATAATCTCTGATTTGACAGGATCGTCTCCGATCTAAACAGGATCGTCTGCGACGATGTAAGCTTGCTCCGGCTGAAAAATGATAAGGTTCCTACAAGAAAATTAGATGCAACAAATGTAGATGGTAATACAAATTATTCTAATGCGTATGAGGGTCGATTTATAAGAAAATTCAGCCAGGGGGATGCTAAGGGGAGGGCCTAGGATTAAATAGGCTTAGGAGGGAGGTTAGGAGGTTGGAGATCATCCCTATTTGGGAGATCTCCAACGGGGAGGGTCTCTAACGGCACATAAACGCTTTTGCCTGGATTAGAGACGCCATTGGAACAAAAGCTAATTGTGAAAAATTAGTTTTGGGACAAGATCGTCTGGACGTCTTAGCTTAGAAGAAATCATATGATATGAGGTGATATCGTCTGATCGGCAACGATATCGTCAAACGGTCAAAATAAACTCTAAAAATGGCATGGGAAACAAGGAAACGGATTAAGCAATGGTTTGGGAGCGGTTTTGGAGGTTGAAATTTGAATTTAAATTATTTACTAGAGTAAGTGTAATTATTAAGGTTTTACTGCGCCAATTTTAGGATGCTACACAATGGTGTTTCCAGTGAGTGGAGGATTTAAGCCAAACGAATGACAACCTCCCCGGGTGTAACCAAATTCCCTTCAATGTTTGTAGGTTAAGCATAATCAATCCTTGCTATATCACTTATAAGAATCAACACCCCTTGAAAACTAGGAAAAAATACATTCCTACAAAGGAAAATGTAACCCAACCCACCAAGCACTCAAAAAAGCCAACGATCCACACAAAACTCAAAGGAAAGCAACAAGCATCGTGGGTTTGATATGAAGCTAAAAATGATTACTAAGCTTTAAGAAAACTATCGAAAGTTGTACGTCGGTCCAACAGGGATGTCACAACATCAGTTACTCTAAGCTAAAATTAAACAGAGGTTTTAAACTAGTTGGGTGCCAACCCCATGATGAACCCCATATTGTAGGTTACCCGAGTAGAGCGCGGTCAAGATGAGAGTCAATATCACTGTTGGATATGAGAGTCATGGTCAACTCAAGGAACAAAGCACACTCTTTAATATAATGGCAAAAGGGCATATACATCAACCAAAATGAAGCAAACCAAACATAGGTTTAAACATAGAAAAAAATATATTTAAATGTCCAACCTGTCAGGTCCGAGATTGACTACGTCTACCTTTTCTTCTGGCTAAATCACGCATCACTTCCCCTCCAAGACTTTACGTGGGCTCTCCTTTCTCCCTTTCGCTTTCTATTCCTCTTCCGTCTCATTTTCCTCTTTTCCCCTCCGTGTTAATCGATCCCCTCAATGCATTATCAACCTCCTCCTAAAGGATGGTGTCCACTCTCATTGACCATCTTGTCCCATTACTTCCTCATCTAACTGTTTTTAATTCACCCTTAACACCTTGATGGATGGGCAGGTTCTAATTTTTTTTAAAATCCGAAGCTTCACCTTGACGACTCTCTCATCCATAGTCAGCTAGAAACTTCCTTCCTGGATTTTAAAATCAGATTTACCTCTCCTCATTTTAAACTTATATAATCATATATATATTTTTCTTTAAAAGAGGTTCTTGTGAGTCATAAGTTATATTGTCGTTTGAAAACAAATCTATCATTTATAAAATAAAACTCTGTTATCATCATATAAATATATATTATTTTAAAGCTTTTACTATTTGTAAAATGAAACTCCATTATCATTTTAAAATAAAAACTTCTATTATTTATAAAATGAAACTCCATTATCATTTTAAAATAAAAACTTCTATTATTTATAAAATGAAACTCCATTATCATTTTAAAATAAAAAATTCTATTATTTATAAAATGAAACTTCATTATCATTTTAAAATAAAAACTTCTATTATTTATAATATCCCTTTTATATATAATAACCTTTTATTATAAATAAACTATTATTATAAATAACCCTTTATTTATAATTATATCTTATTATTATAATATCCTTTTATTTAATATTTCTTTATTAATTATTCTTTTACCTAGATCCTCTTGCTAGAACACTACTTCTCAGTCCTTTGAAAACCTCATATAGTCATTTATTTATAACAAAACTAGGTGTAAATTGTCTTTCAATAACACCTAGCTTTTATGCCAAAAAGACCTACCAAGGATGGTCATGACATTTAGGGAAGTTACCCTTTTTAAAATGGAAGTGTTTTAGTCGGGTTGTAACCAAAGGAAGGGAGTGGTGCTTGTTTAGAGGGTTAGTTAATGGCTTGTTAAGAATTAAGTATTGAGGACTTAATAAGTAATGGAATGTTTGATTTATTTTTAAATTGAAGTAGTAAGCTTTAATTTAGTAAATAAATGAAAGGATTGTTTTATAGATTAAAGTAATGGGACTTTGGTTTATAAAATGAAAAGAAATGATTTATTTTTAAATTGAAGTAGAACCCAGGTGTTGTAGGTGAGTTGGAGAGGAGAGGGCAATCCTCCAAGGGAGGTCCCAGGTTCAAATCTCCACCCTACCAAAAACTGAATTGGGTATCCAAAATCCAATTGATAATGTTGGTGCGGGCAAGGTCGGGTGCGACTCCCAAGTGACTTTGACGGTGTAGAAACCCCTGTTCGCGGTCTCTCAGACCAAGGCGGCCTTGCAAGGGGTTTTTCACTTTATAAAAAAAAATGAAGTAGTAAGCTTTAGTTTAGTAAATAAATGAAAGGATTTTTTTATATATTAAAGTAATGGGACATTGGTTTATAAAATGAAAAGAAATGATTTATTTTTAAATTGAAGTAGTAAGCTTTAATTTAGTAAATAAATGAAATGATTGTTTTATAGATTAAAATAATGGTACTTTGGTTTATAAAATGAAAAGAAATGATTTATTTTTAAATTGAAGTAGTAAGCTTTAATTTAGTAAATAAATGAAAGGATTGTTTTATAGATTAAAGTAATGGGAATTTGGTTTATAAAATGAAAAGAAATGATTTATTTTTAAATTGAAGTAGAACCCAGGTGTTGTAGGTGAGTTGGAGAGGAGAGGGAAATCCTCCAAGGGAGGTCCCAGGTTCAAATCTCCACCCTACCAAAAAATTGAATTGGGTATCCAAAATCCAATTGATAATGTTGGTGCGGGCAAGGTCGGGTGCGACTCCCGAGTGACTTTGACGGTGTAGAGCCCCCTGTTCGCGGTCTCTCAGACCAAGGCCGCCCCGCAAGGGGTTTTTCACTTTATAAAAAAATGTAGTAAGCTTTAGTTTAGTAAATAAATGAAAGGATTTTTTTATATATTAAAGTAATGGGACATTGGTTTATAAAATGAAAAGAAATGATTTATTTTTAAATTGAAGTAGTAAGCTTTAATTTAGTAAATAAATGAAAGGATTGTTTTATAGATTAAAGTAATGGTACTATGGTTTATGAAATGAAAAGAAATGATTTATTTTTAAATTGAAGTAGTAAACTTTAATTTAGTAAATAAATGAAAGGATTGTTTTATAGATTAAAGTAATGGGATGAGACTTTGGTTTATAAAATGAAAAGAAATGATTTATTTTTAAATTAAAGTGGTAAAATTTAATTTAGTAAATAAATGAAAGGATTTTTTTATAGATGAAGGGTATGGGACTTTGATCTATTAAACAAAGATAAATCTGATTAAATTAAAAACCGTGATCTAAGCTATGCATGTTGAATGACTCTCTAATGGTATTTGAGAGGGAAAATAAAAGTAGTGATTTTTTTGTGATATTAACTATGCTTAGATAGTTAAAGACTTGATTAAATTTGTATAGTTACAATTTGGCAAAGTAAATGTTATATGCATGTTTAATGACTCTCTAATGGTATTTGAGAGGGGAAAACAAAAGTAATGATTCTTTTGTGATATTAACTATGCATTAGATGGATAGAGACTTGATTAAATTTTTATAGTTGCAATTTGGTAAAGTAAATGTTAGATGCATTAGAGGTATGCCTATATTGAACCATGAGTGCCTTGATCCCCTACTATCCTCAAATTATTGATGAAAAGAGAAGAAGGACCAAAGAGGAAAATGGGACTAGTGCACCAGTTTGATTTCTACTTACCATTTCTTTACTTATTCTCAAATAGACTAGATTTGTAGGGATATATCCCTAATTTATCATGATGTATTACTTATTATTTAAAAGTATGGAGGTTTTACCATACTATGATGTATGTAATAATTGTGGAATGATGAAGATTATACCTTTTAATTTACTATTTGAATTATTTATATTTTGTATTATATTCTCTTTCAATCAATGTTATTCTCTTTTAGTGTTGCTTCTTTCCTGGTATCTCTTGTATGTTCTTAATGTTATATTTTTTGTTAGATTTAGTATCTAGAATTATTTTGGTTTTCCTTATTAATCAATATAACCTAATAAAATAAGTTCTAGGGTGAACTTAGAGGATAACCTAAGGGATTGAGACCCTTTAGGGTGAACATACGAAGACCTAAGGGATTAAGACCCCTTAGGGAGAATGGAAACTAAGTTATGGGAAGTCTACATCTGAGTTAAGATAGCTCATCGTGGAGACAAGATGGATAGCTTAACTTACAATACTCATAGTATACCTACATAGACTGGATTATGTATGGTATGGGGATGCGTGTATGCCTTCAATTGGTTGAATATGATAAGTCTAGCTCATCAAGGATGATGAGATGGATAGGCTTATTTAAGGTAACACATGGTATGCCTACACAGATGGTACTTATATGAGGGTATCTCGTGAGATGTAGCCCTTTAGGAAATCTTAGGGAAATTAAACTAATAGGTAAATTTTTTATTGGTTAGGGGTTTATGAATCCCTCTCCTTAGTAAGAAAAATATATTTTTTCTTTTCTTTTTTATGTGTTTTCTAGTTTGCTTGTTTTAGGGTCATTACATTTTTGGAATACAAACACCTTTAAGTTTGGAATACAGTCGCCTTTCTTTGCTCTATGGATAAAGGCACCCTATGTGGTTGGAATACATGCACCTTACTCTAACTTTTTGGATACAAGAACTCTATATTTGGAATACAAGCACCTTTTCTCTTTGTTTCCTATATATAGGCACCTACTATTTTTCATTTTTTTTTTAATACAAGCACTTGTTGTGTATGGGAGATAGGCTCATTATGTAGAATATGGGCATCTTCTAAATTTTATGAACATAGACACCTTTTCTATTTTGGAATGTAGGCACCTGTTCTCTGATGGAAAGTCAACGTTCATTGAATTGACTTGAAGATAGATACCTTTCATCGATAAAAAAGTTAGTGTATGTTACATTGACCCGCATATAGGTATTTTATTTCGTTAGGAAACAAACACCTATACAAGAGTCCAAATGTAAGCACCACATTCCTAGTGGGAAGTTAGAACTTTCTTCGTTCTGCTACCCTCCTAGAAAGAAAAAATAAAACCATAGGGTAACATGGCCTCATGCCTGATAGGCCTAGTTTGACCCGACTACCTATAGATTGCATCTGAGTCCACGTGTCCTACAAAAAATAAACACAAAAAAAGTAAAATGAAAAAAAGGGATCGTGGCCTCATGCCTGATAGGCCTAGTTTGCCCGATGCCTACAGATTGCATCTAAGTCCACGTAACCCTACAAAATAGGAAAAATAAAAGAAATAAAAACCTATGCTAATATTAGAAAAATATTATAAATAATAATATTTTTTTTATGAATGCATAAGCGTTCATCAACTACTGAAAAAATTATTTTTATCAAATGGGGTCTCCCCCATGCCTACTTCTGATCTGATCGCATGGATTGGAGGTGCATGATATGACCGTAAGTGGTGGTCATTGACTATTAAAATGATGTCACTACCATCGATGGTTTTGACGTGGACAACACCATTATTAATTACCTCAACCACTTCATACGGACCCATCCACCTCTGCATGAGTTTTCCCTTGCGCTCCTAGAACTGAGAATCATAAAGTAATGCCCAATATCCTTCCTTAAACCATTTTGGTCATATGTGGTGGTCATGCCACATGGCCCTCTACTTCTACATAATTTTTGTGCATTGCAGTGCATCTTGTCGGTATTCATCCAGCTGGTTCAGTTGGTGAATCCATTCCTTTTATGTGGCATCTAGATTCAGGTTCAACTTCATAGTAGTTCATAGGGTTTTAATTTCAAACTCGATTGACATCATGGCATTCTTTCCATACACCAATTGAAATGGTGTAAATCCCATAGTGGTTTTCCAGGTAGTGCGATATGCCCATACTACTTTCGGTAGGTGATTTACCTAGTCCTTCTTGTGTTGTTGCACTATTTTGGTGAGAATGTTCTCCAACTCTCGATTTGTGACCTCCACCTACCCATTTTCTTGTGGATGATAGGGGTGGTCTTGTTGTGCCAGATTTGATACTACTTCATCAACTCTTATATCATCTTCGAGGTGAACTAGGCCCCTTGGTCAGTGGTAATTTCCTTGGGAACACCAAACCTAGTGAAGATGAATTCATACAAGAAATTTGCTATAGTGTCTTCCTTTGCATTCTATAGTGCCTACACTTCAACCCACTTAGTCACATAGTCAGTACAAACTAAGATATACCTTTTTTTACTTGACTATGGATTGATTGGCCCAACAAAATCCATTCCCCATTTATCGAATGGTTCAATATGCACATGGGGCTGAAGTGGCATCTCATCTCGTAGAGTTGGTCTACCCATCCTCTGACATTGATCACACTGGCTAACATATTTGATTACATCTTTAAATAAAGAGGCTAATAATACCTAACCTACAAAATTTTAAATGTAGTTCTCTTCCCTGCAAAGTATCCATCGCATGGTTCATCATGATAGGCCTTTAGAATTTTTGTGGTTTCATTTTTTGCAACACACCTATGCATGATTTGATCGAGCCCAATTTTAAATAGGCAACCATCAATCCATGAGAAGGTTGCACTCTTCTCAATCAAAGTTTGAGCTTCTCGAGGTGAGAGTGCAGGAGATATTTTATCGATGGCTAAGTAATTAGCCATATCTACGTACCATGGTATTTTTTCATCAAGAGCAAAGAGATGCTCATCCAAAAATCGGTCTTCAGTGGTAGTGTTGTCATGAGAGATTAACCTAGAGAGAAAATCTACAACATTATCCTTATCAGGTTTTTCAATAATGGTTACATCAAATTCTTATAGAAGTAAAAGCCACCTGATAATTCTACCACTCACCATAGGTTTATTCATCAGATATCTGATGGTTGTATGATCTATGTGCACAAATATTTTATAACCTATGATATAGTGGTAAAATTTATTTATAGCATGAACTACTACAAGGAACTCTTTCTCTGTGATAGTTTAGTTGAAGTGAACACCTGTAAGATGTTTACTGACATAATAGATGGCATAAAATTCATCTCCATCCTTCTATCCTAGTGTTGCCCCTATAGCATTGTTGGATGCATCAACATAAATATGAAAGGGGAGGTTCCAATTTGGACCTCTCAACATAGGAGCAATTGTCAGTTTTTCCTTTAAAATTTGGAATGCTTGCTCACACTCACTAGTCCAAACAAACTCAATATTTTTGGTCAACAATGTATGTAGTGGTTTGGCAATTTTGCTAAAATCTTGGATAAACCACCTATAATATCCAGTAGAGCCTAGAAAACTATGGACATCTCTCTGTGTTTGGGGAGTAGGTAGATTTTTAATCACTTCAATTTTTTGTTTATCTACTTTAATCCCTTCAACAGAGATATGGTGTCCTAACACTATCCCTTCTTGCATTAACATGAAATATTTTTCATTACTAAGGGATAGGTTTATTTCTTGACAACGTTGGAGTACTTTCTCCAGATTAGTTGTAGCTTCTTCAAAAGTTTCATCATAAATGGTGAAATCATCCATATAGACTTCTACAGTCTCTCCAACCATGTCTGAAAAGATGCTAAGCACCACCCTTTGGAAAGTGGTAGGTGTGTTACATAACCCAAATGGTAAGACTCGGTAAGCAAAAGTACCCCAAGGATAGGTAAAAGTGGTTTTGTCCTGGTCCTCATCCCCTATTTGAATTTGATTATATCCACTAAACCCATCAAGGAATGAAAAATATTTTCGTCCTACCAAGGTGTCGAGGACTTGGTCAATGAATGGTAGGGGAAATGGTCTTTCCTAGTGGCTTTATTTAACATTCTGTAGTCCACACAAATCCACCACTTGCCATTTTTCTTGGGCACTACCACTAAAGGTGATACCCATTGACTATCCGATATAGGATAAATAAATCCAGCTGACAAAAGTTTTTGTAATTCAGCTTTGACTATTTCTTTCATTATTGGATTCATTCTCCTTTGAGGTTGTCTTACCGATCTTACATTATCTTCCAAATAAATTATATGCATGCAAACTTCGGGTGCAATCCCCCTCATGTCTTTATAGTCCCATGCAAAAGCAGTTTGATGTTTGACTAGTATTTCTTTCAACTTGTCCTCTTGAACAATTGATAACTCATTGTCAATGTTCAACATTCTACCAGGTGCTACCTCTATCTATTTGACATGATTTTCCTTGCTGCCTACAAGTGGAGATTCTATAGGAGGATGTGAGGATTCTCCTTGGAAAAAGTGTGTTATGACTTGATCTTCATCGGTTTCATCCTCTACCTCATCTAGGGCCATTACTTGTTGAAGCATTGGCAAGGCATCAACATTTAGAACTTCACAATTTGGTTCTCCCAACATATCAGTGGACTGTGCAGGAGGATAAATGACTAAGTTTTTGATATTCTATCCATCTGAGATTATCATTTGTCCTATCCTACAACTTATGTAAGCATCATTTGTGGCCAGCCAAGGATGGCCTAATATAAGTGGATAACCACCCAATCCAGATCTAGATTGCAAGACTAGAAAGTCTATCGGATACTCCCATGCATCTACTATTACAATCACATCTTCCAGCATTCCCTCTAGGAGTACTATAGATCGATCAACCAATTGTAGAACTATTTTGGTTGGCCTCATATTTGTGAGTTGCAATTTTTGCATGGTTTCTTGGGGCATGATATTTATAGCAGCTCCTAGATCTACTAATGTGTTGGGTAATTGTAATCCTACAATTTGAACTATTAAAATTGGGCTTCCTAGATCAGAGTACTTTGGGTGGTAGGTGTTTCCTAACATTAAATCAGCTAACTGACCTACCACATTAACTGCTTTTGATGGTTTCCTTCTTGGTTTCTTAAGACATAACTCTCTAATGGCCTTTGTGTAGATTGGAACATCTCTTATGGCTTGATAAAGGGGAATCATGACTATCAGGTTTTTCAACCCTTCCATGATGTCAAATTCTGGTTGCATTGGCTTTCTGGGTTCTTGTAATCTCTTGGGGAAGGGTGGAACCCCTTCATTTTTATTTTTTTAGTAGTTACATTTTCTTCCACCTCCTCTACCGAAGGTGGTTGCTCTTCTACCTCTACTTCTACATCCTCTTCCTCCACTACTGGAGGTGTTGGATCTACTCCTAATTGCCTACCTGATCTAAGTTGTACATGATTGCAATCTACTCTAATATGATACATAGGGAACATCTTCATGTCTACCTGATATGTGGGTTGATTTATCTTATTGTTTGGATTTGGAGTTGGTTGTGCAGGTAGTTGATTTGGCCTAGAAGTAGGAGGTGCCAGCAAACTAGGTTGTAGTGGGGTTTGTGTTGTGGTTTGTGGAGGTGAAGTCCATGTATTGTAATTCCACCACTATGGTCCAGTTTGTTGGTATGGCATCCATGGATAAGGTGTGAAAGGAGTAGATCCTTGGGTGGCATTCATCCAAGGTGATTGACCCCACCATCCCATGTTGGGTGGTTGAGTTTGCCCTTGGTTCATAAAATTGGATCCCCCATAGGGTGGTCCTCCTCCTAGCATACTGTTTCCCATAGGAAATTATTGCCAGTTTCTCCTATTACCCATAAAATAAGTTTTTGCTACTTCAGGTTCTTCTTTTATGTTTTCTATTTGTGGGCACAACCTTATTTTGTGATCCTTTTGATAAATGGCACACACTCTCACTTTATTTTTTGAACACTCATTCTTGGGGTGTTTTCTTCTACATCTTGGGCAAAAGAAGGCTAGTGTTGCTTCAGTTTCCTACTTCTTTTTCTGAAGTAGGAGTGTGTCTAATTGAAGTGCAAGAGATGATAACATATCACTCTTAATGTCCTCTAGCATATTTCCTATTTCTTCCTTGGTTATAGAGGTTGTGGTTTTTGTTACTCGGTTGGTGGGTTTACCTTTTCTTCTTGAATAATTTTGACACAACTATCGAATATCTAGCATTTGGTGTTGGTAAATATCACCTCTCGATAATAAATTTAAGGCTTCTAAGGATTCATTTGTGAGACCCCTTAAGAATATGCTTCTCAAGGATTTCTCACCCAGTTTTGCATGGGGTGATCATTGAAGATTGAAATTAAATCTATCCCAATAATCTTCCAATGACTCTTCCTCTCTTTGGGACATATCTAGGACTTCTTCCCTAGCATCTCATGCCCTACCAAAATCTTGGTATTGTTCTAGGAAGATTTTTTCATATCCTCCTAGGTGGCAATGTGTTTGTTCCCTAAACCGATAAACCAACGTAATGTTGAATCATCTAGTGTAGAGGGAAATAATTTCAATTTTTGGGCATCAGATTTATAGTCCACTGATCTGCAAAGTACATCAAATTTGAAAAGGAATAGATCAGGGTCCTCAGTTGGTAGTCCTCTAAAAGTAGGAAGATGTGTAGGAGAGATGTGTTTCATTTTGGTCTCTCCTCTTGATTCCTCAATTGGAAAATCAAAACTGGTTGAAGCCTCTTCATTTTTAGCCATAGTTTTAGGTGATGTAGGGTCTATTCTAGCTGCTTCTAAGGCAGCTAACAAGGCATCACACTCATTTTTCTTGTCTTCTAACAATAGTCCTAAATCTGAATGTGAAATAGTTTCATCTTCAACTACCTTCCACCATTGGGTAGTCAATAAATCTCCCTTGGTTCTTATGTTTTCAAACAAAGATCCTAAATTAAAACTTGAAGCAAATCCCTCTGGTGGATTTTTTTTAGAGGAAGTTTGTCCAAATATTGGATTAATATGCCAAGGTGTCTCAGGTGGAGATGATGGTGCAGCTTCAGGAAGTGTTTGAGATGCTTTAGAAGGAATATCAGAAGATATTTTAGGTAGTTCTGAGGTGACTTCTACCTTTTTAAGAAATCATCCATCCGGTCCTCTTGGTCTTGGAGGACTCATGCACTCTCAGGTAGGGGATCTATGGGTAAGCTAATTTGAACTATAATTTTTAGGTTGACTAACCTATAGATCCTAGAATACTATAGTTGGCACTCCCCGACAATGGTGCCAAAATGGTGAGCAAAAAATGGTGTTTCTAAAAATAATTATTTTTCTTCCATTTAATTTTATCAATCTGAGAGTTCATAAACTTGTTGAGTACCTATGCAAAATATATGCCTGTAGTATTTGGGAGATGAGTCCTATGTGTCACTTGGTTTGGTGGGGGTGTGTTGTTCGTGTAGTTCAATTTCATCCAAACCAACAATAATTAAGTGCAGGAAAATAAATACTAATTAAAACTGTAGGAAAAGTAAATTAAATTATCATTATCAAACACATGATTGAAAGGAAAATTATAGAAAAGTAAACACACAACTAAAAGGAAATTGTAGGAATTTAAACACACTTGTAGAAATAAATAAAGTAGGAAATAAACACACTTGTAGAAATAAATAAATAGGAAATAAACACACTTGCAAAAATAAATAAAACAAGAAAATAAACAACATAAATAAATGAAAGTAAAAATAGGGGAGGATTACTTCCTAGAGTGGGCCCAAGCTCCTATAGACATCCGCCCAACTAGTTCACACAATCACTCTTTTGAACACGTAAATAAAAAGAACACTTGAGATTTTATTAATAATGTAGTACAAAATAACATTTAGGTTCGGGATCCTTCACTTTAGGGGTGGCCTATATTTTATACAGAATGTGGTCATCCCTTATTACAAAATTAGACTATTCTAATTTAATCAATTGATGTAATTTGCTACGGTTGGTTCATGCATAAATTTAATTAATGTCTAATAAAAGAGTGACCATGCTAAAATTAATATTTTTAAGTTAACAATAGCACTCCCTAAGTTTGTACAATAATATATTTCTAAACTTATGCATGGTCTTCAAGTCAAACAATCAATACACACTTTATTCCATTGGATATAAGCGCTTATTGGCCTATCATTGGAATACATGCACCTTTTCAACCTATCATCGGGATAAAGGCACCGCATATAGGCCTTTTCCATTTCTCTAAGAGTTGTTACTTTTTTGATCATCGAAAGATAGGCACTCGCTCTATCATCGAAAGACAGGTGCCTTTCAACCTATTGTTGGAAGATAGGTGCTTGTTCTATCACTGGAAGATAGGCGCTTTTCCTATCACTAGAAGATAGGCGCTTTCCTTTGTAGGAAGATAGGCACCTTTCGACTTGTGGTCGGGATACAAGCACCATACCTTAGTGAATTTGGATACCTTTTTCCAATGCCGCTATCTCCGTTAAACCACCCATCATTCCTCAATGCATATTACAAGTGTTATCCAATGCCAGGTCCATGTGGGACCTCGACTAAAAGGTGCAAAAAAGCAACAAAGTACTGCATCTACACACATTTTCCACTAAAAACACCAGTTAAGCATAATACATCAATTTCTATTAAATGCATGCAATAATTTCACAAAAATACATCTCTAATGTTAATGTTAAAACATACACAAAAATGAGCAATTCTGATGCTCATCAATGGACATGGGCAGTGCTAGTTGAGGATGTTGCCTAGTTGCTCTAAATATGTTGATGTGGGAATTGATTATTAGGGAATAGAGGTGGTAGAGGCCTTAGAGGTAAATTTTCAATTTGTATCAAGTCATTTTATTTTGCGGAATCTATCTCATAGCCTTTTGGTAAAGAATTCTTCCTTTTTACTTGATAATCATGGATATATCAAAATATAAATATCTTAATAGTAAATCATTGCTATGCTTGAGGGAGGATGCATATTCAGAGGGATCCTATGCCACACCTTATGGAATCTAGAATTGAAGTATTCCATAGCTTCCATGAGAGCTCTTTTTATAGTTGACAATTATTCAAAGGAGAGACATCCCATCTACCTTATCTTTGAATATTTCAATGAATAGAGTGGTGAGCTGGTCCCAAATAGCTATTGAATGAGGTTGGAGTGCAAGATACAATTCATGAGCCCTTCCTCTAAACAATATGACCAACAACCTCAGATTCATGTTTTTCTCTGATATATTATGAAGTGTGCATAGGTTGACCATATGATTTATATGCTTGATGGGTGTATTCAAGTCCTCCCCATTGACATAAAAGAGATATTTGATGACAAATAATGGTATCTTCTCCCATTGTTCATGCAAAGTAGGAGGTGCCAAGAGACCTATATCATTCTAGTTAGGGAATGATCTATGTAGGGGTGGAGTAACCATGTTTTGGCTTCTTGCTCTTCTTCTTTGTGGAATGGTGTTGAGTATGGGAAGCAACTCTTACAAATTTTTAGTAGCAAAGGACCTAGTAGTAGGTATCTCATCCATCCACTTTTGGATTCTTTTATTGAAGTGGAGTTTCCAGGTGAATACAACTCATGCTTGGAGAGTAGATAGATTGAGGTATTCACCAGAACCTCAATATATTATTCTCTAAGTGACTTCTTTTGGATATTCATTCTCAAGAAGGGTCACCATGTGAATTTTGAGTGCTTCAACAAGGAAAAATAGGTAAAGAACCTCACCAAATTTTAAGCCTAACCTATTTTTGACTATAGGGTTAAACATATTTCAATGGGGTCCAATTGGGTATGCCATTAAACTGTTGTCCTCTCTGATTATCCTTGGTTGTCAGTCAAGGTTTTTTTATTGGGGTTAGATGATTGGGGCTATCATGCTTCACATGGAGTGACACAACATGGCTAGTATTGAGAGTGTGAGGATTCGATCTATCGAGGGCCTTTGGGAGTTTTTACAAGGTTGAATCCTTGTTAAAATGTGATCTTCAATGCTCTCTTTCCTACTATATCCTATTCTAGTAGCTTCAAGATAAAATGTTTAGAAGGAATGCACAAAAATAAAGATAGTGAAAAGGAAAAAACCTAATCTAACAAAGGTGATGTGCTAAAGATCAAATAAGATTCAATTGCATAACAAAAATATGCTCGTATGCATGAATAGCCATGACCATGCTTAAGGAACACTTCTCTCAGCATAATGAAGCACCAATAAATACACATGCACAAAGGAAATGAGACAAGGAGAACCAAACACTTGAAACCAAATAGTCATGGCCTCTAGTATGCATATATGAATAAAAAATTACAAGTTATGCTAGAAATAGGGATTCAAAAAAGTATTCATAGATGATCCATCATCTGGGTTTTTCTATATAGATAAAATGAATGGCAAGTTATACAACTTGTCTATCCTCTGCAATGCTAAACTAACTACTATTTGTAGATTACAAAATAGGGAGAATTTTCCTCCAAAAATTGTAGGGTATTATGAAAATTACAAGTGTTCCTTATATAGATGTGAATAAGGGTATCTTCTATAGTTATAGCTATCCGATGTAGGACTATAGCCACCATGATCATCTTTAATGTTTTATTGGATTGCTAAATTGAGATGCCAATGGTAGGTGATATCTATTTATTGGTAAAGGCATATACATCTACCTCATCTACTTCTCCTTTTGGATTATGCACCATTACTTTTATCTATAAATTATTTTGGTTTTTTCTTTTGATTTGATGAATCTCCGTGCTAATCTATAATCTTTGGTGTGCTTCTAGTATTTTCAAATCCCTATACAAGATACTGGTTCCTTGTTAGAAATTTCACTTGTTGGCCTGCATCGGTACTTTTCCATACTTTTGTGATGGGGTAGCATCTCTCATTGGAAGTATTTTTTAGAGGATTCTTATTTTATTTTTTCCATAAGACCTTTTAGTGTCCACCTCATGAGAGCTTCTTATTTTAAAGTGCATGTCAAAGCTTTTCAACTTTTATTTCCTTGTAATTGTTTTTAAACCTATGACTGGACCTTTCTTTCATTTTTAGCTCTCTTTTTAGGAAAAGTTATGTGTGGAAGCTTAGAACTTTAGCCTTTCTTCTCTGCTTAGGAATTCTATTAAATAATGATTACCTTTGATCAAAATTTTTATGCCCTTCACCATTTTGCTTTTATCTCATCTTTTGTTTGAGGGCAAAACTTTAGTGTAGTGAGAGATCACTACAACTACAAAGTATTAAAATTCATAGCATTTGTGATGGTCCTATAATTGACATTATTAATTGCAAGTGATATTTGATATTTTACATCTAGACATCTCAAGACATAATGCTATGCAATATCACTCATTGGATTATTATAGTTAAATGCTAGGGATACTGTATCAATATGGTAAGTCTATTTTGATAGCTTTCAAAGGACCTATTAGTTGTAAAAAGATGAAAATATATATCAATTCTCATCTTCTATTAGTCCTTTTATTTATCATAGACTTGTATTCTGACAAGTTAATATTTAAGACATGTGAACAAGATGCCACCATAAATAAATTAATATCTTATTAATGGTCACTCTGATGTTTTTGAGGAGCCTAAAGGAATTCCCTTTCAATGTTAATTCAAAATTCCATTGAGTCTATGCTAGGGTTTTAGTTGGCCAATTACCCAACATATGACACTTACTTCATTCAAAGTACCAAGTTAGAGCACCGATCAATTAATTGCTAGAGGGTAAGATTCAACACAAAATTTTATTGTGTACATATCTTACTTTTTCAGTGCCAAATAAAGAGCATAACAAGTGCTGGTTAGTCATAAATTTCAATCTCTCAATAAAACCATTGCAAATAACTACTACCCACTTGGGTTGATGATCTTCTAGATTAGCTTCAAGGAGCTAAGTACTTCACTTTAATTAATTTAACTTCTAAATATCACCAAGTTTTCTTGGAGCATCATGATGTTTATAAAATAGCTTTCAAGATAAAGTTTAAGCACAATGAGTGGTTGATCATGACTCTTCTTCTCACTAATTCACCTAGTATATTTATGTTCATCATCAATGATGTTTTTATACCCAATTTTGACCATTTTTTCATCATATATCCTAATGATATATTGGTAAATAACAAGGCATGGAATGAACACTTGATTCATATAAATATAGTGTTGGAGCTTCACCAACATTTACTCCATGAGAAGATGAAGAAACACTTTTTTGGATAAATTTCAATAAACTACTTGGGATTCCTAAATGAATAGCATGGTAATATGGATTTGGATAAATTCAAGGTATTTCATGAGTGGTAAACTCTATCCAACCTTTAAAATTTGAAGAGTTTTCTTGGAAGTATGTATTTTTATAGAAAGTTCTTCTGTATCTGCTCACATATTACCCACCCACATTATCGACTCACTCATTAAACAAATCTTACTTGGAATATAGTTTTGATGAAGATAATATTAAAGATGTTCTTTGCATATGCTTGTGATTGCTCTTCTTGACTTCTAGCAACCATTCAATATTGAGACTAATGCTTCTTAATATGCCATAAGAATAATTTTTAAGTAGGGAGGATATCTAGTGGTCTATACTTATAAATATTTGATATAGGCTAAGCTTAATTATAATACTTATAATAAGTGATGTATGTGTTGGAAGTCAAAATTGTTGAGAATATATTTTTATTTCATGCTCTAGGAAAAATAACCACCCACTATGGTTGTTAGGTGTGTCTGATGCTTACGCCTTGTATGGAGCATACATTCAATAAGTCTAAGGAGTATGGGTTGTGCCCTTGGGGATGACCTCTAGGGATTTTATCAAGGCCAAATCCTTGTTTGGATATGATCTTAGTGCTCACTTCCTAAGCTAGCCTAGTTTAGTAAGTTCAATCTAGGAAAAGTGATAGAGGAAAACAATAAAACTAACTAGACTAAAATACAAGTGGAAATGCATCAATAATTATAGATTTCTTCTATATATAAAAGGTATTAGTGAACACATGCATCACTTATACCAATTAGAATGAACATGATTTTAGAATGGCATATTTCTTATGAAACTCGCACAAAGACTAGGATAGATACTAGTCATAGATCATTATACAAATTTGCATACATACAAGGACCAGGACATAAAGAAAATAGTCACAACTCTTATATATATGTTTGAAAGCATTCATATACATATACCAAAAAGAAAAAGGGTTGAACATCTGTACATGAGTTGACTCAAGGCTTGAGTCCAAATCAATACACAAAAGGATATGAGAGAAAAAATCTACCTAAGGCCAAATATTAGGCATACAAATATTGTTCTTCCTCCATTTTTACTTAGATACAAGCTAAATATTTATACATATGATCTCAAAATTTGAAATTTAAATTTTCCCCACTAGTTCTGAGTGGGAATGCCTATGCTTCTTTGGCTACTAAGTCTAAGGTACTATAGTACATTCACTCTTGGTATATCTAGAGATGACCTATGGGTCTAATTACCATAAATGCTTTGCAAACAAAGTGACACATCTCAAAAGTGTCATTAAGGGGTCTCTTATCCTATTGGAAACTCAATATCAGGTGTCACTAACTCTTGCTTGTTGGAGAAGCTTTATTTTCAATCTCAAGAATGTGTAGGCCCCTTCTCTATGTTCACTTGGATTCTAAGTCATTACCCTGATTTATCCTTTAATATATCTAGTTGACACTTTTCTAGATTTATTCTTGCTTGGGTTTCCATTTTCAACCTCTCATGTTATTTCTCATATTTTAGGGTCCAACTATTGGATCTCAATAGTAGGCTTCAGCCTAAAATTCCTTTTAGGGGATCAATTTCTCTAGTGGTAATTCTTTTACAATGGATCTAAAGCAAAAATTGAATTTGGGAGGAGAACTACCTTTGGATTCCATGTGTAGTAAGGAATTCACTATAACAATGATGGCTCTCAGGGGATCTCCAACATGTTGGGTATGAGGGATCTAGACTTGGTAGTCTTATATTTAGGCATAGATTCAAGACTGAATCTTATTAATTACCTCAATGAATTCTGCCCACTCCTCTTTAGAAGGAATATTGGCCCAAGTTAGGTGCAACCATATCTCTTTGAGCTCACACAAATCATCCATGAGGGAAGGAATAAATTAAATTTTGGTATTTTGAAGGAGTGTTTCAAGTGTAAATACAATCTTCATAGCTAGATTCATCCTATCATTGATGGATGCATTTAGTGGTATTGAGATTTCCACTTGTTCGTTCAGTCGTTGCCTATATTCTAGTTCTTAGAGAGGCTCATCGTAAGGGTCCTAGGGAGGAGGGGTTCCTATTAATACTAGAAAACTGACACGATATTTCAAATCCTCCATTCTCTAAGCTAGGGTCTCTATCTACTCATTGTATTGATGCAATACTTGTTGGCTTGCCAAGACTCTAGTGATCCTATGGGTTATGATATCCTTGCTAACAATTCCTATCATCATCCATCACTAATGACCGACTTATGTTAGGATGAGCTTGAATTATTGTGCTTCTTGGAAATGGAGGTTGGTAGTATTTTCAAGCCATTCTAGCTATTTGTTGGCTTTGACAGTTAGAGAGGAAATTAATGAGTCACATTCACATATCGAAAAACATTCTTTAGCTTCCTAGGCAACCCCTCTCCATAATACCTAGGTGATATTTGAGATCTAATCCATGCCACTTGATCCATGCTCTAATTTTATCACTCTCTTATTTTAATCCTTTAACTCAATCTCCATTTACTCAAAATTTATAATGAGGTAGGCTTGTTTGACCTTCAATACTTTGACTTTGACTTGGGAGGCTCTAAGAATTTGATTAGTATTTTCCAATTCTGTCTCCTTCTTGGTCAACTTTCTTGAGACCTCCACATAGTTGTGACTGACAACTTTGCATTCTTACTAGGAGAATTTACTTCTTTCCTTCTGTCTTACATCCTTGAAGCTAAGTTCAATGGCCAAAATTTGGTAATCTTAAGCCTCCATATTTTTTTTTTGTCTTGGATATGATAGACAAAGAAAAATATGCCTAGCCCATCCCTTTGAGGTAGGAAGACAATTTTAGTGTGTGTGGTTGTAGGTTGCATTTCCCGCTATTATATCTCTTATTTTGTCTACTGTTGGTTGTAATATTGAGCTTACTAGAGTTAGGGTACTAAATAAAGGATAAAAGTGATGGGCTAGGGACTAAAGGTTTGTAACTAACCTTCTAGGGGTAGAGACAAGAGACTCAAAAATGGAAAGGGGGGTGGATGACTAGTTAGGGAGAAAGTGGTGGAGGTAGATAAAATATTTGGAGATGGATAGGAAACCATGGTGGTTTGGAGTGGTTAGGAAATGACAAGTGGGGGTAGAGTGGACGAAACAATAGATATGGATTGGATATGAAGAACACAAGCTTATACTGAGAGGGGGGGTGAACAGTATAAGACCTCTTTTTAATTTTTCCTTTATACTTCAAAACAAGTAAAGCAATATACCCAAAGCAATATCAAAGCAATGCACAATATCATCCACAAAGTGACACCAATTTTAACGTGGTTCACCCAAAATGGCTGGGTTGCGCCCACAAAAATTTTCTCTAAAAGTTATCTCAAAGTTTTTTGGGAATCCTTCCTAATTACAATGTTTATGAGCCTCGGCCCAAAGGAGATACCTTCCCCCAATAAGAATTTATGAGCCTCTGCTCAAAGGAGATACCTTCCCCTCTGCTCTAGAAATGATCCCTCAGAAGATCAACTACCTCTACCTCTTGCCATCACGTGGAAATCCTTTCCACCGAAGACCTCTTGTCCTCAATGCTTAGCCTAAGAGACCTCTGCATTCTATGATCATGTCCACAGCAGCTCAGTAACCTATACCAAACACAATCAGTCAGTCTAGTACAAGTCTTCCTCTATCTGTCAGATCTATGCAATGCTTAAGCTTGAAAAAATCAATCCTCTGCACACAAGCCTTCTCAAAGACTTGCCAAATCTGTCCTCAGGTTCTTCTCAAAGAACTAGTGTACCTCTGTCCTCAAGTTCTCTGATAGAACTATCAAACTCCTATCACAAGTCCTCTTCTAGGACCTATCCAAATCTGCTCACAAGTCCCCATCGAAACCTGTCCAAGACTGCTCACAAGTCCCCACCGAAACCTGTCCAAGACTGCTCAAAAGTCCCCACCGAAACCTGTCCAAAACTCAGCAAGCTCACCAAGAAAAAAACTTTCTTAGTAGGAAATCACAAGGTGAATTGTTAGAGACACAATGTGATTTGTCAAACTCATAGAAGCATAAAGAGAATTTTTAGAGACTCAATATGTTCTATACTCAACTCCCAATCTCAAAACTCAACTCAAATCAACTCAGCTCAAACTCAATCTCAAATCTAAAAATTCAACTCAATATCTGAAATGGATACGATAGAATGCTTTCTTTCAAGAACATGAAACCCCAAAAATTGCCAACTATGCAAAGAATCACATAACAATGATACTCATGTTATTTTCACCATCAATTAGGGCTTCAACAACAATGCTCATCAAACAAGGTTCAATCAACACCATTCAGCTCAAAACACAACCTTGAAGTATTTCACAATCAATAGTAGAAAAGGAAACAAGTAGAACTCCTTTTCTCTCCAATATTGTTTGAACAAAAAGCATCCACCAACTCAAATCACAATAGCACAAAACAACTTTTCAAATCATCAACAAAGGAGTAAGCCCAACACTTTAACCAAGTAAATAATAGCTTGATTATTACCAATTTAATGAAAGCAAATGTCAATGTCAAAGCTGCCCACTTAAGGTTTCACAACTTCACACAAGAAGCAATTTTAACCTTAAAACATCATGCTTTCATTTCCATAATCAACCAAAAGCACTCTCAAAATTACAAGAAAAATTTATCCCTTATACACCTTATTTCTCCCTTATAGTATTATCAAAAATAAAACAAGCTTTAAACTCCTTATAACTCCTAACCTGTTTTTCCCTCTAGTAAAATTCCTCCATCCGCAAAATACACTTAGCAAAAATTAATTTCGAAAATACCTTGGCCAACATAAAAAATCTTGCTATGGAGAAATTGTGCACAAATTCTAACACCACCTGCTGCGTCCACTTCACGATGAAAAACCCTTTCGTGTTATTTGAATGTGGAACCTCCTGTTTGGGTAGCACGCCAATAGCCTAGCCGCTACCAGTGCGCCAAAGACGCCCGATGAAGTTTAAACCTCACGTTGTTAGCCTTGTTCCTTCTATTCTAGGGATTAAATAAAACAATAGTGCCTCCCTTTCTTCTGACGTGAACACAAAGATGAAAACCTTACGACAGATTTACAACAAATGGCGAGTAAAAAAAATGAACAACAGATTCACGAAAACGACGAAGACACAGTCGAACAGTAGATCATGAATTCACAGCGAGCAACTCTTTTAAAAATGCGGATGGGATAATTCTTGATTTTCATCTAGGGAGATGTATATGCATTTTTACCATAAGCTCTTAACGTCGACGAGGAGTTTAACACGTCGGCGGAGGTCTTGGATAGCGCCCACAATCTTAAAACATAGTGCCATGGGTTAGGATAACCCATTGCAAACAATAATTTAATATTTATTTTAAAAATAATTAAAGGGAACCTTAACAAGGTTTTTAATTATTTAAATAAATACTTCCTCCTGGACCCAAATGCATTAAACTAATGCATCCACCTTTAATATTTAAACTTGCCAACTTGGGGTTTACAAAAGACCTTTGAAACTGTCATGCCGTAACATTCATCAAAACAAATTATTTGACATCAAATCAAATTCCTTCAAGAGCTTCTTGACATCAATGACAATTTATACACTTGAGCAAAGGCAATGTACCCAAAGTACCCAAAATTTCCAACAATATCCCCCTTTGTCATTGATGGCAAACCTTTACTGAAAACACTTCTCAAGGGCCAAAACTAAAACCAACTATGCTAACAACTGACCAACTATGCCCACAACTGAGAATCTTCCTTTGAAGTTTTGCTCCCCTTGACTTGAAGCTCTCCTCTTCACTTTGAAGCTCTCCCCCTTACTCATATCTCTCCCCCTTTGTCATCAATGGCAAAGGGTCACATTTGGGGCTCGGGTCTAAGAATGATCCTCTTAGCTTAGTCCCTCCCCCACATCCTGATGAGGTGATTAATTCTGGGGTGGGAGTAAAACTCCCATTAGGCACTGATCATCATAAGTGTCTATAACTTCCTTGCCGGGCCTTCTCTTGAACTCTTTGTCCATATTCCTATTCTTGTCACTTTTCTTGTTCTCATCCCTGTTCTTGTCCATGCCTTGATCCTTGGACCTGATCATGCCACTGTTTCTTATCCTGTATTCTGGAATTTCAGCTCTACACTGTCTGATTATGTGACCTTCATTGTTGCACTTGAAACACTTGATGATGTTGTTTCTCTGAGGTAAACCTGATCTTTGAATCCACCAGTTCTGACCAAACCTATTATGACCAAACCTATTCTGACCAAACCTATTCTGGCCAAACCTGTTCTGACCAAACCTGTTATAACCAAAAATGTTATGATCAAACCTGTTCCTGTTATTTGCCTTGCAATAAACTGCCTTGTGCCCAAACTGTTGACAAGAGTAGCAATACCCTTGAAAGAAACTAGCACTTCTGAAATTGTCATTTTCCTTCTTCACTTGAGCCATGCAATGTGAAGCCATGTGACCAAACCTATGACAAGCAAAACATCTACCTTGAAACTTTCCTTTATTTGACATCTTAGGTTCTGAAAACTTCTTCTTCTCATTTTGAATTCTGTTTTCTATTTCTGTGTATCTATCATTCAAGGACTCCTTTTCTAAAATACTTTCCTCATCAGAACTCTCTTCTTTTTGGAGTCTCTTACTAGACTCTCCAACTTGTTCCTTGTGTGGCTTAACAAAACCAAGTCCTGTTTTATTTGTTATCTTTATTTGACCTTTGATGAGTGACTTAAACTTTTTGGAGCTATCTTGAAACCTGTAAAGCTTATCCTTATACTCTTTAGTTTCCTCTTTCAAAGAAGCCATTTTCTGTTCTAACTCACTATACTCAAGAACCTTAGACTCTAACTCATCCTTGAGTTATTGTGTCTTAGATATAGAGAAGTCAAGACTTTCTATAAGATCATCTCTCTCCATACAACATTCATCTAACTTATCCTTGAGTCTAGCATTCTTCTTTATTTCTTTTTTCAAAGCACTAAGAGCACTAATAAGTTCATCTTCAAGATCTACTTCACCTTCCTCTATATCTTCCTCTATTTGTTTGCTTTTTGAATCATTAAAGCCATTTTTTAGATTTCTTATCACTAGAGGTGCTACCCTTTTCAAAAACCATACATGCATCTTCCTTATAGTTTTTTGAAGCATCCTCATACATACTAGAAACCAAATCATTATTTGTGCAATCCTCCTCAAGGTGACCAAAGTTTCCACATATAAGACATTTCATGATAATGAATCTATGTTTCAGTTCTTCCTCTTTTTCAGATATGAACAACATCTCATTTTCATCATCACTTAAAGAAATTTCACTATCACTACTAGAACACTTAATTGCTTTGTCTAGGTAGAAACTCTTCTTGTGCTTGTGAGAATACCTCTTTCCTTGATTGTTGTGCTCATCTATGTTCTTCTTGTGATGCTTGTGCTTTTCAGAATCCTTGCTCTTAGAATCCTGTTTATCTTCATCACATTCATTCTTGGGAACAAGATCGATCAGATAGCATAATGACCAAACTTTCCACAATTGAAACATCTTATATTTTTCATACTTTTGTGCTTTCTAGAGAACTTGCCTTTCTGTCTGTAATATGCCTCTTCATCACTAGAAGACTCATCACTATCTTGAAGCCGTTTACCCTTGGATTTCTTGGTAGCCTTGAAAGTCGCCTCTTTCTTGACATCAACCTTCACTTGAGTTCTCAACTCAAATGCTGCAAGTATACTATGGAGCTCATCATTTTTCAACTTATCCAAATCTTTAGCTTCCTCAATAGCAAAAATCTTTTCACTAAATCTATTAGGAAGAGATCTTAAAATATTATCACAAACATCATTTTCAACAAGCATTACAATGACACTGAGAGGGGGGGGTGAATCAGTGTGTTCTTTAATTAACTTCTAAAACAATTAGATTTAAAACCAGTAGCAGTTTAAAACAGATAAGAGAAGTACTAAAAGCATCACACATAACACAGCATTTTAACGAGGTTCACCAATGTGGCTACTCCTCAAAATGACTGCTTGGACTACCATCCAAATCCGAGTCAAATGCAAAGCTACAACTTTACATAATCATTCACCAGCACCAAGCTGGTAGGAGCACCAACCCCTTAGCTTTATCTGCTTCAACAGAATGGAGCACCAACTCCGATTTTTCCAGCACCAACTGGAAAGAGGCACCAACCCCTTATTCCAAGCTGCAACTTGGAGATCAAAAAGATAATAAAAGAGATATAACAAAACTTTATTCCTTACAGTCTGCTATTTTCTGCATTCTGCTTCTGCGTGAAACTCTTCGCTCTGTCCGATCACTCTTTCGAACTTAAGACTCCATTTCTCTACTTTGCGCTATGCACTCACGATTTTCAGATCCGAATGAGGACTTCGCATTCGACTCGATCAAACTTCATGCATTCACGCTTCATGCACTCACTCACTATCTCATCGCTGCGATCTCTTTCCTTCAACTCCAATGAATTATCACTTTGCTCACTCTCGAGTTCGAAGCGACCTTCTCTCTGCTGCACCCGAACTTCTTTCGCATATATCGCAACACCCACTCTTCTTTAACTTCGCAACAGTCCCCCTTTTTATAGAAGAGAATACCACATCAAACATATTCGGCTCTTACACAAACACGTCGGCTGCAAACCCTAATGAAGACAACATGAAACCCTAGAATTTTCTTGGCTGCTTAATCTTTGTGACTGTCGATTGCAAACCCTAACAACGTCCATCGTAAACCCTAGCAAGTGTCGGCTTTAAAACCCTAGAGATGTTCGTGGTAAAACCCTAACACTTGTCGGCTTTGAAACCTTAATAAATTCTGTTGTAAATGCCTTGATGAAGTCGGCTTTGAAACCCTAATCGATCCATTGCAAAACCCTAGCAAAGTTGGCTTTGAAACCCTAATCGATCCATTGCAAAACCCTAGCAAAGTCGGCTTTGAACTCCTAGGCATTGTCGGCCTCGATCCATCTTGTCGGCTTCAAGCGCTGCTACTACCTCTGTCACCTTTCTCGACGCTGTTGCCACGTAACACTAACTTGTCGCGATATCGCGACCTTTTTCTGGCCGTACGCCTCCATGCGCTTGCTGTCGCGACATCGCGACCGTTTTGGTCTTTGCAAGCTTTCCTCGCAACTTGTCACGATATCGCGACCGTTTTGCCCTTTGCTGACGTCATCATACTTCTTGTCGCGATATCGCGACGTTTCGGTTTCCAACAGCTTTCCTCGCATCCTGTCATGAAATCATGACCGATTTGGCCTTTGCTGACGTCATCATCCTTCATGTCGTGAAATCGTGACGTTTTCGGTTTCCGTACACTTCAAGCTTCACGCAGTAGCGAAAACTCAACAACTTTGCCTTGTGCTTCCAACTTGCTTTTTCTTGAGAAATTTGACTTGTGCCTTACACTTTTTGACTTGAAGTTTGATTGTTGTATCTTTGATGTCTACACTTTTAGGCATGTAGCGAAATCGCTACACCTTCGAGTTGAGTGTATTTACCTTGTAGAGAAATCGCTACATCTTTGTCTTGCGCACCTTTTTCCGAAATCGCTACACCTTTAATTTGTGCAACTTCTTCACGTAGCGAAATCGCTACACCTTTAATTTGTGCAACTTCTTCACGTAGCGAAATCGCTACACCTTTGATTTGAGCCTTTGCAACTAGTAGCGAAATCGCTACAACTTTTTCCCTTAACACTTTCTCTCTGCTTTTGCCAGTGAAATTTCAACATGTAGCGAAATCGCTACAGTTTCTCAAGTTAGCCTCTTGGCCTCCGACTTGTCGTGAAATCGTGACATTTTGCCTTGCACTTTCTCTCTCCTCACTTCCGTCGTGAAATCATGACATTTCTTGCTGCACTTTCTCTCTCCTTACTTTCGTCGCGAGATCGTGACATTTCTCGCTGCATTTTCTCTCTCCTCCGACTTGTCGCGAAATCGCGACAGAAAACATGTCGCGATATCGCGACAGTTTTCTAACTTGTCTTTTTCTTCGAATTTTTCTATCTTCTGCATCTGAATGACTTCTGATCTGTCTACCCACTGCATCCTTGGATCTAACTTCCTGTGTTGACAACAATGACAACCTTCTTGCAGCACCTTGCTCAACAATCTCCCCCTTTGGAATTGTTGGCAACACCTTCACCTTCCTGTAACTCTTCTCCCCCTTTGTCAATAATACCAAAGGGCTGCTGTAGACTCTCCCAGAGTCCATCCTCACACTTCTCAGGCACAATTTGACTCCCCCTGAGTCCATCCTCAAACACTCAAGTGCTCCCCCTGAGAAGGTGATCCCTGTAGCTAGTCACTTCTTAGGAAGTGTGACTACTCCTAATTTGCTCCGAAGATACTCAAATACTTCCTTGGGCAAAGGTTTTGTAAAAATGTCTGCCACCTGTTCTGTAGTTGGGACATAGTCCAATCTAACTTCTCCTTCTCCAACTTTTTCTTTCAAGAAATGATACTTTATAGCAATGTGCTTAGTCCGTGAGTGCATTACTGGATTCTTAGAAATGTTGATTGCACTGGTGTTGTCACACTTTACTGATATTGGTTCACTAAAATTAATACCTAGATCTTTCAAGGTTTGTTTCATCCACAAAACTTGTGTGCAACATGTTGCTACTGCAATATATTCTGCCTCAGTTGTAGATAAGGACACTGACTCTTGCTTCTTACTGTGCCATGCAACCAATCTATCCCCCAAATAGAATGCTCCTCCACTGGTACTCTTTCTGTCATCAACACATCCAGCCCAATCTGCATCTGAATAAGATATAAGAGTGAAATATTTGCCTCTTGGATACCACAACCCATACTCCATGGTGCCTTTGAGATACCGAAAAATCCTTTTAACTGCTGTTACATGATTCTCTTTAGGACTGGCCTGAAATCTGGCTACCATACGGTGCCTGCAGAATATCGAGTCCGGTTGCGATTAAATATAGTAAGCTTCCTATCATTGATCTATACATGGTTTGATCCACAGGTGGAGATTTGTCTTCTTTACTTAACTTGCGACCTGTTGTCATGGGAGTGTTGACTGGCTTGCTGTCCTCCATAGTGAACCTCTTTAACATCTCTTTCACATATTTGATTTGGGAAATGAATATACCTTTGTCATTCTGATTAACCTGTAGCCCCAGAAAGTAAGATAGTTCACCAATCATTGACATTTCAAATTCATTCTGCATCTTGGTTGCTAAGTCTTTACAAGATTCATCTTTGTTGCTTCCAAATATGATATCATCCACATAGACAACAAGAACAATGAGATGCCCACCTTCTGTTTTCACATACAGATTACTGTCCACTAGACCTTTCTTAAATCCCTGTTGAGAGAGATAATTATCTAGCCTAGCATACCATGCCCGTGGTGCTTGTTTTAATCCATACAGTGCTTTCTTTAATCTACGAGACCAGGTTGGGATCTTCACTGATTTGAAAGCCATCCGGTTTGTTCAATATAAACCTCTTCTTCAAGTTTCCCATTCAAAAATGCAGATTTAACATCCATCTGATAAACTCTGAAGTTCTTGTAAACTGCTAGTGCCAGAAACATCCTAATAGCTTCCAATCTAGCCACTGGTGTGAAAGTCTCTTCAAAGTCAATGCCTTCGACCCTGTGCATAGCCTTTGCAAACCGAGTCTTGCTTTATTTCTAATGACCCGACCGTCTTCATTTAATTTATTATGAAATATCCATTTGGTGCCGATTACATTCTTGTTTGTAGGTCTAGGTACTAACTCCCAAGTTCTGTTCTTTTCAATCTGATCTAACTCTTCATTTATTGCCTTCATCCAGCTGTCATCTTTGCTTGCTTCATCTATGTTTTTGGGCTCAATGCTGGATAAGAGAGAGTAATTACTTATTACTTTCTTTCTTGTCTGAATGCCAGCTGTGGGATCTCCAATTATTTGGTCTTTAGGATGATTTTTCTGCCAGTTGCCCATTTTGAACTTTCTATTTTCTTGTACCTCTGAGTCATCTGATAAGTTACCTGCATCAGCCGTAGACATATTTTCTGTGCCATGTACTTCATCCTCTTCAATGACTTCTTCGTAGATAGGGTAGTTTTCTTGAAGATTGACTATTTGTTTCCTTCCTTCATCGAATTTAACGTCTGCACTATCCACAATTTTCTTGAGTCTCTTGTTATAGCATTTGTACGCTTTGCTGTGTGGAGAATAACCAACAAACACACCTTCATCTGCTCTATCTTCAAACTTTCCAAGGTTGTCATCTATTTTTCTGATGTAGCACTTACAACCAAATACTTTGAGATGTTTTGTTGTTGCTTTTCTACCAAACCACAGCTCATATGGTGTTTTGCATTCATGAGTTCTTAACATATACCTGTTTTGAATGTATACTGCTGTGTGAATTGCTTCTTTCCAGAATCTATCTGCTATTTTGCTTTCTGCCAGCATGGTGCGTGCCATTTCCTGAATTGTTCTGTTCTTTCTCTCTACTACACCATTCTGCTGAGGGGTTCTGGCTACTGAATATTGTCTCCTGATACCATATTTTTCATAGTATTCTAAAAATTCATTCGAAATGAATTCTCCTCCTCTGTCTGATCGCAAGCATTTAATCCTTTTCCCTGTTTCATTCTCGACTAGCTGTTTGAAGGTTCTGAACATTTCAAAAGCTTCTGTTTTATCTTTTAGAAAGAATATCCAGGTCATCCTGGAAAAATCATCAATACACAGCATGAAGTATTTGTCACCGTTTATGCTTTGAGTCCTCATGGGTCCGCATAAGTCTGTATGAATGAGTTCCAAAGGTCTGCTAGTATGATATTCTTTTGTTTTAAATGAAACTCTGGTCTGTTTTCCCTTCTGGCATGAAGCACACACACTGTTTGTAGGTTTCTTAATGGTTGGAATATCTCTTACTGCTTGTTTAGAACTGATTCTTACCAGATTGTCAAAACTTATGTGTCCAAGCCTCTTATGCCACAACCAATTTTCTTCTTCTTGTCCCATGAAGCACATACCTTCTAAAAATTCTGAGAGTGTGTACAGATTGCCAGACGTCCTTGAGCCGGTTGCTATTAATTTCCCGCTCTTTATTTTTCTGACTTCACAACCCTGCTTCTTGAACACCACTTCATGTCCTTTGTCACAGATCTGACTTACACTTAACAGGTTATGTTTCAGACCATCCACATATAGAACTTCTTCTGACTTGATTTTCCCTTCGCTGATTTTGACCGATCCTTTACCTATTATTTTGGCTCCATCATTATTGCCGAACTTCACAGAACCACCCTCATATTTCTGTAGATTTTCAAATTTTTGTTTATCACTTGTCATATGACTTGAGCAGCCACTATCAAGAATCCACGGTACATATTTATTCTAAGCTCTAAAAGCAGTCTGCACTATTAAGGATTCCTGTTCTTTCTTGAGTTGTTCCTTTTGTTTCCATTCTGTCTTAACTATGTTGTTGGGTTCAAGCTGGGATTTCCCTTTTTCAAAATTTTGCACATATCCTTCAGATGAACTACTATTGTGTTGTGCCTTATATGGTTGAGTTCTTCTTTTACGAGATTGAAATGGAACAGACATACTACGACGGTTTATGGCAATATGCCCGAAGTTGTGACACTTAAAGCATTCTACCGCATAACTCATTAGAGGAGCAAAAGCATTTCTACTAGTGAAGCTTCTTGGACCTATATTATATTTGCAGTCAACAATTTTATGCCCATAATTATTACATTTAAAACAGAAACCATAGAAATAGTGATTAAACCTGAAAGATGGTCTTGGCCAATTTGTTGCTGGAGCTTTAGATCTTCCTTTCTTTTGATGTATGATCTTGGTAAAGCCATCATTGTCAGCTGCTATTTCAGGACTGGCATTGCAGCTTTCTTTTGCTTGATTTGTTTTTCTTTCCACAGCCTGTTTCTTGTCTTTACAATTTTTACTTTCATCATTGCTTGCTTTTGGTCCAGTTGATGATTCTCCTTCAGGAAAGCCGAGACCAAATTTGATACCTGTGGATCTTTGATTACTTAGAATTTTGTCCAGCTTCATCGAAATTTCTTCACGTTTTAAATGACAGTTGATTTTTCGATCCAGCTCTTGTATCTGTACTCGGAGACTCACATTTTCCTCTTCCAATTTGCAGCAGTAGTCAGTCTTCATGGATACTTGTATTTCAAGATCTTCGGACATTTTCTTGTATTCTTCTGTCTAAATTTTTAGACTGGCAATAACGTCATTCGCATCCTTAAGTTTCCTTGACAGTTTTTCATTCTTCTTTTTCTCAGATTTCCATTCCATAAGAGCAGACACCAGCTCACCCTCTAAATCAACTTCAGCCTCAACTTCTTCAATAGATACTTCAGAGTTCATTCCCTCTATGTTTTCTGTGTTTTCTGCCTCTTCTGACTTGTCTATTTCAAATGCCATGAATAGAGCCTCACCTGTTCCTTCCTCAGAGTCTTCACTAGAACTGTCCTCTGAAGATTCTGCATTTCGGGAAATAAAGCTTTTCTTTTTGAAGTTGCCTTTTCTGAAGTTTGTTTTCTTCCTCCATTCACTTCTTTCCTGATGCTGAGTTTCTTCACCTTTGTTCTTGTTATTGAGGGGACATTTGGTAGCAAAGTGTCCAATGCCTCCACAGTCGAAACATTTAAGAGGTAGCTTCCCTTTGTATTTTCCTTTTCCTTTCTTCAGCTTTCTTACGAAATTTGCTTCCATTTCATCCGAATCATTCTCTTCTTCAGATTCGTGTTTTGTGCTCTTGCCTTTTAGAGCTTTGAAGGCTGCTTCTCTATCAGTGGGATTAGATCTTCCTATTCTCATTTCAAAAGCAGTCAAAGAGCCATGCATCTCATCCATACTAAAATGATTTAAATCTTTGGCTTCTTCTATGGCAGAGACTTTTGAATCAAATCTAGGAGGAAGTGATCTCAATACCTTTTTCACAATAGCAGCATCGGTTAATTCTTCGCCAAGACCTCTGATTGAATTTGTGATCCCATTGACTCTTTGCATGAAGGTCTCTATGTTCTCATCATTCTCCATCTTTAAAGATTCGTATTGAGCTCGGTGTGCTTGAAGTTTGGCCTCCTTGATCCGATCATCTCCTTCATGAATTTTCTCTAGTTTATCCCAGATATCTTTTGCAGATTCACAACTTATGACTTTGACTAGCTCACTGTCAATTAGTCCACACATAATAGCATTTCTTGCTTTTGAATCATATTCAAATGCCTTCTTACCTGCAGTGTCTGTTGGAGCGGTGGCAGGAGCTTTGTAACCATTAACTACCGCACCCCAGATGTCAAAGCCCAAAGCATTGAGATATGTCTGCATTCTAATTTTCTAGAATGCATAGTTTGTTCCATCAAACATTGGCGCTTTGTTCGAAGAGAATCCTTCACCACTTGCCATTGCGTAACTTCCAAGATCACCTTAGCTGTTTGAGCCTATTCAGGAACTTGGCTCTGATACCAATTGTTATAATTACAATGACACTGAGAGGGGGGGTGAATCAGTGTGTTCTTTAAAAACTTCTAAAACAATTAGATTTAAAACCAATAGCAGTTTAAAACAGATAAGAGAAGTACTAAAAGCATCACACATAACACAACATTTTAACGAGGTTCACCAATGTGGCTACTCCTCAAAATGACTGCTTGGACTACCATCCAAATCCAGTCAAATGCAAAGCTACAACTTTACATAATCATTCACCAGCACCAACTGGTAGGAGCACCAACCCCTTAGCTTTATCTGCTTCAACAGAATGGAGCACCAACTCCGATTTTTCCAGCACCAACTGGAAAGAGGCACCAACCCCTTATTCCAAGCTGCAACTTGGAGATCAAAAAGATAATAAAAGAGATATAACAAAACTTTATTCCTTACAGTCTGCTATTTTCTGCATTTTGCTTCTGCGTGAAACTCTTCGCTCTGTCCGATCACTCTTTCGAACTTAAGACTCCATTTCTCTACTTTGCGCTATGCACTCACGATTTTTAGATCCGAATGAGGACTTCGCATTCGACTCGATCAAACTTCATGCATTCACGCTTCATGCACTCACTCACTATCTCATCGCTGCGATCTCTTTCCTTCAACTCCAATGAATTATCACTTTGCTCACTCTCGAGTTCGAAGCGACCTTCTCTCTGTTGCACCCGAACTTCTTTCGCATATATCGCAACACCCTCATTCACTTAACTTCGCAACAGTCCCCCTTTTTATAGAAGAGAATACCACATCAAACATATTCGGCTCTTACACAAACACGTCGGCTGCAAACCCTAATGAAGACAACATGAAACCCTAGAATTTTCTTGGCTGCTTAATCTTTGTGACTGTCGGCTGCAAACCCTAACAACGTCCATCGTAAACCCTAGCAAGTGTCGGCTTTAAAACCCTAGAGATGTTCGTGGTAAAACCCTAACACTTGTCGGCTTTGAAACCTTAATAAATTCTGCTGTAAATGCCTTGATGAAGTCGGCTTTGAAACCCTAATCGATCCGTTGCAAAACCCTAGCAAAGTTGGCTTTGAAACCCTAATCGATCCATTGCAAAACCCTAGCAAAGTCGGCTTTGAACTCCTAGGCATTGTCGGCCTCGATCCATCTTGTCGGCTTCAAGCGCTGCTACTACCTCTGTCACCTTTCTCGACGTTGTTGCCACGTAACACTAACTTGTCGCGATATCGCGACCTTTTTTTGGCCGTACGCCTCCATGCGCTTGCTGTCGCGACATCGCGACCGTTTTGGTCTTTGCAAGCTTTCCTCGCAACTTGTCACGATATCGCGACCGTTTTGCCCTTTGCTGACGTCATCATACTTCTTGTCGCGATATCGCGACGTTTTCGGTTTCCAACAGCTTTCCTCGCATCCTGTCGTGAAATCGCGACCGATTTGGCCTTTGCTGACGTCATCATCCTTCATGTCGCGAAATCGCGACGTTTTCGGTTTCCGTACACTTCAAGCTTCACGCAGTAGCGAAAACTCAACAACTTTGCCTTGTGCTTCCAACTTGCTTTTTCTTGAGAAATTTGACTTGTGCCTTACACTTTTTGACTTGAAGTTTGATTGCTGTATCTTTGATGTCTGCACTTTTAGGCCTGTAGCGAAATCGCTACACCTTCGAGTTGAGTGTATTTACCTTGTAGCGAAATCGCTACATCTTTGTCTTGCGCACCTTTTACCTATAGCGAAATCGCTACACCTTTAATTTGTGCAACTTCTTCACGTAGCGAAATCGCTACACCTTTAATTTGTGCAACTTCTTCACGTAGCGAAATCGCTACACCTTTGATTTGAGCCTTTGCAACTAGTAGCGAAATCGCTACAACTTTTTCCCTTAACACTTTCTCTCTGCTTTTGCCAGCGAAATTTCAACATGTAGCGAAATCGCTACAGTTTCTCAAGTTAGCCTCTTGGCCTCCGACTTGTCGCGAAATCGTGACATTTTGCCTTGCACTTTCTCTCTCCTCACTTCCGTCGTGAAATCGTGACATTTCTTGCTGCACTTTCTCTCTCCTTACTTTCGTCGCGAGATCGCGACATTTCTCGCTGCATTTTCTCTCTCCTCCGACTTGTCGCGAAATCGCGACAGAAAACATGTCGCGATATCGCGACAGTTTTCTAACTTGTCTTTTTCTTCGAATTTTTCTATCTTCTGCATCTGAATGACTTCTGATCTGTCTACCCACTGCATCCTTGGATCTAACTGCCTGTGTTGACAACAATGACAACCTTCTTGCAACACCTTGCTCAACAGCTCAAGACCTAAGTCTTTCATGGAATTAACAACCTCATCCATACGAAGCATGTAGTCACTAATATTTTCATCATTATTCATCTTGAGTTGTTCATACCTTTGAAGTGTCTCAACTTGGCCTTTCTGACATTTATATCACCTGTATGAACCACCTTCAACTGTTTCCACATTTCACTAGCTGTCTTGTAGTGAATCACTTTGGTGAGATCTGCTTTCTGTAAGACTTTCAGGATTGCATTCATTGCTTTTGAATTCTTGTGATGTAGGAGCCTTTCTTCTTTAGTATTAGGACCATGTTTAGGAATAGTGTACTCATCTTCAATCACTTCCCAAACCTCATTCCCAAGTGCCATTAGATGAACCTTCATCCTTGCACTCCAAAGACCAAAGTCTGACCCATCAAGAATAGGTCTTGCATTGCCACTTGAATGATCCATTGTGTTATTTACTAGCTTTTCCTTCAAGTTGTTAAACTTTTCGAATGCACCTGCTCTGATACCAATTGAAGAACACAAGCTTATACTGAGAGGGGGGTGAACAATATAAGACCTCTTTTTACTTTTTCATTTATACTTCAAAACAGTAAAACAATATACCCAAAGCAATATCAAAGCAATGCATAATATCATCCACAAAGTGACACCAATTTTAACGTGGTTCACCCAAAATGGCTGGGTTACGTCCACAAAATTTTTCTTTAAAAGTTATCTCAAAGTTCTTTAGGAATCCTTCCCAATTACAATGTTTATGAGCCTCGGACCAAAGGAGATACCTTCCCCCAATCAAAATTTATGAGCCTCTGCTCAAAGGAGATACCTTCCCCTCTGCTCTAGAAATGATCCCTTAGAAGATCAACTACCTCTACCTCTTGCCAACACATGGAACTCCTTTCCATCGAAGACCTCATGTCCTCAATGCTTAGCCTAAGAGACCTCTACCTTCTATGATCACGTCCATAGCAACTCAGCAACCTGTACCAAACACAGTCAGTCAATATAGTACAAGTCTTCCTCTATCTGTCAAATCTGTCCAATGCTTAAGCTTGAACAAATCAATCCTTTGCACACAAGCCTTCTCAAAGACTTGCCAAATCTGTCCTCAGGTTCTTCTCAAAGAACTAGTGCACCTCTATCATTAAGTTCTCTGATAGAACTATCAAACTCAGCTCACAAGTCCTCTACTAGAACCTATCCAAATCTACTCACAAGTCCCCATCGAAACCTATCCAAGACTGCTCACAAGTCCCCACCGAAACCTGTCCAAGACTACTCACAAGTCCCCACCGAAACCTATCCAAAACTCAGCAAGCTCACCAAGAAAAAAAACTTTCTTAGTAGGAAATCACAAGGTGAATTGTTAGAGACCCAATGTGATTTGTCAAACTCATAGAAGCATAAATAGAATTTTTAGAGACTCAATATGTTCTATACTCAACTCCCAATCTCAAAACTCAACTCAAATCAACTTAGCTCAAACTCAATCTCAAATCTGAAAACTCAACTCAATATCTGAAATGGATAGGATAGAATGCTTTCTTTCAAGAACATGAAACCCCAACAATTGCCAACTATGCAAAGAATCACTTAACAATGATACTCATGTTCTTTTCACCATCAATTAGGGCTTCAACAACAATGCTCATCAATCAAGGTTCAATCAACACCATTCAAATCAAAACACAACCTTGAAGCATTTCACAATAAACATTAGAAAAGGAAACAAGTAGAACTCATTTTCTCTCCAATATTGTTTGAACAAAAAGCATCCACCAACTCAAATCACAATAGCACAAAACAACTTTTCAAATCATCAACAAAGGAGTAATCCCAACACTTTAACCAAGTAAATAATAGCTTGATTATTACCAATTTAATGAAAGCAAATGTCAATCTCAAAGCTGCCCACTTAAGGTTTCACAAATTCACACAAGAAGCAATTTTAACCTTAAAACATCATGCTTTCATTTCCATAATCAACCAAAAGCACTCTCAACATTACAAGAAAAATTTATCCCTTATACACCTTATTTCTCTCTTATAGTCTTATAAAAAATAAAACAAGCTTTAAACTCCTTATAACTCCTAAGCTATTTTTCCCTCTAATAAACTTCCTCCATTCGCAAAATACACTTAGCAAAAATTAATTTCGAAAATACCTTGGCCAACATCAAAAATATTTCTATGGAGAAATTGTGCACAAATTCTAACACCACCCGCTACGTCCACTTCACGATGAAAAACCCTTTTGCATTATTCGAATGCGAAACCTCCTATTCGGGTAGCGTGCCAACAACCTAGCCGCTACCAGTGCGCCAGAGGCACCCGGTGAGGAAAAAACTCACGTTGTTAGCCTTTTTCCTTCTACGCCAAGGATTAAATAAAACAATAGTGCCTCCCTTTCTTCTGACACGAACACGAAGACAAAAACCTTACGATGGATTTACGACAAATGGCAAGTGACCAGCAGATTCACGAAAACGATGAAGACACAGTCGAACAGTAGATCATGAATTCACAGTGAGCAAATCTTTTCAAAATGCGGATGGGATAATTCTTGATTTTCATTGAGGGAGATTTATATGCATTTTTACCATAATCTCTTAACGTCGGCAAGGAGTTTAACACGTCGACGGAGGTCTTGGCTAGCGCCCACAATCTTAAAATATAGCGCCATGGGTTAGGATAACCCATTGCAAACAATAATTTAATATTTATTTTAAAAATAATTAAAGGGAACCTTAACAAGGTTTTTAATTATTTAAATAAATACTTCCTCCTGGACCCAATGCATTAAAATAATGCATCCACCTGTAATCTTTAAACCTACCAACTTGGGGTTTACAAAAGACCTTTGAAACTATCATGCCGTAACCTTCATCAAAACAAATTATTTGACATCAAATCAAATTCCTTCAAGAGCTTCTTGACATCAATGACAATATATACACTTGAGCAAAGGCAATGTACCCAAAGTACCCAAAATTGCCAACAGGATAATTAAAGAAGCACTTAGGGAAAGGGTTTCTACGATAATAAAAATAAATGATAAGGTGGATAATGGTTGGGTAGATAAGGGAAACATTTCTAGTTCTAGTAAGACCTCCTTAGGCTCCTAGGAACTTTTTCTAGGGTAATTTTCTAGTGATGGTAGCTCCTTAACTTATAATTTGTTCCTTTTCTATTTTTTGGGCTTTTTGATATCTAGGGATGTTTTTTGCTTCTTATTGGAGTCCTTGTCCTTATTCATATTTTCTCATGACTTATTTGGTGATGGTGTAGGCTTGGATAAAGTAGTTGAAATTAAGGGTTATAAAACAAGAACATTAATGATGTTCACCCTTAGTTTCAATTATGTTTTTGAAGGGGCCTAGGTGACAATTAAAGTGGGTCTTTGCTCCTTCTCTGGTTGACATCGATGCCTAACTAGTAGTACTTGCTCAATTTCCTCCTAGTCGACACTATATTCTAAATAATTTACCTCATTATATTTTTCATTGAATTCTCAATTCTTTCCATTCTATCCAGCCATTAATATTGTAGCCTTGATTTGCTATTGATATATCCACCAATCCAAAATTTTTACCTCAAAGTAGTCCTTCCATTGCAACTACTCCATTTTGTTCTTGTAAATCTAGTTCCTAGGATTACTATTACCCTTGGGTTCATATAAGTTAAACCATAGCTCCAAATTTGATGGACAAGATAGAAAATCTTCTTTTTAGAGTAGTAGGAAAGAACCCTCTTTAGGATTCTAATTGATTTCTAGATGCAATCTCGTCAGGGGATTGAATTTTTGGCATTCATTATATTGGAGAGCCATGTATAAAATAGGTCTTCTAGGTCAAATTACTAGAAGTATTCTATCATCTTGAGGCTTAACAATATTGATTTTATATTCCATTAGAGAAGTAACTTTTCTTTTCAGCTAGCACACTCCCCCTAACATTATTAACAATTTGTAATAGCTGGCCTTGCTCTATCTAGCCTCATAGATGGAATTCACCATGTGGAACTACCTATGGCTATCAGGGCTATAAGTCGTAAAAGATATAGAGATTGGTCAGAATTTATAGTAAAACCCCATAAAAAACATGTGAAAAGCTGTAGATCAGGTGTTGGAAGGGTTTTTGGTTGTGGTGGATGTGATGAAAATTATGATGAGCTTGGTGGACCATGGTTAATGGGTAGAACAAGCAGTGGAGGCCATGGGTATCAATAGGAAAACAATGTGGGGGTTGTGTGAAGACAAAAAATATGCTACAAGCGAATAGTGTAGGACGAAGGTAGTGACAAACAAAGGAGCCAACGTTGGTGGATCTGCAATGTGTGGTTGAATATCTAGAGAAAGGTAACATCAAACAGATCTAGGGGTACCAAGACCAATGTAGTGTATGGTCAGAAAGAGGGATGTCAAACGACGATCGAGGAATCACCAAGTAAACAAAAGCTGAGAGGATGTGTAGAAAAGACATAAAGGGTAATGTAGTGGTGATGTGGCACGAGGAGTTAGGAAGCAACAACAAAAAATTATGGATTGGCCAAGAAACATTAGATCGATGGTGTAAAGAAATAAGGAGGCTAAAAAGTGTCACATCAAGGGTGGAGCATTTGCCAAAGAAGTGCATGGTAGCAGAGAAATCGTAGAACTGATCAAGCAATAAAAAATTGAGGTGGTGGTTATTTTTGGTGGTAGGAAGTAATGGAAAGCTCTAAAAATAAGCAAGATTCACAAAAAATTTATGTGATTTTGGTCGAGAACAGGAAAACAACGTTTGAGAGAAGAATCATCGATCGATAAAACTACAATGAAGAATTTATGGATAAGCTAGTAGGCCATGACGTGCAACAAGCATAGGAACATCAATAGAGTTGGCAGCTTGTTATTCAAATACAACGTCTTCAAGTGAGCTCAAATTTGCAATGTCTTGATTTGCTTGATCTGCAACAGATAAAATATCAACACCATTAACAACATCATATAATGTCAAGATGATGGGAATTTTACCCATAAATCTTGGTTTAGTTCTAGGTGTTGCTTCAGAATCTTTAGTATTTGGAGTAAAAACTAGATCAGGTTCTTCATCAGCAAGATCTTCATCAAAAGTTACGACCATTTTAGCTTGGAACTACTAAAATATGGCTATCATAGTAGCTTGGGTTTTCTAAAATTTTGCAAGCATAGCCATGTGCATCTACTGAATTATTGTGGAGAGGTCTATAAGTCTATCAGATACCTCATTGAGCTTCGAATTGAGCATGGCGACATAACAGTAACAAGAAAAAATGATAAAGCAATTTTTCTAGCTCAAACAGAGTGCAAACCAAGTGCAAGCTTTAAAAAATATCTATCAACAAAATGTAAGTGTTCACAAGGCGGATGAAACCACCAAAAAAAGATCCACGAGAGGTTTTCTCATTCCTCGTTTGAACCAAAAACTGACCTAGAGTAAGAGGATAGTTTCCTACCAGTACTCAACTTTGATGCCAATGATATAGAACACAATTACAAACATACACACCAAAGGTTTGTACGAATGAAAACTAAATTGTATTACCAAAAATACCTATAAATATGCATTACAAAGCTTTCAATTCAATAAGGATGTATTAAATACTAACGACAATCAACTTATCCGTTACAACAAACAAATGGTAATACACTAATCCCTATAAGTAGTGCTCATAAGCCATTTTACCATTGCCATAATAACAAGTTAAAAGCCTTTAATATGGCATGGGGAATCTCATGAAGATCTAGAAGGTTGAGAGGCTTGACACTATTCCAAGCTGGATAATTCTTTCCAACCATAGCTCTAGAGAAATGCATTATTATGTTTGTAGATTCATCATTCTAACTATTATGTAGTAGACTATCCTAGCTTTCATTCTTGTTACTATATGATTATGATATATTTTGATAGTAGAGCTACCAATTTCTACAGAGTCACCAGGTGAACATATACTCTTCGCTTATGAGGTCTAGACTATTCACCAGAATCTCGAGTTCTCTAGGTGTAATAAGATAGATTTGTGAAATTTGGTCCCACTAAGAATACCAAAAACTTTTGGTCTAAAATTTTCCTAAGTGGATGATATGCACTCTTTGAATATTGGCCAATATTGGAAGACCCAAAATTTATTCTAAGTCAATTCCTTATAAAGCTAACTAAATAAAATAGGGTTTAAGATGAAAATGAGAGACGCAAAGGGTAAAAAGGATGCAAGGATGGAAATTTGAATTAACATTGTCTAGGATTTAGCTAAAAACAAAAGCAACACTTCATAAAAGTCTTACATTCCCAACTTAATTTTGGGCCTAACAAACTAGCTAACATACCATCTTGTAGAACATTATTTATATCAATTCATATACAACTAAGCATTCAAGATATTAAAAGAATAACAATCCAAATGGCTATCTATATTAGTAGAATAGGCTTGAAAAAATTCATTATTCATTTAAAGTAAATAGAAATGCACAAAAATATAGCTCACATTAACATATATCCCACAATAATTTTTTATAGAGGTCAAACAATAATGTTATTTCATTGAGAGGTAATAATAAGCATAAAATATACATAAATTGTAGATGCTAAAGAGCCCACACTCTATTAGATGTATATTGAGCTATTTATAAATTTTATTTACATTTTTTTATCTCCAATAATTACATAAAAACTATATGGAGGCTTGATAGGGGTGAGTGTAGGGAGTGGGTATTGCATTTTAGCTTAACCAAGCTTAATCATTTTGATTCCATGGTGCTGATGTGGTTGGTTCTAATATTTCCCATGAGCTTGGGGTCCATGTGCCTCCAAAAGATCTCAATATACTCTGATAGGTTCACATTTAACCACTATGCTATGTTGCAGTGCCAAATCATCTAAGGTCTTGACTCATTATGATAAATTTGATCTAGGTCGCTGGTTGATATGAATGAATTTGGTTGAATGGAATAGGTTTCAAAACTCTTTACTCAATGCGGGGGCTAGTACTAGTGACCAAACATTTTCATTTATTTATATTTTGTGACTTGTAGATCTGATCCTTATTTATTTTGGACTCTATGCCTTAGCGAAAGTATAAGTCTGACATTGAACATCAACATCAAACTTTTCTTGCTCTTATGATGATATCAAATTCCTCAAAAGACTGACCACCTTCCACACTTAACTAAATTTTGAATCCAATTCATTATGGTATTTAATGTTGGATGCTAAAATTTTATTTCCCTTATGATGGTGTCAATGCTTTATAAGTCTAACCATCTGTTACGTCAGGTTATTTGCCTTAGCCATTTTTTGAGTTTGGAAATATGGTGCAAGGTTGGATGTTAGACGTTGGACTTTGTAGCTCATTTGATTACATTAGATTTAGGGAAAGTTTGGTCCTTCTTTAGTTTAGTAAATTGAATATTGAGTCTACTAGAACATTTTACCTTAGTGAAATTTTTAGTCTGGCATGCAACACAATGCCAAACTTTACCTTATCCAAATCTTGGGAGTGATAAAGTGTACTACATGTTTGGATGCCTTGTCATTCCTTGACCTGACTTCCATTAATTTTGTAGCCAAATATTCATAGGGAGGTATACCCTGATGGTCCACGTATGCAAAAGTGATCCTTTTGATCAAGCTCCTATGCTATTTTATTAGAAAAAAATATCAAAACTTCAATAGAATCACAATTCGGTTAGGTCTATAATGCTTTTCGAATGTGGGTAAAAATTTTGACCCACAGGAATAATGATAGATATCCTTTCAAGATAATCAATAGCTTAAAAAAATCTAACATCAAGTTTTTGGAGCTCCTCTATAATGAGCAAGATAAATTTAGGGTGCATCTTTAAAGCTTCTATTTGATAGGTTTAGTATTAGGTCAAACTACAAGGTCGTGAACAACCAAGGAGGTATCTAATCCTGGCATTTCTATGTAGGACCAAGGAAATATATCATAAAATTAATTCAAGATCTTAGTATATTCTTCTTATTCAATAAGGGTTAGAACCTTTCCTAACTTAAGAAACTTAGGAGCATTGGGTGTTCCAATATTGACATCCATAATATCTTCAATGAGGATGTGTGACTCATCCTCAAATTTAGGAGGAGCTGGTAAGACCCCTAGGCTCTCAAGGTCATCAGGATTAAGGGATGGTTTATCAACATCTTCTTGTTGGGAAGGTTCAATATTATCTACACAAGAAAAATATCCATCAAAGAATAAGGTATCCAAAAATAGACCTGTTGAGCGTTAATTTGTCATATTACAAATAATAACACGCAACTTAGAGTCTCGAACAAAAGACTCTTTCTTGCAAAGAAATAATTTATTTTATTTTCCTTCCTTTTATTATTTCTCCAAGTTTCTTTGTGAAACAACTTTTACATATATAAAAAATGAATTCAATTTAATACATGCAACTGATATATCCCAGAATAACTCAAAATCCTGCAGATAGCTGTTAACAAGGGGCCTTTGTTGATTCTTAATGAACTTTGTAATCTTGACTTGTTTGATTAATCAAAAAAAATAAACAAAAATCCTTTTGATGTTCTAATATTCACAATTTATTCTAAGGTTAACTTGTTCGTTTTATCTATATTCAATAGTTCTGTTATTTCAGTGTTAGTCTCTGACATGAAATTAAGCATATCAAGGAATAAAACAGAAACTGTTATTTTGAATCAGCTGGAAAATAATGAAGGATATTAAAATGGTTCACGATCTCCTCCCTGCAAAATCCCAAGTTAAGAGATGAAATCCCCAAAACAACCCAACCGATCAGATCTGTACTAACACACAATCTAATCAGATCAGATGCAAGACTCTAAGGAAAAGAATATAACCGCATCATTCTACCATTCACCTATCGTAACCCATCCCATGGCGTAAACGAAATAGATACAAGACAAAATGATGCAACGGAAAGATTGACAGTAAAACAATAGTTTTGGCTTCGATCTCCTTTTGATTTTACACACAAAAGTCGTGTTACCAAAGAAAAATCCTTTATTTCAATAAGTAATGCTTTTTTGTTACAATCTCCAGCCCCTGTATCCATCTACACTTCTGCTATTTAACCTTTCGTCGCGCGTTCTCGGCTGCTCCATGACGCTTCGTTTCGACTCCCGGGACCCTTCGCTTCAATTCCCGCCTTTTGGTATTCTAACCCTTGCATGCAATCGTAACGCTCGATCTCTGCGGCAAGTAACTGTTGTTATGAAACGTTACTCTGGTTCTGTCATTTCTGCCACGTGTCCTGCGTCTCCTACACCTTTCGTAACGCTTTCCTGCGGAAATCCCGGCAGAATTTGCATTTGGCCTCTTCTGTTTCCTAGCCGCGATAACGCGACATGTCACGAAATCGTGACATGTCGCGATATCGCGACGTGTTCTTGGTCCGTACGCCCATCGTAGCTCGTTGTAGCGATATCGCTACCGACTTTGCTTTGCCTTCTTTTCAAAAAAGTGGTAGCGATATCGCTACCACTTTGGTTCCGAGCCTTCCTTTCAAAAAGTGGTAGCGATATCGCTACCACTTTGGTTCCGAGCATTCCTTCGATGAAGTGGTAGCGATATCGCTACCACTTTGGTTCCGAGCCTTTACTTTGCGAAGTGGTAGCGATATCGCTACCACTTTTCCTTCGAGTCTCCGCTTCACGAAGTGGTAGCGATATCGCTACCACTTTTCCTTCGAGCCTCCGCTTCACGAAGTGGTAGCGATATCGCTACCACTTTTCCTTCGAGCCTCCGCTTCACGAAGTGGTAGCGATTCGCTACCACTTTTCCTTCGGGCCTCCGCTTACGAAGTGGTAGCGATTCGCTACCACTTTTCCTTCGAGCCTCTCTTACGAAGTGGTAGCGATTCGCTACCACCTTCAACCTTGTGCTTCCTCTCGGCAACTCGTAGCGATGGAGAGACAGGTCGCGATTTCGCGACATGTCACGATTTCGTGACCCTTTCAACTTTTCGTACGCTTCCAAAAAATGCGTCGCGATTTCGCGACATCCTTTTTCTTTGCCGTCGACACGTCACGATTTCGCGACATCCTTTGGAACGTCGGATTTCGACATCCTTTCTGTCCTCGCCGACACGTCGCGATTTCGCGACATATTTTCTGTCCTGCTGCCGACACGTCACGATTTCGCGACATCTTTTCTGTCCTGCTGCCGACACGTCACGATTTCGTGACAGATTTCAATTTTTTGCAGCGATGGAGAGACAGGTCGCGATTTCGCGACATGTCGCGATTTCGCGACCCTTTCAACACTTAGGCATTTTTCTTCTTTTCTTCATTTTTAGCATCCGGGTCTTTGAGATCTTCCCTAAAACCTGCAAAAACAAAGGTGGGTCCCCACTTCTGGGGTGTGTTGTGGATGAACCACAACAAATGGCGACTCTGCTGTCAAATGCTCTTGAGCATTTTAGTAAGAACCCAACCTAACATAAATCACAAATTTGAAAACATGGGTTAGCCCATAATCAATATAACTAATGCCCAAAATCAGAAGTACATGAATTATTAGAATCATCAAGTATTAGCTCGGTGTGTGCAATGAATTCCTTTCCTTATCATTTGAATTTGATCCACATTCCATCATCGGTTTTGCATGAATGCATATGCGAAATTGTGAATGATTTGTGTATCCTACCGAATATGCCATGAGAAAATGCATAGTCACTCTTGTAGTATTATGTGCAAACATTCAAGACTGCCAAACCCTCTTAGGATCCACTAGTGAACGGTTCATTATATCCCAAAGTTGGTTATGAGTCCCTACTATCTTGAACCCATGTGCAAGTGGATGTGAAATCAGAACTTTGGGGAATCGGACTCCCAACCAACCGAGATGAGAGTTTAACCCTATCCTTACTATTCTGATTTAGAATTCTTTACCTCACTTTGAGCAAAATAACTAAACCAATTATGGAAGAAATGGTCATGCTAGTCTAACCCTCTAGACAATCAGTGGTCTTACTTTTTAGGCAAGACATGATGTCATGCATGGGCCTATCTAACCCCATAATCCAAAACTTATCTCCATTTCTTTGGACCTTGGGGATGACTACCCATCCCTTGCAGAGGACAAGTAGTACGATCCTTACAATCCAATATAAGGATGAGATGGGAAAAATTTATTTATTTTACTTCTTGGACCTTGGGGATGACTACCCATCCCGGTTAGGGACAAATAGTACGATCCTTACAACCCAAGATTTTAAATGTAAATGGAAAATATTAATCTTGTTACTTAAACCTTGGGGATGACTACCCATCCTTTGCAGGAGGACAAATAGTACGATCCTTACAATCTAAGATTTAATACGAAATGAAATATAAGAGCTTTGGGGAATCGATTCTCAACCAACCGAGATGAGAATTTATGCCCTATCCTTACTACTCCATGTGGGTCCAATCAAAGCTTTGGGGAATTAGATTCTCAACCAACCGAGATGAGAATTTAACCCTATCCTTACTACTCTGATTTTAGGCTTTAAGCTCTATGGAAGTGGTCAAAACCACTGTTTTTAGGATCATGTTGCATAATAGGATAGACATGAAAACCATTTTCGCCCAACCTTTTCCTCCAAGTTAGGTTTTGATCATTTTGCTCAAGATCCTTTTTAATGTATGAAACGTGCTTGGTCCTAGATACTTCAAGACTCAGTTTCCAACCTTAGGATTTACTTAAATTTATGTTATAACATAACCCTAAGAGGATTCAACATACTCAAATGAATTGCACCTAAGATGCATATGCCACTACGGTGAAAATGTATGGAAAGTGAGATGGAACATGAATGCATTATTTCGTGAATTGCAAATGAGATGATTTGTCATGCAAAACCGACCTTTTCATGCATCACAAGCTTCAAATGATCTAAATTAACTGTTTGTATTACATGTGGAGCTCTTACAACATGATTCCAATGTTTCATATTCTCCCAATCTTAGGCATGTGTTCAACATCAAGCTTTTATTCCCCCTTTTTTTTTTTTTTAAAAGCAATGAAAAGGAAATCAAAGGAACACCACCGCCTAAATGTCCAACCTGCACACAAACGCAAAAACCCAACATTAATACAAGAAAAACCTGAAACAAAAATGAATACATACTAACATATCAAATCTGCACATCAAAAAAAACTAAATTACAGCATTGACACAAAACTAGATATCTCCTGAAACACACACTTAAGTATCAAATCTGCACACAAAGAAACAGATCACAACATTAATACAAAGCTTAGACATGTCAAAGAAAAGAATAATACACACCTAAACATGAAAAATGAAAGCAAGAAATTACAGCGTTATTACATATAATACAAAGCCCAACTACCTCATGCTTGAAAGTAATGCTTCAAGTGCAACCCATTGATAGGTAGTGCCAAATCCTTTCCATCCAAGGTTTTTAGTCTAAAACTATTTTCCCCTAGGATCTCTGAAATCTGGTAGGGACCTAACCAAAGGTAATCAAATTTATCATGTTCCCCCTTCTTCTCATGTCTTTTGTCCCATAACAGCACTAAATCTGAAATTTTAAACGCCTTGGCCTTAGACCTTTTGTCAAACCATCTTTTTACAATGTCTTGGTGTTTACTAAAATGAAGCATAGCTTCATCCCTTTTTTCATCCAAGCGCATTAATTGCGTTAGTCTAGACTCAAGTTTATCATTAGTTCCAAAATAATCTTTCATGAAGTGCAGCGTTTGTAATCTGAGATTTGCAGGAAAAATGGGATCTTGTCCATAAACCAGATGGTAAGGAGATGTCCCTATTGCTTCTTTGACTCTGATTCTGTCAGCCCAAAGGGCCAACTTAAGCTTATTGTGCCAGTCCCACGGATTCCTTTCCAACAATTTTTTTATGACAGTCAACAGATTCTTATTGGATGACTCGGCCAATCCGTTACCCTGTGGGTAATAATTGGAGGAGAACTTTAAACTCACGCTGTTATCAAATGCCCAATTAGCAAACTCCAGAGAGGAAAAGGCCGAACCATTATCACTTACGATGGAGTTAGGCATCCCGAATCTAGTGACAATGTTATCTTCTAAAAATCTAATGACCACCTCTGCAGTAGCATTCTTTGTGGGGATAGCTTCGGTCCATCTCGTGCAATAGTCCGTAGCCGTCAGAATATATTTGTGAGTATCGGAGGAATTGGGGCTGATAATCCCAATAAAATCCAGGCCCCATTGCGCGAAAGGTCTGGACTCGATTACGGATCGTAAAGGCATGGCAACGTTTCTATCCCTATTGGCTGCAGTTTGACATATGTGACATGACCTCACATGAGAATGGGCATCCTTGAATAGTTGAGGCCAATAATAACCGGCTCCGAGGATTTGATGGGCTGTGGCATTGGCAGACCCATGCCCTGTCCCATGTTTACCATGAAACTCTTCGAGTATTCGCACTGCCTCCTCTTGATCAACGCAACGAAGGTAAATACCTTCATGGTTCTTTCTGTATAATGTGCCAGATCTAACCAAAAAATTAGCAGACTTCAAACGCAAGGCTCTGCGCTGAGTAGCATTCAAAAGTGATGGACACCTACCATTTAGTAGATAGTACACCACATCTGCATACCACTCCTCCTTGGTTATATCCGCGACTTCATAATGTTGACAAGGAATTGCGAGATCCTGTTCTGCGATTGCCTTGGCTAACCCTTGCCCCCGCACTATCTTCATCGATTGAATCTCCAGATCAAATTCCTGCAAAGTTGAAACCCACTTACCACGCTTCTCACCTAATTCATTCTGAACGAACATGGCTTTGACAGCAGGATCTGGGACGATAGCAAAGACCCTATTGTGGACTATGTAGTGCCTGAACTTTTTTACAGTCTTAACCAGCGCATACATTTGCTTGTCTAGGGTAGAATATCTCAGTTTCGCATCTTTGAGAGGACTACTCAGGAAAGCAATGGGATTTTCAATGCTGCCTTCACTCTTCTGAGTTAAAACACTCGCAAAGGAGTGATCTGAAGCAAATGTGTAGATATAGAAAGGCTTCGTATAATCGGGACTCACCAAAACCGGGGCTTTAGAAATCGCATCCTTGATATTATCAAAAGCCTCTATCCTTTCATCTGTCCAAATGATCCGGACCTCTTTCTTTAGCATGTCGTTCAAAGGTCTTGCTATCTCTGCAAAATCTGCTATAAATTTTTTGACAAAATTGATCTTTCCGAAGAATGATCTCAACCCCTTCTTGCTATTGGGACGAGGAATTTGCTGTATGGCTTCTATTCTCTCAAGGTCAATGGAAATTCCATCCTTAGATATTATATGTCCCAACAGTTTTCCTTCTGTTACCCCGAAGATGCACTTCTTTGGGTTGAGAGATATACCATGTTCCCTGCATCTTTGAAAGACTTTCTTAAGATCCTTGACATGGTTTTCCCTGTTCTTAGAAAATACAGGAATGTCATCGACGTAGACAATGATGCACTTACCAATAAGCCCTTTAAAAGCAAAATCCATAGCTCGCTGGAAAGTGGCACCTGCGTTCAATAGTCCGAAGGGCATTCTCCTGTATGCAAAGGTGCCCCATTTTGTCGTAAAAGCAGTCTTCATCCTATCACTAGGATGGATAAGGACCTGATTATATCCCGAATAACCATCCAGGAATGACATCATCTCCGACCCGTTTACCTTTTGGAGTATTTCATCGATGGTGGGTAACGGGTAGTTGTCCTTTTGGGATGCCTTGTTGAGATTTCTGAAATCAATGCACAACCTTATTTCTCCACTCTTTTTCCTCACAGGGACTAGGTTAGCAACCCACGTGGAATGCCTAACGGGAAAGATGATCTTAGCTTCTAACAGTCGCTTCACCTCTTTCTCTATCAAGGGTTCTAATAATGGATTAACTCGCCTTTGTCTTTGCCTGAAGGGCTTGGACTCTGGCTTCAGTGGAATCGTGTGCATTATGACATTCTGATCATAGGTTTTCAACTCCTTATAACTCCAAGCAATGCAATCTATGTATTCTTTTAATGCATCTGCTATGGAATCCTTCTCCTGCTTGGTACATGCTTTTGCTATGAATACCTCCCGGGGATTTTTTGCACTTCCAATGTTAACCAAATCACAGGCCTCTCCAGGAGATGGAACCCTTTTACCTTTTCTTGGTTTGCTTCCGATATCAAAGATTTTTTCTAATGAAGCTATCTCATCAGGCATCCGGTTGTTTTTTACAGGATTTTTATCTTTCGAAACTACCTCCTCTACGTCCCTTTCTTCTTCATCTATGTACTGCTTTTCAAATATACCGGAATTAGTGACAAAATGAAATATGTGCCTGTCACTATCAAATACTTGGAAGTTCGTAACATTATCTGGTATAGAGGGACAAGGGACCAACTCTATAGAGAACTTCTTGCATTTCTTATGGTCCACTGGCTTCAACATACTCACTGCTACAGCTAGGGAGTCTGCCAAACGATTGCCCTTTCTCGAGATCAGAGAAATGTTAAAGGCGTCGAACTCATCTATTAAATCTCTGACCCTAGTTCGGTAAAGCCTGAGCCGCCTATCCTTGCATATGTATTGTCCCCTCACTTGTTTCACCACCAGTTCCGAATCACCAAGGACTTTGATATATTTAATTTTCTTCCGAATGGCCAGCTGTAGTCCAAGAATCAAAGCCTCATATTCTGCCATATTGTTGGTGGCAAGGAACTGTAGTCTGTATGCAGCGAATATAGGCTCCTCGGTCCGAACATGACAATTCAACACCGGCTCCCGCTCCTTGTCTGGACCTGGATCCATCAAATCTTAAGGTCCAAATGTCTTGATGTCCTTCAGTGGAGTTGTGCCCCATCCTTTCATCATGGGTATTTTCGAGTGCTTCTATGTCCAAAAAGTATGCTCCCAACTCAGCTTCAATGTACTGGATCTCGTTCGGCTTGTTGTAATCTGTGATCATCTCTTTGAGTCGGGGTTCACTCGTCAATTCGAATTTGATTGGCCACTCCCCTCCAAGGTAGCCACATGTGTGAAGAGTCTGTCACAATGTAACCGTTTAGGTTCTTACTCCAATCTCTTCCCAATACCATGCCATATTTGATAGGAATATCGAGCACCAAAATGTCTATGCGCTGTTGAATTCTGGGTTCTGAATTGACTTGAATATGCACATCACCCAGCTCTCCTACTGCCTCCATGGTTGACCTGTCCAACTGCACCACCCTGCTCCTAGAAGGCTTTGGTGTAAGTCCCAATCTTTTACAGATTTCTAAGGGCATGATAGTAGCCGAGGCCCCTGAGTCTATTAAACAATTGTGCAAGTTTTTACCCCGCAATTCTAATGGTTACCAAAAAGGGAGGTATATCTCGTTTTTCTTTTTGTACAACCACTTGGGACTCAAGCACTTTTAGCTTCATGAACTTGTGCAGATGGATTTAATCCTTTTGGTGAACTCACTTCTTGGCCTAATAATCGGGCCATGTCATACATCGATACATTGGCCCTATTCTTCTTCATATCTTCCACCAAATCGTAAGTGAGCTTTTCTGGATTTGGCAAGTTTTGCATCATCTTAGACTTTTCGACCTTCGATGGAGGAGGGGGATTGACATCTCCTTTAGGGTCAGGAGGGAGTAATTGATTATTAGGAGGAGCAGAGGAAGTTTTGGGCTCTTTAGAACTCCTAGTGTAATATTTGTGATTTGCTTTCCCAAAACGTTTATTTGTATGAACTTCCAAAGCTTCTTCATCTTCGCTTCCAAAAAATTCTACATCCTCCTCTTCTTCATTTTCATGGGAATGTATGACCTCCGTTAGCATAGACTCCGGTTTCACGTGGCCACAGTGCGGGCAATCATTATCACAAGATCCTGCATCTCCACAGTCTTCCGAAATGTCTACCTGGTTGGCAACGGGATTGGGTACCCGCCCGTTGTTAGGCTGCGTGTTATACATTCCTTTTCCTCTATGATTGTGAGGTCGGTTATGGCCCATGGCCTGATCAACTTTTTTATTGACATTCCCCACTGTTACCAACACCTTGGCCAACGTTTCTTTCATATTTTCTATGGCTGCTTCGGACCCTTGTGGTTGAGGCACTGCAATTGCAGGTCCAGTTGTGTTGGCTGCATTAGCCACCTCTGGACTGGGTACAATGGCTTGGGTTTGGGCAGGTGGATTCCATCCTGGATTCCCATTTTGAATGGCTTGAGTTTGGGCAGGTGGATTCCATCCCGGATTCACACTTTGAATGGGAGTGATTGTTGGATAAGTTGCTGAGCTTGGCATGTTAATTGGAGCAAACCCCGACATGGTCAACAGATTATTGCCCATACCGAACCCATGCAAACCCATTGAGTTATTTTGAATCAAACTCTGTGCTTGAACAACAGCATTCGGATAACCTGACAATGGCGTAACTTGGGTGGGTGTTTGGAAGTTGTTCAACATCGGAGCCTGTGGTGCTACTACCTGGTTCATCATGGCAAATTGGCTGTATGGGCCATATTGTCCCATCCCAGTCAATTGAGACAATCCTGCGCCTGGCAAGTTCATCTGCTGTTCGAGAGTCATTGTTTCTGCATAAGCCAAAGGAAGGGTTGTAACCTGAGGGTTCCTTCTAGTCAACAAAGATGTTAAAGGATCTAAGGCTCTGAAGTATAGCTGCAAGGCAATTGCATGGTCTACCGCAAAGTGACGAGTCACATTCGTATATAGCTTTTGAAATCTCTGATTGAACGCTCGAATGGGTTCATTGGTTTGTCTTTTGCAAGATACGAAGAAATTGTATGTCATGGAGGGATCTACTAACTGTCTGAATTGACCTATGAACGCAGTTTCTAGCTGGGCCCATGAAGTTATGGACCCTGCTGGCAAATTTCGATACCATTCGTTAGCAATGTGGTCTAGACTAGCAGGGAAAACTCGACAGGCAACATCCTCGTGAGTAACCCCCTGCCTAAACATGTAATCTTTATAGATTTGGACATGATCTTCTGCTGTTGTTGGACCATCATGAATGAATTTGGGTAATCCCCTTTCAATGTTTCTAGGCAAGTCGTGGACTGCCCGGGAATATCTAAAGGGGAACTCGAGCACCATACCAAAGGGCGGTGGTTGTTGTTGTTGTTGTTGTTGGGCCATGTTATTCAAAGGTGTCAACCCTGTGGGAACAATTGGAACTCCTGGAACTGTGGAGACAGATACAACTGGTGTTACTATCCCACTTGAACTTAAGGGTTCAGGCCCACTAAAGGCACTTGAGTCCAAAGAAATCCCTAACTCAAGTATACTGGGTGGTATTTCAACTTCTAATGTTTTGTTTTTCGGCCTCCTAGCAGTGGGAGAAAGACTTTGGAAGATAGTTTCCCCTGTGGTTTTAGACCTAGTAGCAATGTACTCAGGTTGGGCCACCTTGGAAACTCTAGGACTCTAAAAGATTTCTCAACTCTGCTGCTAGATAAAATGTCTAAATGTTATACCTGCAAGCACAATAGGTGGAAACAAAACTACCCACGTTAATTGTTAGAACAAATCAAAATTGCAAAGCAATACAGAAGGCCCTCCTTCTAGCGCCAAAATGTTGAGCGTTAATTTGTCATATTACAAATAATAACACGCAACTTAGAGTCTCGAACAAAAGACTCTTTCTTGCAAAGAAATAATTTATTTTATTTTCCTTCCTTTTATTATTTCTCCAAGTTTCTTTGTGAAACAACTTTTACATATATAAAAAATGAATTCAATTTAATACATGCAACTGATATATCCCAGAATAACTCAAAATCCTGCAGATAGCTGTTAACAAGGGGCCTTTGTTGATTCTTAATGAACTTTGTAATCTTGACTTGTTTGATTAATCAAAAAAAATAAACAAAAATCCTTTTGATGTTCTAATATTCACAATTTATTCTAAGGTTAACTTGTTCGTTTTATCTATATTCAATAGTTTCGTTATTTCAGTGTTAGTCTCTGACATGAAATTAAGCATATCAAGGAATAAAACAGAAACCGTTATTTTGAATCAGCTGGAAAATAATGAAGGATATTAAAATGGTTCACGATCTCATCCCTGCAAAATCCCAAGTTAAGAGATGAAATCCCCAAAACAACCCAACCGATCAGATCGGTACTAACACACAATCTAATCAGATCAGATGCAAGACTCTAAGGAAAAGAATATAACCGCATCATTCTACCATTCACCTATCGTAACCCATCCCATGGCGTAAACGAAATAGATACAAGACAAAATGATGCAACGGAAATATTGACAGTAAAACAATAGTTTTGGCTTCGATCTCCTTTTGATTTTACACACAAAAGTCGTGTTACCAAAGAAAAATCCTTTATTTCAATAAGTAATGCTTTTTTGTTACAATCTCCAGCCCCTGTATCCATCTACACTTCTGCTATTTAACCTTTCTGTCGCGCGTTCTCGGCTGCTCCATGACGCTTCGTTTCGACTCCCGGGACCCTTCGCTTCAATTCCCGCCTTTTGGTATTCTAACCCTTGCATGCAATCGTAACGCTCGATCTCTGCGGCCAGTAACTGTTGTTATGAAACGTTACTCTGGTTCTGTCATTTCTGCCACGTGTCCTGCGTCTCCTGCACCTTTCGTAACGCTTTCCCGCGGAAATCCCGACAGAATTTGCATTTGGCCTCTTCTGTTTCCTAGCCGCGATAACGCGACATGTCGCGATATCGCGACGTGTTCTTGGTCCGTACGCCCGTCGTAGCTCGTTGTAGCGATATCGCTACCGACTTTGCTTTGCCTTCTTTTCAAAAAAGTGGTAGCGATATCGCTACCACTTTGGTTCCGAGCCTTCCTTTCAAAAAGTGGTAGCGATATCGCTACCACTTTGGTTTCGAGCATTCCTTCGATGAAGTGGTAGCGATATCGCTACCACTTTGGTTCCGAGCCTTTGTCTTTGCGAAGTGGTAGCGATATCGCTACCACTTTTCCTTCGGGCCTCTTCACGAAGTGGTAGCGATATCGCTACCACTTTTCCTTCGAGCCTCCGCTTCACGAAGTGGTAGCGATATCGCTACCACTTTTCCTTCGAGCCTCCGCTTCACGAAGTGGTAGCGATTCGCTACCACTTTTCCTTCGAGCCTCCGCTTCACGAAGTGGTAGCGATTCGCTACCACTTTTCCTTCGAGCCTCCGCTTCACGAAGTGGTAGCGATTCGCTACCACCTTCAACCTTGTGCTTCCTCTCGGCAACTCGTAGCGATGGAGAGACAGGTCACGATTTCGCGACCCTTTCAACTTTCCGTACGCTTCCAAAAAATGCGTCGCGATTTCGCGACATCCTTTTTTCTTTGCCGCCGACACGTCGCGATTTCGCGACATTTTTCGTTTTTTTTGCCGACACGTCGCGATTTCGCGACATCTTTTCTGTCTCGTCGCCGACACGTCACGATTTCGTGACATTTTGACACGATTTCGTGACATCTTTTGTCCTGCTGCGACACGTCACGATTTCGCGATAGATTTCAATTTTTTTTGCAGCGATGGAGAGACAGGTCGCGATTTCGCGACATGTCGCGATTTCGCGACCCTTTCAACACTTAGGCATTTTTCTTCTTTTCTTCATTTTTAGCATCCGGGTCTTTGAGATCTTCCCTAAAACCTGCAAAAACAAAGGTGGGTCCCCACTTCTGGGGTGTGTTGTGGATGAACCACAAAAAATGGCGACTCTGCTGTCAAATGCTCTTGAGCATTTTAGTAAGAACCCAACCTAACATAAATCACAAATTTGAAAACATGGGTTAGCCCATAATCAATATAACTAATGCCCAAAATTAGAAGTACATGAATTATTAGAATCATCAAGTATTAGCTCGGTGTGTGCAATGAATTCCTTTCCTTATCATTTGAATTTGATCCACATTCCATCATCGGTTTTGCATGAATGCATATGCGAAATTATGAATGATTTGTGTATCCTACTGAATATGCCATGAGAAAATGCATAGTCACTCTTGTAGTATTATGTGCAAACATTCAAGACTGCCAAACCCTCTTAGGATCCACTAGTGAACGGTTCATTATATCCCAAAGTTATATTACAAAGATGTACATTACATAAAATAAAATAATCCACTTGTGAATTTCTTGCATATTATTACATTACATAAAATAATACTCACTCCCTAATCTAATATTTATAAGATGTACCATGAAGGTACCATGGGGGTACATTAACATGTACCAAATAATAAGGGTACATTACATTAGTTGGTTATAGAATACTTTAGTCTTCAATCATGGTCTTCATCCTTCAAGTGATCCTTCAACCTGAGCTTGCTCTATTCTCTTTTTGCTTTCTTCTTCTTCTTCCTTCCTGTATCCTAATCAACTAAAAAATTAGTAATTTTCAAACTATGAGAGAAATTTATCTTCATTGATTATCAATTTTTCTGAAAGAGATTTGAATTCATTTTCTTTAGTAGTTTCTTCTAATTCTTGCATTTCATGAATTTCTTGAGCTAGATGTCTTTTTTGTTTTTTCTCTCTATACTGTAACTGAGGTTCATTATATGGATATTGAGAAGGATGTTGCCATTATAATTGTTGTTGACATGGATTGTATTGAGATTGATATTGTATTTGTTGTATTGAATTATTTGTTTGACCATTTTGATTCATTTGATTTCCTTGGGGTTGACTCGTATTGTATCTAAAGAAATTAGTGTTATGTCCCATTTTCTTACATAATTGAAAATATCTATTATTCCATTTGGATCTATATCTTGGAGTTGACGCAACATTGCCTTGTGAATTATCCTTTGAAACTAAGGCATTGTTAGTCATTTCATATTTGGCTAAATTTTCTACCTCATATTCTTGTAGAATATTGACTAACTCATAAAATGAAGTATATTTGCTTAGAACTTGCAAAGATGTAACTAGATGCTTATAAGTTTCTGGAAGTGCTATCAATATCATTTGAACAAGAAGTTTGTCTTTCACTTTTATCCTAAAGATAATAGTTTTGCTTTTATATGTGCTATATTTCTAATAAATAATTCAATACTTTCACCATTGTTAACCTTTATAGAGTATAACTGAGATTGAAGATTGAAAATAGTAGCTTTGTTTTTCCCTTCAAATATTCTTCCTATAGTATTCCAAGCTTTTGTAGAATTCTATACTTATAGAAGGTTGTATTTCATCAGTAGTTGCAAAAGTTATTATCATAAGTTCCTTTGCTTAACTATCTTCATATCTTTGAATTTATCTAATATCTTGAGTCAGTTTTATTTTTACTCCACTAACTATATCCCAAAGTTTTTCAACTATTTTTTTTTTTTTTTTGAATTTACATGGTGGAATCGGTAGCCACCATGAATCCGGGCAGGTTGTCCAGCTTTTATGGCCGCCATAGTATTCTGCACTGTCCACCCCAGAAGCCACCACATAGATCTTCGCACAGTCCACCCCTATAACCACCATGCCACAATCATTTTAAACCTTTTATGCCACTGAAAGCACCAGGAAAGGGACAAGCGTTCAGTTCGGCGAGGCCCAAGATTTGAACCTTGGACCTCTCGCCCCCTTATGGGGTTTGGATGAACCAATTGGTCTACACCTCGGACCTAAAGTTTTTCAACTATTAAAATTGATTTCACTTTATTTTTCCATGAAGCATAATTTGGTCCTTTCAGAAGTTGAGATTTAGAAAGAAAGAACTTGTTGTTTGACATAGTAGTACTCATAAGACCTTTGATGTAGACTACCTTATATCTCCCTAGGTTTGTAGAAACTAAAATTTTGTAAATTTAGGTGAACTCCTTTTAACTGCCAAATTAATTTACAAATATTCAATAATCTTCTAATTTTAAAAAAATATTAAACAAACTATTAAAGAGAATTTATATCTCCAAAAATAAATTAAGATTCAAATAATTACATCTAGATAAAACTTATCACTCCACGTAAACTATATAAAGTAATAAAAATAAATAAACCTTATTGCTCCTTTAATAAAACAAGCTTTAGTATTTCAATAAACCGTCTAATTCCTACCTTATCACTCCTAAAATATTACAAACCCTAAAATACTTTGGAATTACCTTTCAAAAATCATGTGCACCTTATCTCCTCATCAACTGCTATAATAATGAATGAATTATGCTCATGCAAATTGAATTTATCAATTTTTCCAATTGTTACAATCCTCAAGAGAATCCTCCTCATATGGAACGTGAAATAATTGCATACATGTGGTGAACAAATTTTATTTAGGTGAAATGAGAGTTGTGCTATGCCAGATGCCTTGGAGATGTTTCAAAGATAGATGTTACTCTTCCTCATAATGGTGGACAACTAGGGTGGCAAATGAATTACCAATAATGCATTACTTGATCTTATCCTTTCACAATTCTAACGTTCAAGCTTCTACTTAGACCTTGCTATTAGACACTTCCTACACTCACTGCTTGTATCAAAAATTGTGTTACATCTTGCACTACACCTTAATATATCTTGGATGTTGTACTGCTATTCCTTAGATGATTCTCTAGAAAGCCTACATTCTTCTCAAGATCTTAGGTGTGCTTGGGATTTTTACAAGCTCTTTTGGATGGATTGGAATATTCTCAAAATCCTTAAGCTTTCTTGAAAAAACTTCTCTATAAACTTGATGTATTTATTGGGTATGAGGTGAATGACTCGATCAATGTATGTCAACTCTTTCTCTAACATAATAGCGCTATATATTTTCATGTTTGGCTTGCACATTCTATGATGTGGCTATTTCTAATATATAGCCTCTATTTTTAATGCTTGTATAGATGTCCTTGTTGGTTGATCAATATTTGAACTATTGTTTCTTATCTTACTATTATGGTGCTAGATATTGCACTCTGTTATACATCTGATTACTTTCTACACTTTAGGAAATTCTTCACTGAATCTTCATATGGTTGTCAATGTCAAGTTCAATATCTAATGGCCTGATTCTTCTAAAACTTTATGAAATACTCTCTTCAATATATATTGTTCCATAGACCACCTCTATTCCAAATAGTATTTTAGAATAGATAACCTCAATATTTTTCTGCTCTTCTATCTCTGTCAAGGTCTATATGACCCGAGTCATCAATATCTCTTAAATCAAGGTCCCATTTCAAGATCTAAAATTTCTTTATGTCAAGGTTTGCTTCAAGACCCGAATCCTTTTATTTATATCAAAGTCCATCTTCAAGACTTGAATCCTAAATATCTTACAACTTAAATTAATCCCTACTTGATGAAATCTTACATTTAGATAGATATATCAGTCCTTGATATATCCTTCTTTTTTGCTTACTCTTGCATTGGAATATTAAATTCTTCTCTATCTATTTTAGGAAGCTTCTCATTCTTTTGATGATCAATCTCTACTATGGCAATATCTTAGGTTGCATCTAAGAACCCAAATATTAATGTCAAGGTGACCTATATTTCCCTAATACCTCGATCAAAACCAAGATGATTTGATTGTACTAAAACCTTCAACTTTCTTTTGAGTTGATAGAAATTAGTGTCAAGGATTATCTATGTCCCTAAAATCCTTCAGATGTTAGGGATTGGCTATTTTTCTAAATAATAAACTATTTTAAAGTTGATTTGCCCTCCAATAGATGAGTTCTTGTCTTCACTGGTTATAACCATGGAAATACTTTATAGATGAGTCCTATCTTCACTAGTTATTTTGTAATCATGGAAAGACTCTATAGCTAAGTCCTAGTCTTCACTAGTTATTCCTACAATTATGGAAATACTCTAGCCTTTCTACTTACTTTGACCTTAAAATAGAGTCTAGGTCTAACTCCCTTCAAAGTAGATAGACTCTAAACCAATTTTATCAAGCTAGAAAAAAATGATTTTATACGCAGCTAATAAATTCAACCTGTGTAAGAAAATACTCATAGTATATTTGATACCACTGATGGCTATTTAAGACTTAATCTTCATATAAAATTCATAGGATAAATTTCATAGGATCAAATATAAGATATCCACAATATAGGAAGAGCGAGATAATGATGTATAGAATAATATGAAATAACTAATATGTATATCAAGGCTTATAATATATCTACTAGTATTCATTAAGAAATATTGTGAATGTAAATAGCCTGAATCATACATGTACAAAGCATGTAGCATTACTTAAAATATTAATTTCTCAAAATGTATGTAAAATTTATTACTCCTCTTTCTCTTAAATATACAACACTTTAAAATTATATGATGGATTGAATGGATTGGATTGATTTTCTCCTATAACTCCATGGAGTAATACATAGCGATAGTAGAGTGAATCTTTGGATACATGACTATTCCTTTCCATATGCCAAGTCTCATGACTCTTGGCTTCTATACTTGAAACTTGCATATACATGACTCTATCTGTTAGGATCCCATCCTAACCCTTAATGTAATAACTTCCATGATGTAATAATTTCTAAATAACGTGGGTCGTACCCATGATTAATATTTTGTAATGTTCTAAGTTTTAGCTTATATAGTGCCTATGACAAATTGCACCCTTTTTATGTAACACATGGTATATAGGTATGTAAGGTGGACTTGTGCATGTAATTTGAGTGGCATTGTGCATGTAATTCGAGTGGCACTATGCATGTAATTCGGGTGGCATTATGCATGTAATCCAGGTGGCATTTTGCATGTAAGCCAACCATGGAAGGGAACTATTTAAATACCCGAGAAGGCACCAATGTATTCATATTTTTGCAAATTAATAGTGTTGAAGGAGGTTGCCCCATCGAAGAGGCCTGCAATTCTATATTATTGTGAGATTGTTTCTTTATGCAAATTTTTGTTATAATGTGTATTTTGTTCTGAATATTAATATGATGTTTATGTGAGTTTATTTCCAAGCAATTGTGTGAGAGTGTGTTAATTTGAGTTTATTTTATAGTAGGATCCTAACAAGTGGTATCAGAGCACTTTCTAGGGCCAAGTTCTGCTGCAATAGTAATGATTCTTGCCTGTTAGGTATAATCCTCTGTTATTTTCGTATAATTTTTTTTTTTTACTATTATAAAAAAAAAGACAAATACCAGTCAAAAAAAAAAAAGATATAGTCCTTTTTAGTTGAGTAGGTAGAAACCCTGTGCTAGGGGTTTTAAAATATCGTGAAGGAACTGTCATTATTGGCTAAGCTAGATAGCCCATACAACGTCTAGTGAAGTGAGGGGCGATCATGCTCCAATACCTAGGCCTCAGATAGAACTCGCACATGGACTTGAGCTCCCACGCATCTTCGGGTGTATCGGGAGACCATTTTAGGGTTAACAAAAATTTATCCAGTAGGAAGCTTATCGGCCTTGTATCATCCATAGTCCATGGGACAAAGCATCCTAGACGATTACCCTCTTGTACTGTCAGAGAGACAGATAGTGTGCTCAAGGGTATGTGTGGAATCCTCTTTGGGTAGTGGCTTGAAATATTGGTCCGAGCACTATTGTTCATCACTGGGGTATAATAGAGGGCCTATGGGTGTTACATACTTCTTTACTTATCATACCATAGTTCTGTTCAAACTTCAACCTTCAACAAAATCACAAACCAAAACTCCTTGTTTGTAAACTTGCATTCCAAATTCCCAAAAGTGAGCATATGAGAAAGGAATTCTCTACCAAAAAAAATAGCATACATTGCATGAATTCAAGATAGAATATGAGGGTGACAGTTAAGTTGATAGTCTGGAGAATAACAGTCAAATTTATAGTGGCGATAATGATCGAGTCGATCAAGTCAAGCATAGTCAGGTCAGAAATTACAGTTTTCAGTGTTAGAATAGAACTATCATAACAGTAACCTACACAATACAGAGAATCTTCAGACCAGTGAGGTAAGTAGTGTCAGAGAGACTATCCAGGCTGAGCAAAACATTAAGTGAGTGACCAGATACCAATTATAGACAGTGCTCCAGTACCCAACTTTTGCACTGTAGCTCAAAATAAAAAACTGTAAACACCGTTAGACTCGGCAAAACATGAGATAAAAAAATTCTGGGTGCCCAAAAGTAGTGTTGTGGTATATAGATCATTGTGACCACCTCTTCGATCTGATCATTTTGATATATAGCACCCAAGCACTTTTTTGGAAACTTACTAAAAATAGTAAGTCCTGAAACCCAATTTTAATTTTAGTAACTGGTCACAAAAGGTTCCAAAATGGCCCAGGGTACCCGTGGACATAAAAAAGAGCTAGAACAGATGGAATCCTTAACAAAAGCCATTGATAATTTGAACTTGGCAATTTTATCCATAAGGGAAGAGGTCCAAGGTCTTCGTCTAGATCATGAGGCCACTAGCGCTCGCTTAGAAGAAACAATGATAGATTTGGGTAGCAAGTTACATAAGGGACAACTCAAAATAAAACACCAGGATGAAACCTCTACAAGGAATGACCATGACCCATCCTTTAAAATGCAAAAATTGGACTTCCCTCAATTTAATGGGAAGGATGTTGATGGGTGGTTATGTAGGGTTGATCAATTCTTTAGACTTCACAATGTTCCCATATATCATCGAGTTTATATGGCTTCCTTCAATTTGGAATCAGAGGCTCTACATTGGTTCCAGTGGTTACGCAATTTCAACCCAAATCTCTCTTGGGAGGACTTTGAGTCCCAACTAATGACTCGATTTGGGCCTAGTGAGTATGAGGACTTCATAGGGGCCTTGACCAAACTACAACAAACATCCTCAGTCCGTGACTACCAAACTCAATTTGAAAAATTGGCCAATAAGACAAGAGGATTGATGGAAGGGTTCTTCACGAGTTGTTTTATCAGTGGGTTAAAAGGGGATATCCAAGCTGAAGTAAAGATGTTGAAACCACATTCCATGATGGAAGCTATCAGTTTGGCCTATCTGGCCTAATCTAAACTCTTAAACCAAAGGCGCCCCTCATGGTTTCATCAAAACTGACCTTCATTTCCTTTTTGAACCCAAAATTCAATGGATAGTAAACCTACTACACCCAAGCGACTGACTATAGAGGATATGGATGCACGTATGCCCAAGGATTATGTTATAATTGTGATGAAAAGTTTTTTAAAGGACATAAGTGTGCAAACAAAAGACTATTCTTGATAGATGTTGAGGAACCTGCTAACACTGACCAGAGTGATGAGGATGAGGACCCCCCTGAAACACCTTCTCCATAGGAAGAAGATACACAGGGGTCTGAGGCAAAGATTTTAGTCCATGCTCTTGCGGGAATTACCACTCCACAAACCATGAAAGTTGTGGGAATTTTCAAGGGCCAACGTCTTACCATCCTTATTGATTCAGGCAGCACACACAACTTCATTGATCCTCGAGTTTCTAAGCGAGAAAATTGCTATATCCACACTTGTAATTCATTCGAGGTCAAGGTAGCCAATGGGGTAACATTACCCTCTAAAGGAAAATGTCTCAATGTCAAGCTTAGGATAGGGGACTATGAACTCAAGCAGGATATGTTTGCCCTCCAGTTGTGAGGATGTGATAAGGTTTTGGGATCTCAATGGTTGAGTACATTGGGCACTATCAGCTGGAACTTTGCAAAAATCTAGATGCAATTATACCAAAATGGACAAACACACTTACTCAAGGGATCCCCTGTAGGAACACCTCACCTCATTAGTTCCAATCGTATGGAGAAAGTGCTAAAGAAATCAAAATGTGGGGTCATTGCACAACTCTTCTCCATCCAACCAACCACTTCACTAATGGCTAAAATTCCATCAGACCTACAACTAGTTCTATACAAACATGATGCTGTATTTGCAAAACCAACTATACTACCACCGTGTCGCTCTCACGACCATGCTATCCCATTGCTCTTGGGTAGTGCACCACCAAATATCAGGCCATACAGGTACCCTCATTCCATGAAATCAAAACTGGAAAAATTGGTACAGGAATTACTCAAGGCTGGTGTCATCCAGCCTAGTACTAGCCCCTACTCCTCGCGTGTCCTACTTGTTACCAAGAAATATGGCTCATGGCGCCTATGTATTGACTATCGGGAACTCAACAAGACTACAATCAAGGATAAATTTTCTATTCTAGTGGTTGATGAATTACTCGATGAACTACACGGGACCATGTATTTCACCAAGCTTGATCTCTGCTCTGGGTACTATCAGATTCGGCTCAAGGATGAGGACATCCCCAAAATGGCCTTTCGCACTCATGAAGGTCATTATGAATTCTTGGTAATGCCATTTGGTCTCACAAATGCTCCTTCTACATTCCAAAGTCTTATGAACAACATCTTTCGGCCCTTTCTGTGGAAGTTCATCCTTGTGTTCTTTGATGACATCTTGATTTACAGTCACACATGGGAAGAGCACCTCAATCATGTGGATCAAACTTTACAGCTGTTGGTCACCCATCACCTTTTTACGAAAAGGTCCAAGTGTTCCTTTGGTATAATTGAAGTATAGTATGTGGGTCACATTGTATCACAGGATGGCGTCAAGGTTGACCCTAAGAAGATTCAAGCAGTTCAAGAGTGGCCAAAACCTCGCACCCTCAAGGGACTTCAAGGATTTTTAGGTCTTACATGCTATTATCACAAATTTGTCTATAATTATGGGAAGATAGCTGCCCCCCTCACCTCCATGTTGAAAAAATATTCCTTCACTTGGACAAGGCCTGCTGACCAAGCCTTCATTGAACTCAAGCATGCTATGACCACCACTCCCGTCTTAGCCATGCCAGATTTCTCTAAACCATTTGTCATTGGAAGTGATACTTCTGGTCGTGGTATTGGGGCAGTATTGATGCAAGAAGGATGACCTATGACTTTTACTAGCAAGGCACTCTCTGATCGTAATTTGGGAAAATCTACATATGCTAAGGAAATGTTAGCCATATTGCATGCAGTTACACATTGGTGACCTTACCTCATTGGGTGACACTTCTCCATCAAAACCGACCATCAAAGTCTCAAATATTTTATGGAACAAAGAGTTGCTATGCCTGACCAACAAAAGTGGGTGTCTAAACTCATGGGCTATGATTATGATATCACCTACAAAAAGGGAAAGGAGAATATTGTGATTGTTGCTCTTTCTCACCAAATGGAAACCGTAAGTATGTTGTGTGCCATCTCAGCACCACTTCCCCAATGGATTGATTCCTTGCATCAAGAAGCACATCAGGATGTAGATTTGCAAGCTTTGATAGCCTCACTAATGGATGATCCAGATTATGCACCAGGGTATAATTGGAATGGCCATGATCTATGCTACCATCAATGCCTAGTTCTACCTCATAAGTCCCCACTTCGAGATCTCCTCATGAAGGAATTGCTGTTAGCGTACTATTGTTACTAGTGTTTTGTCTCTACTAATTTGTTAAGACTACTGTTACAACTTCTGTAACAGAGTTCAGTACGCCGGTGTGCTATTCCCGGCAATGGTTGTATTATTTAAACTATGCTGATTAATACAAATCTTGTTCGTTGAATATAACATGGCATCAGAGCCAGTCAAAAATTGTGGGCGAGGAATTGGTGAGCGATTTTAAGCATAAAAAAAAAAAAAAAAAAAAAAAAAATTGTGTCGCAGGACGACTGTTAGCTACCGCGGGCTGTCTCGTCTGAATGCAGATTTAAAAAAAATAAAAAATAAAAGAAAGGAGGGAGCACCACCCCTCGTCGAGCGTCCGTCCGTCCGCCCAACACACTGCGCGCACAGCCAACGCGGCCGGACTACGTAGAGGAGCGGATGTCCGTCCGCCCAATGCTCTACGAGCGGACTTCGCGTGACGACAGCACATCCGTAGGAGGCGGACTGTCGCGCTGCCTGCCGACGTTCATCAACGTGCAGACTGTCGCGCCACGGATGCGACAGAGCTGACGGCGTCGCAGCGCGTGGACTGTCGCACCACGGACGCGACGTCAGCACGCGCTGACTATCAACTGTCGTGCCACAGACGCGATAGAGCCGACGTCGCGCGCGCGACAGTGGGGGAATTTAAATTTAAATTCCCCGCCCGGGCCGAAGGGGCGCTGAGGCGCGGGGTATAACCCCCCCCCTTCTTGCGCACAGTGATTTGCGCTGCGCGTCCTTCCCCCCTCCTCCCGGCACACTCGCGCAGCCGGGGAAAAGAAAGAAAAAAAAAAGGGAGGCCCCCCCCTCCGCGACGAATTTTTTTTTGAAAAAAAAAAAAAAAAAAAGAAAAAAACACAGCGCGCGCGTCTCGAACGCAGCGTGAATTTTTTTTCGGAAAAAAAATAAGAGCGTCGAGAAGCAGCAAAAGCCGGACGGAGCAGGAACCGGAGGCCGCAGCAGAGGAGGAGGTAGCAGGCGTTGAAAGAGGAGCTGGTCCATTGATCCTTCCGGATCAGCCCGCTGGCTCACGTGGTCGTGAGCCGTGCGGTTAAGGCTCAGGGAGCCTGCAGGTCGGGGGTTCAAATCCCGCCGACTTCCCCCCTAAGGTATAAATTTTTTTTCTAAAGTCATTTTTTAATTATTATTTTTTTAATTAAAATTTTTAATTTTAATTTTTTTTAATATAGTTTTTTAACTTTATAAATTAAAATTTTTAATTTTAATTTATTTTTTATAAGTTTAAAAACTATAGAAATTAAGATTATTTATTTTAATTTTAAATTTATAATAATTATTAAAATGCTTTGTTAAAGAAAGCTTTTTTAAGGGGGGATATTTTTTTTTCAAAAATCAAAGGGGGATTGAGAGTAATTTTATGAAAAATAGCAATTTGGCATTGTAAAAGGTGCATTTTCGGCTGTGACCGACACCTTGTGGGTTATTCTTGTGGGCAATTTTTTTTTGTTGTATGTTGCATATTTCATTTTTGCACTATAACATTAAAAATTAAAATCAAAACACTCCCTAAGTCCTCGGAATATTTAAAACCCATATGTGCAATTTTATTGCACTACAGCGTTCGGTATTTGTGATACCTCTGGCCAGCACTTACAGGTAAATCTGTCGTGATTTGGCTACTGTATCCTCCGCCTAATATAGCTGCTATAACGATGTCTGAGCTTGTTCTCTATAAATCGTCGAGGAGGAATAAGTATGCCATTTTTGCATTTTTTTACTCCATCCACTACCCTTTATCGCACTTGTGTTTAGGCGTAAATCCTGATGAAGTATTCTTCATAGTGTTTAGGGGAAGTTACGCCCCACGCATGAGAAGAATCTTCTATGGTAGGTGCCATCAACAAGGCGATTCCATTTCAGTACCGCTTATGTTCCACATATCGTATGATCTCTAAAACTCACCTATAGTCTCCCTCACGTAAGGGCGGGTGATTTTTGTTGATCTTTCTAAATACCTATAGTTTCCCTCACGTAAGGGCGGGTATTTTGTACGGTATATTGGCCTAGCAAAAGGTATATCGAAAGGGGGACCAATTGGTGATATAAGGAACCTTCACTATGGCCGCTGTTGCAAAATTGATGACTGATCCGCATCAGTTATTGAAAGGTCCAAATTATACACCATGGAAACATAAGATGAAGGCAATTCTCCAAATGGAATATTTGTGGGATATTGTTCATTGGAGTAACAACTAGGCCTTCACCAAAAGCAGGATCCATAGGTCCTTCAGCAGATCAGATAGCTTTTGACAAGAAAGACAATCGAGCAAAGGTGCTCATTTTGTTTGTTGTTTCAGATGAAGTGCAACCTCATATAGCTGACAAAGCAAGTGGTAAAGAGGCATGGGATGCCCTTAGAACCATCTATGAGGGGAAGAATGAATCCACCATTCTTCATCTTCAACAACAACTTCATAACCTAAGTTTGAGGCAGGGTGAAACAGTTGAACTCTTTCTGTGTAGAGTGTCTGAGTTGAAAGAGAAATTGAGTTCTCTAGGAGATACTGTGGACGAAAAGCTTCTCATTTCACTTGTGATGAGAGCTTTACCTTCTTCATTTGATATGTTGATAACCTCCATCCAGGTGTCTCAACGAAAAATTACCTACATTGAGTTGGTCAATATGCTTCAACAACAGGAGGCACGCCAACTTCACAAGGATGATTCTTCCAATACAGCCCTATACACCAACAGACAGGGTTCTAGGAAGAAAGGTAATGGGCAAAAAGGAGGCAACTTTCAGAAAGGAGGAAATTCTCAACAGGATACGAAAGGAAAAGGTAAACAACCTCAATAGAAGAAGAGGTGGTGCAAGATCTGTGAGAAAGACAACCATGACACCAACAGGTGTTGGCATAAGAACAAGCAAAAAGGCCAAAACAAACCACAAAATAAAAACAAGCAACCCCAAGTGAATGTTGTCTGTTGAAGAATCCGACTCAGATTCTGAATGGGCACACAAGGTGCTCATGACTACCACAGATTCCACACAGAGGGATCCTATTTGGTATGTCTATTCTAGAGCTAGCAAACATATGACTGGCGACAGATCGTGGTTTGAATCATTTGTGGCCAAGGAGGGCAAACCTGTCACCATTGCTGATGATAAAACCTACAGGGTTCAGGGAGAGGGTACAGTTTTAGTCACTCTTCCTGATGGCAAATGTCAGATTGACAAAGTCCTCTATGTTCTGGGATTGGCTAACAATTTGTTGTCAGTGACACAAATCTTGGACAAAAATATGGTTGTCAACTTTCATGTTGAGAATGGAAAGAAGTGTTGTACCATTACCAGGAAGGGTAAGCAGATTGCAACAGCTTCATATAAGCATGAATTATTTACACTAGATGCTATCTCTACTCCACATGTTGCCATGACTGTCTCTACCAAGGAGGCAACTTCCCTATGGCACAAGAGATATGGGCATCTTAGTTCTGGCTACTTATTTGAGCTCAGCAAGTATGAGATGGTAAAGGGTCTTCCTTCCCTTTCTGCCACATTGCCAGTGTGCTCTGACTGCTTGGCAGGAAAGCAACATAGAGTACCATTTGAGAAGAGCTCTACAAGAGCATGAAAACATCTGGAGCTAATTCACACCGATCTATGCGGTCCTTTCACACCCAACAGTGTTGGAGGGAAGAGGTACTTTCAGTTATTCGTAGATGACTACTCACGAAAGATGTGGGTTTTCTTTCTCAAACTGAAATCTGAAGCTTTTGCATTCTTCCAACAGTTCAAGAAATCCGTTGAGAAGGAGTCAAGGGCTTCTATTAAAACCCTCCGCTCAGATCGAGGGGGAGAGTTTACCTCTAATGAATTTTTTGCATTCCTAGATAAGCATGGGATCAAGAGACAGTTAACAATCGCCTATACTCCTCAGCAAAATGGAGTTGCTTGAGAGAAGGAACCGTTATATAATGGAAATGGTTCGTTGTATGCTCACAAGTGCTACTCTTGGGCAACAATATTGGGCGAGAAGTTGTCACCACTGCAGTGTATCTATTGAATAGGGCACCCACAAAGGCCCTAAAAGGAATGACTCCACAGGAAGCATGGAGTGGTCGAAAACCCTCCATATCTCATCTATGTATTTTTGGATGTCAAGCTTTCATGCACATACCGAAAGAGAAAAGGAAGAAACTAGATGAGAAAACACTGAGATGTATTTTTCTTGGATATTCTGAGCACTCTAAAGGATATCGGTTGATAGATCCTTTGACCAAGAAAATTCATATCAGCAGAGATGTTGTCTTTGATGAAGCTTTCACATCACAGAGCACATCTACAGTACATCAAGATATTGTGGAAACTAAAGAAGAGAAGATTCCTTCGTCAGCACAGATAGGAGGTCCTTCTACATCTTCTTCACCACCATCGAAGAAGAATCCTAAATGGTGTACAAATACAATCAGAGACGCAAATTTATCCACTCCTCCCAATATGAATTTGGATAGACCTCGTACACGCAGTATGGCTCAAAAGGAAAGAGAAGCCAGAGAAACTGGTGAGGTTGATGATCTTTGTCAATATTTTGAGGAACTTTCTGTGACTCCAAGTACAAAAGTTGAGGATATGGATATTGATGATGACAGGGCGTTCATGTCTACAATAGATAGTCTTGAACCTGCATCAGTGCAAGATGCTCTTAGTGAGCCTCAGTGGAAGGCCGCTATGGATACAGAGTATGAGTCTCTGATGAAGAATAAAACTTGGAAGCTTGTTGATCTGCCGCATGGAAAGAAACCCATTGGCTACAAATGGGTATACAAATTCAAGTACAAGGCAGATGGAACAATTGATAAGCATAAGGCCCGGCTTGTTGCAAAGGGCTATGCTCAAAAGGAAGGCATCGACTATGAGGAAACTTTTGCACCTACTGCTCGGATGACCACAATTTAGGTTATGTGTGCTATGGCAACACAATATGGGTGGAAAGTTCACCAAATGGATGTCAAAAGTGCCTTTCTAAATGGTGATCTCCAAGAAGAAGTCTATATGACTCAGCCTGAAGGATTTGAAGTGGAAGGCCAACAGCAGAAGGTTTGCAAATTGGTCAAATCCTTGTATGGTCTGAAACAAGCTCCTCGAGCTTGGTATATAAAAATGGACAATCACCTTATGCAACATGGATTTAAGAGATGTCCGTCAGATGCAAACCTCTATTTCAAGAAACAGGGTTCTGAGATAGTGTTGCTTGTACTCTATGTGGATGATCTGCTCATTACAGGGAGTTCAGAAACTATGATCTCTACTGTCAAAAGAAACTTGTGCAAATATTTTGAGATGACAGATCTCGGACTTCTCCATTACTGTCTTGGTCTGGAATTCAGCCAGAAGGAGCACTCCATCAAAGTGTCTCAGAAAAAGTATGCCAAGACATTGCTCGATAAATATCGCATGACTGACTGCAAGCCAATGGCAACTCCAATGGAGAATGGACTTCAGTTATCATGATATGATGACTCACCTCAGGTAGATGGTACTCTCTATCGACAGTTGATTGGGAGTCTCATATATCTGACCAATACTAGGCCAGATCTCGTATTTGCTGTCAACTATCTTTCGAGGTTCATGCAGGAGCCTAAGACCACTCATTGGAAAGCAACAAAATGTGTTCTTCACTATGTCCGTGGTACTATGGAATATGGCCTAGAATACAAGAGGAAAAACAAATTCTTCTTGCAAGGATACACGGACTCCGACTATGTTGGATCATTTGATGATCGCAAGTCAACTTCTGGATACATTTTTCATCTGGGATCCGGTCCTGTCTCTTGGCACAACAAGAAGCAACAGGTGGTTGCTATTTCATCAACAGAGGCAGAATATCACGCCGCACGTGAAGCTATGTGTGAAGTGATATGGTTACGTCGCATTCTGACAAGTATGGGCCATCCATAAAAATCTCCAATACACTTGTTTTGCGAAAATCAGGGTGTTCTGAACCTCGTCAAGAATCCAGTCCATCATGAAAGAACAAAGCACATTGACACACAATGTCATTTCATTCGAGATGAAGTTCCAAAGCACCGAATTTAGCTTCAACACATTCCCACCGATGTTCAAGTTGCAGACATTTTCACTAAGGCACTTGGACGTGTCAAATTTGAATTGTTTCGCAGCTCACTTTGTATTGCAAAATAATGTAAGGGGATGTTAGTAGTCTAGTATAGCTATTAGTTATTACATTACCCAAATAATGTAATAAAGGGGGATGTTAGCATACTATTGTTACTAGTGTTTTGTCTCTACTAATTTGTTAATACTACTATTACAACTTCTGTAACAGAGTTCAGTACGCCGTTGTGCTATTCTCGGCAATGGTTGTATTATTTAAACTATGCTGATTAATACAAATCTTGTTCGTTGAATATAACAATTGCATGCCACTCCCTCTGCAGACCATTCAGGGTTCCTTAAAACATATGAACGACTCAAGCGCACCTTCTTTTGGAAAGGTATGAAACATGACATTTGCTCTTTTGTTGCTGCCTATGACACATGTCAAAGGATGAAAGGTGAAACAATGCACTCTCCGGACACTCTTCAACCATTGCCTATCTCGGATCAGGTTTGGACTGACATTTCTATGGACTTTATATAAGGACTCCCTAAATATGGAGGCAAGTCAGTTATTTTCATGGTAGTGGACCGCCTTTCAAAGTATGCTCGCTTTTGTACCCTTGTCCATCCTTATACAGTATCCATTGTTGCAAAAAAATTTCTTGACTCCATATTTCACCTTCATGGCATGCCCACCTCCATTGTATTTAATCGTGATCCCACCTTCACTAGTCATTTTTGGCAAGAGTTGTTTAAGTTGCAGGGGACTCAGCTCAAAATGAGTTCAGCCTACCATCCACAAAAAGATGGTCAAACAGAAGTTAATAAATTCTTGGAAACCTACATTTCGTTGCTTTGTCTTAGCTCATCCCACTCAATGGGCCAAATGGCTATCCTTGGCCGAATGGTGGTACCACACTTCTTATCATACCGCAACCAAACTCACACTATTTGAAGCAGTCTACGAGCGCCTTTCGCCTATGCCTTCCTCTTACATTCCTTGCAGCTCCAAGGTCTAGGCCGTCGACAACACTCCGAGTCAACACACTGAGGTCCTTCGCCAACTTAAGTAGAATTTGAACATGGCCCAGAATCAGATGCGCCAACAAGCTGATCAACATCGTTCTGAACGTAGTTTTGTTGTAGGTGATATGGTCTTCCTTTGCTTACAGCTATACAAACAATAATCCCTACAACTTCGCAGGTGTCAGAAGCTTGCTATAAAATTCTATGGTCCTTACCAGGTTCTACAAATTATTGGCACCACAACTTACAAATTGGCGCTCCCACCTACTTCCAAGCTTCATCTTACTTTTCATGTTTTTGCTCTCAAGAAAGTTGTGGGCACACAGGTACAGGTTCAATCCACACTTCCTAAATTGGATGAAGAAGGCTCCATATTACTTGAACTTGAGCAATTTTTGGATCGTCGGACTCGCACTCTTCGCAACCGTACAATTATAGAGATCCTGGTTTAGTGGCGTGGGCTTCAACCTGAATATGCTACATGGGAATCTCTCCACCAACTCCAGCAATAGTTTCCTCATTTCATCTTTGAGGACAAAGCTTCTTTAAGGGGAAGGACATGTTAGGATCCCATCCTAACCCTTAATGTAATAACTTCCATGATGTAATAATTCCTAAATAACGTGGGTAGTACCCATGATTAATATTTTGTAATGTTCTAAGTTTTAGCTTATATAGTACCTATGACAAATGACACCCTTTTTATGTAACACATGGTAGATAGGTATGTAAGGTGGCCTTGTGCATGTAATTCGAGTGGCATTGTGCATGTAATTCGAGTGGCACTATGCATGTAATTCGGGTGGCATTATGCATGTAATCCAGGTGGTATTTTGCATGTAAGCCAACCATGGAAGGGAACTCTTTAAATATTCGAGAAGGTACCAATGTATTCATATTTTTGCAAATTAATGAAGTGTTGAAGGAGGTTTCCCCCTCGAAGAGGCCTGCGATTCTATCTTATTGTGAGATTGTTCCTTTATGCAAATTTATGTTATAATGTGTATTTTTTTCTGAATATTAATATGATGTTTATGTGAGTTTATTTCCAAGCAATTGTGTGAGAGTGTGTTTATTTGAGTTTATTTTATAGTAGGATCCTAACACTATCTTGTATGCACAACTACACATGATGCTTCACTTTGCACACTCTAATATAAGGACACTTGTGCACACTTACATATAAGACACTTGTACCCATAAACTCATATTACACTTGCACACTTAATCACATGAAACTTGTGCATTTCTTGCACAAAAATAATTACATAACACTTGTGCATTTCCTGCACATTATTACATTACACAAAATATTATTCACTCCCTAATATAAAATTTACAAGATGTACCATAAAGGTACCATGGGGAAATATTAACATGTACCAAATAATGTAATATACTCCAACAATTGACATAGATGAAGGTACATAACCATATTCATATTGTTTTACTCTTCTTAGATGGTAGGCCTCAGTTTTGAAGGGAAGGTGGGAGTTTGGCGAGATCCACAAGAGGCTTGTTATAAGGTGGATTATATTGTTGATATTAGATTGGTCACTTATGTTTGTTGGATTGTTAATTTAAATTTTAGGTTGATTGGATTGATAATTTATAATCAATGATACTAATGCATCATTTATTTGGGTAGAAGAAGAGGTGGTAGCAAATAGAATAGGAGTAAGATTAGGATAAATACAAATATTAGAAATATTGGACTCAATTATTGTACAATAAGCAAAGGGTTGAGGATCAGCTAGGACGTAGATAAGTTTTTCTTGATATATTCATATTTGAGGTATTGATGAAGCGTAGAGAGGACAACCTTCATTGCATGGATTCAAGGTCACCTTGGGAGAAGATTGTAGGTGAGTCCACAAGGTATGATGTAAAATATAGTGTTAAAAATATGAGGTCTGACTTAAAGAGAAAAGTTATGGTTCTACTAGTTTCATATGCCCTATTATCAAAGGATATTATAACAAGATTATATTTTTATTGTCTTGCTTTTCTAAACCGGATCTTCTAATGAATTGAATATTGAAAACATTCAATATTGACCCATTATCAACAAGGATTCTTTTGATAAATAGATCACCAATATGACCTATAATGTAAAGGGGGAGTTCCTTATGCATAGATGGTCAAGGAAGATTATCCTCATAAAAGGATATTGTAGCATGGTTTATCCCAATAGATATTATTACATTTGCAAGGTTATTGAGATGAAGATCTTGAGCTATGATATGTTCAAATAGAAGTTTAAACAAAAATTATTTATGAGTCGAGGAGGTTTGAAGAAGTTCAAGAGGAGAAATATTAGCCAGAGTGCTGGGGAGTCACTTTTTAAGATTGAAAGTGCCCTTATATTGATTTTATAGTTTGAATATGAGTGAAGGTCCTTTTGATGAAGGGGGTTTCTTAATGCGAAGGACCAGGGGGTTGAGAAGGTTGGTTAGAATATTGATTTTTCTATTGTTGTCTTGTGGTGATATAGATGGAAGAAGAAATCATGCCCACCATATTTTAATGTGGATGTGGGACATTATTATATGAGATGTTATTGTTACCTTTTGATCATGATTAGGCAATGGGTTTTGTAAGATTCCCATAACTTAGCTAGATGAAATTTGAGGTGCAAAAATATCAATGACAATGCGACCACTATCTATCAAATATTGAAGAAGGTGCTTAAGGCACTTAAATTTATTGGTAGTGTGACCATTAAATCAATGGTAACTGGAGTGTTATTTGGATTACAACAATGTGTAGCGGTATCTACAAGCCTAACGGGTGGAAAATCAATCATCTTGTTGTTAAAGGATAGTGGAAAGGGGTTGATCTAACTTGGTGAAGGTACCCATAGTATTCACATTATTGCTTTGGCAAGAATCAATGATGGCATCACCAATTATATGTTTATTCTTATATTGGGACTTAGAGAGCTTCTCCTATTATTTATTGAGATTCAATTGCCCTCTCCTCAAGAGGGTGGATTCCACACATCTAGACAACTCAATTGCTTGATTGAAATATGATGTCCATTTTTAACTCATAAGATAATTGATCATGTAGATTAAAGATAAAAAATATTCAAAATTTCCTTTGGAGGGGCAGTAAATTGAAGTTTTATCATTAACATTTTCCATATTCCTAAGAAAATGGAGAAGCTCTCATCCTTGTATTGCTTGATTTGGTATAAATCGGCAGGGGTGACTTTCTCCTCAACATAGACTAAGAAATTTTGTACAAACATCTTGACCATATTCTGAAATATTTTAAGAGAGTGTCATAGTAGTTGGTAATACCACTCAAGCGATGTCATAACAAGTGGTTCAAAAGAGTATAATATATTCAATAGGGTTTTCCATACCCTTATCCATTTGTAATTGTGGTGCTTAAAAATTTGGGGGTAAGGGTGACTTGCTACCATGGGATCTAGAGGTTGATTACACATGTCCTTGTAAGAGTAATTATTACTAGGGGCTTGGATGGTGTTCATGCATTCACTAGTTTCTTTACTATGGTGGCCATGTTTTGAACCTTAGGATCATATTGAGTATGTGAAGTAGGTTGCAAGTCCAAATATTCTTGATGAGGATATAGTTGTGATATGTGTATAATTTTACTCATTCTTGGATTATTTAAAATGAGTGGAGGTTGATTAGGAAGTGTAGGTGTTGGGTTTTGAGAAAAATTCCTATTAGTGATGATGAAACTAGGAGGAGGATTAATAAAAGGATTTGAATTTGAAGGATTGTAGAATATTTCTAAGTTAGGGGGATAGTTTGTACTTGGTTGTTTAGCAATAGGGTAATTAACATTAACCCTTAATGGCTACTCAAATGGAGATATAAAAGTAGGATTTGCTAAAGTGAGTGGGACATGAGAAGTTCCCCTCCTATGGAAGTGGTGATGGTTTTAGAGTTAATATAATTAGTACTTGATGCATTAGGATCTAAGTTACATTGATTAGGGTTTACATTTATAGGATTAACATTAATAGGTAGTTGATTATATAATGGGTTACTACTTATATTAGTTTTATTAAGGGATATGAAGCTAGAATTAGGTGGTTGGGAAGGATTTGAGGGTCCACCCTCTTCAAAATAAATATCCCTATTAACAATTTATGATATAATATTGTTATTGTGCTTAAAAAATGCTATTATATGATTCATGGATTTAAAATTTTGTTGGCAATTTTGGGTACTTTGGGTACATTGCCTTTGCTCAAATGTATAAGTTGTCATTGATGTCAAAAGGCATTTTTGTGTTGATTTCAAAAGAGTGTGATGTCAAGAATATCTTGAGAAGCTTCATTATGTTAAAGGGTTTTTATTAAAACCATGGTGACAAGGCTAAAGGTTTTTCTTAAAACCATTTGGACTCATTAAGGGTTTTTATTAAAACCAAGCTTAACTTAATGCAAAGGTCCATGTGTATTATTAATAATTAAATTAACTCATACCTTTGTCAAAGGTCCAAGTTTAATTTATTATTAATAAAATAATAATAATTATTATTTTAATTATTATTAAAGGGTCTTTCAACCCTTAAGCGTCACCAATTTATTGCCATCGTTGGAGGAGCGCCGACGTCAATCAGTGATGGATAAATTGCTATATAAGTGGGCATGGTTTTCAAAAGTGAGCACCACCGATTATTATTTGGACATCTACGATTTGTGGTTCTCTATTTTTTTGATTTGCGCTTGGCTTCTCGATTTGCTTTACGCCGTTTCGTTCGAATTACGCTTGGCATCTACGATTTGATTTTGCACCGTTTCGTTCGATCTGCGCTTGGCGTCTGTGACTTGCATTGCTCTACATCCTTCGAAAAGCGCTTGGTGTCTTCGTTTGAGCTCGCTCTGTGTTTTCGATCTCCGTCGACGTCTTTGAGATCGTGCATGTTCTACGTCATGGAGACTGCGCTTGGCAATCTCGGTTTTGAGCTTGGGCTGTATCCTTACCTTTTGGCTTGACGGCAGTGGTTTGTTTGCATGCGGTTTGTGGAAGACGTTTACGTTTTCCAGGATCTTGGCGTCAAAGAAAGATAAAAGAGAGGGCAGCGGTTTGTTATTTCGTTGGGCTCTTGTGACCCAACGGCGGTGGCGTTTAAGCGAAAGCGCTAGATGGCGAGAGGTGCTGAGTTCGATTCTCTTCGTTGGGGATTTCTTTTTGGTCACGGTGTGCATAGAATGGTGGCCGTGAATGCGCGGGAGGTATAAGGTTAAGGTATCTTTTTGTTTTGACATTGATGTTTAATGTTTAATGTTTATGTGGAGTAATAAGGTGTAAAGAGGTTTTATTTTGTATGTTATTGTACTTTGGTGGTTTTTACTAAGTTGGAGAAATAAGGTGTTATATTTGGATCTTTAATATTGTGTATTATTGTATAGTTGCTAACTCTAATTGGTGGCAAATTGAGAGTTAGTGTTGTGACAGATTTTGAGTTCTCCTTCTTCATCAAAGTAAAGGTATGGGCAACTTCTTCCATGTATGTTGTTTATGGTATATTTTCTGAAATTGAGTTTGGAGTGAAAAGGTTGTCTACTAGGTATTATTGGTGTAAATCTTATTTTCTGGATATTGAAGATTGTTTATGCATTAAAGTTATTGTTGAATTTTTGGGTGAATGCATAATTCTGGTTGAGGAAGAAGAAGCATTTTTGCAATAGGGTTTATGTTAATAAGTCTTGCTACTTGCATTGAGATGATGAAACCCTAGTTGTTGGTGAAAAGAATATAAGCATCATAGTTATATGAGATATTGCATGGTTGGCAATTGTTGGGTTGTGTTTTATATTCTTGAGAAAAGCATACTACATCTATCTTATTCTTTTGAGATTGAGTTTGAGTTGAGATTGAGTTGAGATTGAGATTGGGAGTTAAGTATAGATCATATTGAGTCTCTAACAATTCTCTTTATGTTTCTATGAGATTTGAGATTGGGAGTTAAGTATAGAACATATTGGGTCTCTAACAATTCTCTTTATGTTTCTATGAGATTTGAGATTGGGAGTTAAGTATAGAACATATTGAGTCTCTAACAATTCTCTTTATGCTTCTATGAGGTTTATGAATCACATTGGGTCTCTAACAATTCTCTTTGTGAGTTCATGCTAAGCAAGTTTTTTTTGGTGAGCTTGCTGAGGTTTTGGACAGGTTCCGGTGGGGACTTGTGAGCAGGTTTTGGACAGGTTCCAGTGGGGACTTGTGAGCATATTTGGACAGGTTCAGGTGGGGACTTGTGAGCAGATTTGGACAGGTCCTAGTAGAGGACTTGTGAGTTGAGATTGATAGTTCTATCAGAGAACTTGAGGACAGAGGTACATTGGTTCTATCAGAGAACTTGAGGATAGATTTGGCAAGTCTTTGAGAAGGCTTGTGTGTAGAGGATTGATTTGTTCATAGAGTTGGATAGATCTGACAGATAAAGGAAGACTTGTACTAGACCGATTGATCGTGTTTGGTACAGGTAGTCGAGCTACTGTGGACGTGATCATAGAAGGCGAGAGGTCTCTTAGGCTAAGCATTGAGGACAGGAGGTCTTCGGTGGAAAGGAGTTCCACGTGCTGGCAAGAGGTAGAGGCGGTTGATCTTCCGAGGGATCATTTCTAGAGCAGAGGGGAAGGTATCTCCTTTGAGGAGGGGGAAGGTACCCTTTGAGCAGAGGCTCATAAATTCAGATCGGGGGAAGGTGTCTCCTTTGGGCCGAGGCTCATAAACATTGTAATTGGGAAGGTTTCCCAAAGAACTTTGAGATAACTTTTAGAGAAAAGTTTTGTGGACGTAGCCCAGGCATTCTGGGTGAACCACGTTAAAATTGGTGTCACTTTGTGGATGATTTTGTGCATTGTTTTGATATTGCTTTGGGTATATTGCTTTACTATTTTGAAGTATAAAGGAAAAAGTAAAAAGAGGTCTTATATTGTTCACCCCCCCTCTCAGTATAAGCTTGTGTTCTTCAATTGGTATCAGAGCGGGTGCCTTCGAAAAGTTTAATAGCTTGAAGGAAAAGCTAGTAAAGAACACAATGGATCATTCAAGTGGCAATGCAACACCTATTCTTGATGGGTCAGATTTTGGTCTTTGGAGTGCAAGGATGAAGGTTCATCTAATGGCACTTGGGAATGAGGTTTGGGAAGTGATTGAAGATGAGTACACTATTCCTGAACTTGGTCCTAATACTAAAGAAGAAAGGCTCCTACATCACAGCAATTCAAAAGCAATGAATGCAATTCGAAAGGCTTACGAAAGCAGATCTCACCAAAGTGATTCACTGCAAGACAACTAGTGAAATGTGGAATCAGTTGAAGGTGGTTCATACAGGTGATACAAATGTCAGAAAGGCCAAGTTGAGACACTTCAAAGGTATGTTTGAACAACTCAAGATGAATGATGATGAAAATATTAGTGACTACATGCTTCGTATGGATGAGGTTGTTAACTCCATGAAAGACTTAGGTCTTGAGCTTGCTGAAAATGATGTTTGTGATAAGATTTTAAGATCTCTTCCTAATAGATTTAGTGAAAAGATTTCTGCTATTGAGGAAGCTAAAGATTTGGATAAATTGAAAAAGGATGAGCTCCATAGTATACTTGCAGCATTTGAGTTAAGAACTCAAGTGAAGGTTGATGTCAAGAAAGAGGCAACTTTCAAGGCTACCAAGAAATCCAAAGGTAAACAACTTCAAGAGAGTGATGAGTCTTCTAGTGATGAAGAGGCATATTACAACAAGAAAGGCAAGTTCTCTAGAAAACACAAAAATATGAAAAATGTAAGATGTTTCAATTGTGGAAAATTTGGTCATTATGCTACTGACTGTACTGTTGCCAAGGATGAAAGTGATGAAGATAAACAAGATCTGTAAGAGCAAGGATTCTGAAAAGCACAAGCATCATAGGAAAAACAAAGATGAGCACAACAATCAAGGAAAGAGGTATTCTCACAAACACAAGAAGAGTTTCTACCTAGACAAAGCAAGTAAGTGTTCTAGTAGTGATAGTGAAAGTTCTTCAAGTGATAATGAAAATGAGATGTTGTTCATATCAGAAAAAGAGGAAGAACCAAAACATAGATTCATTATCATGAAATGTCTTAGATGTGGAAATTTTGGTCACCTTGAGGATGATTGCACAAATAATGATTTGATTTCTAGTATGTATGAGGATGCTTCAGAAAACTATAAGGAAGATGCATGTATGGTTTTTGAAAAGGGTAGCACCTCTAGTGATAAGAAATCCGAAAAAGGCTTTGATGATTCTAATAGCAAACATATAGAGGAAGGTGAAGTAGATCTTAAAGGTGAACTTATTAGTGCTCTTAGTGCTTTGAAAAAGGAAAGAAAGAAGAATGCTAGACTCAAGGATAAGTTAGATGAATGTTGTATGGAGAGAGATGATCTTATTGAAAATCTTGATTTCTCTATAGCTAAGACACAAGAACTCAAGGATGAGTTAGAGTCTAAGGTTCTTGAGTATAGTGAGTTAGAACAGAAAATGGCTTCTTTGAAAGAGGAAACTAAAGGGTACAAGGATAAGCTTCCCAGGTTTCAAGATAGCTCCAAAAAGGTTAAGTCTCTCATCAAAGGTCAAAGAAAGACAACAGATAAAACAGGTCTTGGTTTTGTTAAGCCTCACAAGGAACAAGTTGGAGAGTCTAGTAAGAGACTCCAAAAGGAAGAGAGTTCTGATGAGGAAAGTATTTCAGATCATGAGTCCTTGAATGATAGATGCACAAAAATAGAAAACAGAATTCAGAATGAGAAGAAGAAGTTTTCAGGACCCAAGAGGTCAAATAAAGGAAAGTTTCAAGGCAGATGTTTTGCTTGTCACAGGTTTGGTCACATGGCTTCACATTGCATGGCTCAAGTGAAGAAGGTAAATGACAGTTTCAGAGGTGGTAATTTCTTTCAAGGGTATTGCTACTCTTGTCAACAGTTTGGGCATAAGGCAGTTTATTGCAAGGCAAATATCAAGAACAGGTTTGATCAAAACAGGTTTGGTCAGAACAGGTTTGGTCAAAACAGGTTTGGTCAAAACAGGTTTGGTCAAAACAGGTTTGGTCAAAACTGGTGGATTCAAAGAACAGGTATGCCTAAAAGAAATAACATTGTTACTTGTTATAAGTGCAACAATGAAGGTCACACAGTCAGACAGTGTAGAGCTAAAATTCTAGAATACAGGAATAGGAACAGTGGCATGATCAGGTCCAAGGATCAAGGCATGGATAAAAATAGGGATGAGAACAAGAACAAGAACAGTGACAGGAACAGGAATATGGACAAAGAGTTCAAGAGAAGGCCCGACAAGGAAGTTATAGACGCCGATGATGATCAGTGCCTAATGGGAGTTTTACTCCCACCCCAGAATTAATCACCTCATCAGGAGGTGGGGGAGGGACTAAGCTAAGAGGTTAATTCTTAGTCCCGAGCCCCAAAGGTGGCCCTTTGCCATTGATGACAAAGGGGGAGAGATATGAGTAAGGGGGAGAGCTTCAAAGTGAAGAGGAAAGCTTCAAGTCGGGGGGAGCAAAACTTCAAAGGAAGATTCTCGGTTGTTAGCACGGTTGGTTTCGAGTTTTTGCTCTTGAGAAGTGTTGTCGGTAAAGGTTTGCCATCAATGACAAAGGGGGAGATTGTTGGCAATTTTGGGTACTTTGGGTACATTGCCTTTGCTCAAATGTATAAGTTGTCATTGATGTCAAAAGGCATTTTTGTGTTGATTTCAAAAGAGTGTGATGTCAAGAATATCTTGAGAAGCTTCATTATGTTAAAGGGTTTTTATTAAAACCATGGTGACAAGGCTAAAGGTTTTTCTTAAAACCATTTGGACTCATTAAGGGTTTTTATTAAAACCAAGCTTAACTTAATGCAAAGGTCCATGTGTATTATTAATAATTAAATTAACTCATACCTTTGTCAAAGGTCCAAGTTTAATTTATTATTAATAAAATAATAATAATTATTATTTTAATTATTATTAAAGGGTCTTTCAACCCTTAAGCGTCGCCGATTTATTGCCATCGTTGGAGGAGCACCGACGTCAATCAATAATGGATAAATTGCTATATAAGTGGGCATGGTTTTCAAAAGTGAGCACCACCGATTATTATTTGGACATCTACGATTTGTGGTTCTCTATTTTTTTGATTTGCGCTTGGCTTCTCGATTTGCTTTACGTCATTTCGTTCGAATTACGCTTGGCATCTACGATTTGATTTTGCACCATTTCGTTCGATCTGCGCTTGGCGTCTGTGACTTGCATTGCTCTATATCCTTCGAAAAGCGCTTGGTGTCTTCGTTTGAGCTCGCTCTATGTTTTCGATCTCCGTCGACGTCTTTGAGATCGTGCATGTTCTACGTCATGGAGACTGCGCTTGGCAATCTCGGTTTTGAGCTTGGGCTGTATCCTTACCTTTTGGCTTGACGGTAGTGGTTTGTTTGCATGCGGTTTGTGGAAGACGTTTACGTTTTCCAGGATCTTGGCGTCAAAGAAAGATAAAAGAGAGGGCAGCGGTTTGTTATTTCGTTGGGCTCTTGTGACCCAACGGCGGTGGCGTTTAAGCGAAAGCGCTAGACGGCAGAGGTGCTGAGTTCGATTCTCTTCGTTGGGGATTTCTTTTTGGTCACGGTGTGCATAGAATGGTGGCCGTGAATGCGCGGGAGGTATAAGGTTAAGGTATCTTTTTGTTTTGACATTGATGTTTAATGTTTAATGTTTATGTGGAGTAATAAGGTGTAAAGAGGTGTTATTTTGTATGTTATTGTACTTTGGTGGTTTTTACTAAGTTGGAGAAATAAGGTGTTATATTTGGATCTTTATTATTGTGTATTATTGTATAGTTGCTAACTCTAATTGGTGGCAAATTGAGAGTTAGTGTTGTGACAGATTTTGAGTTCTCCTTCTTCATCAAAGTAAAGGTATGGGCAACTTCTTCCATGTATGTTGTTTATGGTATATTTTCTGAAATTGAGTTTGGAGTGAAAAGGTTGTCTACTAGGTATTATTGGTGTAAATCTTATTTTCTGGATATTGAAGATTGTTTATGCATTAAAGTTATTGTTGAATCTTTGGGTGAATGCATAATTCTGGTTGAGGAAGAAGAAGCATTTTTGCAATAGGGTTTATGTTAATAAGTCTTGCTACTTGCATTGAGATGATGAAACCCTAGTTGTTGGTGAAAAGAATATAAGCATCATTGTTATATGAGATATTGCATGGTTGGCAATTGTTGGGTTGTGTTTTATATTCTTGAGAAAAGCATACTACATCTATCTTATTCTTTTGAGATTGAGTTTGAGTTGAGATTGAGTTGAGATTGATATTGGGAGTTAAGTATAGAACATATTGAGTCTCTAACAATTCTCTTTATGTTTCTATGAGATTTGAGATTGAGATTGGGAGTTAAGTATAGAACATATTGGGTCTCTAACAATTCTCTTTATGTTTCTATGAGATTTGAGATTGAATGGAGTTAAGTATAGAACATATTGAGTCTCTAACAATTCTCTTTATGCTTCTATGAGGTTTATGAATCACATTGGGTCTCTAACAATTCTCTTTGTGAGTTCATGCTAAGCAAGTTTTTCTTGGTGAGCTTGTTGAGGTTTTGGACAGGTTCTGGTGGGGACTTGTGAGCAGGTTTTGGACAGGTTCCGGTGGGGACTTGTGAGCAGATTTGGACAGGTTCAGGTGGGGACTTGTGAGCAGATTTGGACAGGTCCTAGCAGAGGACTTGTGAGCTGAGATTGATAGTTCTATCAGAGAACTTGAGGACAGAGGTACATTGGTTCTATCAGAGAACCTGAGGACAGATTTGGCAAGTCTTTGAGAAGGCTTGTGTGTAGAGGATTGATTTGTTCATAGAGTTGGACAGATCTGATAGACAGAGGAAGACTTGTACTAGACCGATTGACTGTGTTTGGTACAGGTAGCTCGAGCTCTGTGGACGTGATCATAGAAGGCAGAGGTCTCTTAGGCTAAGCATTGAGGATAGGAGGTCTTCGGTGGAAAGGAGTTCCACGTGCTGGCAAGAGGTAGAGGCAGTTGATCTTCGAGGGATCATTTCTAGAGCAGAGGGGAAGGTATCTCCTTTGAGCGAGAGAGACTCATAAATTTAGATTGGGGGAAGGTGTCTCCTTTGGGCCGAGGCTCATAAACATTGTAATTGGGAAGGTTTCCCAAAGAACTTTGAGATAACTTTTAGAGAAAAGTTTTGTGGACGTAGCCCAGGCATTCTGGGTGAACCACGTTAAAATTGGTGTCACTTTGTGGATGATTTTGTGCATTGTTTTGATATTGCTTTGGGTATATTGCTTTACTGTTTTGAAGTATAAAGGAAAAAGTAAAAAGAGGTCTTATACTGTTCACCCCCCCTCTCAGTATAAGCTTGTGTTCTTCAATTGGTATCAGAGCGGGTGCCTTCGGAAAGTTTAACAGCTTGAAGGAAAAGCTAGTAAAGAACACAATGGATCATTCAAGTGGCAATGCAACACCTATTCTTGATGGGTCAGATTTTGGTCTTTGGAGTGCAAGGATGAAGGTTCATCTAATGGCACTTGGGAATGAGGTTTGGGAAGTGATTGAAGATGAGTACACTATTCCTGAACTTGGTCCTAATACTAAAGAAGAAAGGCTCCTACATCACAACAATTCAAAAGCAATGAATGCAATTCTGAAAGGCTTACAGAAAGCAAGATCTCACCAAAGTGATTCACTGCAAGACAGACTAGTGAAATGTGGAATCGATTGAAGGTGGTTCATACGGGTGATACAAATGTCGGAAAGGCCAAGTTGAGACACTTCAAAGGTATGTTTGAACAACTCAAGATGAATGATGATGAAAATATTAGTGACTACATGCTTCGTATGGATGAGGTTGTTAACTCCATGAAAGACTTAGGTCTTGAGCTTGCTGAAAATGATGTTTGTGATAAGATTTTAAGATCTCTTCCTAATAGATTTAGTGAAAATATTTCTGCTATTGAGGAAGCTAAAGATTTGGATAAATTGAAAAAGGATGAGCTCCATAGTATACTTGCAGCATTTGAGTTAAGAACTCAAGTGAAGGTTGATGTCAAGAAAGAGGCAACTTTCAAGGCTACCAAGAAATCCAAAGGTAAACAACTTCAAGAGAGTGATGAGTCTTCTAGTGATGAAGAGGCATATTACAACAAGAAAGGCAAGTTCTCTAGAAAACACAAAAATATGAAAAATGTAAGATGTTTCAATTGTGGAAAATTTGGTCATTATGCTACTGATCGTATACTGTTGCCAAGGATGAAAGTGATGAAGATAAACGAGATCTGTAAGAGCAAGGATTCTGAAAAGCACAAGCATCATAGGAAAAACAAAGATGAGCACAACAATCAAGGAAAGAGGTATTCTCACAAACACAAGAAGAGTTTCTACCTAGACAAAGCAAGTAAGTGTTCTAGTAGTGATAGTGAAAGTTCTTCAAGTGATAATGAAAATGAGATGTTGTTCATATCGAAAAAAGAGGAAGAACCAAAACATAGATTCATTATCATGAAATGTCTTAGATGTGGAAATTTTGGTCACCTTGAGGATGATTGCACAAATAATGATTTGATTTCTAGTATGTATGAGGATGCTTCAGAAAACTATAAGGAAGATGCATGTATGGTTTTTGAAAAGGGTAGCACCTCTAGTGATAAGAAATCCGAAAAAGGCTTTGATGATTCTAATAGCAAACATATAGAGGAAGGTGAAGTAGATCTTAAAGGTGAACTTATTAGTGCTCTTAGTGCTTTGAAAAAGGAAAGAAAGAAGAATGCTAGACTCAAGGATAAGTTAGATGAATGTTGTATGGAGAGAGATGATCTTATAGAAAATCTTGACTTCTCTATAGCTAAGACACAAGAACTCAAGGATGAGTTAGAGTCTAAGGTTCTTGAGTATAGTGAGTTAGAACAGAAAATGGCTTCTTTGAAAGAGGAAACTAAAGGGTACAAGGATAAGCTTCACAGGTTTCAAGATAGCTCCAAAAAGGTTAAGTCTCTCATCAAAGGTCAAAGAAAGACAACAGATAAAACAGGTCTTGGTTTTGTTAAGACTCACAAGGAACAAGTTGGAGAGTCTAGTAAGAGACTCCAAAAGGAAGAGAGTTCTGATGAGGAAAGTATTTCAGATCATGAGTCCTTGAATGATAGATGCACAAAAACAGAAAACAGAATTCAGAATGAGAAGAAGAAGTTTTCAGGACCCAAGAGGTCAAATAAAGGAAAGTTTCAAGGCAGATGTTTTGCTTGTCACAGGTTTGGTCACATGGCTTCACATTGCATGGCTCAAGTGAAGAAGGTAAATGACAGTTTCAGAGGTGGTAATTTCTTTCAAGGGTATTGCTACTCTTGTCAACAGTTTGGGCACAAGGCAGTTTATTGCAAGGCAAATATCAAGAACAGGTTTGATCAAAACAGGTTTGGTCAGAACAAGTTTGGTCAGAACAGGTTTGGTCAAAATAGGTTTGGTCAAAACAGGTTTGGTCAAAACTGGTGGATTCAAAGAACAGGTATGCCTAAAAGAAATAACATTGTTACTTGTTATAAGTGCAACAATGAAGGTCACACAGTCAGACAGTGTAGAGCTGAAATTCCAGAATACAGGAATAGGAACAGTGGCATGATCAGGTCCAAGGATCAAGGCATGGATAAAAACAGGGATGAGAACAAGAACAAGAACAGTGACAAGAACAGGAATATGGACAAAGAGTTCAAGAGAAGGCCCGACAAGGAAGTTATAGATGCCGATGATGATCGAGTGCCTAATGGGAGTTTTACTCCCACCCCAGAATTAATCACCTCATCAGGAGGTGGGGGAGGGACTAAGCTAAGAGGTTAATTCTTAGTCCCGAGCCCCAAAGGTGGCCCTTTGCCATTGATGACAAAGGGGGAGAGATATGAGTAAGGGGGAGAGCTTCATAGTGAAGAGGAAAGCTTCAAGTCAGGGGGAGCAAAACTTCAAAGGAAGATTCTCAGTTGTTAGCACAGTTGGTTTCAGTTTTTGCTCTTGAGAAGTGTTGTCGGTAAAGGTTTGCCATCAATGACAAAGGGGGAGATTGTTGGCAATTTTGGGTACTTTGGGTACATTGCCTTTGCTCAAATGTATAAGTTGTCATTGATGTCAAAAGGCATTTTTGTGTTGATTTCAAAAGAGTGTGATGTCAAGAATATCTTGAGAAGCTTCATTATGTTAAAGGGTTTTTATTAAAACCATGGTGACAAGGCTAAAGGTTTTTCTTAAAACCATTTGGACTCATTAAGGGTTTTTATTAAAACCAAGCTTAACTTAATGCAAAGGTCCATGTGTATTATTAATAATTAAATTAACTCATACCTTTGTCAAAGGTCCAAGTTTAATTTATTATTAATAAAATAATAATAATTATTATTTTAATTATTATTAAAGGGTCTTTCAACCCTTAAGCGTCGCCGATTTATTGCCATCGTTGGAGGAGCGCCGACGTCAATCAGTAATGGATAAATTGCTATATAAGTGGGCATGGTTTTCAAAAGTTAGCACCACCGATTATTATTTGGACATCTACGATTTGTGGTTCTCTGTTTTTTTGATTTGCACTTGGCTTCTCGATTTGCTTTACGTCATTTCGTTCGAATTACGCTTGGCATCTACGATTTGATTTTGCACCATTTCATTCGATCTGCGCTTGGCGTCTGTGACTTGCATTGCTCTACATCCTTCGAAAAGCGCTTGGTGTCTTCGTTTGAGCTCGCTCTGTGTTTTCGATCTCCGTCGACGTCTTTGAGATCGTGCATGTTCTACGTCTTGGAGACTGCGCTTGGCAATCTCGGTTTTGAGCTTGGGCTGTATCCTTACCTTTTGGCTTGACGGCAGTGGTTTGTTTGCATGCGGTTTGTGGAAGACGTTTACGTTTTCTGGGATCTTGGCATCAAAGAAAGATAAAAGAGAGGGCAGCGGTTTGTTATTTCGTTGGGCTCTTGTGACCCAACGACGGTGGCGTTTAAGCGAAAGCGCTAGACGACAGAGGTGCTGAGTTCGATTCTCTTCGTTGGGGATTTCTTTTTGGTCACGGTGTGCATAGAATGGTGGCCGTGAATGCGCGGGAGGTATAAGGTTAAGGTATCTTTTTGTTTTGACATTGATGTTTAATGTTTAATGTTTATGTGGAGTAATAAGGTGTAAAGAGGTGTTATTTTGTATGTTATTGTACTTTGGTGGTTTTTACTAAGTTGGAGAAATAAGGTGTTATATTTGGATCTTTAATATTGTGTATTATTGTATAGTTGCTAACTCTAATTGGTGGCAAATTGAGAGTTAGTGTTGTGACAGATTTTGAGTTCTCCTTCTTCATCAAAGTAAAGGTATGGGCAACTTCTTCCATGTATGTTGTTTATGGTATATTTTCTGAAATTGAGTTTGGAGTGAAAAGGTTGTCTACTAGGTATTATTGGTGTAAATCTTATTTTCTGGATATTGAAGATTGTTTATGCATTAAAGTTATTGTTGAATTTTTGGGTGAATGCATAATTCTGGTTGAGGAAGAAGAAGCATTTTTGCAATAGGGTTTATGTTAATAAGTCTTGCTACTTGCATTGAGATGATGAAACCCTAGTTGTTGGTGAAAAGAATATAAGCATCATTGTTATATGAGATATTGCATGGTTGGCAATTGTTGGGTTGTGTTTTATATTCTTGAGAAAAGCATACTACATCTATCTTATTCTTTTGAGATTGAGTTTGAGTTGAGATTGAGTTGAGATTGAGATTGGGAGTTAAGTATAGATCATATTGAGTCTCTAACAATTCTCTTTATGTTTCTATGAGATTTGAGTTTGAGATTGGGAGTTAAGTATAGAACATATTGGGTCTCTAACAATTCTCTTTATGTTTCTATGAGATTTGAGATTGGGAGTTAAGTATAGAACATATTGAGTCTCTAACAATTCTCTTTATGCTTCTATGAGGTTTATGAATCACATTGGGTCTCTAACAATTCTCTTTGTGAGTTCATGCTAAGCAAGTTTTTTTTGGTGAGCTTGCTGAGGTTTTGGACAGGTTCCAATGGGGACTTGTGAGCAGATTTGGACAGGTTTAGGTGGGGACTTGTGAGCAGATTTGGACAGGTCCTAGCAGAGGACTTGTGAGCTGAGATTGATAGTTCTATCAGAGAACTTGAGGATAGAGGTACATTGGTTCTATCAGAAGAACTCGAGGATAGTTTTGGCAAGTCTTTGAGAAGGCTTGTGTGTAGAGGATTGATTTGTTCATAGAGTTGGACAGATCTGACAGACAGAGGAAGACTTGTACTAGACCGATTGACTGTGTTTGGTACAGGTAGCTTAGGCTGCTGTGGACGTGATCATAGAAGGCGAGAGGTCTCTTAGGCTAAGCATTGAGGATAGGAGGTCTTCGGTGGAAAGGAGTTCCACGTGCTGGCAAGAGGTAGAGGCAGTTGATCTTCTGAGGGATCATTTCTAGAGTAGAGGGGAAGGTATCTCCTTTGAGCAGAGGCTCATAAATTCAGAGGGGAAGGTATCTCCTTTGAGCAGAGGCTCATAAATTCAGATCAGGGGAAGGTGTCTCCTTTGGGCCGAGGCTCATAAACATTGTAATTGGGAAGGTTTCCCAAAGAACTTTGAGATAACTTTTAGAGAAAAGTTTTGTGGACGTAGCCCAGGCCTTCTGGGTGAACCACGTTAAAATTGGTGTCACTTTGTGGATGATTTTGTGCATTGTTTTGATATTGCTTTGGGTATATTGCTTTACTATTTTGAAGTATAAAGGAAAAAGTAAAAAGAGGTCTTATACTGTTCACCCCCCCCTCTCAGTATAAGCTTGTGTTCTTCAAAGTTATCCTACCTTGAGCATACTATTGAGGATTGAGGGAACCCGTGGTTGAGGTATCATCATTCTCATCCCCAAAATTATGACCTTCCCTAGAAATTTGATTATCATTATCATCCCATACAAGAGGGATATTAGGATCCACTTTTGGTTTTACCACTACAAAGGCAATACCCTCTTTGGGCTATAAGTTTAATGGTATAGGTAATGAAACAGAGAGATATTCATTAATTAAAGGTTGTAATTAAAGGCAAAGGATGTGAGTTTTTTAAGTGTGGCTAGTACTTCTATCTCCTCCTCTCTATATACCTATAATATCGATATACCTAAGGAGGGTCTTCTAATATACCCAAACCTATATGATATACATGCTCTCTCAATATACCCATGAGTACGTGGAAGAAGCTTTGTTCCATTGATATATGTAGTCGTGCATGAGGGAATACCTTGAGGTACATGGATAAGGAATGGGAGGATCAACCATACTTATATATCTTGCTAGAGAGGATACATCAGAGGGTAATCTATTTGTTAATATTAATTAATATGAGCTATTCTATACAAAAAAATAGATGGTCTTGTTTGGAGTTCAAATAAATTTGATCTTTAATTAGGTTTAAATTTAAGCTCAAGGAGGTGTTTATGTTAGGATCACCAAATATGTAGGAATTTGAGATTAGAGATTCATTTGCTAAGCCCACAATAACCTACTCTCAATGTATATATATTGTGTATGGGGTGTAAATCTTGGTTTAGTGTGTTATTTTACAAGCACCTAAGTTTGGTTGTGAAAAAAATAACTCTAATATATTGCAAAAATAATTCTTAAACTAAGGTGCATTCAAACAAAATGCATGCATGTAAAATCCAGCTTATATGACGTTTTGCTTTCATTCAAAACTATTAATTACAAGAAATAATTTTTTTTTTCCTTTCAAGCAAGGGTACAAGAGAATGCAAAAATAAGACTAGCCTAATGAAAACTAAATGCAATTTAAATTTCAATTTCTAGAATGGAAATAAAACTATACTAAACCTAAGCTATTAGTTCCTTTATTTTTATCCCTTTTTAGTTTCCTAAAGCATAAATAGAGAGGTAAAAGAACAACAAAATATCAAACAAGCCTAACTAAGAAGAGGAAAAAAATAGGGATAAAATGAGAGATACTTGGTTTCATGATTATGGAAAAAATGCTCCCTAAGACTAAGCATCAGTAATTCTATGAGGTCATCACCTATAAGGTGCCAAAAAAATTCTTCTCTATACCTACAAATACAAATAAACTATATTTGGAGTTAGTTTTAGGGGTCCATCGAGCTTGGTAGAATAGACAACTTCTTGAGATATACAGTCAGACCCATGGGTTCTTCAAAAAACTTAGATATTGTAAAATAATGAAGTAAATAAACATGAACCTTGAAATCATTGCCTAAGGCTTATGGTAAGAAATATCATGTTGTGAACATAATCTAGATGGCATAGGAACTCATTAGTGTGGAGGCTATGACAGGTAGAATCACTACCTGTAACTTAGGGGTAGCATTTCCACCTTGTGCATAGGTGTAACAATGAATAGAGGGTTCAAATTATGAGGTGATGTTTAAGAGAGTGGTAGGTAGGCTTGAATGAACATAATTAGGATAGTACACATGCAAAGTGAACTAAAATGGTACCAAAACTTATTAAAGTGTCATAGGTGGCAATATCACTACCTGTTTAGGAAAGGTATTTTTTTCACCTTGAGAGAAAGCGTAGAGGTGTTAGAGAGATAAAACTTTGAGGAAGTGACTAAAAGGGTAGTAATCAAGAAAAATAATCAACTATTTAGTTAGAGCTTATCTAGAAGGGGCTATAATGGAGAAAAGGCTATTGAAGCCTTGTGGCCTACAAAATTGTTGCATGTGCAAATAAAACAACGTTTCTAATCTAAGGGCCTAGAAGGGATAGACAAAGCTATAATATAGAATACAAGGTGATAAGGGTATCCTTAGGATGTTTGAGAACTAGTTTCACAGAGAAAAAACCTTGAAAACTACTTCAAAATAAGCAAATGATCACATGAAACCTGTTGCTTTGTAATATTATTAATTACACCTTAGTATTTAGTTTACTAGGTAGACTTAGCTAATAATTATATTATTCTTATTTATTAAATAATAATAATCCACTCATAGGATATTTTTTAGATACTCTTTCCTTGATTTGAGTGATTAGATTTTTTGGATTTCATGTCCACAATTAGTTACTTTTCTTGTTAACTAATTGTGCACTCATTATTTATGATCCTCACCCTTGCCTATATATGCAAGGGTTTCTTCTTCTATGCATATGAGAGATTGTATATAGGTTATTGGAGCATATTGGAGCTTTTTTTCATTATTGTGATATTGTCTTTGCATGTTATTGAGTATTACTAATCCTCCATTGTTGAATCTTTGTTATTGTTATTGTGATCTACATTAAGCATTCAAGATCCTGCTATAGGTTCAAACTTATTGTTGTTACTTTCATGGTATACAGAGCTATGTTTATTTTTTACAGATTCATAGCCACATGTTCTTGAGGATTTGACACTCCTTCAAAGATTTTTTTTGGTATGATAGTATTTTGTAATTCTAAAGGTGTTTAGTGTTATAGGTTTTTCAATTCAAACCTTAGAGGGTTTCTTTGGTATTTAAAACCATTTCATCTTGTTAAGAGTTGTCAACAACCCCTATTTACCTTATTTGCATGTAAAAATCTGAATTGTATTGCTCCCAATATCAATTTATAAATTTGTATTTGGTGTCTTCTTTTTTAAAATCCATAGTTTTTTTTACATAGGAAAAATTCATAGTTTTTTAGAGAGGAAAAATCTATAGTTTTTTTTTACATAGGAAAAATCTGCAGTTGGGAATTGCTAACGAAAAATTGCAGACACTTTCTAGAATATCAAGCACTTTCTAGAATCACAAGCACTTTTCATAATTGCAGGAATTTACTCAATCGTATGCAATTTGTACAATCACCCATGATTTTCTCTGTGTATTTATCAAAACTGCATATATTTAGTCTTTTGGCTGAATTTTGTAATTTTTGTACCTTCAATTTTCTTCATTCTGATCTGTTAAATATTGTACATGCACTAAAATAAAGTACCAAGCTTCGTGGGGGATCAGTATTTGATAATATAAATATTTTTGAGGGGTTTGTGTAAGGCACATTTTGGTGTGACTCTTATCTTTCTAATTTTTTGTTGTGCTTTGAGTTACAATTTCTTATATTGAATTATTAACTCCTCACAACTATCATATTTAGAATTATAAAATACAAGTATGTTAGATTTTATGAGTATATGATATAGGAAATGCAACTACAAGATGTAAGATAAGCAATCTAAGATGAATGTATTATAATGGCACTATAATATGCAAGAAAATAAAGAGATAAAATTTTATAATAAATCAGAAATATTCCATTAATGAAAGCTCATAAAAATAGTACAATACAATATAATGGAGGACATGAAAACTCCATAAACTATTTTAAGAAACTACATTGTACTACTCTACCAATCTATACTATGCACTCTCTATATTCTCTACTCTATGATTTCACTCACTATAAGACCTATATATATGAAGATAAGTTCCTTGAACCTTAATCTACCTTTGACACATGTACATATGTACTACATGCACATTTACATCATAGCACATTTACACTTGTGCATTTATTACAATACTTGAAGTAGCTACCTATATTTACTTTAAAGTAAACTCCTACTCTACTTATGCACCCAATAATGTAATATACTCTAACACCCCCCTATATTAAATTATTTGGATATTTAAGACTTTAGTCTTCAATATGGATCTTTATCTTGGTTATGGAATTTGAGCTCTTCTCTCTAGCTTCCTTTATTGTCTTCTTTCTCTGAATTTGGATGAGTATATTCATCTTGTTCAGGTTCTTCTTCTTCTTATTTAGTTTGTAGATTTCCAACTAGCACATAGTTTTGTTGTCCTCTCATTATTTTAATTTTGAAACTTCTATTTATTCTTCTACTTTTATGATATATAGGTTCTTCATTATCTCCAATATGTTCCTTAGAAAATGCATTAGTATTGTTTCAAAACACAATAATATCTTGTGAAGTTTTGATAAAATCTAGAGCATATATGTTTCTATGGATTGATCCAGTAGCTTCAATCTCATTTTGATTTATAATGATACATATATTAATTCCATTTATGTATCTGAAATCAACTATCCTTTTGATATCTACTATATTTTCTACTAAATTAAGATTAGATGATAATATAGGAACATACATTACATTATGTTGTAGAAAATTTGGAAATTATTTACTAGGTGTTACACACCCATATCCATGTATGTGATAGAATTTTCCATCTGTAATTTTCAACATGTACTTGTTAGTGACTTCAATATAATCAAACCATTGGAGATTTCCTATCATGTGATGACTTGCACGAGAATCAATATACCAAATATCATTTTCATTTTGACCTGTGAATTTGTTTGAGTTTGAAGTGATTTTGCATCTTTGATATGGTATATTGGATGGATTCTAATCTTGAGTCCTCTTTTAGTGTGCATTGTGATGAAATGTCCCTATTGTTATTTTTTCCATGATATGATTATTTTAGCTCTTTAGTATTTTAAGAACACTTTTGAAATATCCTTTGTAGTAGTATACCTTATGACTCCCTAGTTTTAAGTATATGCTCTAATCTTGGTAGAAGTGCTTAGCAAGTAATAGTTCACCTTTTGAGTTGATTTTGTAATATTTTGGGAATGATAATAATCAAATCCTATTTCACCTTATTTCTCCTATTGAACTATGCACTTTTCAATTTTATGGAGTTCTCTATGGTTGGATTTCTCTTGTCCCTTTAATGTGACTATGAGACAAGTATAAGCAAGAAATTCCAACTCTTTTAAAGAAATCAATTTGCTTCTCTATACTTAAATTTCCAATGGTTCAATTTTCTAAATTCTAATTAATTAGAGTTTGATGTAGCACTTCTTATATCTCCCTAATTTGGAATTATATAAATTGATGATATTTGCAATAATAATAATTATATTTACCAAGTAGAAACCCTTATATATCCTATGATATTAGTTGCAAACATTATTATTCTTGTATTTCAACTAATGTGTTTTAAAACACTATTTAAGGATATAAAATCCTTTTAATTTGCTTTCAAGTTTACTAAGGTAGATTTTACTTCTATCTTCAATAATAAATGATAATAATTTCAACCTTATATACTACACCTTATCACTCCTTAATGAAAGCAAATATTAATCTAAGTTGAGACTATACCTTTGTAATGCTTTGCTTTGACTTCTATCTCCAAGGCAAGCACTACATATTTGTAGTTTATGACAGTAAGCTTGATGGTTAATGGATGTTCCTTTTATTGTGTCTTTGACTCCTAGTTTCAACCTTTGATTGTGTGCTTTGAATTCTCTCTATGCGGACATGCAAATGCTGAATTTGAGCTCTTCCTTTCTTCAAATTATGATATTTGATTGGCATTGGTCTAGAATTTGATGTGCTATCACTGGGCACTAGAATTTCTCCTTATGACATGAGAATTCAATGCTAGTATTTGAACGATACTCTTCTATGATGGTCTCTTGTTCACTTTAATGCTCTTTGAATACTATGCTCAAGTTTTGCTAGAAATATGCTTCTTCTCTACGTAGTATTTCTAGTGGCATCTATTAATATGCACTCCTTGAACCAAGTTCCAAGTGGTACTTTTATGTTGCTCAACACCTCTCCTTAGGTGGTGGTGCCCTATTATTAACCTTGCAAGATGTAACTCCATGCGGTGCAGGTATGAAAATGTTAGCTAAGGTATTGAGCATTGAAGATGCTCCTTTTATGAGTGTTGAGGTAATAATGTGGGTGTTACTCCTCTTGAGCTCTTGTTGATGTCTCTTGCAAGCGTTAGAATAGTTTTTGCCTCTTATTTATTGTGTGCCAAGTGGCATAATATACCTTACTCCTTTAGGGTAAATGTAGGTGCTCTTTTGCATGCACTCAAGCTACTAAAATGTCTCTTATTCCCTTGATGCCCTTTCAATTCTATTGCAAGTTGTATCAAGCCTTTTCCAATGTGCATCCAACTCGTTCTTGCTCTTAAATGTAAGGTGCTTCTACCTTCACGAAGTTAGATCCAAAAATGGTGTATCCAAGGTGCTTCAATGTTGCGCTTTTCTTTGGTGATCTTATTCCAATGATGATGGCTCTAGCTGGTCATTTATTTCTAGTGATGGTGGATTTTGAGTACTTTCTATGTTGGATGGTAGCTTGTGTAGACACATAAATTGTGTCATGCTTAGGGAAGATGCTCACATAGACACACTCATAAGATCATAAGACATAATATTGGACTTTCCAAGCATCAATAGTGGTTCTCACCACTCATTTGGGGCATGTTCAAGCAATCCAAGTCTAGCCGCTCAAGCCAAGAATGACCAGATCCTAGCCGCTCAAGCCTAGAGTGGCCAGACCTTAGCTGTTGTAGACGATAGTGTCCATCTCTTAGCCATTACAGACGATAGTGGCTAAGCCATAAGAAATAATTTACCAACAAATAGGCCCAATATCGGGTGGAAGTGGCAGTATGCATGCAATAAAGGTGAGCGATAGTGACTTTGCATTCCTTTTCATGACCAGTTCACATAGGAGACTTGAGTTTACATTTTAGACTTTAGTTAACTGACCTCCAAGCATAAATAAAGGACAAAATCTTCTCATGCTAACGACCAGTTCGCATAAAAAACTCAAGTGGGCAGTTAGATTTCAGTTAACTAGACTTCAAATATGGACAATGTACAAAAGCTTCTCATGCTAACTTACACTACGCATGATAAATTTATTTCTAGGGCTTGGAAATAGACCTAGGTTTTCACACTATAAAATGTGCAAGCCTAAGAGCACCAAGGGGACATATCCAAATATCTCTTATCCTTTATCACAAGAGGATGAGAGATATAGATCATATCAGAGAGAGATATTTTTGAGGAGAGTTTTTGAGACTTGGATATTTCTCTTTGAGATCACGTGTATGGTGAAGCTCTGACAGATTGAAGAACATAACACCTATTATTTTGACATCAGGTACAGGATTTGACCCATAGCTTGTTGAGCAAGGTGTAGCAAAAGTATTGTCATTGTTGTCAACACAGACAAATAGATCAGTTGATGCAGTTGAAGCAGTGGACAGGAGTTCAGAGGTCAGTCAAATCATGTACAATGAAATTCCAAGAAAATAGAAGTGACTCAGATTCAAAAAATCAAAGAAAAAGACAAGTAAGAAAACTGTCGCGATATCGCGACAGGTTGAGAAGTTAGAAGGCAAAAAGAAAAACGTCACGATTTCATGACAAATCGTAGGAGAGAGAAGGCGCAAGTAAAATTGTCACGATTTCGTGACATGGACGAGGAGAGAGAAGGCACAAGAAAAACTGTCGTGATTTCGCGACATGTTGCAGGCAAAGAAGCCAAGTGGAAAAACTGTCGCGATTTCAAGACATGTGGGTAGAAAAGAAAGCAAGTACAAAAATTGTCACGATTTCGTGACATGTTCGGAGAAGAAGCGCTTGCAAGAAAAACTATCACGATTTCACGACATGTTCGGAGAAGAAGCGCTTGCAAGAAAAACTATCGCGATTTCGCAACATGTTCGGAGAAGAAGCGCTTGCAAGAAAAACTATCACGATTTCACGACATGTTCGGAGAAGAAGCGCTTGCAAGAAAAACTGTCGCGATTTCGTGACATGTTCGGAGAAGAAGTGCAAAGGAGAAAAAGTGTCACGATTTCACGACAAGTTGCAAGAAGAAGCGCTAAGGAGAAAAAGTGTTGCGATTTCGTGACAAGTTGCAAGAAGAAGCGCTAAGGAGAAAAAGTGTCGCGATTTCACGACAAGTTGCAAGAAGAAGCGCTAAGGAGAAAAAGTGTCACGATTTCGTGACAAGTTGCAAGAAGAAGCGCTAAGGAGAAAAAGTGTCATGATTTCGTGACAAGTTGCAAGAAGAAGCGCCAAGGAGAAAAAGTGTCACGATTTCGTGACAAGTTGCAAGAAGAAGCGCCAAGGAGAAAAAGTGTCGCGATTTCGCGACAAGTTGCAAGAAGAAGCGCCAAGGAGAAAAAGTGTCGTGATTTCATGACATGTCGGGTTTTTGTGACTCGACGGGAAGAAAAGCGCCAAGGAGAAAAAGTGTCACGATTTCGCGACATAATGCAGGAGAGAGAGTCTGATAGAGAAAGGTGTCGCGATTTCGTGACATGTTGTGTTTTCGCTGGCCAAAGATAGAAAAGGCACAAGGCAGCGAAGATGTCACGATTTCGTGACATGTTCCGTTTTCGTGGGCAGAAGGCAGAAAAGGCACAAGGCAGCGAAGATGTCACGATTTTGTGACATGTTCTATTTTCGCGGGCAGAAGGCAGAAAAGGCACAAGGCAGTGAAGATGTCGCGATTTCGCGACATGTTCCGTTTTTGCGGGCAGAAGGCAAAAAAGGCACAAGGCAGCGAAGATGTCACGATTTCGCGATATGTTTTGTTTTCGTGATGGCAAGACAGAATGAGAACTAGGAGGCCAAGAATGTCGCGATTTTGTGACATGCTATTTTTTCATGGGTTAAAGCTGAGAAGGGCAGAAAGAGACAGAAGTGTCACGATTTCGCGATAGGTCGCAACAACACGTTAAACAGACAGTTAACTGGAACATAACGACAGTTAAAGGGGTAGTAGTAGAGAAAAGGCATGTAGCTTTTTAATAACAGTTAACTGGAGTAAATGCGATAGTTACAGGTGGATTTCTTGATAGAATTCATGCAGCTTTTTAATAACAGTCGTAGAAGGAGAAATCGAACAGTCGTATTTTTAGAATCGTAAATTGCATGCATGCATAGAAATAAATACGAACAGTCATAGGAGAGGTATTTGAAGCATGCAACGTGTTCGACAAAAAGCCCCTCATTTATATACAAAATTAAATTACACAAAGAAGAAGTTACAGATGTCAAGTGGCAGAAGTGATTTTTAGAAGAACAATTATGGGCTGCATGCATAAAAATTAAAGCTTAAAAATAGAGATTAATCTGTTATAAAAGCAGGTCTGCGTGAAGAATATTGCTGCTACTGCAATTGTGAAAGTGTTGCCAAAAGAGGGTGAGAAGAGTGTTGTAAGAGAGCAACAAGCTGAGCAGTGAGTAATTACTATGTTTTAAATTGGAGACCAGTCAGGGTCTTGTAATAGTGAAGGCATTTGTAAGTCATTGATATAACTTTCAAATCTGTGATCCAAGTTGGTGCTTGGATAGGGGTTGGTGCTTCTTTCTGTAGGTGTAGATAAAGCAGGGGTTGGTGCTCCTTCCAGTGGGTGCTGGTAAATAGATTGTAAAATTGGTGTTTTGCAAAGGCTAGATTTGGACCGTAGTCCAAGCGGTCATTCTTGAGGAGTAGCCAAATTGGTGAACCTCGTTACATTGTGTGTTGTGGTGTGCTCTCTTGTGTTTATTGCTTTATCTATTTTTAGTTCTCTTTGCTTCAGTTTTAAAAATTGCAGATCAGAATTTTTAGCTACACTGATTCACCCCCCCTCTCAGTGTCATTGTGAGAATATCAATTGGTATCAGAGCAAGGTTCTTGAACAAGCTTAATCAGCTAAGGTGATCTTGGAAGGAACACAAAGGTAGGTAGTGAAGGTTTCTCATCAAACAAAGCTCCTCTATTTAATGGAACTAATTACTCATTCTGGAGACTCAGGATGCAGACATATCTGAGTGCTTTAGGATACGACATTTGGGAGTCAGTAGAAAGTGGATACACAACACCCACTACTCCTCCAACAGATGCTGCCGATAAGAAACTATCTAAGAATAACTCCAAAGCAAAGAATGCAATAATGTGTGGGCTAGTAGACGGTGAACCGATAAGGGTCATGAGATATAAATCGGCAAAAGACATATGGGACAAAGCTGAAAAGCATTCATGAAGGAGACAGCAAGATCAAGGAAGCCAAACTGCAAACTCATCGAGCTTAGTTCGAGGCATTACAAATGAATGACGAAGAGAACATTGAGACCTATATGCTGAGAGTCAATGGAGTCATTATGATGGGGAGCCAAGTTAACCATAAATAAAATGATGCAATTTTATTTGAAAGACGTAGTTTTATTAATTCGAAGCATGGAAGCTTTTACAATAAAATACCATGAAAATAAATACACATTGCTTTAAATGCAAAATACAGTCGTAGCCTTCCTTCCTTCCCCCAGCCTTCCGAATCCTTCAAATAAATCCCTTTTATGCTCTATGCTTCGTGCTGCACCACCGTTCGTAACCGCCTTAACGGCTTCTAGAATGGTCATATGGAACGACCTTAACGGCCCTTGAAACTGCCGCTTGGAACGGGCACTGCCACTTGGAAATGCCACCTGGAACTGCCACTTTGGCTTTGTCTGCTAAGGTGTCGCGATATCGCGACCCTTCTTTGTGTTTTGGCTTTGGCTGCCAAAGTGTTGCGATATCACGACACTTCTTTGTGTTTTGGATTTGGCGGCCAAGGTGTCGCGATATCGTGACACTTCTTTGTGTTTTGGCTTTGGCGGCCAAGGTGTTGCGATATCGTGACACTTCTTTGTGTTTTGGCTTTGGCTGCCAAAGTGTCACGATATCGCGACAACTTTGGTGTCGCGATATCGCGACCATTAGTTGCATTTGCCATGGTGCTCGAAATACGTCGTGATATCATGACCATTAGTTGCTTTTGCCACGGTGCTCAAAATACATCGTGATATTGCGACGATATTTGCGTCGCGATATCGCGACCAATTTTATACTTAGTCAATTTTGCAAATTTTGAACTTTTTCAAACTTTGAACTTTTTTTGGTGATGCAAGATTGCTGTGCTGCCCGAGATGCTCCTGCATCAGACACCCGGGGTAGATGTTTAGAAGTGATCCTCACTTCTGGATGGTCAGAGGAAAACCCAAACAATCAACCTCTGATTTGGACAACCATGTGGCATCTTCGACAGGTATGTTCTTCCACTTGACCAAATACTTCGAATATTTCTTGTTTCGGGTACTTTTGCCTGCATGAGTGTCGAGTATGTCTTCAATTTATTCTTTGTCTAGAGTGGATGCAGGAATGTTCCACAGATCCAGACTGGGTGGTTCACTACAACTTCCTGCATGATATTCAACCAAGTCTGAAATATTGAAGATAGGTGAAATATTCAGCTCACTTGGGAGATCAACTTCATAGGCATTGCCTGAATCTCGTTTGCCTATGATCCGGCATGGTCCAAACTTCTTCATCTTCAACTTATTGTAAGTTTTTCTAGGAAAACGTTCCTTACGCAAGTGAACCATGACTTCATCCCCTACTTGGAATTCTTTGAAACGCCGCTTCTGATCTGCTCTGGCTTTGTAAGTAGCATTCATTTGACTGATATGCTACTGTACCTCTTCATGTAAAGTCTTCATGTGTGTTGCAAAGTCTTCGACTTCAGTACTGCACTTGTCTGCTTTATCCATCGATCTCAACTCAGAAGCGTTTCTAGGGCTGTACCCATGCATAATCTGGAATGGTGATTTACCAGTACTGCGATTGACAAAATTTTTGTAAGCAAACTCTGTCTGGGGTAAAATCAAATCCCATCCCTTCGGTTTATCTCCTACCAAAAATCGTAGAAGATTACCCAAACTTCTGTTGACTACCTCGGTCTGTCCATCAGTCTGCGGATGGTACGTAGAACTAAATTTCAAGTCTATTTTAAGCTTCTTCCATAGATTTCTCCAAAAATAACCCATAAATTTGGTATCTCTGTCGGAAATAATGCTTTGGGGTAGACCATGAAGTCGAACTACCTCCTTGAAGAACAAGCCGACAATGTGAACCGCATCACTTGTCTTCTGACATGGAATAAAATGGGCCATTTTTGAAAACCTATCAACAACAACAAAAATGGCATCATTTCCACGTTGTGTTCTTGGCAGACCAAGAAAAAAATCCATGCTGATATCCTCCCAAGGTCTTCCTGGTACAGGCAATGGCTGGTACATTCCTGTATTCTGGCTGACTCCTTTTGCCATCTGGCACACTCTGCAACCCTGCACAAATCTGGTCACATCCGGCCGAATCAAACCCTTCCTCAATAATTCCTGAACTTGTCGGTTCAATTCTTCATTCTCAACAGGAGACATTCTATGAGCTACCTTGTTGGGTAAGCTAGATCCTGGCATTAAGTCAATCTGATGACTAATCTTCCTCATTGGCGGCAAACCCTCAAGCACATTGTCTAATATAATATCAGGAAATTCTGCTACAGATGTTCAACTTCTACTCTGGAATGTTAGTAGTATCTTCTCTTTTTACATTAGGAATTAATGCATAACACATTGAATCCCTCTTTATACCATCCAAAAATTTTCTGCCATCTACTAAAAAAATTCTAGCATTATTGCATACCTTTTCCTCAACCTCCTTTAATGGCTTCAGTTTGTGGCGTACTCCATCTTTTGTCAGGGAATAGGTATTTGCATGTCCATCATGCGCTACACGTCTATCAAATTGCCATGGTCTTCCAAGCAACAAATGGCAAGCATCCATCGGCAAAATATCACACAGGACCTCATCTTGGTATCTTCCAATTTTGAACTTGACCAAGCATTGTTCACTGACCAATGCTCTATGATCCTTCTACAACCACGCAATCCGGTATGGATGCAGGTGCTGTTTTCTTTCTAGCTTTAATTTAGCTACCATTTCCTCAGAAACCAAATTATCTGTACTACCATTATCAATAATAATATTACATATTTTACTTGAACATTTGCACCTCGTGTGAAACAGGATTTTTCGCTGATCTGGTTCCTTCTCTTCATTCAAAAAATTTCTTCTTGTGATCATCACTTCTCCGTGCTCTGCTTCTTCAGAGTGCTCGGATTCAACACCATCCTCAGCAACTGCAGCTCTGGAATTTCCTTCAGGCCTTCTGTTTGGTGCTTCTTGGTGTGTGGGACACTCATATGATCGATGCCCTTCTTCTCTGCAATTAAAACAGGTTCCACAAAATTTGCCTCTGCCATATCCGCGTCCACCTCTACCTCTGCCCCTTTGATAATCATTGTTCTGATTACGAGGTCAGTAAGCATTCTCCTCCTTCTGTTCCTAGCGATTGCTGGTTTCACCATTCTATTTTTGATCATCATATTTAATTCCACTGGTTCTTCCACCATGACCTCTTCCTCTTTGCTTGCTGTCAAATCTGCGATTCAGTTTCTCTTCTACTTTCAGAGCAAACTGATAAGCATCTTCAATGCTGTTCATTCGAACTAGACTCAATTCCTCTTGCACGCTGGTTCTCAACCCATTAATGTAACGGGCTACTCTTTCCTTATTTGCTTCCGTATGACCGGTTCTAATTGAAATTTTAAAAAATTCCTCAGTATACTCTTTAACAGTTTTGTTGGACTATCGCAAACTCTGCATTTTTCTCAGCAGATCTAATTCGTAATCTGCTGGAATAAACTGCCATTTCAATTTTTCCACAATTCGATCCCACCTAGAGATATTTTCTTTGCCTCTCTGGTTTCTTTCCAACTGCACTCCTTTCCACCATATGCCAGCATGGCCTTTTATTTTTGTTTTGGCAAATTTTATTCGATTTGGATCTTCAACGTCCTCATAATCGAAATATTCTTCCATGTCATTAATCCAGTCAATTAATTCTTCTGGATTTAAATTTTCAGAATACGTAGAAACGTCAATCTTTGGCCTTTTCCCAATCTGCGAAATGGCTTTTATCATTCGTGACTCTACGACACTCATTTCTTCTTCTTCCTCTTCAGACGGGTCTTCAACTCCGTCATCATCACTGCGATCTTCTCCTCTTGGCTCTATTCCCCTGGGTAATTCTTCCTGCAATGCCAACACTTGTCTCTACAATGCACGAAAATCTCCTTCAGGAACCACGTTCCTTCCAGCACCATGATTTCTTCACGACGACATTCTATCTCACAGTTTATCATAAACCCGTAACCCCAGATCTTGGTGTGAGCTGCCTCACGTTCGGCGCTCTGCTCAACACACTCAAAATCTTACAGCTCTGATACCACTTGATGGGGAGCCAAGTTAACCACAAATAAAATGACACAATTTTATTTGAAAGACGCAGTTTTATTAATTCAAAGCATGGAAGCTTTTACAATAAAAGACCATGAAAATAAATACACAGTGCTTTAAATGCAAAATACAGCCGTAGCCTTCCTTCCTTCCCCCAGCCTTTTGAATCCTTCAAATAAATCCCTTTTATGCTCTATGCTTCGTGCTGCACCGTCGTTCCTAATCGCCTTAATGGCTTCTGGAACGGTCATATGGAATGGCCTTAACGGCCCTTGAAACTACCGCTTGGAATGGCCTTAACGATCTTAGGCACTGCCACTCGGAACTGCCACTTAGAACTGCCACCTGGAACTGCCACTTTGGCTTTGTCTGCTAAGGTGTCGCGATATTGCGACCCTTCTTTGTGTTTTGGCTTTGGCTGCCAAAGTGTCGCGATATCGTGACACTTCTTTGTGTTTTGGCTTTTGCGGCCAAGGTGTCGTGATATCGCGACACTGCTTTGTGTTTTGGCTTTTGCGGCCAAGGTGTCGCGATATCGCGACACTTCTTTGTGTTTTGGCTTTGGCGGCCAAAGTGTCGCGATATCGCGACACTTCTTTGTGTTTTGGCTTTGGCTGCCAAAGTGTCGTGATATCGCGACAACTTTGGTGTCGCGATATCGTGACCATTAGTTGCATTTGCCATGGTGCTCGAAATACGTCGCGATATCGCGACCATTAGTTGCTTTTGCCATGGTGCTCGAAATACGTCGCGATATCGCGACGATATTTGCGTCGCGATATCGCGACCAATTTTATACTTAGTCAATTTTGCAAATTTTGAACTTTTTCAAACTTTGAACTTTTTTTGGTGATGCAAGATTACTGTGCTGCCTGAGATGCTCCTGCATCACATTAATGCAATCAGAGGACTCGACGAAGAGATCGAAGATGCGGTTGTCGTGAAAAAGGTACTTAGAACTCTTCACAAAAGATTTAATTCTAAAGTTTTTGCAATAGAAGAGGCTAAAGATCTAAACAATTTTAGCATGGACGAGATGCATGGTTCCTTGACTACATACGAAATGAGAATAGGACAAACTAAGCCCATAGAAAAAGAAGTTGCTTTTAAAGAACACAAGAATACAAAAGCTGAATAAGAATCTGAGGCTGAAGAGACATCAGATGAAATGGAAGCCAACTTTGTTCGAAAACTTATAAAAGGAAAAGGAAAATATAGAGGAAAGTTGCCATTTAAGTGTTTCAATTGTGGAGGGGTCGGTCACTTTGCAGCTAAGTGTCCCATGAATGAGAAAACCAAAAGTAATGAAGGGTCACACCAAGAAAGAAGTGACTGGAAAAAGAAACCAAAATTCAAGAAAAACAATTTCAAAAAGAAAAGTTTCATATCCAAGAATGTTAGCTCTTATGAAGATAGCACAGGTGAAGATTCTGAAGAAGAAATAGGTGAAGCTCTGTTCATGGCATTTGAAGAAGCAAAAACAAAAGAAAAATAGGAAGATGATACAAAAAATAAGGATGAGGCTGAAGTTTATCTGGAAGGTGAGTTGGTTGCGGCACTTAAAGAGTTGAAGTCAAAAAGGAAAAAGAATAATAAAGTCTCAAGAAAGCTTGAAGATGCGAATGACATAATAAACAATTTAAAAGTATAGACAGGAAGAATTTAAGAAAATGTCTGAAGAACTTGAAGTACAGTTAACCATGAGAATAGATGAGTGCAGCAAACTAGAAGAAGAGATTGTTATTTTAAGAATGCGGCTAGAAGAAAAGAATAAAAAACTAAGCTGCTATCACAAACTTGAAGGAAGTTCTGCAAAGCTTGAAAAGATTATAAATAGTCAGAGGACTACAGACATCAAGTTTGGCTTGGGGTTTGTCGAAGGAGAATCATCAAGTGGATCAAAGGCCATAACTATAGAACTAGTAAAGAAAGAGGATAAAATCAAGGTTGACCAAAGAAAAATGAATCTTGCAAAAGAAAGCAACAATGGCAGGCATGAGAAGACTGTTGACAATGAGGGATTCATAAAAGTCACTCATCAAAGGAGAAGAAAATTTGTGGCTCCTACTACAAATTGGCAAAGACCAACTCCCAGGTTCAATCATTCTTTTTCTGGTTATTGTTTTAAATGCAATACTTACGATCATAAGATTTCAGACTGCATTTATAATATAGGACAAAGAAATTTTCCCAGTAGAAATGTATTTTCACCCTTGATAGATTATGCAGTAGAATTCTATAACTGTCACAACTTTGGGCATATTGCAAGAAACTGTAGAAGCACATATGCAACAAATAAATATCAGGGAAGAAGAACTCAACCAAAAAGTTTAAAGCAAAACAGAAAATTCCTAGATAAACATGCACAGGCCACTGACAAAGAAAAGTCTAAACAAATGACCAAAACTATAGCCAAATCAGAATGGAAAGAAAAAGAGCAACTCAAAGAAGAAAATGAATCCTTGATTGTCCAGATAGCATTCAAAGCACAGAACAAATCAGGACCATGGATATTGGACAGTGGATGCTCCAGTCACATGACAGGAGATAAACAAAAATTTGAAAAATTACAAAAATATGAAGGGGGCTCGGTAAAGTTTGGAAATAATGATGGTGTAGACACCAAAACAACACCAATCCGATTATGTGACTGCAAACACTGATCGCTTTGACAAACACAGCCCCCAGGGCAGCCCTCAGAGGTCAAACAGTGGTCCTAACCACTTTCATAGCAATTTTGTAAGGTCAAGAGGCAATTTGGCACATTTAGGCACTTTGCTCAGTATTCGTCTCACCCAGGGACGAATTCAAAATGGAATCCGTCTCACCCAGAGATGAATTCTGAATTCGTCTCTGGTAGGGACGAATTCCAAGTTTAACGGGCAAAAAGAAGAATGGCGCCAAGTGGCAGCCCAGGACAGTCAGTTGATGACTCCTGCCTCGCACGCGTGTGTGGGTGGACAGATAGGCCGTTAGAGGACTGTCACAAGGGCAATTATGAAAGCCCAAGTCATGGAGGACTCCCCTCCCTCATGGGAAGACTTGATTGCCACATGGCACCTATGACCAACACATGGCGCTTATGCTTCCCTCTCAAAAGAGACCCCATGGGTCTATAAAAGGTGGGACTTTTCTCACCCAAAAGGGAGATTGGAGGCGATTTCAAGCAACGAAGTGTTGTCCGATTGATTACCCACTTGCATCCCTTTGATTCACCTTCTCACATCCACTAATCTCTTTCGCAAGGGAGGTTATTGGGTGGCTTTTGGAAGCGTGGATCCAACCCAAATCCAACATTTGACCACCTCACACCACCAATTTGCAGACATCCCAATCCTAAGAGGTTTTGGGCCCATCCCTAGTGGATTGGCTCCGAAATCAAGTGCCAACGGTGGGAGGCCCACTTGGGCACCCCCGCACTTTCCAAGTTTTGTTTTAAAAGCATTCTAGATTATTGTTTCAGGTTGCATCTCATGTTATTCTATTTGGTTAACTCATAGCTTCAATTTCATAACATTTTGATCAGATTTTATCATGCCTTTTGTCGCTTTGTTGTCCTACTAACTTGCAGGTGGCGATATCGAATTCCCGAGGATAGAGGCCAAATTGGGAGAATCCGACCATCTGGGTCATCCCAAAATGGCCCCAATTACATAACCCCTCTGTTTGTAGGTGTTTTGGAGGTCTCGGGAGTCGACATTGGAGCGGTGTCAGTTCGGCTTTTCCAACACAGTAGAATTCGTCCCACCCAGGGACGAATTGCGATCAGAATTCGTCCTGCCCAGGGACGAATTCCAGGTGAAGGTAGATTGGCCGACTGTCTCGATGGCAATGGCCTTCCGGTAATATCTTCTGTCTTCTGTCAGGTTTCTAGGCAATTTGGGCTCACTTTACTTATTGTTTCAAACAAATGTTTGCATGCATCTTTTGGCAATTTTAGAGAACAAACACTTCTTATGTGCAGCAGGTGCTACTGACATCTTCGTTGTTTCTTTGTTCGCAGGAGGAGCAGCGAGAGGTCAAGGACTCATCAACATCAGTGACGGCATCATCTTGGCCCGCCCATTTCAAGTGTGGGCACGCGGAAAGAGGAACCCTAAGTCTCGATTGTAATCAAATTCTTTTAACGCTCCTAGCCCCTGAAAAGGGAGGAGGCGTATTTGTAACAGAGATCAAGAGAGTTTAATGAAAGGGCTGTGTTTTCTCCATTTGCTTGTATCTCATTTCAATGCGTCTCTTTCATTTCATGCATTCTACATTTCTAGGACTTAAGCGTATTTGATTTTGAATGCATCGCAATTAGTGTTTCCTTCGCCCGAAATCTCGTGCTTTCAGTGGCGATCACGGTGGGACCCTGTTCCCTGGTTTTTAAGATCACAAAAACTGATTAAATTTTTGTGTTTTGTGCTTGACAGGTACATTTTTTTTGTTGCAGACTATTATTCGTCTCTGACTGTGACGAATTCTTTACTGTAATTCGTCTGACCCTGAGACGAATTCAAATTCGTCTCTGGCAGGGACGAATTCTGTTCTGAAATTCGTCTCACAGAGGGACGAATTCCTGCCTGTAGATTTTCAGAGCAGAAATTCAGAAGCAACCGGTCCAGGCAGAGAAGAGGTAGGGATTTTTATAATCTCTGTTAAATTTTTTGTTTCTGTTTCTGTTCCTTTGATTGTTTTCATTTTATCCTGCATTGCTTAGGGAAAGTCATTTATGCTTGTTTCATTTTCGCTAAATAAAATGAATCCCACACACTTCACGCAATAACTTTAAACCAAGGAGCTGGTCGTAAGACCCCAGCCCTTGAGCAAGACCAACGGTGGGTTCATCACCACCTTGGCTTAGCTTTGCATCCATTTCCCCGATTGTCACTTGTTGTTAGGCGTAAATCCCGACGAAAGCCGACCGAGTGTCGCCGGGGTGATTCCCATGCGCGCGAGGATAAGTCTTCTATGGTAGGTGCCATTAACAGGACAATCCCCCTTCCGTACCGCCTACGTACCATGTACCTTCTGCTCTCACGTACCTATAGTCTCCCTCTCGTAAGGGCGGGTATATAGAGAGGTTGGTATATCGGCCTGGTTGGTATATTGAAGGGGCGACCATTTTGGGAGTTATATGAGCCTTCATTATGCATTTAAACGTTCTTCAAAAACATTCAAAAACAAAACAAAACATCAAAATGCACTAAACCAGTCTAGGACACACCATTAAATCTTTAAAAGAGATAATCACTATTTGTGTATGTGTGTGTTCATTTCTGCTTAGTGTAACAAAAAGAAAAAATCATCATAAACAAAAGATAAAAATCTACGCATTTTGTCATTTTCTCCAAAAGCTCCAAGGATTCCCGTAATCGCTTGGTCACTCCAAAATGCCCCAAAGGTGTCCATGAACCCTTTGGTCAACCCAAAATCACCCCAAATGTGCCCATAAGTGATGCGGGAGCATCCAACGAAATTTAGGAAATTTTACTTTTTTTTCCTAAATTTTAGTGCATCTTGTCGGGGCCATAACTTCTCAACCGTAGCTCCGATTGACTTGAAATTTTACAGGGAGTTAGTTGGGATAATTTTAAACAAATACGATTCCCTAGAATCCTATTTGCCCAAAAAAGTCAGTTTTTGGGGCCAAATTCCATCATCTAGTGCCCCGAAATTAGGTTCTAAAATTGCGTGCCCAATTTTTTACACTTTTTGAGCTGTTCGGATGTCAATATCTCCTAATGTATTTAGAGCTAGGACTTGAAACTTCATTTTTGTCTTATCTACCATAAGAGGGATGCACATGCCAATTTTGGGCCCCATCTGACTCATTTTCAATTTTTAGGGTTTTTAGAGAGACATCGTCATGGTGCTCACCCGCAGCCAAGCCCAATCACGGGCGGAGGCTGTGGGGAATGTCCAAGGAGGCACGAGTCATCTCCGTTACAATCCCAAGGATTTGGTCATACCACCTTGGTGACCTAACACACAAGGCAGACCCCTCCACACCTTAACGGATAGGGACTATAGGGGCACCCCTTCTAAGAGCACTCTTGTTCAGCATAGCACTCAGCACACACCCTTCCATGAGGAGTACATTCATAGGAGAGCTCCCTTAGATGTTCGCTATGAGCGGTCACCACGCGATGAAGCGATAGAGAGGCACACTATCCATTTGGAGGGACAACGTGGATATGGCGTCCCTTCTTTACCTCCCATCAGGACAGAAAGACAAAATCCAGAGCGCAGGGCTCCTTACACAGGGCGAGCTAACTCCGCCCGCCCCTTTCAAACCCATGAAAGGGAGTACGAGGAAAGCCATCGCATTCCTCGAGGACAACAAATAGCGTGGGAACCTTGCGTTTCCGCCCTTGCTAGGTATCATGATCATACATCGAGGCCAGAGCCTCGAGTAAATGTCGCCTACCTCGACAGAGGGAAGCGACCCATTGAAATTTTAGATCATCAAGATCGAGGCAAACACATAGGAGAAACATTCGAACCTCCTGAGAAAAATAGGGTAGACCAAATTGACCCGATAGTCGCCAGACATGCCACCCGTCAAGCCCAAATCACGCGGCTTAAACAAAGTCATCAGGAGATAGAGTATCGACACCGCTTGGATAGAGAGCGCATGCAACGCGAAGCGGATGAGTTACGCTATGAAATACCCGAGAGGGGGCCAACCCCTCGCACCCAAAGAGCCAAACAATATGAGAGGCATAATCCGTTGGTGCAGGACAGGTCTCCACGACCTCGTCAAGCTTTGCCTCCGAGACCTTATAGACCCGAGAGGGAGGCCACTCCCCGAAACAATGATGGGTACCTTCAGCGAGGACTCGATCAGGGTCATAGGTCTCGCCCGGAGACTCCTCAAGAATTTTATGAGGAGTATGAACTAGAAATAGAATGGGCTGAAACTCCCCATCAAGGCAGGAGGGCTGCCATTCGGCCACCCCTCCATAGGCCTCCAGTCTCCCATAACTTACAACGGGAGCAAACAAAAGAGGAGGAGATAAAATCTTTCGATGCATACAAAGCGCTATTAGAGCGTTTAGAGTCTGTGGAGACAAAAGCTGTTGGGCATCAAAAACCCACATTACGTCAACTCCGCAGTCATCCGGTGCATCCCTCAGTGCCCACACCTCTTTACCCCGAACATTTCAAGTTGCCTCAATTGGCAATCTTTAAAGGTGAAGAGGACGCACAAGAACATGTCACAAGATTTCTAAGCCAATGCTTCGGCATCCAAGATAATGATGCATTGTTGCTTAGGACATTCATAACCACATTCGCAGGCCCTGCCTCGGATTGGTTCACACAATTACCCAAACACAACATAAGCAACCTAGATCAATTAGTAGATGCGTTTCTTGAACGCTTTGCCTTCAACACAAGGAAGAAGGCATCACTGAGTGATCTGGCTAGCCTCAAGCAATTTGAGGAAGAAACAATGGCAGCATACGGGAATCGATGGAGAGCTTTGCTTTCTAAGTTACCCTACCGTCCCCCTATGTCTGATCTCACACAGATGTTCACAAAAAGTTGCTTGAAATCGATCTCTGGGCTATTGCAGTTGCAGCAATACGCCGGCTTAGAAGAAGCTTTGGCGCAAGCCGAGTTATAGAAGAGATCAAAATAGGCGAAGGCGCAATCGCCAAGCCTAAAAAGAAAGAGTGGAATAAAACCACTAAAACCGGGACAACGCAATCACAACACGCTGCGGTTAACCAAGTTGCGATAAATGTTCCCGCGCACGTGCAAGAAATGTAGCCCCAAAAGGCTAATTACCGAGCAGTGCCTCCTGGTTATGAAAGAGATAATAGAAGGTAGGAGCGAGAATCAGCAGCGTCGCCCTAGGCGACAATTCACCCCTTACACGGAGTCCAGGGACTCCCTATTTGACCGCTTGTCAGCGGCAAATTTAGTCACTCTGCCAGAAATCCAAACTATAGACCCTAACGCTCCTAAGCCTAGGGGATACAGAGAGGAATTGTATTGTAGATTCCATAGGCGGAGAGGACACGACTTGAATGGATGCTGGAAATTCAAAGAATTAATCCAAGATTTGATCGACAATAGAACATTGGCCGTGGACAACCCCATAGCGCCAAATAATCAACAAATGGGGGTATTCAAGTACCCTTTGCCCGCCCACGAAGCACAGGCAAAACCTCTCCAGATTAACGAGGTGCGACAGAATCTTCCCATGCAAGGATTTGTGGGAATGATTAGTATAGTGACAAGGAACAAAAAGTACCCAGAAGTTGCCCCCGAGGTAGCTACGAGGGAAGTTCCGACAACATCGCAGCCTCAACAACGCCCAACGCAGTTGCCTCCGCCTAGACCCGAGGTCACGATACGGACCAAACTCACGCAGAGTTTGCGGACCACATCGGCTAGGCTGTCCATTTACGAGCTTATTCAACAGTCAGCCACCCCATAGGGAAGCTCTTATGGACATTTTAAAAGCCATCGAATTACAGACCTCACGAAGCAAATTCTTTCAACAACTTCGTGGGACATGTGAAACGATGTACGGAGCCGGTCATCACCTTCAGAGAAGATGAAGTCAAAACAATATCGAATGACATGGCAGATCCACCCCTGCACGTTATCGCGTGGGTCAACGGGATCCCGTACAAGAGAGTGTTGGTAGATACTGGCTCGTCCAGTAACATCATTACCACTACAGCCTTAAAACATTTGAAGCTGCCAGCCTCTCACATCACAGCCTCCACGTACACACTGCGAGCTTTCAACGATGCAATATGCTCGACAGTCGGCACGGTTGTTCTGCCTATCCAGGTAGGACAAAAGACAATACCTACATTGTGCCATGTGTTGGAAGGCGAGATGGCTTATAATATACTTGCTAGGGCGGCCTTGGATCGGGGACATGAAGTGTGTCCCTTCGATCGCTCACCGAGTGCTTAAAGTATGCTTTTGAAGGAGAAATACATGTAGTCCCAATGGACTTAGAGCCCTTCAAGTATTGCAATGCGGTACAATTCATGCCTCAATCGACCCTCCCTTCAACGCATTTGGATTTCCAGTTAAATCCATCTAAACAGGGTCCAATACCGTGGGCACCACCGGTGACCAAATCAACAAAATCCCGACCAGGTGAGCCTTCATCATCTCGCTCCTTCATTATCAATGCCACTTGCCATGGCCAAACAGAAGGACAAGGGAAAACAGATCATGGAAGAGGCTAAGCCCCTAGAAGAGGGGTTGCCCACAATTTCAACGGTATCAACAGAAGAAACACCTCACACAGCAGAAGCGGAGACTCCTAAAATGCCGAACATGGAATGGACTCAGGAAGGACTCCCGTTTCCTCCCACCCAATCATCAACAATCACTGTTGAAATGGCCAGTACGGGCCTGGGGGAGTATTTAGTGCAAAATGTTGTGGCAACCCCCGCATTGGAGTCAGTACAGGACATGGGAAGACCTCGCCTTCCCATAGGGATAGTTGTTCCTCTAGGCTACCCACCAAACCGGACGAATTTTGTGTATGGGGGCCTTGATCATGGTCTTGAACCATGCAAACAAAAGGAAGCAGACGAAGAGCCTTTTGTTGAAAATATCAACTATCTATCAAACCCGAAATTTGCCCTAAAATATCTCGGCCAATGCAATTGGCATGGATACGGGCTAGGCAGATATGAGCAAGGGATGCGGGTCCTTTGCCAACCAAGATATCAGATGCCATATGATAAGTCAGGAGTAGGGTTCAACCACCCCCTGCCCTTAGACATCTTGGTCGAAAATATGCAAGGCCTAGAAATAGGCAACAAGGGGGGATTGGCACCAGATCTTTATGCCAACCCGAATACAGAATATACATTGGGAGATTACCTCCCATGGTCAACAAACACCCTTGGCAACAGTAGTAATCCCTCTCCTTTGCTAGAGAGAGGCGAGAGTTCGGAGATTAATCCTCAAAGAGAACATCAACGACTTCCAGACATCTTTTTGAAGCTATTCCCCTTAGAGGTTCCAGTTGAACCAACACGAGTGTCAAGAGAATCAGGTCCCTCCACCAAGAGTGGAACAACCACAATGGGACCGGATTAACTTGCTGGAACAAGGAGAGCCCTCAACGTCGCAAGCAACAGTTGCTGAAGAGAATGAACATTTTTGGGTCTCCGAAAGTGATTCAGAAGATGAGACTGAGATGGACTATCTCAGACATGCGCGACGGAATCACCACCCTTTAACTCATGAAGATCTAATGGGACAGATGGGCATACTACTAGGGCATGAATGGTGGGTAGACCCTGCAAGGTGGGACCAAGTATTGGATCCATGGCTCCAAATCCACGATGAGCACCATCCACCCCGAGATCCCATCATGACATCAGTGCCAAGGGAGGACCCTGTCCTCCTATCCATGCATAGGGCCGATCCATTCATGCCCATACCTCCAGAGCCAGATCCAGAGTGCAAAGACCATCAAGCTGGGGGTACCTCTATCCCTTGAAGAGCCATAATCCAAACCAAAAATGCTCCAAGGATTATCGCAATCACTTGGTCACCCCAAAAGCTCCAAGGATTATCGCAATCACTTGGTCACCCAAAAAGCTCCAAGGATTATCGCAATCTCTTGGTCACCCAAAAAGCTCCAAGGATTATCGCAATCACTTGGTCACCCAAAAAGCTCCAAGGATTATCGTAATCACTTGGTCACCCAAAAAGCTCCAAGGATTATCGCAATCACTTGGTCACCCCAAAAGCTCCAAGGATTATCGCAATCACTTGGTCACCCAAAAGCTCCCTTGGTCCCAAAAAGCTCCAAGGATTATCGCAATCACTTGGTCACCCAAAAAGCTCCAAGGATTATCGCAATCACTTGGTCACCCAAAAAGCTCCAAGGATTATCGCAATCACTTGGTCACCCCAAAAAGCTCCAAGGATTATCGCAATCACTTGGTCACCCCAAAAGCTCCAAGGATTATCGCAATCACTTGGTCACCCAAAAAGCTCCAAGGATTATCGCAATCACTTGGTCACCCCAAAAGCTCCAAGGATTATCGCAATCACTTGGTCACCCAAAAAAGCTCCAAGGATTATCGCAATCACTTGGTCACCCAAAAAGCTCCAAGGATTATCGCAATCACTTGGTCACCCCAAAAAGCTCCAAGGATTATCGCAATCACTTGGTCACCCAAAAAGCTCCAAGGATTATCGCAATCACTTGGTCAACCCAAAAAGCTCCAAGGATTATCGCAATCACTTGGTCACCCAAAAGCTCCAAGGATTATCGCAATCACTTGGTCACCCAAAAAGCTCCAAGGATTATCGCAATCACTTGGTCACCCAAAAAGCTCCAAGGATTATCGCAATCACTTGGTCACCCCAAAAAGCTCCAAGGATTATCGCAATCACTTGGTCACCCCAAAAGCCCCAAGGATTATCGCAATCACTTGGTCACCAAAATGCTCCAAGGATGTCAACAATCACTTGGTCAAAAATAAAAAATAATCAAAAACAACAAAAATTTGCATCTCATTTCTAGGCATACTCAAATTCATCAATAGAGAGCTCTTCTCGCACCTCATATTCATATTCACAAAAATCAATCCATCAAAAATACAAAAATATGTAGCTGCATTAAGCATTGCATCCATACATTGCATATTTGTGGTCGTATAAGTCAAAGGCACCATAGGCTGTAATTGCTCTGCTAGTCCATCTTGTTCCACACTGTTCCATTTTACAAAAACAACAAAAACACCATGCATTGCTTTTACCACACTAGAGTCGGTGGTCTTTTAATGTATCAAGAGTTTTCGTGATTCAGTCATCATTTTGCTCTTTAGCCATGTAATGTATCAAGTCAGATAGATTTTACGAAGGTAGAGTTACACTTGAAATACACCTTGTTACGTAACATCCCAACACAAATTAAAACACATAAAACAATTCCTAAGTTGTGTGAACGAAAGATGAAACCTGTAGGGTAATCCAAGTCACCATAAGCGAAACGGTTATCTTGCTCATCCCCCCGTGCGAATGACCCCAAGAATGCTGAGAGTTGGCAAAAGGACAAGCATCCTCCCTACCCAATTCCCTAAGAATCCCTAGTTCTCAATAGTTGCAAAACATCAAAAATTTGCAAAATGTCAAAACTCAAATATTTGACATCTTACAGTGCACAAATCAAACGGCACAAACGATAGTGATTTTCATCACTCCATATCCCCAATCCCTTGCTCAAAAGAAAAACAAATCAAAATAAACAGTGATCTTATCACTACAAACGAGCAAGTATCCCAATACAATTGAAGAAAAGAAGGGAGTTGAACTTGAATCCCTGGAACTCTCAGCATTCTAACAGGTCATGAGGCAAGCCTCAATACCGGTTTGGTTGATAGCCTATCGATAACTGGCGGTAAACTTCTCGCATGATGATATATCTGTCACATTAACTTGCGTACAGATCAATGTTTGCATGTGGATGAGCTAGCTTATGGCATCCTGGATAACACCGCAGATTAATCTAACTAAATACAACAAAGGAGTTAGTGGAGCTAATTAGGTGATCCTCGATACGAGTTCGGTTGAAAGCCCATCTGGCACTGGCGGTATCTTGACAAATACCACATAAATGAACTCAATTGCACACACAGGGATGTGAAATAGCTTGGTCAAAAACAAGTCCGATTCATACCTTGTTCAAAAGTCTTGTAAGATAAAGTACATTCATGGCTAGTGAGTTAAAAACCGTCTGAGTCTCAGAAAACCTTAGCTACATTTCTAAACCAACTGTGCTACTTTTCATCCTTACAATACCATCAAAAAATACAAAAAAAGAAAAACCACATGTATACATACAAAGTCATGCATCACAGCAATCACCTAAAAACAAAATAACAGAGTTCTAAACAGTCTATGGTGCCATAGCCAAACATCACAAATCCCATTCATCCATTTCATCTCTGCATATCACATATAAATCAAAAACATTTGCATTCATCATAGCATATGCATCCATCAAAATAAATCAACATGCATACATCCATATTCATCAACCATCATGCATAAGATCAAAGAAAATCAAAACAACAAAAACAACAAATAAATGCAACACAAAACAAAAAGCAATAAACATTGCCAGACACAAGTGCTCTTGCACTTAACCTCTTGGCATAGAAAAATTGATGTCGGGGTTTACATTGTCACTATCCTACTCTCTAAGAAGGCTACCATAGCCGGACCGCTCCACGGGAAGACGGATTTTCGACAATTTCACCCCCAAATGGCATCACAAATGGGTCAAAGCCCACTAAAAAAACAACAAGAAAATCAAAACAACAAAAACAACAAAAAATGCAACACAAAAAAATAGCAATAAACATTGCCAGACACAAGTGCTCTTGCACTTAACCTCTTGGCATAGAAAAATTGATGTCGGGGTTTACATTGTCACTATCCTACTCCCTAAGAAGGCTACCATAGCCGGACCGCTCCATGGGAAGACTGATTTTTGACAATTTAATCCCCAAATGGCGTCACAAAAGGGTCAAAACCCATTCAAAAACAACAAAAAAATGCAACACAAACAAACAAGCAATAAGCATTGCCGGACACAAGTGCTCTTGCACTTAACCTCTAGGCAAAGAAATTCGATGTCGGGGTTCAAATTGTCACTCTCCTACTTCCCCAAGAAGGCTACCATAGCCGGACCGCTCCACGGGAAGATGGGTTTTCGATGATTTCACCCCATTATGGCATCACCAAAAGGGTTAACACCCACCAAAAATAGGTCCAAATGTTGGAAAAATTGCACATGCTTAACGGTAAAACATCTAAAGGCACCCTTGCACAAGTCATCTTGGGTCAAGCGACTCGTCGCTTTTCTCATGAAGGTCATTCCCTCATCGATTCGTCGCTTGAGGGGGTAGTCACACTTAGTCACCAATCAACAATCACACACCCAATTAAGGAAAACGACATGCATTCAAAGAATCATTGACAAAGACAATCACGCTCCTGCTTGGGGCAGTAAACAAGCAACAATCAAATCAATCAAACACTTGGCATTTCGTGAATCATGAACACAAGGTTCCCCCGAGGATAAAAGGTTGCGCCCTTTGCCTAATCATGACTGATCAATGTCCAAGCTCAAGTCACACCTCACCAAAATAGGTTAACACTTGAAATCAAACTCCTTAGCTCGTCAGAAGCAAGGATTCAAGAATGCATGCCCTTTCCATGCTTGGGGCATCAAAAGTTGGTTAGGTTACCAAGAAACCCTAATCATTAGTGCTTTGGTTATCTATTTTTGCTCGGCGTTGCGCTATGCACAACGCATCCCAAAAAGGGGCATCTGTAGACACCAAAACAGCACCAATCCGATTATGTGACTGCAAACACTGATCGCTTTGACAAACACAGCCCCCAGGGCAGCCCTCAGAGGTCAAACAGTGGTCCTAACCACTTTCATAGCAATTTTGTAAGGTCAAGAGGCAATTTGGTACATTTAGACACTTTGCTCGGTATTCGTCTCACCCAGGGACGAATTCAAAATGGAATCCGTCTCACCCGAGAGACGAATTCTGAATTCGTCTCTCGGTAGGGACGAATTCCAAGTTTAACGGGCAAAAAGAAGAATGGCGCCAAGTGGCAGCCCGGGACGATCGGTTGATGACTCCTGCCTCGCACGCGTGTGTGGGTGGACAGATAGGCCGTTAGAGGACCGTCACAAGGGCAATTATGAAAGCCCAAGTCATGGAGGACTCCCCTCCCTCATGGGAAGACTTGACTGCCACATGGCACCTATGACCAACACATGGCGCTTATGCTTCCCTCTCAAAAGAGACCCCATGGGTCTATAAAAGGTGGGACTTTTCTCACCCAAAAGGGAGATTGGAGGAGATTTCAAGCAACGAAGTGCTGTCCGATTGATTACCCACTTGCATCCCTTTGATTCACCTTCTCACATCCACTAATCTCTTTTGCAAGGGAGGTTATTGGGTGGCTTTTGGAAGCGTGGATCCAACCCAAATCCAACATTTGACCACCTTACACCACCAATTTGCCGACATCCCAATCCTAAGAGGTTTTGGGCCCATCCCTAGTGGATTGGCTCCAAAATCAAGTGCCAACGGTGGGAGGCCCACTTGGGCACCCCCGCACTTTCTAAGTTTTATTCTAAAAGCATTCTAGATTATTGTTTCAGGTTGCATCTCATGTTATTCTGTTTGGTTAACTCATAGCTTCAATTTCATAACATTTTGATCAGATTTTATCATGCCTTTTGTCGCTTTGTTGTCCTACTAACTTGCAGGTGGCGACATCGAATTCCCGAGGATAGAGGCCAAATTGGGAGAATCCGACCATCTGGGTCGTCCCAAAATGGCCCCAATTACATAACCCCTCTGTTTGCAGGTGTTTTGGAGGTCTCGGGAGTCGACATTGGAGCGGTGTCAGTTCGGCTTTTCCAACACAGTAGAATTCGTCCCACCCAGGGACGAATTGCAGTCAGAATTCGTCCTGCCCAGGGACGAATTCCAGGTGAAGGCAGATTGGCCAACTGTCTCAGTGGCAATGGCCTTCTGGTGATGTCTTCTGTCCTCTGTCAGGTTTTCAGGCCATTTGGACTCACTTTACTCACTGTTTTAGACAAATGTTTACATGCATCTTTTGGCGATTTTAGAGAACAAACACTTCTTATTTGCAACGAGTGCTACCGACATCTTCGTTGTTTCTTTGTTCACAGGAGGAGCAGCGAGAGGTCAAGGACTCATCAACATCGGCGGCGGCATCATCTTGGCCCGCCCATTTCAAGTGTGGGCACGCGGAAAGAGGAACCTTAAGTCTCGATTGTAATCAAATTCTTTTAACGCTCCTAGCCCCTGAAAAGGGAGGAGGCGTATTTGTAACAGAGATCAAGAGAGTTTAATGAAAGGGCTGTGTTTTCTCCATTTGCTTGTATCTCATTTCAATGCGTCTCTTTCATTTCATGCATTCTACATTTCTAGGACTTAAGCGTATTTGATTTTGAATGCATCGCAATTAGTGTTTCCTTCGCCCGAAATCTCGTGCTTTCAGATGGAGCCAAAATAGTTGGAAAAGGATCAATCAAGATAAGTGATGGAAAGATCAATTCCAAAGAAGTTCTATTTGTAGTTGGTTTGAAGCACAACTTACTGAGCGTAAGTCAAATGCGTGACGAGAGGTCATGAAGTCATATTTAAAAAGCGAGGTCGTGAAGTAAGAAAAGCACACGAGTGGGAAGGCGGTAGCTACTTGGATCGAGGACTTCGGGAATCTATACACTCTCTCGAAACTTCAGAAGGATCATACTTGATTGGACAGGAAGATGAAAACTGGCTATGGCACAAGAGGCTCGGGCATATTAGCTTTGACAATATAGTAAAAATAAGTTCAAAAAGAGCAGTAAGAGATATACCCACCATTGGCAAACCGATAAATAGCATCTGTGCTTCATGCCAAAAAGGGAAGCAAACTAGATCCACATTTAAAGTAAAGGAATATTTCACTAGCAAACCATTAGAGCTGATACATACTGATTTATGTGGACCCATGAGAACATAAAGCATAAATGGTGACAAATACTTTATGATGTTCATAGATGACTACTCCAGAATGACATGGGTACTGTTTTTAAAGCTTAAATCAGATGCCTTTGAGATGTTCAAGATTTTTAAAAAGTAGGTTAAGAATAAGATTGGAAAAAGAATTAAATGCCTAAGATCAGATAGAGGAGGAGAGTTTATCTCAGAGGAGTTTGCAGAATACTATCAAAAATATGGGATTAGAAGACAGTTTTTAGTAGCAAGGACACCTCAGCAGAATGGTGTTGTTGAAAGGAAGAACATGACTGTGCAAGAAATGGCACGGACAATGTTGGCTGAGAACAAAATAGCCGACAGATTCTGGAAAGAGGCAATACATACTGCAGTTTACATTCAAAACAGGTGCATGCTAAGAACACATGAAAGCAAAACACCGTATGAACTATGGTTCGGCAGGAAAGCAACAACAAGATACTTCAAAGTGTTCGACAACAAGTGTTATATCAAATGAACTAAAGATAATCTTAGTAAGTTCAAAGATAGAGCTGACGAAGGTATTTTTCTCGGTTACTCAACTAAAAGCAAAGCCTACACATGTTACAAGTGGCTAAAGAAAATTATTGAGAGTGCTGATGTTAAAGTTGATGAAGGTAGAGAACGAGAAGTTACGTATCAAGAAAACTACCCTATTTATGAAGACGTCATTGAAGGAAATGAAGAAATAGAAAAAGAAGAAAATCAAAAAATTGACCCAGCTAATTTAAGAATCGACTCAGAAGAAGAAGAGAACAATAAATTCAAAACAGGCAGCTGGCAGAAAAATCATCCCAGAGAACAGATTATTGGGGACCCAATAGTTGGTATTCAGACAAGAAGAGTTGTAATACGGAAATACTCTTTATTATCCAGCATTGAACCCAAAAATATTGCTGAAGCAAGCACAGATGAAAGTTGGATGAAGGCAATTAATGAAGAACTAGATCAGATTGAGAAAAACAAAACCTGGGAATTAGTACCACGACCAACAAATAAAAACATAATTGGCACTAAATGGATTTTTTGAAATAAATTAAATGAAGACGAATAGGTTGTTAGAAATAAGGCAAGATTGGTCTGTAAAGGATATGCTCAGGTTGAAGGCATTGATTTTGAGGAAACATTTGCACCAGTTTCCAGACTAGAAGCAATCAGAATGTTTCTGGCTTTAGCAGTCCATAAAAACTTCAAAGTATATCAAATGGATGTAAAATCAGCATTTCTGAATGGAAAACTAGAAGAAGAGGTTTATATTTAACAGCCAGATGGCTTCCAACTCGGTGAAAATCCTGATTTTGTTTGTAGGTTAAAGAAAGCATTGTATGGTCTGAAACAGGCACCCAGAGCATGGTATGCAAGGCTGAATAACTATCTTATTAAACAGGGGTTCAAGAAAGGTATGGTGGACAACAATTTATATATCAAAACTGAGAATGGCCATCTTATTGTACTTGTTGTTTATGTAGATGATATAATATTTGGCAGTAGCATGGATAAATATTGTAGAGACATAGCTAATAAAATGAAGACAAAATTTGAGATGTCAATGATTGGTGAACTTTCTTATTTCCTCGGATTGTAAGTCAATCAAAGTGAAAAGGGGATTTTTATCTCTCAAGTAAAATATGTGAAAGAAATGCTGAAAAAGTTCACAATGGAGGATAGTAAACCTGTTAGCACTCCCATGACAACAAAGTTGCAAGTTGAGCAAGGATGACAAATCTCCATATGTAGATCAAACCATGTACAGGTCTATGATTGGAAGCCTGCTATACTTGACAGCCACTAGACCAGATATATTACAGGTAGTATGCATGGTAGCAAGATTTTAGGCTAGTCCCAAAGAGACTCATGTGACAGCTGTAAAGAGGATTTTTAGGTACCTCAAGGGCACTATGGAGTATGGGTTGTGGTACCCAAAAGGTAAGGACTTCACTATTATTGCATACTCTGATGTAGATTGGGCAGGATGTATTGATGACAGAAAGAGTACCAGTGGAGGAGCATTTTATATTGGAAACAGGCTGGTAGCTTGGCATAGCAAGAAACAAGAATCAATCTCTCTATCCATAGTAGAGGCAGAATACATTGTAGCAACAACATGCTGTACACAAATATTATGGATGAGACAAACACTGAAAGATCTTGGTATTCACTTCAAAGAGCCAATTTCAGTTAAATGTGATAACACCAGTGCGATAAACATATCAAAGAATCCGGTTATGCATTCTCGAACCAAACATATTGCAATTCGGTATCACTTCTTGAAGGATAAAGTTGCAGAAGGTGAGGTCAAATTGGATTTTGTTCCAACTACAGAGCAAGTAGCAGATATATTCACAAAACCATTGCCCAAGGAAGTTTTTGAGTACCTTCGGAGTAAGTTGGGAGTAGTCACATTTCCAAAGAACTGACTATCTATTGGGATCACATTCTCAGGGGGAGTACTTATGCCTATGTTGATAGTTTTGCTCATATTTATGATTTTTGCTAACTATAACAATGTGTATTTGAGAATGTTGTGCATAGACTCAGGGGGAGTCTGCAGCAGCCCTTTGGTATTATTGTCAAAGGGGGAGAAGAATTACAGGAGAGTGCATGAGTGTTGCCAACAATTTCAAAGGGGGAGATTGTTGAGCAAGGTGCAGCAAAAGTATTGTCATTGTTGTCAACACAGACGGATAGATCGGTTGATGCGATTGAAGCAAGTGGACAGGAGTTCGGAGGTCGGTCGGATCATGTACGAGTGAAATTCTAGGAAAAAAAAAGTGACCCAGATTCAGAAAATAAAAGAAAAAGACAAGTAAGAAAACTGTCGCGATATCGCGACATGTTTTCTGTCGTGATATCGCAACAGGTTGAGAAGTTAGAAGGCAGAAAGAAAAACGTCACGATTTCGCGACATATCGGAGGAGAGAGAAGGCACAAGTAAAATTGTCACGATTTCGTGACATGGACGAGGAGAGAGAAGGCACAAGCAAAACTGTCACGATTTCATGACATGTTGCAGGCAAAGAAGCCAAGTGGAAAAACTATCACGATTTCATGACATGTTGGCAGAAAAGAAAGCAAGTAGGAAAACTGTCACGATTTCGCGACATGTTCGGAGAAGAAGCGCTTGCAAGAAAAACTGTCACGATTTCATGACATGTTTGGAGAAGAAGCGCTTGCAAGAAAAACTGTCATGATTTCGTGACATGTTCGGAGAAGAAGCGCTTGCAAGAAAAACTATCACGATTTCGTGACATGTTCGGAGAAGATGTGCAAAGGAGAAAAAGTGTCACGATTTCACGACAAGTTGCAAGAAGAAGCGCTAAGGAGAAAAAGTGTCGCGATTTCACGACAAGTTGCAAGAAGCACTAAGGAGAAAAAGTGTCGCGATTTCGCGACAAGTTGCAAGAAGAAGCGCTAAGGAGAAAAAGTGTCACGATTTCGCGACAAGTTGCAAGAAGAAGTGCTAAGGAGAAAAAGTGTCATGATTTCGCGACAAGTTGCAAGAAGAAGCGCTAAGGAGAAAAAGTGTCACGATTTCATGACAAGTTGCAAGAAAAAGCGCCAAGGAGAAAAAGTGTCACGATTTCACGACATGTCGGGTTTTCGCGACTCGACGGGAAGAAAAGCACCAAGGAGAAAAAGTGTCATGATTTCGTGACATAATGCAGGAGAGAGAGTCTGATAGAGAAAGGTGTCACGATTTTGTGACATGTGTTTTCACTGGCCAAAGACAGAAAAGGCACAAGGCAGTGAAGATGTTGTGATTTCACGACATGTTCTATTTTCGCGGGCAAAAGGCAGAAAAGGCACAAGGCAGCGAAGATGTCGCGATTCGCGACATGTTCCGTTTTCGCGGGTAGAAGGCAGAAAAGGCACAAGGCAGTGAAGATGTCACGATTTCGCGACATGTTCCATTTTCGTGGGCAGAAGACAAAAAAGGCACAAGGCAGCGAAGATGTCACGATTTCGTGACATGTTTCATTTTTGCGGTGGCAAGACAGAAGGAGAACTAGGAGGCCGAGAATGTCACGATTTCACGACATGCTATTTTTTCGCGGGTTAAAGCCGAGAAGGGCAGAAAGAGACAGAAGTGTCACGATTTCGCGATAGGTCGCAACAGCACGTTAAACAAACAGTTAACTGGAACAGAACGACAGTTAAAGGGGCAGTAGTAGAGAAAAGGCATGCAGCTTTTTAATAACAGTTAACTAGAGTAAATGCGACAGTTACAGGTGGATTTATTGATAGAATTCATGTAGCTTTTTAATAACAGTCATAGAAGGAGAAATCGAACAGTCGTATTTTTAGAATCATAAATTGCATGCATGCACAAAAATAAATACGAACAGTCATAGGAGAGGTATTTGAAGCATGCAACGTGTTCAACAAAAAGCCCCTCATTTAGATACGAAATTAAATTACGCAAAGAAGCAGTTATAGTTGTCAAGTGGCAGAAGTGATTTTTAGAAGAACAGTTATGGGCTGCATGCATAAAAATTAAAGCTTAAAAATAGAGATTAATCTGTTATAAAAGCAGGTCTGCGTGAAGAATATTGCTGCTGCTGCAATTGTGAAAGTGTTGCCGAAAGAGGGTGAGAAGAGTGCTGTAAGAGAGCGACAAGCTGAGCAGTGAGTAATTATTGTGTTTTAAATTGGAGACTAGTCAGGGTCTTGTAATAGTGAAGGCATTTTTAAGTCATTGATATAACTTTCAAATCTGTGATCCAAGTTGGTGCTTGGATAGGGGTTGGTGCTCCTTTCTGTAGGTGCAGATAAATCAGGGGTTGGTGCTCCTTCCAATGGGTACTAGTAAACAGATTGTAAAATTGGTGTTTTGCAAAGGCTGGATTTGGACCGTAGTCCAAGCAGTCATTCTTGAGGAGTAGCCAAATTGGTGAACCTCATTACATTGTGTGTTGTGGTGTGCTCTCTTGTGTTTACTACTTTATCTGTTTTTAGTTCTCTTTGCTTCAGTTTTAAGAATTGCAGATCAAAATTTTTAGCTACACTGATTCACCCCCCCCTCTCAGTGTCATTGTGAGAATATCATAGCTTTGGGGAAAAGACAACAAGGTTTACCCTAGTGGTCACTGTCTTGGACAGTGGCCTGCGGGATTAGCTTAGGTTTTAGATATAGCATATTTTATTCTACTTCTTTATGTTTTCATATCATTAGCATAGATTTACATGATTTCATGGCATAGTTTTACCATATTTCTGTTACATCCTTTGATTACTAACAACCTCATCCGGGGAGGCAATCTTAGACACCTAAACGTGTGTTGTTGTTTCATTGCTTGTAGGGCCACAGGTACATCGAATGAATTTTGCAACATATGAGAGTAAAAGGGATCGCTCTAGGAAACATACCTAGAGAAGGAGGAATCTATAAGCCCTCATACATTTTCGTGTGTGGAACCAGGAAGCTTTTATAAGCGCACCACCTCTTCGCGAAAGGGGTACTCTTTGCCTATTAATATTTATAGTATCAAAATGGGTATCCCTAAGAGGGATCGACATGTAACCAAGCTTCAATATCAATAAAGAGATCCATATTTGTTATTTCATGTTATATGCTTTTTTCTCTTGTATTTCCATTTCATCTTCGATATTTTAATAACATTGCAAGTAGGGTTAGAAAGGGGGCTGGTGCGTGAGTTCTTAGGGTCACTAAAAATGGCGATCATGGTGGGACCACCACTAATTTTTCATTTTCTATTGGAATACTAACTTAATTTTGTGTGCAGGTCTATCCGCTCTGAGCTACAACAGCCAATAGAGCTTAGCCGCTCTGAGCTACAACGATCAAGAACCAGCCACTCTGGTCATCAGTGGCCAGAACTGGAGTGCAGTAGAGGTCAAAATACCTACTCTCTGAGGTCAAATTCAAAGGTTGGTATAGCTTCTATAATATTTTATAGCTTTATGTCTACTTTTGTGTGTCTAAAATAGAGAACTTAAAGCACATTTGTATTTGGAAATTGAAGGAATAAAAGAAGAAAGAATTAAGCATTTCACATATCTTAGATCTTATTTTAAAATTTTCACTAGGCGTTGCTAGGAACAACGACTTATGCCTAAAATGTTCACCCTAGAATCCAATGTGCTAGACATTGTATGTTGTTTGCTTGCTTTGAGGCCTTGCTAGAGGCCATAGCTGCACAAAATAAAGTGCGCTCATACAAATCATAATAGTTCATGCATCTTTCTGAATATTGAAACATATTTTTGCACTTAGGCATATAGGAAAGATTCATTATTGCTATATGATGCACTTTATGTTACACAAGCTTAAAATGAACACCACATACACACGTCTCATTTAAACATTGGAGAGTTGGATTTCATCACCAACCTTCAATTCAGTCCAGTGACGTTGGAATTCATATCCTTCCACTGGTTTTCCCCCTAGAGCTTCCTGGAAATGGATTGAGAAACTTACTTATAGTGATACTAAGTTACTTGTGTTCAAACTGTCTCCCACTATTGGAAAAATCATTGGTTCAAAGTGGAAGAGCTAGGCAAACCCTCCATTGGGTCTTCAATGGTGTACCCTAGCTTCTTTTGAGAAAATCATGTTTGGCACGAGTGTACTTGATTGTCACTATGGATGAGTCTTCTCATTCTTAATCCAAAGACAAGATAAAAAAATAAAAATAACAATACATCAAAACACATCAAACATTCTAGGGCACACTTAAATCGGTAATCAAGATAAAAATTTGCTTGGTATTGTGTGGTTATTCCTAAATTGCAACTCAAAATATCAATTCATAATACAACATGGTCAAAACAAGAAGTAAGCACCCTCGGTATGATACCGAGGGAGAGACAAAAGCAACTCATACCCATAGGCAAAGTCGTAGTAACATTGAACGACCTACCCGTAAGACTATGAGATGTAGCTCCACGAGCCTAAGGAGTGATAATTCAACCCTTGGGGGATCTCCTCGAGAAATCCCAAGTAAGGAACCACATCATGGAACAAAGTCACATAAAAAAAATAGGCTTCGTAGCCATCCTTATCAAGGAGGAGACATGAGGAGACCTCAAGGGCCTCCTCTAAATACATAGAAACATCTCAAAGACATGAGGAAGTTTAAAGGGCTTCCTCCTCACATCGACATAAAGAAGGTTCTAAGACTCATTCTTCACATAGGGATGAAGAGACTGCTACATCTCCATCTACATGGAGAAAACATGTTACCACCAAGCCCTCTTCATCAAGAAGGTAAACAAGAATTGCAACACCTCAAGACTCACAAGAAACATATGAAACAGGTCTGCCCACTGAAGGGCAAAAAACTAGAGGTAAATCTAGTCATGGGAATCATATAGAAAAAACCCTTTATACAAAAGGAAATATTCCCGTAGACTATGACCTCATAGGAGTAAATGGAACCCCACGGGACCAGCCATGGAAAACAAGACAGCTAGATGGGTTGGATCGATTTACTACTCAACCAACTCAAAGAATTGTAGCTAATAAGAACTCTACATCTGGAAAATCATGAACTATGACTTCTAAACATACCTCCCAGTCTAGGGGTACCTCAGAGTGATCCTGTAATAGACACATGGAGTCTGATCATAGGGATACTCTATAGTACACTAAACAAGTCGCATTAGCTAGCAAGAGTACAGATACAATAGAAACCCCATCAAGAAATCTATGAGTCAAGACAACAAGAACAGAGTTATACAAACATGAGTCTTCTATGACAGCACAAAATGATCGAATGAGGTGGTTAGAAAATGCATTACACAAAGAGTGAGAGCTAGAGGAAGCTCTCAAACAAGATAAACAAATATAAAGACTCTTGCGCCAACATGAGTAGCGCTTAAGAGAGCAGGCCGAGCGGTTAGATCTTACAAATTTACTAACAAATAGTGGTGATCACCAAAGGACAAGACACGTTGAGTCACCTAAAGAGAGGCACAATCGACAAGATAGCCCACAATAAAATCCCCCACCAAACCATGAACGAAATCCAACTAATGGGGGAATGGCAAAAACAACAAACCAGGATCATAATATTGGGTACCCTCGTAGGAGGGAGGAAAATAGAATAAATCAAATGGATAGAGAGTTAACTCCATTGCCAATACGAATAGGCTTACAAGAGGAGGAAATCTATGCATCAAAGGTATTTCAAGAGCTTGCTGAAAATATGAAAACCTTTGAGAAACAAGAGGCAACTGGGAACTCACCAACATTGAGCAAAATACACAATCAACCATTGTGCCCATCAATCCCTAGCCCTCCATATCCTAAGAACTTTGAGATGCCTAGGCTAGAAAATTTTAAAGGTGAAGAGGATGCATAATAGTATGTCACCAATTTTATCAATGCCTATTTTTCATCTTGAAGACAATGATGCTCTTATGCTAAGAACATTCATAATGACATTTTTAGGTGCCACCACTCAGTGGTTCAACCAACTACCTAAGCATAGCATAACCAACTTTGAACAATTAGTAAATGCATTATTGAAGCATTTCTCCTTTGGTGCTAAGAAGAAGGTGAACCTTTCAGACCTAGCCAACTTGAAACAGTATGATGATGATCCAATAATGGATATGGGAATAGATGGAGAAAAATCATGGAAAAATTATAATTCTTCGTCCCCATAGAAGAGATCATTTGCATGTTCACAAAAAGTTGTTCTAAACATATCTCCCTCTTGCTGCAACTTTAGCAGTATCCTTCGTTTGAGGAAGATTTGGCACAGGCCAAGCTCATCAAGGAAATAAAAGTAGATGAGGGAACCATTAAGCTCTGAAATAAAAAGGAGTGGAACAAGAATGGTAAGAATGACAAGTACAGACAGAAGCAGGGTAATAATGCTCCAGTCAATCAAGTTGTATTGGCTACACCCAAGGATGGGGGTGCACAACAACCATAGAACTATCAAGCACATCCCCCAACCTAAGCCACCAACTACGACCAAAAGAACAATCAGGGAAGAAACCGAGAACGTAAGCCACCTCGTTATTTCATGCCTCCTACAAAATCAATGCAATCAATATTTAATCAGTTGAGCGAGACCAGGAGGATCAGATTTCTTGATATACCTCTTATAGATCCCAACCATCCTAAGCCAAAAGGATATAGGGAAGATTAATTTTGCCCTTATCACAGGATAATGGGGTATGAAATTGAGGCTTGCATTGGGTTTAAGCATCAAGTGCAAAACATGATTGAGGCAGGAGAACTCAAATTTGACAACCCACTATCTCCCGATAATAGAGACATGGGCATATACAAAAACCCATTGCCCAATCATGAAGCCCCTCGAGAGTAATGGGCCCAAGTCAATCAGGTCCGATATGACATACCTACCCATGGATGCATTGGGATGGTTGATATTGTTAACATAGCAACAAGGACTAGGTGGTATGGTCAACCGCAACCACCTGCAGCTCCCATGAACATCCCAGCCGCTTCTAGGCAAAGGCAAGACAACCTTCTAGGTCCACCAACGTGACCTGTGGTGACTATTTGGAGTAGATTGGAGCAAAACCTACAGATGAATCCAGCTAAGTTATCCATATATGAGCTCATACAACAGTCCCCAAAGCATAGGGAGACTCTAATGGATATTTTAAGAACAATTGAGCTCCAACCATAAGATGCGAATGCATTCACTCAATTTGTGGGACAAGTACAAGAATGCCAAGAACCTGTAATCTGATTCTATGACCATGAGATTAAGACAGTTCCTACTGCCTTACCAGAACCTTCGCTAAACATTATAGAAACAATCAACAACTTACCTTTCAAGAGGGTCTTGGTCGATACAGCTTCATCGATAAACATCATTACAACAACACCAATAGAGCACCTCAAAATATCCAAGTCCAATATCATTCCAGGAGCTTACACATTGAGAGCTTTTAATGATACTTTATGCAATACTGTGGGAATGATAGTCCTACCCATCAAGGTGGGGCACAAGACCATCCTCGTGATGTGTAATTTCTTGGAAGGAGCTATGCAGTACAACATCCTCTTAGGGTGCCCTTGGATAAGGGCCATGAAGTGTGTACCTTTCGATCTTGCACCAGTGTGTCAAGTATGTGCACAAGAACAAAGTCTATGTGGTTCTGGCCTATGAAGAGCCTTTTAAATACGTTAATCAGGTGGACATTTCGGGAGAATTTGTAATCCCTTCTACGTGGCACCTTCATACCCAACCACACAAGTGGATAACGAAGACAAAGGGGTAAGAAAAGACCCATGCACATCAACACCTCCTGGTGCACTCAAGATAGTCAATGCTTCTAAAGTACCATCAATGTCAAAACCAAAAGATAATCAGAAGCTAAAGGCGCATTTAGTTAAGGAAGAAAGACCTAAAGAAGTGCCAACTGTAGCCATTGCTGAAATCCCAAGTCCTATGGAAGAGGAAGATCCTCAAGATCAAGATGAAGATAGTGATTATCACCCTGCTTCACCAGTATCATCCGTGGGGTCATCCACGTCGCATGCATCAATACACTTGGCAAGCATAGGCATAGGGAAGTACCTTGTGCATAACATCACTTTTATGCCTATCATTGAGTCTAACCAAGATGTAGGAAGGCCTAAGGACTTGAGGCTGCCAGTAGGAACAATGGTTCCACTTGGAATCCCTCCCAACCAAACCAATTTTGTCTATGCCACCTTGGACTGCGCTCATAAGTCTTCACATATAGAAGAGGATGGTGACGAATTATTCATGGTCAATGTTCATTACCTCTCTAACCCCAAGTTTGCTCTAATATACTTTGAGCATTACCACTAGCATGGCTATGGCCTTGGCATATATTATCAAGGATGCAGGCGGCCATACGAGCCACTATATCAGCTTCCCTATGACAGATTTGGCTTAGGCTATTATCTCAAATGTCGATATGACTCTCTTGTAGCAGTATTCAAAATATTAAGCATAGGGTTAGGAGAAGACATTGATTTAATTCCTTATCACCCCCTAAGAATAGCAAATTTTAGCAATAGACAAGTAGCCATGGTAAACATACAACCTCTAGAAATTTATCATCCAAACACCTCAATTGATTCCACCCCAACAGGGTACAACTTGTGGGATGAAGAGAATGGATATGAAGCACGTGATGATGAGGTTCAACTTGGCTTAGTATATCAGGGGCCTCACTATTTACAAATATTCACATGGTCCATCCATGATGAGAGTGGATATACATCAGATGAAAGTGACTATGAAACAGAAGACTCAATAGAAATATCCTACTTAGGCCTAAGCCATCAACCCATGACTTTGGGGCAAAAGACAAATACAAATGGATTATTCATAAGTGATGAAGAATATGAAGATGAAACAAAGATGGCCTACTTAGGGCCAAGACATGAGCCCCTTGTCTTAGGGCCGCATACCAACACTAATGGTTTCTGGATAAGTGATGATAACTTTGAGGATGAGACCGAGATGGCTTATCTTGGATCTCACCACTTGCGAAAAGTCAACGAGCTAGTAGAGAGAGGTGGAACTCCGTGCCATAGACCCTCATATCTAATTTTTGGGGAGACCTATTGACCTAGCAGCCATTCATCGGATGGTCAATTCCCCTCCGCCTAAATTCAGAGAGCAGTTAGAGCCCAATGATCCTATTGTCCACCCTGCTCATGGGCCAGATCCAAAAATTTCCATTCCTCTACAACCTCATCGTGAGTATGTAAGGGAAACCCCTAAGACAAGATCGCACCCATGTGGTCCTGGATATTTCATTCCATCCATCAACATGATATCCATTGATTTGACTACTCAATTTCATAATACAGTAGATCCTACAAAATAATTGCATCTTGATATAGAGGCTATTGATTGGGATCACGCTAATTCACCCATAGAGCCTGTTTGGATCTCATCCTAACCCTTAATGTAATAACTTCCCTGATGTAATAATTCCTAGTGAACGTGGGTAGTACCCATGATTAATATTTTGTAATGTTCTAAGTTTTAGCTTAGGTAGTGCCTATGACAAATGGCACCCTTTTTATGTAACACATGGTAGATAGGTTAGGTAAGGTGGCATTGTGCATGTAATTCATGTGGCATTATGCATGTAATTCGAGTGGCATTGTGCATGTAATTCAAAGTGGCACTATGAATGTAATTCGGGTGGCATTATGCATGTAATCCAGGTGGCATTTTGCATGTAAGCCAACCTTGGAAGGAAACTCCTTAAATACCCGAAAAGGCACCAATGTAACCATATTTTTGCAAATTAATGAAGTATTGAAGGAGGTTGCCCCCTCGAAGAGGCCTGCGATTCTGTCTTATTGTGAGATTGTTCCTTTATGCAAATTTTTGTTATATTAATATGATGTTTATGTGAGTTTATTTCCAAGCAATCGTGTGAGAGTGTGTTATTTGAGTTTATTTTATAGTAGGATCTTAACAAGTGGTATCAGAGCGCTTTCTAGGGCCAAGTTCTGCTGCAACTGCAATGATTCTTGCCATCCAATCCGCCTGTTAGGTATAAATTCTATGTGTTTTTCCCATTTCTGTTTTTCCTTATTAAAAAAAAAAATCCAAAAAAATACAGTGCATTTTTTTTTCCAGACCAAAAAAAAAAAAAAAAAAAAAAAAATCTTTTTAGTTGAGTAGGTAGAAACCCTGTACCGGGGGTTTTAAAATATCACGAAGGATCTGTCGTTATTGGCTAAGCTAGATAGCCCATAAAGTGTCTAGTGAAGTGAGGGGCGATCAGGCTCCAATACCCAGGCCTCAGACATAACTCGCACACGGACTTGAGCTCCCACGTATCTTTGGGTATATCGGGAGACCATCTAGGATTAAACAAACTTTTAGCCATTAGGAAGCTCTTCGGCCTTGTATTACTCATAGTCTACGGGACACAAAATCCTGGATGATTACCCTCCCGTATTGTCAGAGAGGCAGGTAGTGTGCTCAAGGGTATGTGTGGAATCCTCCTTGAGTAGTGGCCTAAAATATTGGTCCGAGCACTATTGTTCGTCACTGTCGGTATATTAGAGGGCCTATGGGTGGTACATACTCCTATACTTAGCATTCCATGGTTCTGTTAAAACTTCAACCTGTAAAAAATGCAAAAAAATAAAAAATAAAAATCCAAACATCCCTGTTCGTAAACCCGCATTTCAAAAGTGAGCATATGAGAAAGGAGTCCTCTACTAAAAAAATAATAGAAAGGACATGCATTCGGGATAAGCCATGAGGGTGACACTTAAGTTGACAGTCTGGAGAATAATAATCAAATTTACAGTGGCAGTCATAGTCGAGTCGATCAGGTCAGAGAGGTCAGCACAGTCAGGGCATAATTCACAGTCTTCATGGTCGAAACAGAACTGTCATAACAGTCACCTGCAAAATACAGAGAATCTTGAGTATGAAATGAGGCCAGTTATAGATAGTGCTCCAGTACCCAACTTTTGCTCTATAGCTCAGAATCAAAAACTGTAAACACCGTTAGACTCAGCAAAACAGGAGATAAAAAAAAATTCTGGGGTGCCAAAAAGTAGTGTTGAGAGATATAGCTCATTGTGACCACCTCCTTGAGCTGATCATTTTGATATATAGCACCCAAGCACTTTTTTGGGCACTTACTAAAAATAGTAAGTCCTAAAAACTCAATTCTATTTTTAGTAACTGGTCACAAAAGGTTTAAAAAATGGCCTAGGGTACCCGTGGACACCAAAAAGAACTAGAACACTTGGAATCCCTAACAAAAGCCATTGAGAACTTGAACTCGGCTTTTCACTCCATAAGGGAAGAAGTCCAAGGTCTTCGCCTAGAGCATGAGGCCACTAGCAACCACTTAGAAGAAGCACTGACAGAAGTAGACAACAAACTGAAAAGAGGACCACCCAAATCAGAATACCAAGCTGAGAGTTCTACAAGGAATCATGACCATGATCCACCCTTTAGAATGCCCAAATTGGACTTTCCCAAATTTAGTGGGAAGGATGTTGATGGGTGGCTATGTCGGGTTGACCAATTCTTTCGACTTCATAATGTACCCGTATTTCATCGAGTCCAGATGGCTTCCTTTAACTTGGAGTCTGAGGCTCTACACTGGTTTCAATGGTTACGTATTGCCTACCCAAATCTCTCTTGGGAGGATTTTGAATCCCAACTACTCACTCGATTTGGTCCTAGTGAGTATGAGGACTTTACAGGAGCCTTGACCAAACTACAACAAACAGGGTCAGTCCAAGAGTACCAAGCTCAATTTGAAAAATTGGCCAATAAGACAAGAGGATTGAGTGAAGGGTTCTTCCAGAGTTGTTATATCAGTGGGTTGAAGGTGGAACTCCAAGCGGAAGTAAAAATGTTGAAACCATGAACTATGATGGAAGCTATCAGTTTGGCCCGTTTGGCCGAATCTAAACTCTCTGCCCAAAGACGCCCATCAAAGTTTCCTCAAAATAGACCTTCATTTCCTCCTAGAGCCCAACACCCAGCTGATAATAAACTTGCTGCACCCAAGTGCCTCACCACCGAAGAGATGGATGCACGTCGTGCCCAAGGATTATGCTACAATTGTGATGAAATGTTTTTCAAAGGGCATAAGTGTGCACACAAAAAATTGTTCTTGATAGATGTTGAAGAACCTGATACCTCTGACGAGAGTGATGAGGATGAGGACCCTCCAGAAACACCTCCTCCACAAGAAGAAGTGAAACAGGAACCTGAGATAGCAATTACAGTCCATGCCCTTGCAGGCATTACTACTCCTCAAACCATGAAGGTTACAGGATTTTTCAAGGGCCAACGTCTTTCCATCCTTCTGGATTCAGGAAGCATGCACAACTTCATTGACCCTAGAGTTGCTCAACGGGAAAATTGCTATATCCACACTTGTAATTCCTTCGAGGTCATGGTAGCCAATGGGGGAACCTTACCTTGTAAAGGAAAGTGTCGCAATGTTAAAATCAAGATAGGGGACTATGAACTCAAGCAGGACATGTTTGCCCTCCAGTTGGGTGGATGTGATATTGTTTTGGGATCTCAATGGTTGAGTACGTTGGGCACTATCAGTTGGAACTTTTCTGAACTTTGGATGCAGTTCTCCCGAAACGGACAAACACACATCATCAAGGGCTCCCCGACAGGAACACCTCAAATTATCAGTTCAAACGGCATGGAGAAATTGCTAAAGAAATCATCATGTGGGGTCATTGCACAACTATTCTCCATCCAACCATCCACATCTCCAATGGGTGAAATCCCACCAGACATGCAACATATTCTCCACAAACATGAGGCCATCTTTTTAGAACCAACCACACTACCACCGCATCGCTCTCACGACCATGCCATTCCATTATTGTTGGATAGTACACCTCCCAATATCAGACCATATAGGTACCCCCATGCCATGAAGTCAGAGATTGAGAAGATGATATAGGAATTACTCAAGGTGGGTGTCATTCGGCCTAGTACTAGTCCCTACTCTGCACCAGTCTTACTGGTCCTCAAGAAGGATGGCTCTTGGCGATTGTGTATTGACTACCGAGAACTCAACAAGATAACTGTCAAGGATAAATTTCCTATCCCTATGGTTGATGAATTACTAGATGAATTACATGGGACCATGTACTTCACCAAGCTAGACCTCCGCTTTGGGTACCATCAGATCTGGCTCAAGGATGAAGATATTCCTAAATTTGCTTTTTGCACTCATGAAGGTCATTATGAATTCTTGGTAATGCCATTTGGTCTCACAAATGCTCCTTCCAAATTCCAAATCCTGATGAACAACATCTTTCACCCTTTTTTTGGGAAGTTCATCCTTGTGTTCTTCGATGACATCTTGATTTACAGTCACACATGGGAAGAGCATCTCAAGCATGTAGATCAAACCCTCCAACTACTGGCCGACCATAAACTGTTTGCAAAAATGTCCAAGTGTTCCTTTGGTTTGACTAAAGTAGAGTATCTGGGACACATTGTCTCAAAGGATGGTGTCAAGGTTGACCCTAAGAAGATCCAAGCAGTCCAAGAATGGCCGAAACCTCGCACACTCAAGGGGCTTCGAGGATTTTTAGGGCTTACAGGTTATTGCCATAAATTTGTCTACAATTATGGAAAGATAGCCGCCCCCCTCACCTCCATGTTGAAGAAGGATTCTTTTACTTGGACAGGGCCGGCTGAGCAAGCATTCCTGGACCTCAAGCATGCCATGACCACCACTCCAGTTTTAGCCATGCCAGACTTCTCTAAAAAAATTGTCATTGAAAGTGACGCTTCTGGTCATGGTATTGGGGCGGTATTGATGCAAGAAGGATTCCCTTTGGCTTTTACCAACAAAGCCCTATCTGATCGCAATTTGGGGAAATCCACATATGCCAAGGAAATGTTGGAAATATTGCATGCAGTTCTGCATTGGCGACCTTACCTCATTGGGCACCATTTCTCCATCAAAACTGACCACCAGAGTCTGAAATACTTTCTAGAACAACGGGTTGCCACCCCCGAGCAACAAAAGTGGGTATCAAAACTCATGGGCTATGATTATGACATCACGTACAAAAAAGGGAAGGAAAATCTTGTGGCAGATGCTCTCTCTCGCCAATTTGAGACCCTTAGTATGTTGTGTGCCATCTCTGCACCATTGCCCCAATGGATTGAGCCCTTACGTCAGGAAATACTTCAGGATGCAGATTTGAAAGACCTGGTTGCTTCACTTAGGGATGATCCAGAGTCTACACCAGGATATAGTTGGGATGGCCAGGATATGCGTTACCATCAACGCCTGGTTCTTCCTCCTAAGTCCCCACTTCGAGAGCTCCTCATGAAGGAATCACATGCTACTCCATCTGCTGGCCATTCAGGGTTCCTAAAAACTTATGAGTGACTCAAGCGCACCTTCTTTTGGAAAGGTATGAAATAGGACATTCGCTCTTTTGTAGCGGACTGTGACACATGTCAAAGGATGAAAGGAGAAACAATGCGCTCTCCGGGCACTCTTCAACCATTGTCGATACCAGATCAGGTGTGGACTGACATCTCCATGGACTTCATAGAAGGGCTACCTAAATCTAGAGGCAAGTCTATTATTTTCATGGTAGTGGACCACCTTTCAAAGTATGCTCACTTTTGTGCCCTAACCCATCCTTACACAACATCCACTATTGCCCAAATTTTTCTTGACTCCATATTTCGCCTTCATGGCATGCCAACCTCCATTGTATCTGATCGTGATCCCACCTTTACTAGCAATTTTTGGCAAGAGTTGTTTAAGTTGCAGGGGACTCAGCTCAAAATGAGTTCAGCCTACCATCCGCAAACGGATGGTCAAACAGAGGTTGTTAATAAATGCTTGGAAACCTACCTTCGCTGCTTTGCCTCCGATCATCCTACTCATTGGGCAAAATGGCTTCCTTTGGCCGAATGGTGGTACAACACTTCCTATCATACCGCCACCAAACTCACACTGTTTGAGGCAGTTTACGGGCGCCCTCCACTCACGCCTTCCTCCTACATTCTGGGCAGCTCCAAGGTCCAGGCCGTCGACAATGCTCTGAGTCAACACACCGAGGTCCTCCGCCAACTCAAGCAAAATTTGAACATGGCCCAGAATCGGATGCACCAACAAGCTGATCAGCATCGTTCTGAGCGTAGTTTTGATGTGGGTGATATGGTCTTCCTTCGCTTACAGCCATACAAACAATCATCCCTACAACTCCATAGGTGTCAGAAGCTCGCTCCAAAATTCTATGGTCCTTATCAGGTTCTACAACATATTGGTCCAACAACTTACAAATTGGCTCTTCCCCCCACTTCCAAGATCCACCCTATTTTTCATGTTTCCCTTCTCAAGAAAGTTGTGGGCACAAAGGTACAGGTTCAATCAACACTCCCCAAATTGGATGAAGAAGGCTCCATATTACTTGCACCGGAGCAGCTGCTGGATCGTCGAACTCGCACTCTGTGCAACCGTACCATTACAGAGGTCCTGGTTCAGTGGCGTGGACTTCAACCTGAGGATGCTACATGGGAGTCTCTCCATCAACTCCAGCAAGAGTTTCCTCATTTTTAGCTTTGAGGACAAAGCTTCTTCAAGGAGAAGGGCATGTTAGGATCTCATCCTAACCCTTAATGTAATAACTTCCCTGATGTAATAATTCCTAGTGAACGTGGGTAGTACCCATGATTAATATTTTGTAATGTTCTAAGTTTTAGCTTAGGTAGTGCCTATGACAATGGCACCCTTTTTATGTAACACATGGTAGATAGGTTAGGTAAGGTGGCATTGTGCATGTAATTCGTGTGGCATTATGCATGTAATTCGAGTGGCATTGTGCATGTAATTCAAAGTGGCACTATGCATGTAATTTGGGTGGCATTATGCATGTAATCCAGGTGGCATTTTGCATGTAAGCCAACCTTGGAAGGAAACTCCTTAAATACCCGAAAAGGCACCAATGTAACCATATTTTTGCAAATTAATGAAGTATTGAAGGAGGTTGCCCCCTCGAAGAGGCCTGCGATTCTATCTTATTGTGAGATTGTTCCTTTATGAAAATTTTTGTTATATTAATATGATGTTTATGTGAGTTTATTTCCAAGAAATCATGTGAGAGTGTGTTATTTGAGTTTATTTTATAGCAGGATCTTAATAGAGCCAGAAGACCTCTTCTCCAACGAAGAGATGTTATAGCCAATCTATTTTACATCAGGTTGTGTGTATGACATATTTCATGTTGGTCTGGAACCTGAGTCAGTAGGTCTTGTGAATCCTATCGATGACATTAATTTGATACCCACGCCTCATCAGCTAGAGGATGGGTCACATATGGCTATAGAAGCGACCTTTGAGGTGGACATCAATGATGATCCTACCCAACCAAGGAAATTCAAGAAAGTCTATCTCTAAAGGAACAAGCCATCCTAATTCCTCTCCTCAAAGAGAGGCCGAACATTTTTTCTTAGACTTACCAAGACATGCCAGGAATAGATCCAAAGTTAGTCGTTCACAACCTTTCATTAGATCCCATGAAGAAGCCAGTAAAGCAAAAATTGAGGAAAATGCATCCAACCATTGCTTTGATGGTGAAGAACGAATTACAAAAAATACTGGATGCAGTATTCATAGTTCCTATAGACTACCCTAAGTGGGTGTCAAACATGGTACCCATGGGGAAACCCGATGGAAGAGTTCGTATATGCATGGATTTTAGATATTTAAATAGGGCAACACCAAAGGATTAATTCTCGTTGCCAAACATAGATGCTCTTATAGATGCAACCGTAGGTCATGAAATGCTCTCCCTAGTGGATGGTTTTTTTGGATACAATCAAATTCAGATTAAGCCCGAAGATCAACATAAAACTGCTTTCATTACTCCATGGGAAACATTCTGTTACAAAGTGATGCCATTCGGTCTTAAAAATACTGGTGCCCCATTTCAGTGGGCCATGACATACATATTCCATGACTATATGCATAAAATATTGGAAGATTACATGGATGACTTATTGGCCAAGTCCCTGTTGTGGTAATAGCATTCAAAAGTCCTTAGACAAGTCTTTGATTGCCTCATAGAACACAATGTCCGATTGAATCCTAAGAAGTGTGTATTTGGCGTAACTTTTGGCAAGCTTTTGGGATTCATCGTATCAAAGAGAGGCATTGATGAGTGTCGTTGAGTCTCATCATTTAATCTCAATGATTTATCAATCTAGGGTGGTGTCCAAGGCTGTCTACGATAGAAGGTTAGGGCAGAGTACAATTCAGGCATTCAAATTTCAAACATTTATTGGTGAAGCAGATTTTGGTTTAACATTTTGGTGTCACACTAAACCTAGTCTGAAGAATGGAAACTAAAATAAATTATAGGAATTGAAAACTAAATCTAAATTGCAGAATTTAACAATTAACTACAATTGCATGAATTGAAATTGCTAAATTGAAATCTAATCTACTTTTGCAAAATTGAAATCTAGTTACTCTTGCATAATTGAAATTGCTAAATTGAAATCTAATCTACTTTTGAAGAATTGAAATATAGTTACTCTTGCATAATTGAAATTATGCTTGTAATTGAAACTTATTCTAAAACACCTGTCAATGCCCTGCCACAAAAGGTCGTCAAGCTTCTGCTACAGGAATTGACAACAAAATGAAATATGTTGAAAATGGAAAGTTGCTAAAATAGAAAGCAAGGAAAACATGGAAAGCAAAAGAAAAATGCGTAATATAATTTTTCAGCTGACATACACACAAATGCTATACACAAACATAATAGAAAACATAAATCACATAATACAAAATAAAAACAAGAAAATGAAATCTGGCAAGCAATCTATTAATTCTGCTGCGACAAAATTATAGATTAAAACCTACCATAAAATCCCTCCTAGATATGAAAGTGGGCCCATACTTCCTGATCTAGAAGGAGGTGAAAAGCACTCCTTAACTAATTAACACTCAGAACAAAAAATGATAAAATAGCTACACTTTTATTGATGACAAAACATGTTGAAAATTGTTATAGAAAATTACTGTACAGTCCTAATTACTGCAATTGAAAAATCTCCTCTATTCTAATTCCTAACTGGCTCAACTAAGGAGGGAGCTATGTTATTTATATAAATATTTACAACATATCCCATGCTCAAATCAACCTATGTGCTACTTTATAGTGATTTGCCAATAATTTTGGATCTAAAATAAATGCAAATATGGACAGTTTGTGTTGCAGTAGTAGTCATTGGCCCTTAGAAACATCTTCAGTGGTGGGAGTATGTGGGAGGAGTCTAGAAATATCTCACACATCATTCTCCACTTCAAAATATGCCATTACTATCTTGCAAACAACTTTCTATTATGCTGCAGTTTTTCTGGGTTTATCCTAGAAGAGGATCAAAATTGATCTTTTCCATGAATGGTGGCTTTGGATGGCAAAGACGACAAAATCAGATGGGAGATATTTTCCCTTAACTTTATCAACATTCTTATCCCCTTTTCCACCCCCAAAAGTCAATCAACAAGTCAAAAAGTACATTCTATTTTCATTCCGAAGATAAGTGGCTCATTTCGAAGATACTGTAATTCTCATTTCGAAGACATTGTGTTCATTCCGAAGACACTGTGTTCATTCCGAAGATCTTTAGAATGACCAACTATGTTGACTCCAAATGGTTTTGGTTGCATTTCTAAGGTGTATTAGCCCTCAGGATCAGATTGCAATAGTCTTCATTCTTCCTTGGATGTGAATTTCATGCCTTGCCATTCATTGGTAGCTTGCTGGAATTTACATGGTAAATTACTGCATTTTCCAGTTCTGCTGCACAGTTGTAAAATATTGGCATTTCTTGCAAATTCAAACAAATTAGAACATGGAAAAATTATTCAAATATCAATATGAATGAGGACATCAAGTTGCTACTTAATTTATACACTTCATTCACCAAGTAACCATGCTAAAATAGTGCAACAATGCTGCACAATTGTCCCTACTTTGTTATACCCTGTTGCTGCCTATTTAGACCATGTGGGAATACTTCTAAATAGGTCAGATGTCTTCTATAGTCATTCCATCCATATCCTCATGCTTTGCTTGACAACTTCAAGGTGTTCCTATAAAGTGACAGCTTGCTGATTTTTATATGGTTGTTTTTTCCAGATTTTTAGATTTCTGACAGCCCTAAACTTTTGTCTTCAATGTGGATTTAAAACAAGTTGAAGGGCAGGAAAATATTCAAAAACCATTGAGAAGTTAATGGATATCAGCATACCACATTTGGTTAATTGAAATGCATGTTCTTATTTGCTACTTAATCAAGCAAAATTAGTCACAAAATGCTGAAAATAGTCAAAAACAAAGATATAGTATTCCTAACATAAAATCATGTAAACACTTAACAAATAGTATATTTTAGTCAACTATTTGACAATTAACTTATCATATGGTAGTCAAACATTGTGCAATAATGAGACATTTTTGGGCCTCATCATCCCCCCCAACTTGAATTGATGCATGCCCTCATGCATCTTAGTAGGCCATAGTAATATGCAGGTTTTATTCTTGTGAACAACATCCTTTGCTACCTGCTAACTGAGAAATTCCTCCTTGCTGCACTATATCAAGTATTTTGCAATTAAGCACAAGTATGACTATTTTTATGTTTTTCTACAAGTTTTAGTGCTGCAAGGTACCTCTTAAAGGCTTGATATCATATGATTCGTCTTGCAATAGTCTTATTGTGGAACCGTATTTGGCAGATGCACTACTACTGATGGAATTTTCTATTCTTAACAACATTTCAGCCTGAATGCTTATTTTTGTTGTTTGCACCTTTTGAACAATTTATTTTTTTAAAATGCTTGAGGGATGTACTTACTTGTGGTAGAGCCTTATAAACCTCAATATTTGATGTACCCTACTCTTTTTGCTATTCTGTAGCATTTTCAGCAATTATGGAACAGTTTTTGTTCATTTCGAAGATATCCTGCTCATTTCGAAGAGACTGTATTCTCATTCCGAAGATGTCTATTCATTTCGAAGAGACTGCATTTCTCATTTCGAAGATGTCTGTTCATTTCGAAGAGACTGTATTTCTCATTCCGAAGATGTCTGTTCATTCCTAAGAGACTACATTTCTCATTCCGAAGATGTTTGTTCATTCCGAAGAGACTGCATTTCTCATTCCGAAGATGTCTATTCATTCCGAAGAGACTGCATTTCTCATTCCGAAGATCTTCAAAAAATGTAGAAATGACCTCCTATGCAAAATTTAGCTATAGATTCTATTGTGGGTCCATATCTAGAGTGTATAAGCCTTCCATAACATCAAAAATCCCTTCTTCATCCTTTTTTTTAGATGCTATTATTTATTTTGTATGTTGCTGTTTTATTCCAGTAGTACTAAAATAGAACCTTCGGGTGCATTTTGTTGATTATCCTCCTTCAATTTATTAGACAATTATGAGATATAAACTTGCAGTTCTCCTTCTAAAATTTGCCCTACAAATTGAAATAGAATTGCTGCCATGTCTGTCCCAAAATCAGGTTTTTGCATAGTTTTGAAATTTCCATGCAATTAAGGGCATAAGGGGGTGTTTCTTGACATCTTGAACATGTTCCTTTTTTTCAACTTGTCACTATTGTATTAATAGTTTATGCCAAATACCGACTATCATACACTAAATGCTAAATGTTTACTATGAATTAAATGCAAGAAACACATACCTTACTGTCCTAAAAATTGTTCATGCACCTTACAAGATGCTTTTGATGATTGTTAGCAGGCTATCTGAAAACATAAACAAACATAACACATGTGCAGTGTGAGATTTGTACAATTGTGGAACAATGATGGGTAGATCAACAAGGCAATGCATGCCGAAAAATAATTTTTCATGCAAGCCAACTCAGTAGCGCTTCCAAGAAGGTTTTCACTACTGAATTATTCATTTTTATATATATATTTTTTTTCATTTTTTTTTCATCTCATTTTTTTTTTCATTTTTTTTCATCAGAAGAGGCTGCCATTTCTGGTTTTCAACCAATTTCTATCCTTTTTTTTTTTTTCAAGTGCTTCAATGAGAGAGAACATATCTCACTCTTATTTGAATAAGACCAATCCTTATTCTACAAAAACATGTCAATTGTTGTATGAAAACACCATCTCTTTCTATTGAAACCTGCAACATTGATGCAACCTTCCTTACTAGATGACCGAGTAAGAATCTTCTTACATCATCATTGCCTCCTTATTGCTTGGAAATGAAGTATTGGCTCCATTGTTCCTCTTTCTTGTTGAAATTGATGCTTGTCCTCATGTATCCCCATTTTGTGGGACATGCCTTTGCTGCAAATTTTTTTTCTCTTTTTTTTTTTTTCAAATTTTCTTGTCTTGCTTGTACCCAAAAAGGAAGTTCACAAACAAGACTATTCTTCTTTTTGCTTTTCTTATATTTTTTCCTTTTTTTGTCAGATTTTTTATCATCACTCTGAATCTGATATTGAAGAGAAATTCTCTTCCATTATGTGTACATCCAATGGAATCTCCTTCAAGAACTCCTCCTTAGTTAATGGTGCATGGTATACCCGAAGGCAATGTCCATTCACCACTAACATCCTCCATGAATTACCAATGGGAGAAAGAAACACTGCTCCATATCTGAAAACTTCTTCAATAAAGTGTTGTCCATGGCTCCTAGTCTGCAAAATCTTGTCAATCTATTCTTGAAACTTTTTAAATACCAATTCCCAAAAGATGTTAAGTGCTTACATCAAGATAAAATCTTGATATACCCTTGTAATTACATGTAAAGGGATTGAAATATTATTTCAAAATAGCAAAAATTTTGCTTTTTGTTTATAAGTCAGCCAGCTAATAATGTTCAAGAACTTTCTTGGCTGCGCTTCAATTTGTTTCATTCCTAGGAGGACATAATTTACCCCTTTGTAAAATGGAAGTAAATTTTCTATGTGCAGTTTTTCTCCTTTATCCAAGGCTAATTTTCGTGTGTTTGGACTAAAGGTTTTCTGTGTATCTCCATTGATTTTTGTCTCTTTAAGCTCAGGTAAGTTCTTGTTTTAGCACAGTTGGATGTTGCTGCAGTCAATAACATTTCTTGCAGGTTTTCTTTTTTTTTTATACCAGATTCAGCTACATAGACAGGGGTTCCCTATCCTGTATTATTCAGACTGATCATAGGTTGGGCTAAAAAAGAAATATTTTTAGTTTGCACAATAATACAAGAAGTGTACAGCTTTAGTAGATCAACTACTTGTCAGGTAGGATCACCTCTAATGAGATCAACTATTGTCTGTGTAGGCTAAGAATTGCTAGGTTGCGGTTTAGCGCGGTAAAATCTTAACAATATTTAAGTAATAATGGAAAAATATAGAATCATCATTAAGTTGTAAACTCCTATTTTGATTATGCAAAAGTTTTTTTGTGATTTTTTTTTTAGCTTACATAGACAGGGGTTGCCTGTCCTGTATATTGGCCACAGGTTGGGGTGAAGGTGGTGGTTGATTTACTTGCCCTGTTTGTTGTTGTTGGGATCTCTCTTTGAGAAGAATTCAGACTAGGCAACATATTTTGCATCTCTAAGTTATGGAAGTAAATGACATTCATCAATGATATGTCCCTATGAACAAATGCTACAGGTAGCTGATATGGCTATTTTTTTCAAGGGATAGTCTTGTATATCTACCATGATATCTTTCCAACACCTAGTACAAATTTGTTTATACTACCCCGATGATATGGATATAAAAAGGGCAGTACTAGCAGATGGCTCTTCTTTTTTAAAAGATCTTATATTTCTTGATAATGAGGATGATGAATTCTTTCTATTTTTATCAAGAATTTCAAACATAGGCAATTTAACCCCCAAGTGTGAAGATCACCTCCCTGTGGTTGCTTGTTTTCTAAATGGATTGAAATGCAACTATCAATAATTATTATTTATACCAGTTATTCATTCAGATTTTACTCTAAACTTCATATGTTAGCAAAATAATAATTATTTGACTACTTTTACCCTCTAACAACACCATGATCCCTGGCAACGACACCAAAATGATGAGTGTTGTTGAGTCTCATCATTTAATCTCAATGATTTATCAATCTGGGATGGTGTCCAAGGCTGTCTACGATAGAAGGTTAGGGCAGAGTACAATTCAGGCATTCAAATTTCAAGCATTTATTGGTGAAGAAAATTTTGGTTTAGCCTTTTGGTGTCACACTAAACCTAGTCTGAAGAATGGAAACTAAAATAAATTACAGGAATTGAAAACTAAATCTAAATTGCAGAATTTAACAATTAACTACAATTGCATGAATTGAAATTGCTAAATTGAAATCTAATCTACTTTTGCAAAATTGAAATCTAGTTACTCTTGCATAATTGAAATTGCTAAATTGAAATATAATCTACTTTTTTAGAATTTAAATCTAGTTACTCTTGCATAATTGAAATGATGCTTGTAATTGAAACTTATTCTAAAACACTTGTCAATGCCCTACCACAAAAGGTCGTCAAGCTTCTGCTACAGGAATTGACAGCAAAATGAAATATGCTAAAAATGGAAAGTTGCTAAAATAGAAAGCAGGGAAAACATGGAAAGAAAAAGAAAAATGCGTAATATAATTTGTCAGCTGACATACACACAAATGCTATACACAAACATAATAGAAAACATAAATCACATAATACAAAATAAAAATAAGAAAATGAAATCTGGCAAGCAATCTATTAATTCTACTGCAGCAAAATTACAGATTAAAACCTACCATAAAATCCCTCCTTCTAGATCTGAAAGTGGGCCCATACTTCTTGATCTAGAAGGAGGTGAAAAGAACTCCTTAACTAATTAACACTCATAACAGAAAATGATAAAATAGTTGCACTTTTATTGATGACAAAACATGCTGAAAATTGTTACAAAAAATTACTGTACAGTCCTAATTGCTACAATTGAAAACTCTCCTCTATTCTAATTCCTAACTAGCTCAACCAAGGAGGGAGCTATGTTATTTATATAAATATTTAAAACATATCCCATGCTCAAATCAGCCTATGTGTTGCTTTACAGTGATTTGCCAATAATTTTGGATCTGAAATAAATGCAAATTTGGACAGTTTGTGTTGCAGTAGTAGTCATTGGCCCTTAGAAAGCATCTTTAGTGGTGGGAGTACGTGGGAGGAGTCTAGAAATATCTAACACATAATTCTCCACTTCAGAATATGCCATTCCTATCTTGCAAACAACTTTCTATTATGCTATAGTTTTTCTGGGTTTATCCTAGAAGAGGATTAAAATTAATCTTTTCCATGAATGGTGGCTTTGGATGGCAAGGACGACAAAATCAGATGGGAGATATTTTACCTTAACTTTATCAACCTTCTTATCCCATTTTCCACCACCAAAATTTAGTCAAAAAGTACATTCTGTTTTCATTTCGAAGATAAGTGGCTCATTCCGAAGATACTGCAATTCTCATTCCGAAGACATTATGTTCATTCCGAAGACACTATGTTCATTTTGAAGATCTTTAGAATGTCCAATTGTGTTGACTCCAAATGGTTTTGGCTGCATTTCTAATGTGGATTAGCCCTCAGGATCAGATTGCAATAGTCTTCATTCTTCCTTGGATGTGAATTTCATGCCTTGCCATTCATTGGTAGCTTGCTGGAATTTACATGGTAAATTACTGCATTTTTCAGCTTCATTGCACGATTGTAAAATATTGGAATTTCTTGCAAATTCAAACAAATTAGAACATGGAAAAATTATTCAAATATAAACATGAAGGAGTACATCAAGTTGCTACTGAATTTATACACTTCATTCACCAAGTAACCATGCTGAAATAGTGCAACAATGCTGCATAATTGTCCCTGCTCTGTTATACCCTGTTGTTGCCTATTTAGACCATGTGGGAATGATTCTACATAGGTAATATGTCTTCTGTAGTCCTTATGAACTCATTCCATCCATATCCTCATGCTTTGCTTGACAACTTCAAGGTGTTCCTATAAAGTGACAGCTTGCTGATTTTTATATGGCTGTTTTTTCCAGATTTTCAGATTTATGATAGTCCTAAAATTTTGTCTTCAATGTGGATTTAAAACAAGTTGAAGGGTAGGAAAATATTCAAAAACCATTGAGAAATTAATGGATATCAACATACCACATTTGGTTAATTGAAATGCATGTTCTTACTTGCTACTTAATCAAGCAAAATCAGTCACAAAATGCTAAAAATAGTCAAAAATAGAGATATAGTATTCCTAACATAAAATCATGTAACACTTAACAAATAGTATATTTTAGTCAACTATTTGGCAATTAACTTATCATATGGTAGTCAAAAATTGTGCAATAATGAGGCATTTTTGGGCCTCATCAGGCATCAAAGTCGATCCTGCAAATGTAAAGGCTATACTAGAAATGGCTACCCCTACCAATATTAGGGAGTTGTGGAGCCTACAAGGCAAAATAACATCCATAAAAAGATTCATTGCTCAATTATCAGACATGTCGACCTATGAATCGGTTGCTATGCAAGGAAGTCCCCTTTCATTGGGACGAAGAATGCCATAAAGCCTTTGCAGAGATCAAAACTTATCTTGCAATGCGCCAGTATTGGCTCCACCAAGGCCAGACATACCATTTTTACTATATATTAGCTACTGATTTCACATTGGGCACCATGTTAGCCCAAAATAATGCACAAGACAAAGAGCAATCCATATATTACATTAGTCGCACCTTGGTGAGTTATGAGCTAGGATATGCATATGTCAAAAAGTTATGTTTAGTAGTGGTCTTTGCAACTCGAAAGTTGTGACACTACATGTTGAGCCATACGACCTACGTCATATCAAAAAAAAATAATTTGCAGTACATGATGAACAAGACATATCAAAATACACGTACCACAAAGTGGATCATGCTATTAATAGAATTTGATCTAGAGTTCATAAGCCAAAAGTACATCAAGGGATAAGTCATAGCAAATCAATTAGCAGATGTGCCTCTTCAGGATAATAAGCCTCTCACCATAGAATTTCCTGATGATGTGGTATTTGCATTATCAGATCCACCAGAGCTCGAAGAACCTAAGAAATAAAGAGACATGTCATTATTATTCGATGGTTCAAAGTGTGAACAAGAAGGCAGAGTAGGTATTTTCTTTATCACACCATAGGGTGCTCCATTACCCTTATAATTCAAACTAGACTTCCCATGCACAAACAACAATACAAAATATGAAGAGTTGATCCTAGGACTCCAAATAGCCATAATAATGGGCATTAAAATATTGAATATATTTGGTGACTCCTTGCTCATAGTAAATCTAGTCAAAGGATTATTCCAATGCAGGTGCCCACTCTTTAAGACTTACAAGGAACTTGTTGACACCTACCTATCCCGGATCGAATGGTACGACATCGAGGCAATCTCTCATAGGTCGAATAGATTTGCAGACACCATGGCCTCTTTGGGATCCTTAATACCTTAGAATCCCTCTACTAATTTTACAACCGTTCATGTGAAATTGCTTTCGTACTCAGAAATACACCATGAATATTTTGAAAATCAAGAATCAGTCAACATGATCAACATCGAGCCAAATCATGATTGGTCCTTCACAGTCAGATATTTCTTGCAAATAGCCTCTTGGGGGTCTTTTATCTCCCAAGGACTTGTGGAGTGTGGTGCAACCATATACCATAGAGTTGTTCCTCAATCCGTGTTCACTAGCTTGAAAATACAGGAAAAGTGAGCTATCTTTTCTATAGAAGTCATGGCCTATCAGGATTGACTTTCCTAACTGCGGGACTTCCTGAAGCTTGGAATAGTGCCTCAAGGTTTATCGCATACTGAAAGGCAAACATTCAAATAGAGAGCAACAAGATACATCTTGCTAGGAGAAATTCTCTACAGACGAGGATATGATGGAGTATTACTTCGTTGTCTTGAGCCCTAGGAAGCATCTTGGGTAATTTTGTAAGCTCATGACGGAACATGTGGAGGCCATTTCAGTGGCATGGCCATCGTTAAGCGCATCTTGAGAATGGGTTACTATTGGCCCATAATAGAAAAGGACTGCTACGAGTATGTCAAGAAATGTAGTAAGTTCCAGCATCATGTAAATCTAACACACTTACCATCGCAAGCTTTGCAGCCCATCCAGGCAGCATGGCCATTCTCGCAATGGGGATTAGACTTGATTGGGAATATTTCACCCCCATATTCAGGCCGACAAACATTCATCATAACAACCACAAAATACTTCACTAAATGGGTAGAAACGATCCCCTTAACATCAACAACTGGACCAAGGATTATGAAGTTTATACTCCACAATATCATGAGTCATTTTGGCGTCCTTTTGAAGATAATATCGGATAATGGGCCATATTTCAAGAACAAAAATGTGCAAGCTTTAATGAAAAAATACCATATTCAACACAATTTTTCAATGCCTTATTATCCACAAGCAAACAGACAAGTAGAAGCCTCAAACAAAACAATAGTATCAATTTTGAGGAAGACGGTGCAAGACAATCACAAGGATTGGCACATGTAGTTGCCTCTTGCACTATGGGCATATAGGACTAGTATACGGATGCCCACTAGGGCAACACTATTTTCACTAGTATATGGCACTAAGGCCATCATGTCACTAGAGTTGGAAATATTGACTCTACGCATAGCATTAAAGGACTTCATAGATGATGATGTTGTGTGACAAGGTTGCCTTGATCAGTTGATGCTTCTTGATGAACGTCAAGTCGATGCTTTAGAGCATCTTCGCATTTACCAGGATCGCCTTGCACGAGCTTACAATAGCAAAGTCCACCTAAGGGAATTCAAGGTTGGAGATCTAGTGCTCAAAGAAAACCAACATAATTCGAATCTACCATCGCATCTGCGAGATAAGTTCACGGTAAACTGGATAGGTCCATATATGATTTCATAGAGAGTTGGACTTGGAGCATATCGCCTTATATCATTAGATGGTCTTAAAGAGCCTAAACCTCTCAATATCATTAGATGGTGTTGAAGAGCCTGAACCTATCAATATCATTCACTTAAAGGTTTTTTACACATAAAACACAAAAACATTCAAATACACATAAAACACAAAAACACAAAAACATTCAAATATTCCAAAATTTCAAAAAACATTCAAATATTCCAAAAATTCAAAAAACATTCAAATATTCCAAAAGTTCAAAAAACATTCAAATATTCCAAAAATTTAAAAAATATTCAAATATTCCAAAAATTAAAAAACATTCAAATATGTCAAAAACACAAAACAAAGCATAAAAACATAAAATTTCAAAAATACAATCAAAGGCTCCAAGGGTAATTCATACCGCTTGGTCAAAAACAATCAATCAAAGGCTCCAAGGGTAATTCATACCGCTTGGTAAAAAATAATCAATCAAAGGCTCCAAGGGTAATTCATACCGCTTGGTAAAAAATAATCAATCAAAGGCTCCAAGGGTAGTTCATACCGCTTGGTCAAAATCAATTCAAAAAGTCTCCAAGGGTAATTCAAACCGCTTGGTCAAAATCAATAACAAAAGCCCCAAAGGCATAATAAGCCCTTTGGTAAAATTAATCAAAAATACAAAAACAACATAAATAAAAAATACAAAAACAATTGCACTTCACATTTTGCATCCACATCATTGCATTGCATTTTCACATTCATTACAATTGTATATGTCATGAGAGCCTTAAAAGTGATACCATAGTTTGTCGCACAAGTCATTCATATCCATACCTCCATCCACATCAGTGTGTAATTGTGTTTTTCAACACAACCATTATTGTTGCTATACATAATATACTAAGGTTTTTTAGTTAATCAACCACACCTAGTGATCTTATCAACTTTTGAGGAAAACAACTTTGATTAGTAGAAGGTAAGGTCTAGTTGTGATAAAGCCTTGGATATTCAAGATCCTGTCACTAATTAAAACACTAAAGTCCTAACTGGTACAAAGAAAAGATGAAAGCTGCAAAGTGGTCTAGGTTACTTTAAGCGAAAAGGATATTCCTTGTTTATCCCCTTGTGCAACCGGTTTAAAGGTGCTGAGAATTGGAAAAAGGACAAGCTTTACCCTATCCAAATCCCTTGCTTAAATCAAAATAAGAAAAATCCCAAAGCAAAGTACATATTCAAAAGGCCAAGCATACAATCAAGATTTCAAAGCAATAATTCGATACACAAATCATATATTCAAAATTAAAAAAAAAAATCAAACTCAAAAAAATCAATAAAAAATAAACAGTGATTTTCATCACTACATATGAGAAAAATAAATAGTGATTATCATCACTAAAAAAATCCCCGCTCAAAAAAAAAAAAAAAACAATCAAAATAAAAAGTGATTTTCATCACTACATATGAGCAAATATCCAAAGCCAAAAAAAAAAAAGAGCCAAAGAAGATAATAAAGCTTGAATCCCTGGAATTCTCAACATTGTACAAAACTGGAAGGAGAAATCCTTACGCATGATGATATGTCTATTACAATTACTTCATGCATTTGTGTAGACCAATGTTTGAATGTGGATGAGCTAGCTTAACTAACCAAATATTTCCTAGTGGTATAGTACAACTAAGTCCAACCTAAGGATGAGATGAACACTTGAGAATCCTTGATCTTAGCAATGGGATAAAATAATCCCACCTGACATCGGAGGAAATGCTTGAGTTCTACCTCAAAATATACAATCACTTGCACACAAAGAGATCATGGAAAACCAGGTCCATGGTAAAAGCCTTACTTTTCAAAAGTCTAAGTGGTAAGTAGACAACTATTGATAGGGTAGATAGAGTGTTTGAATCTCCGAAAAGCCCCAAAAATTCTTACATAGCAACAAATCATAACATCATTCACACCATCACTTTCTTTATAAGATTCTATAAATTAGGGGGTATCAACATAGTAGGACAAATATCGCATATATATTAGAAATAGTATATATATGGCCACTGACTACTTTATATCTTTTAATATACAGAAACTTGTTAAGAAAAAACATTACACACCATTACATCTCACATATGAATACTTAATCAATTCTTATGATAAAAGTGATTATTTAAATTCATGATTATTTTTTTACTTTCTGTGGTATCACCCATTAAGATTGTCAATATCATATGCATGTTTTAAGTGATTAGAGCATACAGGTTCATTTATACCATTCCATCACATAAGTTAGATGCATAAAATTAAAGCAAAGTTAAAACATGAATTTTAGCAATAACATCGCATCCACAAAAATAAGTCATTAAATCCATAAACCACATCATAAAACACATAGGTAATATCCATTTGCATACAAAATAATAAATTCATCATTCATCATCAAAATACATCGCATCATATCATCAAAACATATAAGCATCTACACATCCATCTAAGCATCTTCAAATATCATCTATCATCTAACATATCCATCAAATCATCATAATACCATCATCGCATCATATCATAAAACAAAATAATAACAAAAACATGAGCAATAAATGATACACATAATAAGTCATAATGCAAAGCTATCATAAAAGTATGTGTGTCAAGTCCAATGGATGTACAAAAATACCCGTGGGCTACAGTCATATAGGTTAGTTGACCTCAAAAATGGATAAAAAACCAAGTAGAGCATCAGTAAAATTCTAAGCCCGAGATCCATGCATCACCTCCTCCAGTGCCACCTCCCCCCGTGGTGGTGTCACAAGTTGAGTGATGCGAACCTATCGGTATCTCTGTTCAAGTTCGGGTCCTCTAGCTAGGATGGGTAGAAGACTGTCCTGAGGTGGAGCACCCACTGACCTACGAACCACCCACACCTGTTGGATCCTTAAGGACAATCTCGTACCTCCTGAGCTGCATCTAAAGAAGGGTAACATGATCCACAAGTCCTCGGATCTGCACCTTGTTCTCATCCAAAAAATATAGGAGATGTCCCACATCTGCTCCTAAACCTACCGCTGGAGACTCCTATGGTGTATAAGGAGGAACAAAAAATTGCATCCTAACATCACCACCCCCAATAGTAGCTTGTAGAGCCTGTATTTGTGATGAGAGCTGCTTAATGGTAGCATCCTGTCATTGTACCTGGATCTTAGTAACCTGAAGCTCAGCCTCGACCTAATGTAACTATGATATTAGAGGAGAGTCTCTCTCCTTGGGCTCTAACTCCTCCTCCTTAGGAACATCAAGATCCTTCACTACCACCTACTCTGCTGGCTGGCCCCATACCTTGGTCCTGGCTCAGACTTTGCGTCTTGTTGGATCTATGCCATCACCCCCACCATCATCTTCATGCCCTAAGCTGTCGAAATCATGCCACATACGATCACCCCACCACTGAGTGTAGGCCTCTGTAACTCCCCCAACCACTATAGGGTCAATAGCTAGGGCATCCTCCTCATTTGAGTGCTCTGTGATCTATTATGGAGGTAGGTCCTTCTCTGTTGTGAGGCACCTATACACGAATGGTATCAAGGGCACATCCTACTACAATCCGTACTGATGAAGAACCTGAGAGTAGAATAAATACTCTTGGATGACAATCTTATGACCAACAAGCCATCATTCATGCCATGTCCTGGTAGTAAAGCTAGCTATATCATCCCAAGAAAGAAACTCATAGTAAGGCAGCCACACGACATCTCCAGCCAATAGTATAGTGAAAGCATCAGTGTAGTGGGATAGCTCCCCTGTGAAAGTGGAGCTCTTACGCTCCTCGTGCTCTCAAGTCCATCTAGCACCATAGCACTGTGTTTGAGCATCAATCGCTGTAATATCGATCGGGAGCCCCTTAGGGTGATCTACCATAATGTGCTCCTATCCCCAAACCTGTAGGAACAAGTTGTAGGCAATGCTGACATGTCCCCATTGATGGATGTGGTACAACTCATCATAACACTAAGATAATAACGATCTACCCCATGCATAGATGATAGGCTCCTCGCTATCCAATAGATCCTGCATCATCACCAGAAGGTTCCATGGAACCTAAAACCCGAGCAGTCCAGGATAATAACATTGTTGATCACCATCAGCAATACGACATGCCTCATCGTAAAGAAGCCCTCCTCATGCTAGTGACTGATGGACACTCCTCTGGATTTGTTGTCCTTGAGAGTAGCCATAGAGTGCCCTTTGAACACCCGAGTGAAGACAACCACCTGATCATTAGTGGTCGAAGAGACAATGGCCACCCCATCGAATGAAATCCGAAAGATCCTATACACATCCTTCGGTGTAATGGTCATCTTGTCGATCGGGAGGTGGAAGGTCTTAGTTCATGGGTCCCAATGATGGGCCAAAGCCGTAAGGTAAGCCTGATATGCAATGATATAAGGCAACCCGATGACATACTACAACCCGTGGGCTTTTAACCATGCCTAGTCCGTATCATTAAAACTAGGAAGTAAGTCAAGCAGGAGCTTCGGGTCCCGGGCTCGAGCAGTAAGGATCTAAGCAAAGTAGAAGAAAAACAAAACATAACTACAATGCATCTAAGGCATAATTCACAAAAAAATATGAAAATGGTGCAAAATAGAATGGACTATTCTAAGTCTAAGTAAAATAAGTATAAGAGTGCACCTAATAAAGCAAATCAAAATTCAAAAGTTCCAAAAAAATGTCATAAAAATCAACAAAAATACAAAAAAAAACAAGGATAAGGGCTTAGCTGTTGTTGCCTACAATTACCGAAACCTAGCCACTAGAGGCAGTAGCGACCAAGACCCAATGGTCAAATTTTTGATCGTTGGGATTCAAGCTTGGCTGCTCTGAGCGACAGCGGCTCAGAGTCGGCCGCTCTGAGCGACAGCGGCCAAGGGGTGACACGAAAAACCCATGAACCCTTGGCCATAAAATCAATTTTTTTTAAAAAATAACAAAATTACTTAAACAAAACATCATAAGGAGGGAAAACAAACAAATTGGAAAGCAAAATTTCCCACCTAAGCATCAAAACTAGGCTAAGTTTAAAACGCCCAAAATGGCGGCAGTAGGTGAATAACTTGTAAAATTCAAAAACCCTAGGCTGAAGCCATTAACAAAAAGAAAAATTGGAAACTAACCCACCATAGAAAAGGGAAACCTAAGCCTAATTACAGAGTTTTCGTTGCCATTAGGTTTAGTGAGTTTTATTTTGCCCATGATGATATGTCTATTACAATTGCTTCATGCATTTGTGTAGACCAATGTTTGAATATGGATGAGCTAGCTTAGGTAACAAAATATTTCCTAGTGGTATAGTACAACTAAGTCCAACATAAGGATGAGATGAACACTTGAGAATCCTTGATCTTAGCAATGGGCTAAAAGAATCTTGCCTGACATCGGAGGAAATGCTTGAGTTCTACATCAAAATATACAATCACTTGCACACACAGAGATAATGAAAAACCAAGTCCATGGTAAAAGCCTTACTTTTCAAAAGTCTAAGTGGTAAGTAGACAGCTATTGATAGGGTAGCTAGAGTGTTTGAATCTCCGGAAAGCCCCAAAAATTCTTACATAGCAACAAATCATAACATCGTTCACACCATCACTTTCTTTATAAGATTCTATAAATTAGGGGGTATCAACATAGTAGGACAAATATCACATATATATTAGAAATAGTATATATACGGCCACTAACTACTTTATATCTTTTAATATATAGAAACTTGTTAAGAAAAAACATTACACACCATTACATCTCACATATGAATACTTAATCAATTCTTATGATAAGAGTGATTATTTAACTTCATGATTATTTTTTTACTTTTTGTGGTATCACCCATTAAGATTGTCAATAACATATGCATTCCGTATGTTTTAAGTGATTAGAGCATACAAGTTCATTTATACCATTCCATCACATAAGTTAGATGCATAAAATTAAAGCAAATTTAAAACATGCATTTTAGCAATAACATCGCATCCATAAAAACAAGTCATTAAATCCATAAACCACATCATAAAACACATAGGTAATATCCATTTGCATACAAAATTATAAATTCATCATTCATCATCAAAATACATCACATCATATCATCAAATCATATAAGCATCTACACATCCATCTAAGCATCTAAAAATATCATCTATCATCTAACATATCCATCAAATCATCATAATACCATCATCGCATCATATCATAAAACAAAATAATAACAAAAACATGAGCAATAAATGATACACATAATAAGTAATAATGCAAAGCTATCATAAAAGTATGTGTGTCAAGTCCAATGGATGTACACAAATAACCCTGGGCTACAGTCATATAGGTTAGTCGACCTCAAAAATGGATAAAAAACCAAGTAGAGCATCAGTAAAATTTTGAGCCTGAGCTCCCTACATCACCTCCTCCAGTGCCACCTCCCCCCATGGTGGTGTCGCGAGTTGAGTGATGCAAGCCTGTCAGTATCTCTATTCGAGTTTGGGTCCTCTGGCTAGGACAGGTAGAAGACTGCCCTGAGGTGTAGCACCCATTGACCTGTGAACCACCCGCACCTACTGGATCCTTAAGTAAAATATCATGCCTCCTGAGCTGCATCTGAAGAAGAGTAACATGATCTACAAGTCCCTAGATCTGCACCTCATGCTCATCCAACAAATACTGGAGATGTCCCACATCTACTCCTAAACCTGCTACTAGAGCCTCCTATGCTGTAGAAGGAGGACCAACAAACTGCATCCTAACATTGCCACCCAAAATAGTAGCTTGTAGAGCCTGTATCTATGCTGAGAGCTGCTCAATGGTAGCATCCCGCCACCGTACCTGGATCTTAGTAACCTGAAGCTCAGTCTTGACCTCATGTAACTATAATATTAGAGGAGAGTCTCTCTCCTCGGGCTCTAACTCCTCCTCATCAGGTACATCAAGATCCTTCACTGCCACCTACTCTACTGGTTGGCCCCATACCTCGGTCCTGGCTCAGACTCTGTGTCCTATCGGATTTGTGCCAACATCCCCACCATCATTCTTGCGCCCTACGATACCGATGCCATACCACATACGATCACCCCACCATTGAGTGTAGGCCTCTGTAACTCCCCCAACCACTATAGGGTCAATAGCTAGGGCATCCTCCTCATCTGAGAGCTCCATGATCTATTGTGGAGGTAGGTCCTTCTCTGTTGTGAGGAGCCTATACAAGAATGGTATCAAGGGAACATCCTACTACAATTCATACTGACGAAGAACCTGAGAGTAGAATAAATACTCTTGGATGACAATATTATGGCCAACGAGCCATCGTTCATACCGTGTCATGGAAGTAAAGCTAGCAAGATCATCCCAAGCAAGAAACTCATAGTAAGGCCACCACACGACATCTCCAGCCAATAGTCTAGTTAAATCATCAGTGTAGTGGGACAAATCCCCTGTGAAAGTGCAACTATTATGCTCCTCATGCTCTTGAGTCCATCTGGAAGCATAGCACTGTGTTTGAGTGTCAATCACTGTAATATCGACCAGGAGCCCCTTAGGGCGATCTACCACAATGTGCTCCCATCCCCAAACCTGTAGGAGCAAGCTGCAGGTAATGCTGACATGTCCCCATCAACGGATGTGGTACAACTCATCATAAAAATGAGCCAATAATGATCTACCCCATGCATAGATGATAGGATCCTCGCTATCCAATAGATCCTGCATCATTTCCAGAAGGTTCCACGAAACCTCAAACCTGAGCAGTCCAAGATAATAACATTGTTGATCACCATCAGTAATACGACATGCCTCACCGTAAAGAAGCCCTCCCCATGCCAATGACTGATGGAAACTCCTCTGGATTTTTTGTCCTTGAGAGTAGCCGTAGAGTGCCCTCTGAACACCCGAGTGAAGACAACCACCTAATCATTAGTGATCGAAGAGACAATGGCCACCCCATCAAATGGAATCTAAAATATCCTATACACATCCATCGGTGTAATGGTCATCTCATCGATTGGGAGGTGGAAGGTATTAGTTCATGGGTCCTAGTGATGGGCCAAAGATGTAAGGTAAGCCTGATATGCCATGATATAAGGTAGCCCGATGACATACTGCAACTTGTGGGCTTTGAACCATGCCTAGTCCGTATCATTAAAACTAGGAAGTAAGTCAAGCAGGAGCTTTGGGTCCCGGGCTTGAGCAGTAAGGATCTAAGCAAAGCAAAAGAAAAAAAACATAACTACAATGCATCTAAGGCATAATTCACAAAAAAATATGAAAATGGTGCAAAAGAGAATGGACTATTCTAAGTATAAGTAAAATAAGGATAAGAGTGCACCTATTCAAGCAAATAAAAATTCAAAAATTCCAAAAAAATGTCATAAAAATCAACAAAAATGCAAAAAAAAAACAAGGCTAAGGGCTTATCCACTGTTGCCTACAGTGACCGAAACCTGGCCGCTGGAGGCAGTAGTGACCAAGACCCAATGGTTAAATTTTTGACCATTGGGATTCAATCTTGGCTGCTCTGAGTGACAGCGGCTCAGAGTCGGCCACTCTGAGTGACAATGGCCAAGGGGCGGCATGGCAAACCCGTGAACCCTTGGCTAGAAAATTAATTTTTTTAAAAAAATAACAAAATGAATTACACAAAATAGCATAAGATGGGAAACTAAACAAATTGGAAAGCAAAATTTCCCACCCAAGCATCAAAACTAGGCTAAGTTTAAAACGCCCAAAATGGCGGCAGTAGGTGAATAACTTGTAAAATTAAAAAACCCTAGGCTGAAGCCACTAACAAAAAGCAAAATTGGAAACTAACCCACCATAGCAAAGGGGAACCTAGGCCTAATTACGGAGTTTTCATTGCCAGCAGGTTTAGGGAGGTTTATTTTGCCCATGACGATATGTCTATTACAATTGCTTCATGCATTTGTGTAGACCAATGTTTGAATGTGGATGAGCTAGCTTAGGTAACCAAATATTGCCTAGTGGTATAGTACAACTAAGTCCAACATAAGGATGAGATGAACACTTGAGAATCCTTGATCTTAGCAATGGGCTAAAATAATCCCGTCTGACATCGAAGGAAATGCTTGAGTTCTACCTCAAAATATACAATCACTTGCACACACAAAGATCATGAAAAACCAGGTACATGGTAAAAGCCTTACTTTTCAAAAGTCTAAGTGGTAAGTAGACAACTATTTATAGGGTAGTTAGAGTGTTTGAATCTCCGGAAAGCCCCAAAAATTCTTACATAGCAACAAATCATAACATCATTCACACCATCACTTTCTTTATAAGATTCTATAAATTAGGGGGTATCAACATAGTAGGACAAATGCCACATATATATTAGAAATAGTATATAAACGACCGTTGACTACTTTATATCTTTTAATTTACAAAAACTTATTAAGAAAAAAACATTACACACCATTACATCTCACATATGAATACTTAATAAATTCTTATGATAAGAGTGATTATTTAAATTCATGATTATTTTTTTACTTTTTGTGGTATCACCCATTAAGATTTTCAATATCATATGCATTACGTATGTTTTAAGTGATTAGAGCATACAATTTCATTTATACCATTCCATCACATAAGTTAGATGCATAAAATTAAAGCAAAGTTAAAATATACATTTTAGCAATAACATCACATCCACAAAACAAGTCATTAAATTCATAAACCACATCATAAAACACATAGGCAATATCCATTTGCATACAAAATTATAAATTCATCATTCATCATCAAAATACATTGCATCATATCATCAAATCATATAAGAATCTACACATCCATCTAAGCATCTTCAAATATCATCTATCATCTAACATATCCATCAAATCATCATAATACCATCATCGCATCATATCATAAAATAAAATAATAACAAAAACATGAGCAATAAACGATACACATAATAAGTCATAATACAAAGCTATCATAAAAGTATGTGTGTCAAGTCCAATAAATGTACAAAAATGCTCGTGGGGTACAGTCATATAGGTCATTCGACGTCAAAAATGGATAAAAAACCAAGTAGAGCATTAGTCAAATTTTAGGGTTGAGCCCCCTGCATCACCTCCTCTAATGCCACCTCCCCCCGTGGTGGTGTCGCGAGTTGAGTGATGCAAGCCTATCGGTATCTCTATTCGAGTTTGGGTCCTCTAGCTAGGACGGGCAGAAGACTACCCCGAGGTGGAGCACCCACTGACCTGTAATCCACCCACACCTATTGGATCCTTAGGGACAATCTCGTGCCTCCTGAGCTGCATCTGAAGAAGGGTAACATGATCCACAAGTCCTCGGATCCACACCTCGTGCTCATCCAACAAATACTGGAGATGTCCCACATCTACTCTTGACCTACCGATGGAGCCTCCTATGGTGTATAAGGAGGAACAACAAACATCATCCTAACATCACCACCCCTAATAGTAGCCTGTAGAGCCTATATCTATGCTGAGAGCTGCTCAATGGTAGCATCCCATCGCTGTACCTAGATCTTAGTGACTTGAAGCTCAACCTCGACCTCATGTAACTATGCTCTTAGAGGAGAGTCTCTCTCCTCGGGCTCTAACTCCTCCTCCTCCTTAGGAACATCAGGATCCTTCGTTGCTACCTGCTCTGTTGGTTGTCCCTATACCTCGGTCCTAGCTCAAACTCTATGTCCTATCGGATCTATGCCATCACCCCCTCAATCATCCTCATGCCCTAAGCTGTCGATGCCATGCTACATACGATCACCCCACCACTAAGTGTAGGCCTCTGTAACTCCCCCAGCCACTGTAGGGTCAACAACTGGGGCATCCTCCTCATCTGAGATCTTTGTGATCTGTTATGGAGGTAGGTCCTTCTCTTCTGTGAGGCACTTGTATAAGAACTGTATCAATGGCACATCCTACTGCAATCCGTACTGATGAAGAACCAAAGAGTAGAAGAAATACTCCCAGATGGAAATATTATGGCCAACAAGCCATCACTCGTGCCTTGTCCTGGCAGTAAAGCTAGGTAGATCATCCCAATAAGGACACTCATAGTAAGGCTACCACACGACATCTCCAACCAATAGTCTAGTGAAAGCATTAGTGTAGTGGGACAACTCCTTGTGAAAGTGTGGCTCTTACACTCATCGTGCTCTCTAGCCCATCTGGCAGCATAGTATTGTGTTCGAGCATCAATCACTATAATCTCAGTTGGGATCCCCTTAGGGCGATCTACCACAATGTGCTCCCATACCCAAACATGTAGGAGCAAGCTACAAGTAATGCTAACACGTCCCCACCGATGGATGTGGTACAACTCATCATAACACTAAGCTAATAGAGATATACCCCATGCATAGATGATAGGATCCTCGCTATCCAATAGATCCTGCATCATCGCCAGAAGGTTCCACGGGAACCTCAAACTTGAGCTGTCCGAAATAAGAACATTGCTGATCACCATCAGCAATACGACATGCCTCACCGTAAAGACACCCTCCCAATGCCAGCGATTGATGGACACTCCTTCGAACTTGTCCTTGATAGCATCCATAGAGTGCCCTCTGAACACCCGAGTGAAGACAGTCACCTGATAATTAGTGGCTGAAGAGACAATGGCCACCCCATCAAATGGAATCTAAAATATCCTATACACATCCTCCGACATAATTGTCATCTCGTCGATTGGGAGGTAGAAGGTATTAGTTCGCCGATCCCAGTGATGGGCCAAAGCCGTAAGGTAAGCCTGATCTACCATGATATAAGGAAACCTAATGACATACTACAACCCGCGGGATTTGAACCATGTCTAGTCTGTATCATTAAAACTAGGAAGTAAGTCAAGTAGGAGCTTTGGGTCCCAGGCTCGAGCAATAAGGATCTAAGCAAAGCAGAAGAAAAGCAAAACATAACTATAGTCCATATAAGGCATAATTCACAAAAAAAACATGAAAATTGTGCAAAAGAGAATGGACTATTCTAAGTCTAAGCAAAATAAGGATAATATTGCACCTAATCAAGCAAATCAAAATTCAAAAATTCCAAAAAAATGTCATAAAAATCAACAAAAATGCAAAAAAAAACAAGGCTAAGGGCTTAGCCGTTGTTGCCTACATTGATTGAAACCTGGCCGTTGGAGGCAACATCAACCAAGACCCAACAATTAAATTTTTGATCATTGGGATTTAAGCTTGGCTGCTCCGAGTGACAGCAGATCAGAGCCATCCACTCTGAGCGACAACGGCCAAGGGGCGACACGACAAACCTGTGAACCCTTGGCCAGAAAATAAAAAAAAATTAAAAATAACAAAATGACTTAAAAAAAACAGCATAAGGAGGGAAAACAAACAAATTGGAAAGCAAAATTTCCCACCCAAGCATCAAAACTAGGCTAAGTTCAAAATGCCCAAAATGGCAGCAACAGGTGAATAATTGGTAAAATTCAAAAACCCTAGGCTGAAGCCACTAACAAAAATCAAAATTGGAAACTAACCTACCATAGCAAAGGGGAACCTAAGCCTAATTACGGAATTTGTTCATTGCCAATAGGTTTAGTGAGGTTCGTTTTACCCATGATGATATGTCTATTACAATTGCTTCATGCATTTGTGTAGACCAATGTTTGAATATGGATGAGCTAGCTTAGGTAACCAAATATTTCCTAGTGGTATAGTCCAACTAAGTCCAACATAAGGATGAGATGAACACTTGAGAATCCCTGATCTTAGCAATGGGCTGAAAGAATCCCACATGACATTGGAGGAAATGCTTGAGTTCTACCTCAAAATATACAATCACTTGCACACACAAAGATCATGAAAAACCAGGTCCATGGTAAAAGCCTTACTTTTCAAAAGTCTAAGTGGTAAGTAGATAGCTATTGATAGGGTAACTAGAGTGTTTGAATCTTTAGAAAGCCCCAAAAATTCTTACATAGAAACAAATCATAACATCATTCACACCATCACTTTCTTTATAAGATTCTATAAATTAGGGGGTATCAACATAGTAGGATAGGTACCGCATATATATTAGAAATAGTATATAGACGATCACTGACTACTTTATATCTTTTAATTAACATAAACTTATTAAGAAAAAAATATTACACACCATTACATCTCACATATGAATACTTAATCAATTCTTATGATAAGAGTGATTATTTAAATTCATGATTATTTTTTTATTTTCTCTGGTATCACCCATTAATATTGTCAATATCATATGCATTCCGTATGTTTTAAGTGATTAGAGCATACAGGTTCATTTATACCATTCCATCACATAAGTTAGATGCATAAAATTAAAGCAAAGTTAAAACATGCATTTTAGCAATAACATCACATCCACAAAAATAAGTCATTAAATCCATAAAGCACATCATAAAACACATAGGCAATATCCATTTGCATAAAAAATCATAAATTCATCATTCATCATCAAAATACATTGCATCATGTCATTAAATAATATAAGCATCTACACAACCATCTAAACATCTTCAAATATCATCTATCATCTAACATATCCATCAAATCATCATAATACCATCATCACATCATATCATAAAACAAAATAATAACAAAAACATGAGAAATAAACGATACACATATTAAGTCATAATGCAAAGATATCATAAAAGTATGTGTGTCAAGTCCAATGGATGTACAAAAATGCCCATGGGGTACAGTCATATAGGTCAGTCGACCTAAAAAATGGATCAAAAAGCAAGTAGAGCATCAGTCAAATTTTGGGCCTAAGCCCCCTACATCACCTTCTCCAGTGCCACATGCCCCTGTAGTGGTGTCATGAGTCGAGTGATACGATCCTATTGGTATATCTGTTTGAGTCTGGATCCTCTGGCTAGGATGGGCAGAATACTGCCCTAAGGTGGAGTGCCCACTGACCTACGAACCACCCACACCTGCTGGATCCTTAGGGACAATCTCATGCCTCCTGAGCTGCATATGAAGAAGGGTAACATGATCCACAAGTCCTCGGTTCCAAACCTCGTGCTCATCCAACAAAGACTTGAGATGTCCCACATATGCTCTTGAACCTACCATTTGATCCTCCTATGGTGTAGAAGGGGGAACAACAAACTGCATCCTGACAACGCCAACCCCAATAGTAGCCTGTAGAGCCTATATCTATGCTGAGAGCTTCTCAATGGTAGAATCCCGTCACTGTACCTAGATTTTAGTGGCCTAAAGCTCAACATCGACCTCATGTAATTGTGCTCTTAGAGGAGAGTCTCTCTCATCGGGATCTAACTCCTCCTCCTCCTAAAGAACATCAGGATCCTCCGCTGCCACCTGCTCTGTTGGCTGGCCCCATACCTCGGTCCTTGCTCGAACTCTACGTCCTGTTAGATCTGTGCCATCACCCCCACCATCATCCTCGCACCCTAAGCTACCGATGCCATGCCACATACGATCACCCCACACATGAGTGTAGGCCTCTATAACTATCCCAAGAACTGTAGGGTCAATAACTGGGGCATCATCCTCATCTGAGATCTTTGTGATCTATCATGGAGGTAGGTCCTTCTATGCTATGAGGTGCTTATACAAGAATGGTATTAAGGGCACATCCTATTGCAATTCGTACTGACGAAGAACTCGAGAGTAGAAGAAATACTCTCGGATGGCAATCTTACGGCCAACAAGCCATCGCTCGCACCGTGTCCTAGCAATAAAGCTAACTGGATCATCCCAAGAAGGACACTCATAGTAATGCTACCACACGACATCTCCAACCAACAGTCTAGTGAAAGCATCAGTGTAGTGCGACAACTCCCCTATGAAAGTGTGGCTCTTATGCTCCTCATTCTCTCGATCCCATCTGGCAGCATAGCACTGTGTTCGATCATCAATAATTGTAATCTTGGCTAGGAGCCCGTTAGGGTGATCTACCACAATGTGCTCCAATCCCAAAACCTATAGCAGCAAGATGTAGGTAATGTTGACACATCCCCACCAACGAATGTGGTACAAATCATCATAGCACTAAGCCAATAGCAATCTACCCCATGCATAGATGATAGGCTCCTCACTATACAATAGATCCTGCATCACTGCTAGAAGGTTCCATGGTAACCTCACACTCGAGGAGTCCGAGATAAGAACATTGTTGATCACCATTAGCAATACGACATGCCTCACCGTAAAGATGCCCTCCCCATGCCAGCGACTAATGGACACTCCTCTGGACTTGTTGTCCTTGAGAGAATCTACAAAGGGCCCTCTAAACACCCGAGTGAAGACAACCACTTGATCATTAGTGGCCAAGAGACAATGGCCACCCCATCGAATGGAATCTGAAAGATCCTATACACATCCTTTGACATAATGGTCATCTCGTAGGTCGATAGGTGGAAGGTATTAGTTTGCGGGTCCCAGCGATGGGCTAGAGCCGTAAGGTAAGATTGATCTGCCATGATATAAGACAGCTTGATGACATACTACAACCCATGAGCTTTGAACCATGCCCAGTCCATATCATTAAAACAAGGAAGTAAGTCAAGCAGGAGCTTCGGGTATCGGGCTCGAGCAGTAAGGATCTAAGCAAAGCAAAAGAAAAACAAAATATAACTACAGTGCATCTAAGGCATAATTCACAAAAAACATGAAAATGATGCAAAATAGAATGGACTATTCTAAGTCTAAGCAAAAGAAGGATAATATTACACCTAATCAAGAAAATCAAAATTCAAAAATTCCAAAAAAATGTCATAAAAATCAACAAAAATGCAAAAAAACAAGGCTAATGGCTTAGCCGTTGTTGCCTACAGTGACTGAAACCTGGCCGTTGGAGGCAGTAGAGACCAAGACCCAATGGTCAAAATTTTTACCATTGGGATTCAAGCTTGGCCGCTCTGAGCGACAACGACTCAGATTTAGTCGCTTTGAGAGACAACAACCAAGGGGTGGAACGACAAACCCATGAACCCTTGGCAAGAAAAAAAAAATTAAAAATAACAAAATGACTTAAACAAAACAACATAAGGAGGGAAAACAAACAAATTGGAAAGCAAATTTCCCATCCAAGCATCAAAACTAGGCTAAGTTCAAAACGCCCAAAATGGCGATAGTATGTGAATAACTTGTAAAATTCAAAAACCCTAAGCTGAAGCCACTAACAAAAAGAAAAATTGGAAACTAACCCACCATAGCAAAGGGGAACCTAAGCCTAAGTACGGAGTTTGTTTGTTGCCAGCAAGTTTAGTGAGGTTCGTTTTGACCATGAAGATATGTCTATTACAATTGCTTCATGCATTTGTGTAGACCAATGTTTGAATGTGGATGAGCTAGCTTAGGTAACCAAATATTGCCTAGTGGTATAGTCCAACTAAGTCCAACATAAGGATGATATGAACACTTGAGAATCCCTAATCTTAGAAATGGGCTAAAAGAATCCTGCATGACATCATAGAAAATGCTTGAGTTCTACCTCAAAATATACAAACACTTGCACACACAGAGATCATGAAAAACTAGGTCCATGGTAAAAGCCTTACTTTTCAAAAGTCTAAGTGGTAAGTAGACAACTATTGATAGGGTAGCTAGAGTGTTTGAATCTCTAGAAAGCCCCAAAAATTCTTACATAGCAACAAATGATAACATCATTCATACCATCACTTTATTTATAAGATTCTATAAATTAGGGGGTATCAACATAGTAGGACAAGTACCGCATATATATTAGAAATTGTATATAGACGATCACTGACTACTTTATATCTTTTAATTTACAGAAACTTATTAAGAAAAAAATATTACACACCATTACATCTCACATATGAATACTTAATCAATTCTTATGATAAAAGTGATTATTTAAATTCATGATTATTTTTTACTTTCTCTGGTATCACCCATTAAGATTTTCAATATCATATGCATTCCATAAATTTTAAGTGATTAGAGCATACAAGTTCATTTATACCAATCCATAACATAAGTTAGATGCATAAAATTAAAGCAAATTTAAAACATGCATTTTAGCAATAACATCGCATCCACAAAAACAAGTCATTAAATTCATAAACCACATCATAAAACACATAGGCAATATCCATTTGCATACAAAATCATAAATTCATCATTCATCATCAAAATACACCGCATCATATCATCAAATCATATAAGCATCTACACATCCATCTACGCATCTTCAAATATCATCTATCATCTAACATATCCATCAAATCATCATAATACCATCATCGCATCATATCATAAAATAAAATAATAACAAAAACATGAGCAATAAACGATACACATAATAAGTCATAATGCAAAGCTATCATAAAAGTATGTGTGTCAAGTCCAATGGATGTACAAAAATACCCGTGGGATACAGTCATATAGGTCAGTCGACCTCAAAAATGGATCAAAAACCAAGTAAAGCATGAGTCAAATTTTAGGCCTAAGCCCCCTGCATCACCTCCTCTAGTGCCACCTCCCCCTATGGCAGTGTTGCAATTCGAGTGATACAAGCCTGTTGGTCTCTCTGTTCGAGTCTAGGTCCTCTAGATAGGATGGTCAGAAGACTTCCCCAAGGTGGAGCACCCAATGATCTGCGAGCCACCCGCACTTGTTGGATCCTTAGGGACAATATCGTGCCTCCTGAGCTGCTTATGAAGAAGGGCAACATGATCTATAAGTCCCCAGATCTGTGCCTGGTGCTCATCTAACAAATACTGGAGATGTCCCACATCTGCTCCTAAACCTGCCACTGGAGCCTCCTGTGGTGTAGAAGGAGGAACAACAAACTACATCCTAACATCGCCAACCCCAATAGTAGCCTGTAGAGCCTGTATCTATGCTAAGAGTTTCTCAATGGTAGCATCCCGCTACTATACCTGGATCTTAGTGGCCTGAAGCTCAGACTCGACCTCATGTAACTATGCTCTTAGAGGAGAGTCTCTGTCCTCGGGCTCTAACTCCTCCTCCTCCTCCTCAAGAACATCAGGATCCTTTGCTGCCACCTGCTCTACTGGTTGGCCCTATACCTCGGCCTAGCTCAGACTTTGCATCCTATTGGATTTGTGCCATCAACTCCACCATCATCCTCGCACCCTAAGCTACTAAGACCATGCCACATACGATCACCCCACCAATGAGTGTAGGCATCTGTAACTTCCCTAGCCACTGTAAGGTCAACAGTTAGGGCATCCTCATCATCTGAGAGCTTCATGATCTATCATGGAGGTAGGTCCTTCTATGCTGTGAGGTGCCTGTACAAGAATTATATCAAGGGCACATCCTACTGCAATCCGTACTGACAAAGAACATGAGAATAGAAGAAATACTCCTGGATGGTAATCTTACGACCAACAAGCCATCACTCGTGCTGTGTCTTGGCAGTAAATCTAGCTGGATCATCCCAAGCAAGACACTCATAGTGAGGCCGCCACAAAACATCTCCAGCAAAAAGTATAGTGAAAGCATAAGTGTAGTGGGATAGCTCCCCTATGAAAGTATGACTCTTACGCTCCTTGTGCTCTTGAGCCCATTTAGCAGCATAGCACTGTGTCTGAGTGTAAATCATTGTAATCTTGGCTAGGAGCCCATTAGGGTGATCTATCACAATGTGCTCCCATACCCAGACCCGTAGGAGCAAGCTATAGGTAATGCTGACATGTCACCACCAACACATGTGGTACAAATCATCATAGCACTGAGCCAATAGCGATATACCCCATGCATAGATGGTAGACTCCTCACTATCAATTAGATCCTACATCATCACCAGAAGGTTCCATGGGAACCTCAAAATTGAGCAGTATAGGATAAGAACATTATTGATCACCATCAACAATACAGGATACCTCACCGTAAAGACACCCTCCCCATGCCAATGACTAATGGATACTCCTCTGGACTTGTTATCCTTGAGTGCATCTACAAAGTGCCCTCTGAACACCTGAGTGAAGAAAACCATCTGATCATTAGTGGCCGAAGAGACAATGGCCACCCCATCAAATGGAATCTAAAATATCCTATACACATCCTCCGACGTAATGGTCATCTCACCGGTTGGGAGGTGGAAGGTATTAGTTCGTGGGTCCCAGCGATGGGCCAGAGCCATAAGGTAAGCCTGATCTGCCATGATATAATACAATGTGATGATATACTGCAACCCGTGGGCTTTGAACCATGCCCAGTTTGTATCATTAAAACTAGGAAGTAAGTCAAGTAGGAGCTTCGGGTCCCGGCCTCAAGCAGTAAGGATTTAAGCAAAGCAGAAGAAAAACAAAACATAACTACAGTGAATCTAAGGCATAATTCACAAAAAAAACATGAAAATGATGCAAAAGAGAATGGACTATTCTAAGTCTAAGCAAAATAAGGATAAGATTACACCTAATCAAGCAAATAAAAATTCAAAAATTCCAAAAAAATGTCATAAAAATCAACAAAAATGCAAAAAAAATAAGGCTAAGGACTTAGCCATTGTTGCCTACAGTGACCGAAACCTGGCCACTAGAGGCAGCAACGACCAAGACCCAACGGTCAAATTTTTGACCGTTGGGATTCAAGCTTGGCCGCTCTGAGCGACAACGACTCAGAGTTGGTCACTCTGAGCGACAACGGCCAAGGGGTGGCACGGCAAACCCATGAACCCTTGGCCAAAAAATAAAAATAAAATTAAAAATAACAAAATGACTTAAACAAAACAACATAATGAGGGAAACCAAACACATTGGAAAGCAAAATTTCCCACCCAAACATCAAATCTAGAATAAGTTCAAAACGCCCAAAATGGCGACAACAAGTGAATAACTGGTAAAATTCAAAAAACCTAGGCTAAAGCCACTAACAGAAAGCAAAATTGGAAGCTAACCCACCATAGCAAAGGGGAACCTAAGCCTAATTACGGAGTTTGTTCGTTGCCAGCAAGTTTAGTGAAGTTTGTTTTTACCATTACTTAGTGAGGTTTAGTTTTACATAGACAAAAGAAAAGAGAGCTAGGGTTTTGAAGAGAGAAATACCTAAGAAGCTCTGGATCCTCCAACAGCTGATGTCTCATCCCGAAAATCCATGTCCTCAGCACCAGCAAGTTTCAAAGTCGCAATCGTCATCGTCGCACCAGAGCTCCCAAAACAAATCTTCAACAGTGAAAGTGATAGGTCAAACCCTAGAAATGCAAATTTTTATATTTCCTTAATTATACCTTGGCCATTGCTGACGTCAGCAACCTAAACTTCTTGGCTGATCAAGGTGACAGTGGCCACAGATAGGAACTCATAAGCCATTGGACCTGATAGTGGCCAGATCCATAGATAAAAATAAGGGATTTTATCCTTGAGGGATCCCACAAAAACAACAAATAAATACACTTTGGTGGTTTTAGATCATCAGAATGTTAAAAAAAATCACATAAAAGCACAATCTCAAGTAGGCCTCATATCCAGTTACCTACTCTATCCACTTGACGATTGCAACGATTTGTGATCCATGTATTTTGGTGAGATGAGTAGACAACCATAAGGCCACTTTGGGTAAAAACAATTCATTTTGGAATTACGATGTGCCACCCTTCAATCCTAAAGAAGACCAAGATGGTCAGACTACTCCATGGGTACAAAAGGATCACTCTAATTCCCCTATGACATAGAAAATATTAAGTCAAAGTGATACAATCTAGACAAATAGAATCACTCATCCTAACTCCCTACGAATGCTACTGATATCCAGACCGGTCCTCGGGATAAGGATGGATGATCATCATAAAAAATTGGAAGCACACTTGAATGTGGAATTTCCTATTAAAAGAAACAAATGCTAGAAAGGAACTAGATTAGCCATATTGGTCAAGCGACTTGTCGCTTCATTCATTGTATTTTATTCACCAATTCATTGTGTGAAGAAGTAGTTCAAAACTTCAACATAATCATAATCAAAATCAACAAAATATCACTCGATCATAGAAAAATCATGTTCATCCTACGAATCATTGCATGCAACAATCACAAATTTCCCTTGTTTGCTGGGAACGTAAGCATACATGACATCTTCAATTGTAGCTCTTCTATCGATTGAAATTATTGTAGCAGCTAAAGCTACTCGATTGAGTTTGTGGAATGAGTGCAATTTAACATGCAAAATCCATTGAGCTAAGTCCTCCAAACATCGAGGCAATGATTCAAGGGATGCACACCATCTTGCATGATTGGGCCATCCAACGTTGATCAACCATTGATCACCATACACCCTACAAGCAGATCAGTATACGTTTTTGCTCGATGTTGTATTTTCCACATAGTGCATCATAAAAAGGGGTATCTATAGACACCTAAATCGTGTCATGCTTAGGGGAGTTGCTCACATAAACACACTCATAAGATCATAAGACATAATATTGGAATTTCCAAGAATCAACAATGGTTCTCACCACTCATTTGGGGCCTGTTCAAGCCATCCAAGTCTAGCCGCTCAAGCCAAGAGCAGCCAGATCCTAGCCACTCAAGCCTAGAGTGGCCAAAACATAGCCATTGTAGACGATAGTGGCCAGATCTTAGCCGCTACAGATGATAGTGGCTAAGCCATAAGAAATAATTTATTGATAAACATACCCAATCTCGAGTGGAAGTGGCAGTCTGCATGCAATAAAGGTGAGCAGGAGTGACTTTGCATTTCTTTTCATGACCAGTTCACATAGGAGACTTGAGTTTGCATTTTAGACTTAAGTTAACTGACCTCTATTGAGTGGATATTTTGCCCTATAACAAAATGATCACGCAACTAGAGTCTCTGACAGGAAACTCTCTCTTGCAAAGAAATTAGTTATTTCTCCAAGGTTCTTATGAACAAACATTCATATGCATAAATAATAATATTCAATTTAAATGCTTGGAACACCTTAGTGATTGCAAGTAACTATAAACAAGGGGCAATGTTGATTTATTTCACCATGAAACTTTAGTGATTGTTCATTGTTTTTTTTTTAGATTTTGATATTTTTTAGATGTTTATAATTTTAACGACTGCAAATTAAAATAAAGTAACAACTTCTGGAAAAGTAAAGTGCAAAAAAATAAAAATAAAATGCCTTCAGTATGATGCTATCCTATTTCGACAAAACCGAAGATATGAGGTTTCCATGCATGCAACCTAACCTATTGGACCTGCAAAACATGCACAATCCTGATAAGCTAAGTGCTGGCTCCTAAGGATTTGAATGAGGTTTTCAGATTTAAGCATTCGCATGCAACAACCAAGAAAAACTTGTATCAACTACATTTACAAGCCTAAAATCTGAAAAGGGAAAATAGACATTTAATCTTGCATGCAGAAAATGACTCCTTCTTTCTTGCCCATAAGATGCAAATTTTTGAAATATTATCTGCATTAAATATTTGTCATTTTACAATAGCAGACATCTGGTTCTCCAAAACCAGAAAAAGTGGAAGAAAAGCACTCCAAAGCAGGCCTAGAATGGCTTATCACCCTCAGCTCTGCAACCCTACTCCCAGCGGTTTCTGACCCCTATGCCTGTCTTCGCTTGTGCCTTTAAACTTTTTGCTACGGCTCTCTGCTTCGCCTTGTGACGCTTCGTTTCATCTTCCAGATCGATTCGTTTCGTCTCCCCGCCTCCTTCATTATTTTTGGCTTTCGCTTGGTCGTGAAACGTTCGATCTTCTCTGCTAATTGTAACTGTCGATCTGAAGCATTATCATAACCCTTATGCCTTTGTGCCACGTGTTCAGTGCTTCCCTGCATACTCTGTAATGGCCGGCCATGAATCGCAACAAAAACAGCATGTCGCGATATCGCGACGTTTTTATGTCAACAACCTTTTCTTCTTCATGCACCGCGAAAATGAGACATGTCACGATATCGCGACATTTTTATGTCAGCAACCTTAACTCTTCTTCATGCATCGCGAAAATGATACATGTCGCGATATCGCGACATTTTTCTCTTTCGGGCCACTCGGATGCAACCTATCATGAAATCGCGACGCTTTTCATTTTGCTCTATCTCGTTGCACTTGGCCGCAAAAACGCGACATGTCACGATATCGCGACACCCTTTTCCTTCCGTACCATTCGCTGCTTTCTGTCACGAAATCATGACACCTTTTCCTCTACGTTCACTTCCATTGCCACCGACAGATCATGAAAATGAGACATGTCATGATTTCACGACAATTTTTGTCATTTGCTCCTTCCTCGCTTTCCTACCGCGAAAACATGACATGTCGCGATATTGCGATGACTTTAGTGCCTTGCCTTGCTTGACTGCTTTGACCGCGATTTTGTGACATGTCACGATTTCGTGACATTTTCTCTTCATGCTGCATTCTGTTGCTCTCAACCATGAAAACGCGACATGTCACAAAATCGTGACACTTTTTCATTTCGTTGTACTTTGCTATTTTGAGCCATGAAAATGCGACATGTCGCGATATCGTGACAACTTTTTGTTTCTGGCCGCGACGGAGCAACATGTCGCGATATCGTGACAACTTTTCATTTTTGGTCGCGACGGAGCAACATGTCGCGATATCGCGACAACTTTTCATTTCTGTCGCGACGGAGCAACATGTCACGATATCGTGACAACTTTTCATTTCTGCCGTGACGGAGCAACATGTCGCGAAATCGTGACAACTTTTCATTTTTGGTCGCGACGGAGCAACATGTCACGATATCGCGACAACTTTTCATTTCTGGCCGCGACGGAGCAACATGTCGTGATATCGCGACAACTTTTCATTTCTGGCCGCGATGGAGCAACATGTCGCGATATCACGACACTTCTTCTCTTTTGTGAAATTTTGCTTTTTTCCTTGATTCTTTTAGCATCTGGGTCACTGCGGTCTTCTTTGAAAACATGCAAAAAGGTGGGTCCCCAATTTTGGGGTGTGTTGTGGATCAGCCACAACAAATGGTGACTCTCTCGTCAAATGCTCCTGAGCATTTTGGTGAGAACCCAACCTGAAATATACAAGCTTAGATACAGTCGTCAACACATAAAAGATAAACCAATACCGATAGATCAGAAATACATGAAACATCAGAATCATTAAGTATCAGCTCGATGTGTGCAATGTGTTTTCATTCCCTATCGCTTGAACTGGATCAGCATTCCATTGTCAGTTTCACTTATGATTTGTATGCAAGGCTATGAATGATTTGTGCAGGATTTGATGCATGATGAAGATACTAGAGATATAACAACCTGCTTTACAAAGGCTCAAACCTTCTAATATCATGAACAAACATATTAAAACTGTCAAACCCTCTTAGGACCAAATATATGTATACTTGAATTAATTTACTAGACCCCAAAGTTGGTTATGTGTCACTACCATCTTGAACCCATGTGCAGGTGTAAGTGAGATCAGAGCTTTGGGGAATTGGATTCTCAACCTAAGCGAGATGGGAATTTAACCCTATCCTTACTACTCTGATCTGGAATTCATTACCTCATCTTGAACAAAATGATTTAACCTATTATGGATGAAATTGTCAAGCTAGCCTGTCCGTTTGAGCAATCAGTGGTCTTGCTTTTAGACAAGACATGTTGCCACGCATGAGCATACTTAACCCCATAATCCATGATTTGGCTTCATTCATTCTCTTATTTTTTTTAATTTCTTGGACCTTTGGGATGACTACCCATCCTTGCTAGGGACATGTAGTACGATCCTTCCAATCCAAGATGATAAAATGAAAGATGGAAAATATTAATTTTATTTTTGTTTCTTGGACTTTTGGGATGACTACCCATCCTTTGCAGAGGACATGTAGTACGATCCTTCCCATCCAAGTTTTATGATAAAATGAAAGATGAAAGCTTTGGGGAATCGGATTCTCAACCTAGGTGAGATGAGAATTATGCCCTATCCTTACTACTCCATGAAGGTCAAATCGGAGCTTTGGGGAATTGGATCCTCAACCTAAGTGAGATGAGGATTTAATCCTATCCTTACTACTCTGATTTTAGGCTTTAAGCATTATGGGAGTGGTGAAAACCATTGTTTTAAGGATTATGTTGCATGATAGGACAGACATGAAATATTCTTTCGCCTCACCTTTTCTTCCAAGTATGGTTTTGACCATTTTGCTCAAGATTCTCTTTAATATGCGTAGAACGTGCTTAGTTCAAGATAGTTCGGGCATCAGTTCCCAACCTTAGGATCCTTTTAATATATGTTATGTAATGACCCTAAGAGGATTCAACACCTTCTCAATGATTGCACATGAAATGAAAATGTAATTGAGATGACATGTATATGCAATGCGGAATGTGACATGAGATATGAATGCACTGCTTCTTTTGAAATGTGGATGGAGTATTGCCATAAAAAAAAATATAAAACTGACTACTTCATGCATCACAAGTTTCAAACGATATTATTAAACTGTTTGTGTTTCTTGCGGAGCTTTCTACAACATAATTCCAATGTTTCATATTTTCCTGATCTTAGGCATGAGTTGACATCTCAAATTTTTATTCATTTTTTTTTTTATTTTTAGACAAACCAAACATGTCCAGAGGACTAACACACAAAACTTAAAACCAAACCCAAAAAGCAACTTCAAAAACAAACTTGAAAACACAAACCAAAACCCAAAAACCAAAATCTATATACAAATGTACAATATAATACAAGATGATGCAAAGCTTGGACTATCACTTTCCTGGATCCCAAACATGATTAGAACACTTCAACAAAAATATAATGTGATATGCATGCCAAGTGTTGTAGGAATCCAACAAAAACAATATTAGACCACACCATGCACCAACTTTTAACTTCCCTTGCTCACCCCACCAATTAGATTTAATTCCATTAGTACTCTCATAGGTGAGCGTTAAAATACTAAAATGATTAGACAATAAATGATATTCAATTTTATCTTGTCTATTCTTGAAAGTATCCATTTCATAGTTCGATTCATGATTTAGAACTAGGCTCTCTTTATCCAAAATGAGACTTTGTAAGCAAGAGCCTATTTCTAAAAATTTTAAAGCCAAATCATTTTCCAAATTTGTAGGCCAATCAAATTTGTGTAACAGTTTGCAAGCATCTAGGATATTTACCAAATTGAGATCATTAGGAGTTTTTATCCTAGGTTCAAGAATTAATTGTTGATGAATTTGATTTAGCAATTTAAATGCATCAAGCTCCTTTTCATTCATTAAAGTAATGTTATCAAAGGTGTGGTTAGAAATTAATCCTTGTTCTACATTCACCTTCAATGGCATTTCATCATAATGCAACACTTGTTCTTTCTCCATGATTTGTTTATCAAAGGCACCAAACTTAGGTACCCAATTGAACACGTGTCCATCCCTTTCAAACCATAAGTCTTGTCTATCTAGGGGTGGGTTAACTAACATATTTCCATGATCAATCACTTGGGTTGTTTTGGATAACGTGGGATTTTCAATTGGATCATCAATGATATCAAACCCAAATGATTTAGGTTTTGTAATTTTCTCATTTTGAAATGGCATAATCGTTGTAGCACAAGTAAGTGGATCAAGATTTTCAACTTCTTTTCCTTCAAAGGAATCTAAAGCAAGTGACTCTCTTTCTTGATTCATGATTGTAGAATCCTTATCATGCTCCAAAATTTGATGAGATTCGAATTTCTCTTCCAAAACTTTCTCAAATTGTACAGGATTTATAGTATCCTCATGTGAGGAAGCAATTGAGTTATCCTGCATATTAATTGACACAACAAGTTTGTTAGAAGATTTAGATTGATAATATTCTTCCCATTTCTTCCACGAATCATAGTAATCATCTTCCAAGTTCAAGTTGTGACGTTCAAGTATTTCTTCTTCATCTTCTGATTCATCAACTTGTTTCTCATCCAATTCATCTTCACCTTCCTTAGATGGTCCCGTTATTTCCAAAAGTGGGTTATTTCTTGAATTCAAATTGGTAAAGCTATCATAATCCAAATTTGTAACCCATGATTCAATTTTATCACAATTTGGAAGGTGTGGATCCTCTTGGTCATCACTTTCGAGAGCATCATCCAAAGTGTCTTTCGAGAACAAGTGGTGAAATTCGATTATGTCTTCAACTTCATTTGTTGATTTTATTTCAAATTCATTTTCAGCCACTTGTGATGACTTAGGAGCTTCTACAATGGGATCGATTTTTGAATTCCGTGTCATATAGTTGCTCCAATCCTTTGCAAGTACATCTGCCCAAATCATATCCACATAAGTTTGTTCATCCAAATACTCCTTTTTGGGTAATGATTCTGGATATTTATTTTCCAAAACAAGATGGTGATTATTTGATTCCAACTTCTTGTTACCCATCCATAGAATTTCTTCTCCAAAATCTTCATGCTCTTCAAGACATTTCGAATAGGTATTCACTTCAACGTGAGTCACCTCAAAATTTCTTGTATCATTTGAAGAAGCATAACATGAAATATCATTAAGATCGGCATTATGAATTTTCTTCCTAGGATGATTTGGATGCATACATTGATGTGCTCATTTTTGCGGTGGAACATGCCTACATACCTTCTTAACCACTTTCTTTTGCTCTTTTACTTTCGATACGAACTCTTTGGGTTGAGTGGTAGAAGTAGTAGGATTAGTTGGATTGATATCCACGGACAATGCTTGAACATTTGTTGCAATGGTTCCATGAGTGACCACATGATTCTCTAATCGAGGCATAGTTGGATGGATGGAAGCACTTGTATAAGCACACGTGGGAGCATAAGTTGGTCCGGTAGGATAAAGTTGATTGTAGGGAAAAACATTTGATATCAAATTTTGTTGTGTCCACACTTGATTTACCATCGAGGTTTGATTGCAAGCCCCTAGTTGTCCTACCATAGTTGATTGTTCCATTCCATAACCTTGTGGCCTCAATTGTTGATCTACAATCATAGCTTCCGTGTAGGCCGATGCAAGATCAGTAACCAAGGGATTCATCCTGACAAATATGGCAAACAATGGATCCAATGCTCGAAAGTATATTTGAAGAGCACCACTTTCCTCAATAGTATAGGGAGAAATTAATCTCGCATAAAGCTTTCGAAACCTCACGTTGAAACTTCTCACTGGCTCATTAGGTTCTCTTTTGCAAGAAGCAAATTGTTGAAATATCGTGAGAGGATCAATGAACAACCTAAATTGATTGATAAATTCATCTTTCAATTGAGTCCAAGATGTAATAGAACCAGTGGGTAAATTGATGTACCAATCATATGCCACCTCATCAAGGGTTCCAGGAAACATTCTACATGCCACATCCTCATGTTCGACATTCCATCTAACTAGGATATCCACATAGGCTTGAATATGCTCCTCGGCTAATGTTGGATCATTGTGTTTAAACTTGGGCAAATGCTTTTCTACGTTCTTGGGTAAATCATGAAAATCTCCACTAATGTTCAAAGGATTAGCATGTATCCCATACCACGTTCCTGTAGTTGTAGCCATTAATGAAACTCAGAGAATAATTTCAAAACCAATTTGTTAGTCATGAATAAAAGAAGGAACCATGACAAAGCAATATTCTAAAAATGTAAATTAGTTTCCGATTCACCGGATCGCATATGCGCAGGTGAAGAGCATACTCCTAGTGTTGTAGGCTTTCCGATTCACAAGATCGCATTACACGCAAGTGAAGAGCATAATACCGACAACCAATACATTTTAGACAAAATAATTCCTTACAAGTGAGCATGAAATGACTAGCAAATATCAAACCTGTAACGTGTTAATAATCATGTTAGCATCAACCAAGCAATGTATCCATTAAAATCAAATGAAAGTAATTGCATGGAGACAACCTCGTTAGTCAAGAATTTTATTTTTATTTTTTAAATCCAATCAAGACACATTATTCCTGTATGAACAATCAAAAAACGTTAGAACAATGCATAGCAATTCATGTCCTCCTTTTAACAGTACAATGTTGTATTGTTAAAAGAGGGCTAAAGATAATAACCAATAGGGCATGAAATATTCAAAATTTAAATACCTATAGCATTTAAATCACACTCGAAATAAACCGGTTCGAGCCCTCCTTCTAGCGCCAAAATGTTGAGTGGATATTTTGCCCTATAACAAAATGATCACGCAACTAGAGTCTCTGACAGGAAACTCTCTCTTGCAAAGAAATTAGCTATTTCTCCAAGGTTCTTATGAACAAAAATTCATATGCATAAATAATAATATTCAATTTAAATGCTTGGAACACCTTAGTGATTGCAAGTAACTGTAAACAAGGGGCAATGTTGATTTATTTCACCATGAAACTTTAGTGATTGTTCATTGTTTTTTTTTTAGATTTTGATATTTTTTAGATGTTTATAATTTTAACGACCGCAAATTAAAATAAAGTAACAACTTCTGGAAAAGTAAAGTGCAGAAAAATAAAAATAAAATGCCTTCAGTATGATGCTATCCTATTTCGACAAAATCGAAGATATGAGGTTTCCATGCATGCAACCTAACCTATTGGACCTGCAAAACATGCACAATCCTGATAAGCTAAGTGCTGGCTCCTAAGGATTTGAATGAGGTTTTCAGATTTAAGCATTCGCATGCAGCAACCAAGAAAAACTTGTATCAACTACATTTACAAGCCTAAAATCTGAAAAGGGAAAATAGACATTTAATCTTGCATGCAGAAAATGACTCCTTCTTTCTTGCCCATAAGATGCAAATTTTTGAAATATTATCTGCATTAAATATTTGTCATTTTACAATAGCAGACATCTGGTTCTCCAAAACCAAAAAAAGTGGAAGAAAAGCACTCCAAAGCAGGCCCAGAATGGCTTATCACCCTCAGCTCTGCAACCCTGCTCCCAACGGTTTTCGACCCTTGTGCCTGTCTTCGCTTGTGCCTTTAAAATTTTTGCTACGACTCTCTACTTCGCCTTGTGACGCTTCATTTCATCTTCCAGATCGATTCGTTTCATCTCCCGCTCCTTCATTATTCTGGCTTTCTGCTTGGTCGTGAAACGTTCGGTCTTCTCTGCTAACTGTAACTGTCGATCTGAAGCATTATCATAACCCTTATGCCTTTGTGCCACGTGTTCAGCGCTTCCCTGCATACTCTGTAATGGCCGGCCATGAATCACGACAAAAATAGCATGTCACGATATCGCGACGTTTTTATGTCAACAACCTTTTCTTCTTCATGCACCACAAAAATGAGACATGTCACGATATCGCGACATTTTTCTGTCAGCAGCTTAACTCTTCTTCATGCATCACGAAAATGATACATGTCACGATATCGCGACATTTTTCTCTTTCGGGCCGCTCGGATGCAACCTGTCGCGAAATCGTGACGCTTTTCATTTTGCTCTATCTCGTTGCACTTGGCCATGAAAACGTGACATGTCACGATATCACGACACCCTTTTCCTTCCGTACCATTCGTTGCTTTTTGTCGCAAAATCGTGACACCTTTTCCTCTACGTTCACTTCCATTGCCGCCGATAGATCACAAAAATGAGACATGTCACGATTTCACGACAATTTCTGTCATTTGCTCCTTCCTCGCTTTCCTGCCGCGAAAACATGACATGTCGCGATATTGCGACGACTTTAGTGCCTTGCCTTGCTTGACTGCTTTGACCACGATTTTGTGACATGTCGCGATTTCGTGACATTTTCTCTTCATGCTGCATTCTGTTGCTCTCAACCATGAAAACGCGACATGTCACGAAATCGTGACACTTTTTCATTCCATTGTACTTTGCTATTTTGAGCCACGAAAACGCGACATGTCGCGATATCGCGACAACTTTTCGTTTCTGGCCGCGACGGAGCAACATGTCGCGATATCGCGACAACTTTTCATTTTTGGCCGCGACGGAGCAACATGTCGCGATATCGTGACAACTTTTCATTTCTGGCCGCGACGGAGCAACATGTCGCGAAATCGCGACAACTTTTCATTTTTGGCCGCGACGGAGCAACATGTCACGAAATCGCGACAACTTTTCATTTCTGGCCGTGACGGAGCAACATGTCGCGATATCGCGACAACTTTTCATTTTCGGCCGCGACGGAGCAACATGTCGCGATATCGCGACAACTTTTCATTTCTTGCCGCGACGGAGCAACATGTCGCGATATCGCGACACTTCTTCTCTTTTGTGAAATTTTGCTTTTTTCCTTGATTTTTTAGCATCTGGGTCACTGCGGTCTTCTTTGAAAACATGCAAAAAAGGTGGGTCCCCAATTTTGGGGTGTGTTGTGGATCAGCCACAACAACCTCCAAGCATAAAAAAAGGACAAAAACTTCTCATGTTAATGATGAGTTTGCATAGAAGACTCAAGTGGGTAGTTAGATTTCAGTTAACTGGCATTCAAATATGAACAATGAACAAAATATTCTCATGCTAACTTACACTACGCATGAGAAATTCATTTCTAAGGCTTGGACATAGACCTAGGGTTTCACACTATAAAAGGTGCAAGCCTAAGAGCACCAAGGGGACATATCTAGAGATATTTTATCCTTTATCACAAGAGGACAAGAGAGATATAGATCATATCAGAGAGAGAGACATATTTTTGAGGAGAGCTTTCGAGACTTGGAGAGTTCTCTTTGAGATCACGTGTACGACGAAGATCTGATGGATTGAAGAGCATAACACTTATTATTTTGACATTAGGTACAGGCTTTGACCCATAGCTTTGGGGCAAAGAGATCAAGGTTTACTCTAGCGGCCGCTGTCTTGGACAGTGGCTCGCAGGCTTAGCTTAGGTTTTAGACATAGCATCTTTTATTCTACTTCTTTATGTTTTCATATCATTAGCATAGATTTACATGATTTCATGGCATAGTTTTACCATATTTCCATTACATCCTTTGATTACTAATAACCTCATCCGGGAAGGCAATCTCGAACATCTAAACATGTGTTGTTGTTTCATTGCTTGCAGGGCCACAGGTACATCGGACGAAGTTTGCAACATACGATAGCAAAGGGGATCCCTCTAGAAAACAAACATGGAGAAGGAGGCATCTATAAGCCCTTATACATTTTTGTGTGTGGAACCGGGAAGCTTTTATAAGCGCACCACCTCTTCACGAAAGGGGCACTCTTTACCTATTTGTAATTTATAGTATCGAAATGGGTATCCCTAAGAGGGACCGACATGTAACCGAGCTTCAATATCAATAAAGAGATTTGTCTTTGTTATTTTTTTTTATATGCTTTTCTCCCTTGTATTTCCATTTCATATTCAGTATTTTAATAACATTGCAAGTAGGGTTAGAAAGGGGGCTGGTGTGTGCGTTATCGGGGTCGCTACAACTTGCTTTAGTGAAGGCAATTCTTCAAAGCTCATTTGATGGTAATATTCCTCCTTGCATTTTGATTCTTGGTCACGTATGCTATGTAACCTATGTGTTTTCCTTGTTCTTACTTGCACTCATAATGATAATATTTTGCATAGAATTATTTAACCAATGTAGGTTTGTTCCTTATGCACTATCTAGGCGCTAAATATAGTTGCATTGACACCATGATGGGTTTCTTTGAATACCTCTAATGGAAGGATATTGAGCCCTTGGATGGCTCTATATTTTTCTACCAGATATCCTTCTTTAGACTGTGTAAAAAACCCACTTTAATGGTTGAAATATGGGTTGTAGTATCCTTTATAGTTCACCTTTGTCTTGATGATGTGACCCCTTGTAGACTAGACTCATTGTAGTAGTGTCCTTAGATACTCTAGATTTTATAATTGATTTGCTACATCGAGTAGGGTGCAATGATGTAGATAAATATACCAAAGACTTGATATTTTTATGATATCTTTTGAAGCTTTCTCGCTTCTTTGATAAGCCAATTTTCTTCTCCAATCTATGGAGGTTCTATTCCTCTTTTGGTGGTTTCCCCTTTTTGTAGAATGCTGTAGGTCTCGTGTGCTCAATAGTATCTCTAGAAACTTTACTCTTACCCTATTTTGTGCACTAAAAATTCCTTCTTTGATAAACTCTTAATGCACTTTAAAGAACTTAAGGGTAACCAATATAATGCACTAATAATGACTTCAACTTAATGCACTAAAATATCTGTAACTTTCTCTTAAGAGTAATGTCTTATTTACTTTAACTAGATAATAGGAATATAATATTTTATTTATTTTAAAATATATCTAACTCCTATTTTTATGTGCAGGTTTTATCCTTATAAGAAACTACCTTCTACACTCCTTTGAAGAATTTAATATGCAACCTTCTCCTTGCCACTTTTAAACTCTAATATGGTGCTTAACGAATATTAATAATGAACTGAAAATCTAAAGTTCAACTAATGAACCTTTTTGCACCCAAGTTTCTTACCTTAATGATATATGTAGATGAAGGATTGCAAGGTGATTAGATTCACCTTATTGCTACCTCTTACTGGATGAACTTGTAACTCTTATTTGCTATCCAAAATATCTTCTCAGCTCACCAAATTTGCAGCTTTGTACCTCTTCTAACTTGCTGCTTGAAATTATAGTTTGGTGGCTCCTTCTATCTCCTTTAGGATGTATCCTAGAATTATAAAACTTAGCAACTATTGATGTTTTCCTAATTGCTGCCCTTTCATAGTCAATTATTTTATTGAAATGCTATCCTTGAATCTCAAAAATTTGGTAGGGAAGTACTCCAAATCGTAACTAAGATTTTCCTTCAAGAACCCTTTAGTTTTATACTATAGAAACTAGCTTATCTCATTTATTTGAATGAGCCTTCTAGCCTTCAAAGACAATCTTCAAATCTCTCAAGTTTGGTAGTAATGTCTAGATTCTTTCTCCTTCAACCTCCTTGTAAAATTTTGACTTCAATCTAGGCCTTGTTCTCAAGAATTTTAAAGTCTTGAAGTCTTCAACAATCACCTTCAAAATTTGGAAAGATTTTTTTCCAAATCTACCTTCATTTGGGATTATTGTTGAATGGCAAAAATTTTCCCAAAATCTTCCTTTATCAAGAAATTCTCCTTTGTGGTAAATCTATCTAATGAGTTCTCCTAGGAACTCTTTCAATGGTCTTCTTCGAATCTACTTCAATGAGGCTCTCCAAGACTTCTCCTTGTTTCTCCTTGAGGCCTTTTTTCCAGGGTCTTCACTCTTATAGCTTCTCTGGTATTTCTCAATGAGATATTTATTTCAACCTTCTACTGTGGAAGTGTTGCAATGAGATCTCCCTCTCGGATCTATGAAATATAATGCTGCTAGAATATGAACTTTACTAGTCCTTCACTATATTCTATCTTCCTAAACTGGAAGTTCTTCAATGGGACCTTTTGTAGGTCTTTTTAGCTTCTTAGGCTTATTTCTTCTACTCCTTCAAGGTGAAGTCTTCAATATTCAATGGAGATCACCAATCTCCTATCTTCACTAGGACTCTTCTCCTTGAGTCTCTTCTTCCTCAAATCTACAACAAGGCTTCAATGGATTTTTATTCGCTTTTGCAATCTACAGGTCTATAATCTCTAGCAATGGGACCTTTTCTTCAGGACTCCAAATATTTGATCTTCCATTTTTTGATTATAGTTTTGTATTCATATTCTTCCTAGCTCTATGTAGGAAGCTTCCCAACTTTCTTTGAATCTCCTTTTTCCTGCAACAAAGTATTAGGATTGTAATGTAAGAAATTCTAAATCTAGAGAAGATCAATCTTCACTAGTTGATTTGTCAATATAGTGTAATCAATGTTTAGTCCTAGTATTCAAGAGTTTTTCTGCAACCCTGTGGAAAGACTCTAGCCAAATGCAATGTCAAAAAATATACAATAATATTTTTTAATTCCTCTCAATCTCTCTTGTCGCTCTCCCTATTTCCTATCGATCTACCTTGCACTTTGATACCACTGTTAGCTTTTGATGAGTATATGATATAGGAAATGCAACCATAAGATGCAAGATAAAAAATATAATATGATTGTATGATAATGGAACTATAATATGTAGGAAAATAAAGAGATAAAATTTTGCAATAGCTCACAAATATTCCATTAATGAAATCTCACAAAAATAGTACAATACAGTATAATGGAGGACATGAACACTCCATAAATTATTTTAAGGAACTACATTGTACTACTCTACCAATCTATACTATGCACTCTCTATATTCTCTACTCTATGATTTCACTCACCATAAGGCCTATATATAGGAAGATAAGTTCCTTGACACTTAGTCTAACTTTGACACATGTACATGTAGACTATTTGGTTGGAAGTTTATCTAATGGTAAGGTTTGTGCACCCACATATCTTGACCAAATTTTAATGGTATTAAAACTAGAAGCTTCAAGATCAATATTTTGAGAAGACCGATTCCTAGGGTTCCTAACTAACTATGTCTAGGAAAGGGGAGCTAAAAGAAAGGAAATAAAGTTGAAGTTAGAACTTATAGGATAGAATTATCCACATCAAAATATATACCAAACTAAACTTAAAACATACACTAAGTATTCATGAACTATATAACAGACGAACTAATGCTTCCCATTAATATTCATCACACAAAGTTTGATTGAAAATTCTAGAATTAGTGAATAAACAACATGAAATCCATAATGTAGAATTAGAGCTAATTCATCCAACTAATTTTAGCAGAAATAAACAATCTCAACAATCATACATACATGAGAAGCTTCAGAGGCTAGACAATAATCCACTTGCATTCAGTCTATTCCAAATTCTTACATGTAAGTGGCTAAATAGTTGACCATTTTATGCCTTACATTTATACATATATAGCCCCTAAAAAACTACCCTTCTATGAGTGAATACAATGTCAATAAGTGAGGTTGGCAAACAAACCCTACTACAAGAAATTAAGATACCCATAAATGATGTACAACTGAGTTAGAGAGTATTCAAGTTGCACACACCAACCACAACTCTAAATCCTATATCTACATGCTTGAATGGCCTGAAAGTACACTTCGTTGGTTGCATATAATTCAACCATACAATGAATGTACTAACACATTGGGTGCTCATAATGTTTACATGCATTTGGAGGAAGAAGGTCACTAGGATCATTAATGTAACCTACAACTTACCGTAGGGATTGTATTCTATGGCCGATTATTCCTGAATACTTAGAGGACCATCTATTACATGCCAACTGCACATAGAGTTCTTCCTTGACGATACATTAAATTATTTACCAACCCTCTTCATATTGGACATAGTGCCTTTCAACATTGGTGGGAAACTGGCCTCTAGGACACTTCACAAAACATTGGCTTACTTCCTTCGCTTGGGCAGAAATTTGGGTTATTGATGACTCTTGACTATTTCTTATTTCTTGATCGGGTACCGCTTCTACTTGAAGTGGAATTTTGGGTTGGCTTGGTAATTAGACTGATTCCTAGTTTTCCACTTAGCTCAACTCCCTCTTCCTCCATGGAAAATTTTTAGGATTGGTCCTGGGTCCCATTGATTCCCATTCTTCCAGCCAAGTGTAACTCCTTCTATGAGGTGGAATTTTGGGATCCACAAGGTATTCACCATCCTATTTCATTTATAGGTTCATAAATTAGCCAATATTGCAATTTTATTGTGGTGGAATTTTGAGATTTACCGTCATCATACGACTTCCCATTTTTTCACCCTCCTTCCACTCTTTTGGTTCCTACATTGGAGTTTCGGGAGTGCCTAGAGTTTGTCAATTTACTGGTTCTCTACCCTTTATTTCTTCGGGGTGGAGTTTTAGGATCTGCTCAGGGACGATGAATGCCCAGTTTTTTGCCCACCTTAATACTTAGTCAAATTTTTAAAATTTTCTAGGGCAAACTCTCGGGAGTCTCTCAAGGGGTGGCCCTACCCAATTTTCCACCAGACACTTTTTCTTTCTTCTCATTATGGCAAAATTTTTGTACTTATCCCATTTTCATCATTGTTCTTTGTTATAGAATTCCCACCACTTAGACGGATTCACAAGGTGGGTGTGAGAAAAACCACCCACAATCCTATTAGCTTACAAGGATTTTACTTGCTAAAAAATAAAGAAGCTAGACAAAATGGTGAATGAGAATCACCTTGCATCAACATCAAAACAATTAGATCTTGGCTAGTACCATTGGGCCACAAAGTCACACCAAAATGCAAATAAAAAGACACATTGAACATAATTATTTACAAATCCCACCACCTTTTGAGTCATGTTTCCCCTCCAATATTCTTTTGTTGCTGCTCTTGAGATTTTGAAGATTTTTCTTGCAGAGTAGCTATCCAAATAACCTGAATCTAAAACTTCTAACATATTTGGTTCCAGGCTTCTACAATAGGGAGGGGAGCAAATTTTATGTGATCAATAATAGAACCCAAATGGTAGGCATCCTTGTAGGGTAGGTTGCTATACCTCTCAAACACCTCATCTGACTTGGCGAGGAGACCTGAAAGCCTGAGGACCACATAAAGCATTTGAGTTAACACTATTGGTTCTTGCAGTGCCTCAAAATCACTTTCATCCTCCTTTAGGTCCTTGAAAATATTATTGAGATCCTCCTCTACATAGAGATATCCTTTATTGTCCCAAAATCCTAGGGAACCAAGTATTTTGAGTTTCAAATTTATCCTATTTATTTTTCTATCTTATTTTTTAACGTAGCACGGTGTTCCTTCCCTTCATAATATAAATATACAACATCTAATACCTGCTGCATAGAGGTCTTACCTCACTCGATATCCCTTGATGAATACTTTGACAAGTTGGAGTATTCTTTTTTGAACATTGCCCTCAATCCTATAGCTTGTCCCCCCATGCTTCACACCAAATTTGTTTTAGTGTTTAATTCCTTTTTCACCAGTTTGGAGGTTGCCAAGCTCTCTTCTAACTTTTGCATAAAGGAAGAAAGCATATTTAGTATCACTTCTTTTATCTTATCCCAATAAACATTCCTGATATTCTTTACCCATTCCTTTGATATTAATGATCCCTAAGGCTTTATTTTCTCCTCCTGCAATTCAAGTAGTGTAACATTTAAAGCATTTTGTTGCTACTACAACTCATATTTGAATTTAGCCTCATTTTCAAGTTCATTATTCAAAGTAATAATTTCTTCATCCCTTTGCTGCAATAGTCTCTAGGTAAGGACCTTTTATAAGGTATTTTTTAAAGAATTCACCTTATCTTCCAAGGCACGTTGGCCCAACCCTGCTCTATGGAGTTTTCATCCCAATGTCTAAATTATTTTCTTAGCTACCTTGAGATTCCTCTCTACATATTTCCCCTTTACAAATAGTATATCAACATCACCATGAAGCACCTTGAGGGTTTCAACTTGAGAGATATCATCACTTTCTATGGTTTGAATTTTGTATTACAAATCCTCTACTCTCATGTCTACAATAGATTTCTTTTCCTTAGGGTGAGTAGTTATCTTGTGTTTCTTCTATTCAATAATATAGAGATCATAATGGGTGAATATGAAAACCTCCATATTTTCATATTGCAATTACTGTAGTTGCTCATTCACCCACTTATTATGATTATGCTATGTAATCCTCATAATATTAAAATATTTTGGAAAGACTTCATCTGCTACGTGGGATACAAGGGGCACAGTAAAAAAGGCTAGCTATGAAGTCAAGGGATAAAAAGCTACTACCTAGACTGGGTTTGTGCAAACTACGTCACATTAGAGTTTGGATTCCCTTAGTGGTGAGGATGGTAGAGGTTGGGTAGGTGAGACCTACGCTTGGGATGGTAGAATCAGAAATGGTGTGGATGAAGCTAAAGGAGGTCGTGGAGGAGGTGGAGTGACATGTGGATTAGGCATGGGTGGATGCAATGGAGGCTCTAATGAATTCTAAGGAGAACTACTTTGCTAACATGGGTGCAAAGGAGGGATCAAAGGATACTTAGGATTATCGCTCTTAAACATGGTAGCCATGGTTGGGATCACTCCTTAGGCCTGATTTTGGAAAAGAGTAGGAGAATCCTCGATTGATTCTAATGGAGTACATTTTGGGGAAGGGAAACAAGAATGAATATCTATTGCACCCTACTTATGCTCAATTTTCAAGGTCTCTTACATCTTCTACTTTCCCTTATCTATTTGAGTGGTCACCCCTACTTCTTCCACCTTTGGTACTTTGAGCTGTATTCACTGTCATTTAGGATCTACTATGCATGCCTTAGAGGAGGTATCAAGTCTAGAGCATTATTTTCTCTTTCTACTCAAATATGGTCCTTAAAGTGGAGGTGTGGGTGACTTTTGTTCTTCTACTATGAAAGGTTTGGTCGATCTAGTCCTCCTAGAACCCTACAAAAGTTGCACAGAGGGTGCTCCTTGCTCAGCTTGCTATTCATGGACTTGGATCTCCTACAATTGGAGTTTACTTTGAAATTCCTGCTTCTCTTTCTCATCTTATTTGTCTTCTTCATCCTTATTTTCTTGTCTAGGATTTACTATGTTATATTTCCTCAGGACCTCAAGAGAGATATCCTCATATTTTATTTTCTTCCAAATTTTAAAGTTAGCATCAAATTTTATTCCAAATATGCTATCCATTCCTCATGGATATACATCCTTGTAGTCATATATATCATAGTGCATTATCCACCATTTCTTGATATTGTTTTCTTCCCATTTTTTTCTTTTTTTCTATCGATCGAACAAGTGTCGAGCTCAACCGCTGATTGGGATTCCTATCAGGATTAAAGATCCTCTTGTATTTGTAGCAGGATCTCCACAAGGGGTGTTCATGCATATGAAAACATGTAAATAGTACTACTTGATCCTATGCTAGATTATTATACTACAAAACATCCTTATTAGCCTCATTGTTCTAATGCTTGAACTGGTGTGACTTAACATTGATGTCATGAAGCTTCACTCTGAGGATATATTTTGGGTTTTAGTGCCACCTAGGAGGCACCACTAGGAGTCCTAGGACTGATAGCATTTCATCTAGTTTTTTGAATGTGGAATTGTCCTTCTTGGATATAAGTATGGATCCAAATGATATGGTCTAGAGAAATATTTCATTCTTCTTCATGCCAAGACCCAATTTCTTTTCAATGGGGTAAATCTGTCGGTACACTTCTATGCCAAAAATCTAGTCCATCACATAAAATAAGAGTAAACATGGGAAATATGAGAACCCATACAAATGTATACATGTTTCTTATTCCAAATAATACCAGTCCCCTATTTCCCATAGATTACCCCTTAAAAATTTCTATGATTTACTAGATAGGCATTGATAAACTTCATAAATACATGCAAGCATGTGCCCCAAAAATATCTTGTTGAAGTCCATATATGAGTTGGTCCTCTTGAGCATATGTGTCCAATATACTATTGGATACCTCTATTCCTATTAATTAATGTCCTTTAATGGCACACAATACCCTATGCAGGGCATGCAATAGAAAACCAGCCAAGCCAAATAATATGTATACCAAAATTTTGGACTAAATTTATTTTGGTACTCCACTAGTTGTTTCGTTAAATTCCTAGCTAGGAACTCCACCCAATCTAGTCTTACAGAGTTATGCACTCTTAGTATTATTTGTGCCATCACCATATGGTGAGGATGATGGGAGATCTAGCAACACTGCTAGCATAGAAAGAATGGGTTGGACTTCATCCTTGAAGTTCATTAATTCTTGCATTTTCTCCATGAAATCCTTTGGTAGTTTATCAAGTACTTCAGCTACATATTTCTTAGGTCCCTCCTTACTCAACATTCCTTTATATTTATCTAAGTGGATAATCCTCATACGTCCTCCTAGGATGTTTTGTTCAAGTATTTCCTCAATAGTGAATGCATATCTAATGGTCCTTGCATTTATGTAGAACAAAACCTACAATTTCTCATTTCAGATCATGCATGTGGGTACATCATAGAACTCTAAAAATATGTGGATTAGCTCAGGGTATGAATGAAAAAAAATCAACATGAAGGGGCAGAGTTGAATCCTCCATGTAAGAGCTCCCAAGCTATTAGAAGATTGATTTACTTCCATGATTTTTGCACCTTCATGGGGGATTTTAAACTTGGAACTAAGGGTAATTATTGTATCAAGGAGACTCCCATATGCATCCTATAGATTCTTTGGTAGTTTTACCTTCATCATATTGCCCTTTTATTCTTTTACTCTTACAAACCTCATCTCGGAGCAATGCCATCTTGGAGAATCAACAATCTTCCTTGATCCTAACCATACAAATTTATTTTACTAGTTTCGATGCTATGCTAGTATGAAGGGGTAAAAATAAAGGAACAACATTACTCATTCTTATTTATGATGCTCGATGAGGACTATTATAGAGGTAGCTAGCAATATCATTTAGGTGATTTGCTCGAAGCGAGGAAAATCTCATTGAGGTATGATTTTTCTTGATAGGTGAATCTTGTCAGTCTTCTTGGGAGGTGAAACTCTTAGACAATAAAAAATGTGCACATGATTTACACTAGTTGGGTGGACAAAATTTAAAACATGCCCTTTTGATTAAATCTTTTTGACCATCATGCTTTCGTCATATGTCATGGTTCAATTAGCTCTAGGTAGATCTTGCTCAGGATCTCACCTTGTTTTTTATTTATGATGTCCTAGAAAATGTGCCTCTGTCATTGTTGGTTTTTTCAAAAGGAAAGCTGATGCATATGATTTAAGAGTTACCATGTGGATAACCCTACTGATTTGGATATTACCCTTCTTGAAAAATTCTTGGTATGTGCATGACTCTAAAAATGAACATTGGTTAGATCGTGTATATCTTACTCGAGTGGTGATTGGCTCTTCCCACATATTACATTAATGACACATATCTCCATTGGTTCAGACAATGATAACACTATCAGCACTTGGGATGGAGAACAATTATTCAACATGTCGGCATGCTTACACCTAGCGACCAACAACTGGTGACTACAAGTTTCATTTCCATTCTCTTGAGGTAGGGCTTTAGGATTACATTTGAACCAATTAAATCCCATTTGTTCACCCATATTAAAATTTTCTTGTAAATCCATTGATTGGATCCTCAAAGGCAGACCTTTGGGATGATTACATCCTCCACTAGGTTCCAAATTTATCATTGGCTATGGGTTTGTCCTTATGCGGTGGGCTTTTTGGTTCTACCTAAATATTGAGGGCTTCTCAATTCCCCACCTAGGAAGGATGAATATTTGGGACTTCCTAAAGCTGGATGACTTCCTATTTTCTTGCCAAACCAATAATTGCTCTATGATAGAATTTTGAGTGAAAATATAGTTTGAATGTGGTCCCGTTTCACTGCCTAGCTCAAACTTTGCCAATCTATTATGCTTATAATGCTTTGGTGGATAAGTGGTGGATTGAGCCCATAACTTAACAAAATGGATGTTTGATACTTCTATCTCCATACCTGTACAATTGCCAAAATCAAATAAAAAGCACAAAATAAGCTATGTACACATATATACAATACTACCATGAGTGAGCTTAAGCATAGTGTTTCAAGTACTAGTAATTCACTAGAATTGGGAGCAACCACCCTTCAAGGTCACGTAGTTGGTATGCATTAGTGTCCCTACAACATTTAATGAGATATGGGTCCATCCACAGGGAATCAAGCTTATCATGTGCACTTTTTTTTCCTAATTTTCATACCATTTTAGGATTAAATCACCTTCAAAAAATTCCTTTGGTGTCACCCTTTTGTTGAAATGGTGCTTGACCATATTTTGATGTTGGTATAAATTATTGTACACTTATTCTTGTTTCTCTTACAATTCCATAAATTACGCCAACCTCTTCTTCATTGCTGGGAAATCCTTCGTGTCTATTTCACTCATGAATTTTAGTGTTGAGAGCTCCAAATTGATTGGAAGGATAGCTTATTTTTTAGAGACTAGAGCATACAATGATGTTTTCAAGGCCTTATTAGAAGTTATCCTATCCACCCATAGTGCTTGATCAAGAAGCAAATATTTTATCCTAGGGTTGTGTTCAATGTTTCATTTGATTATCTTCATAAGATTTTTATTTGTGAACTCTGCTAAGCCATTTCCCTATGGGTAGTAGTTTGAGGAGGCATTCCAGTAGATATCATACTTTCTGGAAAAGTCCATTGTTTTAGCACATATGAATGATGTGCCATTGTCTAAAGCAATAGTGGGAGGAACTTCAAACATGGTGATCAATATTTCTAGAAAGTTGATGATAGTTTGCTAATCAGCATGCTTGGTAGCTTCATCCTCCATACATTTCATAAAGTAGTTCATTTCCATGATAATGTACTTATTAAATACTAATGAATTAGGGTTGATAAATCCAATGAAGTCCAAGCCCCACTGCTGAAATGGCTCCTCTGCAATCATCAGATGTAGAGGCATAGCAGCATGTTTACCTTTTCCAATGAACCTACGACATTTATCACATGCTCTAACCAATTTGAATGCATATGATAATACATATGGTCAATAGAATCCTACCCTTATGAATTTTGTTGATGTGGTTTTATGTTGAGTAATTCCCCCCTAAAAATCTAGAGTGAAATTCCTCAAGGACGTTTTGGGCTATCTCCAGAGGTATGCACCATAGTAAGATCCCATCAAAATTCCTTTAGTAGAGAATGTTGTTGATTAATGTATATTTCATGGCCTATAGTATATATATTCACCTCTATGATTTTTTCAACCATTATAGGAACCTATAAGTACTGAAATAATATATCAAGTCAGTGATACAATCATCAATGTTTTCTCCTTTCTCTACCAGTTGCACTAGATTCGCTTCTTCCAAGATCGGGTTGGACTCCAATGCTAAAAATTATACCAATTGTTGGTACATCATCCTTCATCTCACCAAACTTTTCAGATTTATTTTGACATCAAATTATTGAATCATTATAGTCCACCTAGCTCTTTGGTCACCCAATTCTCCTTGAACCAAAAAGTTTCTGACATCCGAGTGCACCACATATACAATAGTTTTTCTGTAGGAGAAGAAATATTTATTTAGGGATTTTATAATGGAATAGACCTTATTTTCAATAAAATTATACCTTTCCTCATGATCATGCAATATTTTGCTGAGAAAGGTGATGGGTCTCTCATTGTTTTCTCATTTTTAGGTGAGGACTACAACATAGCTCTCTTCTGCTTCAAAAGCATACAACATGAAATCTTTGGAGTAATTCAAGTTGATAAGCACCAGGGCTTATGATATGGCTTATTTGATTTTTCTAAAAGTATCTCTTTGGTCATCAGTCCACTTAAACTCTACATATTTCTTCAGCATTTCCATCATAGGCTTGACAATTTGAGCAAAGTCTAACACAAACGTTCACACAAAGTTTATTTACCAAAAGAAGGACTGCAATCATTTTTTATTCAAAGGAAAGGGTAATTCAAGAATAGCTTTCACCCTATCTGTGTCTATAGTAAATCTTACCTCATGTACCACATGATCCAAGATTTTTCCTTCCTACATGATGAAAATATATTTTTTTGGATTCAGTGATATCCCAAATTCTCTATATTTTCAAATATTTTACTGATGTGATCCATGTGGTCCTCCTTATTATGGGATAAAATAGTCATATCATTCAGGTAGATGATAATTACTTTATTTAAAAGTTCACTAAATACCAAACCCATTGCTATCTGCAATGTGGTGTCGGTATTGAATATCCCAAATGGAATTTGTTGATATGCAAAGGTTCCCAACTTAGTGGTGAATGTTGTATTGTACTGATCTTCATCCTAGAACCAAATTTGGTTGAACCCAGGGAAGCCATCTAGAAGTGAGAATATTTTTGGTCCCACTATTATGTGTAATATTTGGTGTATTTGGGGCAAAGGATAATGATCCTTCAAGGAATATTTGTTCAAGTTTTGAAAGTCTGCATAGAGACGAGTGTCTCCATTTTTTTTTCTAACTAGAACCATATTTTCCACCTAGATATAATGCTTAATGGGATATATTATTTTATCATTTAGCAGCTTGAGCAGCTCCTATTTTATTAGGGCTTCAATATTTGGATTGATTGGTATTTTCTTTTGTTGGAAGGGCTTTACATCAGGTTCTAGTTCAATGGTATGTTGGATAACATCCTTGTTGTATGCTTTAAGATCATCATAGGTCCATGCAATGATGTCATCACGTTTCTTGCATAATTCTCGGATCTAGTGGACCTCTTCATCTGAAAAATCCACTCCTATATTTAAATTTTTTCTTGGTGTAATCTGGACCTCCTTAAAAAATTTAGCATCAACCTTTATCATGCGACCCACTGGGCAATCATTTTTATGAAACAAAATTTCAAGTGTGATTAGACCTCTTGGTATATAATTATTTTTTAGTTGAATGAGCTCCAATTCATATTCCTGATATTCACTTTCTAGGGATCCATCAACTGAGTAGTTCATTTCATAAACCAAGAAGTCCATTATCTGATCATCACTCTTAAACACCTACCAAAAGATATTTTTTTCTAGGATGGAAGGCCTATATATCAACCTGATTATCTTTGCCTATTATCTTTGCCTTGTGAATGGTATTAGATACCGAGCAAAAATATGCTCTCATAGATGCCAGTATATCAATATGTTTGTTTAGATACGTTGGGATTAACTTGATATTAAGGGTCTCAAATTCTTCCAAAAGGTTTTAGAATCTATTTCTATAAACTTTGAGATAGTGTTGCTTGCTAATGCACTTCTTAGTAATCTAGTTGATTACCAATTATGAATCTCTAATTATCTGTAGCTACTTAACTCCAAGCTTATTTGCCTTATTTAGACCTATATATAGGGATTCATATTCCATCAGATTATTAGTGTAGCTCCATGTCAGTCTATAGGAGAAAGCATTTTTGACGCTTGCAGGTGAAATTAGGACTACCCCAATCCCTATGTCATTTTTATATCTTCCCCATAAAAATAGAGCTTCCATAACTAATGAGGTGAAGAAGTCAATTCTTACTAAGCAGTTGGTTGCTTTATCTTTGGATTTTGAATGGTAGAAGTGCCCACTCCTCTCTATATCATAACATTGAAGTCTTTTAGAGAATATCGATCATCTATTTGCAGTTCTTATAGGACTTCTTCCATATGATCGTCTTATTCAATAAACATACTCATTGTACCTACCTAATGATATGTCTCCAATTTATTTATATAGAATGAGGATAGTTTCTCTAAATAAATTTTTACCATTATTCCCTTGTAAGGTATTTTTATATGAGGATAGTCAAGGGAAAGGTAACTGTCCAACTTGGTAGTAAATTCTCTTGAGAGGTACATACCAAAATAGGATTCCAGGTCCACCACCACAATATCCTAAATGATAGTAACTTGGGGTAATATGTGCAATACCATGGGGACATCCTTAATGAACCCCATTGTTTTAACTAGGGTACCATCCAATTGTAAAACATCAGGATAATTTCTTGTATATTCCATACCCATAATATAACACACTACCTTGGGCATAACTGTAGTGGTGGCCCCTAATTCAATCATGTAGTTGTGCACCACCCACCCTTCCATTTCTAGGGATAAGTAAAATGGGGAAGGCCTATTCTTACCAGATCCCATAACAAGACTACCTTGGGCCAAATTTTTCTTCAAATGAGACCTATTTTGGCTTTTGGTCAGCTTGAGAGAAATTTAGAGCATATCAATCTATTAATGAATTAGCAAATCATCATACATGTTTGTCCTTGAGGGTGTTCTTTTCATCTCCTAAATAATGTTAAAGGTAAGGATTTTAGACAACCTCTTTTTATCCCTTGGAGGTTGTTCAAACTTATTCCTATACTCATGGGTAGCCTCAATCTGTTGGTGCTTGGTCAAAGAGGGTTCTTTTAATATAAGTCTCGACCCCTTTTTGCTAAGCTTCAATAGGTTTGGCCTCCCTCCTCTGTTGTTGAAAGGGCTTGTGAATAGGGACCTTTCATGGGATTTCTTTTTTAGATTCCTTATTGTATTTTTAATTAGTAGGTACCTTTAAGGGATTTAATTCCTCTGGGATTACTTGCAAAGGTTTCTTTCTGGACCTTGAATGGACACTTGCTCAATGGATGACATCATGAAATTGTGAACTCCCTCTCTAATCATATTGATTTGCTCTTTCTAGGTCCTTTTTGCCTTCTCAATGGCTACCCTTTGTAAATAATGTTGGTGCATCATGCAAGTTATTTCCCCTGAGGATAGTTACATGTAGAACACCCATATTCTAATTTAGGTGCATAGGTTGAGGCTTCCCCCTCTTCATTTATGAGGATTGTACTGGATTTCTCATAAGGCTTGCTAGTGGATGGAATCTAGTCTCTAGCCACATATGGAGACCTTCTTACATGAAATTTTCTTTTAGACTCAATTTTTTCATTAGAGTGATCTTGTTTATCAAATCCTTCATGATATTTTACATTTCCCATATGATAGTAGTCTACTGATCCAGGGTGGGTAATGCAGGTATCACAGGAGGGGTAGGTAAATCTAGCACTGTTGGTGGATTTGGTAGCATTGGAACTATAGATGGATTGGACTAATGAGGAAAATTTATAAGAGGTGGAAGTGCGAGATAGGCAAGGGTTGGATAATATCTAATTCATAAGTACACTAAATATTTTAGTACTAATACTTTATTGCAGGGAAAGAAGATTCAGTGAGTTGGAAAACTTCCTACAAGAAAGTTAGGAAGAGTATATTCTTAAAAATTAATTCAACACTTGAAGCAAAATATATCGGGAGTATATCTCATTGAAGGACTTCCAGAAATGGAAGAAGAAGAAGGAATAGGAGAGTCTTGATCAAATCTAGAAGCAATAGAATCAAATATCTAGAAGTAGATCTCACCACCAAAAATTCCAGGAGTAGAAAGATGAAGAGATCTCAAGAAAAGACCAACAGAATATACAAGATCAAAGAACTTGAAAAGGTCTCATCAAGCATCCAAAAAAAGTCTAGGAAATCCTGACTGAAAAATTCTCACAGGCGAACTCACTTGAGAAATCCACTACCAAGGAGAAGCCCTTGATAGTGAAGGACTTGGGATAATTATTATGATCTAACAACACTCCCAATAGAAGGAGAATTTGGTAAGGAATGCCAAATTGGAGCAGAATAAGAATCTAGTGAAGACCTCAAGATATTCAAAATCTTGAGAAGAAGATTCTTCTTGAAGTCAAAATTTGACAAGAAGACTTGAAGACAAAAGAAGCTCACCAAATATTGGATATTTGAATATTACCTCCCACAACAAGAAGGCACTACTTAAGAGATAAAATACTTCTCAAAATATACAGTAGAAGGAGGAGAACACAAGAGAAGAACAAGCCACCAAATCTTAGGCTCATGAAATAAAGTTTGAGACCATCATTTGGTGAAGGAGTTGTTCAAAACAGTCTATAAAAAGCTATAAGATTCTACTCGAAGTAGCAACTTAGTGATCCTAGACACCAATATCTACATCCTCTATATAAGCAGTAAAAGAGCTACAAAACCTTTCAGAAAAAAGGTAAGCAATTCTTTATACAAGTAGATTCATTAATTAAATTACTTATCACATTTGTTAAAGCACCTAAATTTGGATTAAAGGTGCAATTAGATTACAATATTCAAAAGTGCAAAAAGAAAGTTTTTTTAAGGTTCATTTGCCCATCGATTAGGATTTGATTAGATTTTTGAATTACTTCTATAAACTACCTATCATATACTTTAGAAAATGAAAAAGAAGACTAAGTCCTACAATATTGATTGTGGTGAAATTACGGAATAATTATTGAAGGTTTATTTCAGATTATTCTTGATTAGTTGCAGTAAATTTGATTATGTGCATGTTCTTGAGAGTTGATTGGAGTGATAAGTTGAGATTGTTAATTCATTAAAAGTGAAATATTATTAGATTCATTTGCACTATTAATACTCTCAAAATAAATTAGTTTTGTGATTTTGAGAAGGGTGTAAAATCTAGTTTGCATCAATTGTCTAAAGATACTCTTAAGGCACAAAAATTTACAACTCATAGTGGCCAATAGAATTTACCAAAATTGGTAAGTACAAGTGAATAAAAACTAACCAAAATAAGCCTCAAATATTGAGACTTGGTGAGTCTCAAATCCAAAGCACTATAGGGTTAAGTGCAACAGAAAAAAACTTCTATCTACAACATTTTTAAAGCTTGCATCTATCATTAAATTATAGACACCAAAACAGCACCAATCCGATTATGTGACAACAAACACTGATCGCACTAACACACACAGTCCTCAGGGCAGCCCCAGAGGTTAAAACAGTGGTTATAACCACTCACACAATAGTTTTGCAAGTCAAGGATCAATTTGGCACCTTTTAGACACTTTATTGCTTATTCGTCCCACCCAGGGACGAGTGCAAATTTGTACTCGTCCTACCCAGGGATGAGTGCGAATTTATACTCGTCTCACCCAGAGAAGATTATTAGCACTCACTTCGGGGTGGGACGAACGCCAAGTTTGACCAGCAAAAAGTCAGACCTCAGCGCATGACAACTCAGAATTGCCACTTAGCTTTTCTTGCATGGCATAGGAGTGCGAGTGAGTTCTTTTGACAACTCATATCTGCTAATTGAATCTCCCTCCACTGCATGAGAATGAGAGTGAGATTTTTAGGACAACTCAGATTTGCCACTTAGCTATCCCTTCATTGCATAGGAGTGCAAGTGAGATTTTCTAAAACATACAAAGACATGCACAGAAGCAGTTAAGAAGCCCTTGATCAAGAAGAAGTCTTCTCTTCACATAAAAAGCATTCATGCAAAGAAACACTTTTGCATGTTAATTCAAAGAGACCCCTTGGGTCTATAAAATGGTGAGTTTCCTCACCCAAAATATATAGAGAGAAGGAGCATTTTGAGCGACGAAGTGCTGCTAATTCACTTACTTGCGATTTGTGTTTTCAACATCCATAATCTCTTAATCAAAAGAGAGGTTATTGGGTGACTTTTGAAGGCACGAATCAAGGACCAACATCGATTTTTCTGACCACAATATCCAACCAATTTGCCGACAACACATCACATTAGGTTTCGGACCCATCCTAAGCGGATTGGTGTCGAAGCAAAGTTTCACCCGCGGGTGGTTTGCCTTCGGGCATCCCCCCGCTTTATTTCTTTTGTAGTTTTTAGCTAGTTTCATGTTTATGCTTTTGTCAAGTTTTCAGTTCATTCAGATTCATTTTAGCCATAGTTAGATTTATCTTTTATTTTTCATACACAGGTGCTATTGATTCTTTGTTTGTTTCTTTGAACGTAGATTTGTAGCATTAGAGGAGTAGCGAGGAATCTACCTTTACCAATGCAAGCGGCGATGACATTTTGGTTCGCCCATCTTACATGTGGGCACGCGAAAGAAGGAATTCTGAAACAAGTTGTAAAAGAGCAACATTTAATGCTCCTATCCCCTAAAAGGGAAGGAGACGCATTGTAACAAAAATTTGTAAAGCATATCAATAAAAGGGTCGATTTTTATGTTGCTTTAATATCTTGTGTTCATGTTCTTTCTTTTTTACGAATTTTTCAATATTATAGGGTTTAAGCGTTATTTTAGTTTCATTTACATTGCAATTTTAGTCTATCCTTTTTGTTTCTAAAATCTCGTGTTTTCAATGGCGATCATGACCAAAAAGCTCCAAGGATTATCATAATCTCTTGGTCAACCCCAAAAGCTCCAAGGATTATCACAATCTCTTGGTCAACCCCAAAAGCTCCAAGGATTATCGCAATCTCTTGGTCAACCCCAAAAGCTCCAAGGATTATCATAATCGCTTGGTCAACCCTAAACGCCCCAAAGGTATCTATAAACCCTTTGGTCAAGACAAAAGCTCCAAGGATTATCATAATCGCTTGGTCAACCCTAAACACCCCAAAGGTATCTATAAACCCTTTGGTCAAGACAAAAGCTCCAAGGATTTTCATAATTGCTTGGTCAACCCTAAACGCCCCAAAGGTATCTATAAACCCTTTGGTCAAGACAAAAGCTCCAAGGATTTTCATAATCGCTTGGTCAACCCTAAATGCCCCAAAGGTATCTATAAACCCTTTGGTCAAGACAAAAGCTCCAAGGATTATCATAATCGCTTGGTCAACCCTAAACGCCCCAAAGGTATCTATAAACCCTTTGGTCAAGACAAAAGCTCCAAGGATTTTCATAATCACTCGGTCATCCCTAAATGCCCCAAAGGTATCTATAAACCCTTTGGTCAACCCCAAAAGCTCCAAGCATTACCATAACTGCTTGGTCAACATAAATATTCAAAAATAAACAAAAACAATATAATCGTCAAAAATCACAAAAACATTTGCATTCCAATTCCATACATTCTCAAAAAAAAAAAAAAAAAAATCACAAAAACATTTGCATTCCAATTCCATGCATTCTCATAAAAATCAAAATCACAAAAATAATTGCATTCCAATTCCATGCATTCTCATAAAAATCAAAATACAAAAATATAGGTTGCATTAGGCATCGCATCCATACATTATACATTTGCTAGGTCATACAAGTCAAAAGCACCATAGGCTGTCATTACTTGGCAATTCCATCCTTTTCCACCTCAGATCCATTTTCATAAATGCCTACATCTAGAATAGCACCATCGCCATTTTTTCGCATCGTCAGTTGTCTCCTAATGTGTATAGGGTTTTCATCATTCAGTTGTCTTTAAATTTCTAGCCAAAAATTGTACACAGTTAATCAGATTTTACACGGGAAAGTTTTACTTGGATCACGCCTTGTTACGTAGCATCCCAACACAAATTAACACACACATATAATAATTCCTAAGTTGTGTGAACGACAGATGAAACCTGCATAGTAATCCAGGTCACCATAAGCGAAGCGGCTATCTTGCTCATCCCCTTGTGTAAATGACCCTAGGAATGCTGAGAGTTGGCAAAAGGACAAGCATCCTCCCTACCCAATTCCCCATGAATCCCAAGTTCTCAAAAGTTGCAAAACATCAAAAATTTGCAAAATGTCAAAACACTAAAATTTGACATCTTACAGTGCACACATCAAAAGGCACAAACAATAGTGATTCTCGTCACTCCATATCCAAATCCCTTGCTCAAAAAAAAAAAAAAAAAAAACATAATAAAACAAAAATAAACAATGATTTTATCACTACAAAGGAGCAAGTATCCCAATACCCTTGAAGAAAAGAAGGGAGTCAAACTTGAATCCCTGGAACTCTCAGTATTTCGACAGGTCATGAGGCAAGCTTCAGTACCGGTTTGGTTGATAGCCTATTGGTCACTGGCGGTAAACCTCCCGCATGACGATATATCTGTCACATTAACTTGTGTGCAGATCAATGTTTGCATGTGGATGAGCTAGCTTATGGTATCCTAGATAACATCGCAGACAAATCTGACTAAATACAATAAAGGAGTTAGTGGAGCTAATTAGGTGATCCTCGATACAGGTTCGGTTGAAAGCCCATCTGGCACTGGTGGTATCCTGATGAATAACACATAAACGAACTCAATTGCACACACAGGGATGTGAAATAACTTGGTTAAATTCAAGTCAGATTTATACCTTGTTCAAAAAGTCTTGCGAGATAAATGTACAGTTTTGGCTAGTTAGTTAACAATATTTACATCTTAGAAAAGCTTAACTACATTTTCATACAACCGATACATTTCATTCCATACATCATCATCCGCAAATAAACAAAATACAAAAACAAAGTTTCCACATGCACAAGCATTCCACAAAGTTATCCCATTATTAGCAAGTCCAATCCAAATTTTGTTTAGTCTATGGTGCATCGACAAATCATCAACAAATCATTGCATTCATTCCATATGCATACATCATACAAATTAGAACCATCGCATTCATACATTGCATATGCATACATCAATGTAAAAACATGCTCATAAAAATAAATTATGAAGAATGATAAAAAAAAAAAGAATCATCTGTATATATATCACAACAAAATTGCTCGTAGGCTAAAAAACTGGTCCTCAGACCTCCCTCCCATCATCCAAAATCCCAAAACCCCCAGCCTAGGGCGTCGGCCACCATGATCATGCAGGATCGGTGCGACGAGAGCTACCCCCTGTGGTATCCGTCCTCTGAGACCTCTCAGGGCGACTGCTCGCCCCTGCATCCCGATCGCTCGCTCCTCCCTCCTCTCGTCGCCAACGAAGGGATGATGCTGACTGCTCTGTCCCGCTGTCTCTCATCTTGAATGACGAGCCACTGGTCGGAGGCTCTGGTATTCGCCCACCCAGGCGGATGATCTCACCCTCCATCTTCGATCGATGCCGCCCCCAATCAGCCTCCCATCACCCCCAATCAGCCTTTCGTCACCTCCACTTTGCTTTGCACCTACGATAGTACCCGATGGCGTCATCGCGCTGTGCTAGCTGCACCCGTAGGAGATCTCTCTCCCGTGCAGCATTCGTATCCCCCGCTTGCTGGTGAGCCGCAGCCCCTGCGCTCCCCTTCCCTGCCAAATGTGTCCATAGGAGATCCCTCTCCTGCGTCATCTCCGCAAGCTCTCCATCCTACCTTTGCAGCAACCCCGTCAGTCACGCTACCTCAGCGCGCAACCCCGCCTCTGTCTCCCCCGACCCAGCCTACTCTGGAGCATCCTGTGCCTCTGGCTGATCCTCCTCCTCAACATCATCTCCTACATCCGCCACCTCCACCATCTCCACATCCGCAAGAGCTCCCCAACCCTCTCCTAGTGCCTCTGCACCCTCTTCACCTCCCGCTGCCTCCGCTCCTCCCAATGGCCCCTCACCTCGCCACTACCGTAGCGTCCACCACTCCTGGTACTCGATCGTCACTCTGACATCATCTACGTCCGAAATGTCCAGTACAGTATTAGATCGACGCAGCTAAGGTCCTCTCATCACTCCAACACCGATAGCCCATGGGTTCCCCAGGAAACCCCTGGCGTACCCCAAACTGTCGCGTCACTCGGAGATAATGAAAGTACTCCTGCTCTGTCCCATGATGCCCAATCACCCATCTCCCCCTTCGAACCTGTCGAAGCCACTCATCAGCCTCTGGCCATGCGGGACAATCTCGATATGGCCTCCATATCACATCTCCGAGAGTCAGTCGTGCCAGTGCATCTTTGTAATGGTCGACGTCTCCCGCGAACCGTCGACTCTGCCCCTGCTCCTCCGATCGATACCATAGAGCCCCATACCCAATGTCTCTGTCAGCCATGTCAGCCCGGGTAGTCCAAGGCAACCCTCATGGTCGCTCTACGGCTATGTGCTACCAGGCCCAGCACTGCAACAAGAAACTGCAGCCAATCCCCTTCTGCCTCCAGCAGCGGACCTCATACAACTCATCATATAACTACGCCAACAGTGTCTGACCCCATCTCATAATCATCGACGCTGTCATCGAACACTCCACTAGCTGCCACACCACCTCCAATAGGTTCCATGGGAACCTCGCTCCTGACGAGTCTGGCAGGAGCATGTTGGAAATGAGGCTCATGAGTAATGCATGCCTCACTCCCAACATTCCCCTCGCATACCAATATCGTACCAAAATCCCCCCAATATGACAATCCAGCTCCGCCCTCTCTAGCGAGGTCATCCCATCATCATCCTCCCCATATCCAAAATACCACGTCAGTACCGCCGTCCTCTGGCCCCGTGGAGTCTTCCGAATAGGAACCCCGTCTATTGGTATCCGAAGAATCCGATACACGTCCTCTAGAGTGACTGTCATCTCCCCTGTCGAAATATGGAAGGTGTTCGTCCGAACATCCCATAGGCCGATCAATGCTATGAGGTACGCCCGATCTGCCACAACTGCATCCAACCGAGCCACATGCTTGAGCCCTAAGGCATCAAGCCACTCCCAGTCATCATCACTCAATGCCTCGCGGGCATTAGAAAAAATCGTCGGCACCCGATGTCGACTCTTCACCACCTACACATCACAGAAAACAACAAACATCAAAAACATGCATCAAATCACCATCACATGTACAAAAATGCATAACTGTACAGTAACATCTTTCATTCACATGTACATCCAAAAAAAAAAAAAAAAAACAATTTTTTTTTTTACATTTCATCAAAAACAACAAAAATTTGACATGGTTTACCTATGGTTTTACCTAAGTTTACCATTTCAACCAAAAAAAACAAATTCATCTTTCATTTCATCCAAAAAAAAAAAAAAAAAAAGGACAAAAATTTGACATGGTTTACCTACGGTTTTACCTAAGTTTACCATTTCAAACAAAAAAATTCATCCATTTTTCATTTTTTAATTTCATCACAAAAAGGACAAAAATTTGACATGGTTTACCTACGGTTTTACCTAAGTTTACCATTTCAAGCAAAAAATTCATCCATTTTTCATTTTTTAATTTCATCATAAAAATGACAAAAATTTGACATGGTTTACCTATGGTTTTACCTAAGTTTACCATTTCAAAAAAAAAAATTCATCCATTTTTCATTTTCTAATTTCATCACAAAACGACAAAAATTTGACATGGTTTACCTATGGTTTTACCTAAGTTTACCATTTCAAACAAAAAAATTCATCAATTTTTCATTTTTACATTTCATCAAAAACAAAAAAACATCAACATGGTTTACCTACGGTTTCGACCTAAGTTTACCATTTCAAACAAAATTTTTTATCCATTTTCCATTTTTTTTTAATTCCATACAAATTACAAAAAAAAATATGGGCATGGTTTACCTACGGTTTCGACCTAAGTTTTACCATTCACATAGAAACACATTTTTAACCATGGTTACCCTAAAAAGTGTTACTCTAAGTTTCATTTTGGGTTTATCCTATGGTTTTCCATCTAAGTTTCCATCGGTTTGCATCCATGTTTCATTCAGTTTCATTCATTTACCTTTTAATTTAATTAATTAAGGTTTCATGCTTTAAATAAACGAACAACAATAAAAACACATTTGCATTTTTCAAATTCACAATCGAGGAGCTAGTGCACTTACTGGTCTCGCCTCGGCTCCGCCGCTCGACGACCCTGTCTGTGCACTCATGGTAGCTGGAAATTTTGGCAGTGCTTCGTGTCAGAAAATCTACCTCCTCCCCAGAGCTCCAAATCGCAATCGATGAACAGTGCAAATGAACCAAATTCGTCATTTTCGCATATTTATACTTTTTGCCAGCTGGTAATCGTCCTTGATCGGGACGAGCGCTTTTCAGCATGCTCGTCCCACCCTAGGAAGATTACCATTGTGGCGCACTCGTCTTACCCCGGGACGAGTACCGTCATTGCACTCGTCCCCCCCCGGGACGAATAAAAAAAAAAAAAAATCAATCAACAACAACCACAACATAAAAATGACAAATGCCACCAAAACCACTAAAAATTGCCGGACAACAGTGCTCTTGCACTTAACCTCTTGGCATAAGAAAACTGATGTCGAGGTCTACCTTGTCGTTATCCTACTCCCTAAGAAGGCTACCTTAGCCGGACCGCTCCACGGGAAGACGAATTTTTGCCAATGTTAACCCCAAATGGCATCCCAAAATGGGTTCACACCCACCAAAAATAGGTCAAAACAGTCGGGAAACTGCTCAAGCATGCTTAGCGGTAAACCATCTAAAGGCACCCTTGCACAAGTCATCTTGGGTCAAGCGACTCGTCACTTTTCTCATGTCGGTCATTCCCTCATCGATTCGTCGCTTGAGGGGGTAGTCACACTTAGTTGCCAATCAACACTAATATACCTAGTCTTGGAAATAACACGCATTCAAAGGATCATTGCAAACGACAATCGCGCCCCTGCTTGGGGCAGAAAACAAGCAAATTATCATCAACTGATCATATACTTGGCATTCGTGAATCATGAACTCAAGGTTCCCACAACAAAAGGTTACGCCCTTTGCCTATTCATGACTGATCAATGTCTAAGTTCAAGTAATACCTCATCGAACCAAGTTAATACTTGATTTGAGTTCCTTAGCTCGTCAGAAGCAAGGATTCAAGAATGCATGCCCTTTCCATACTTGGGGCATCAAGAGTTGGTTAGGTTACTGAGAAACCCTAATCATTAGTGCTTTGGTTATATATTTTTGCTCAGCACTGCACCATGTGCAGCGCTTCCCAAAAATGGGCATCTCGTAGACACCAAAACAACACCAATCCAATTATGTGACAACAAACACTGATCGCACTAACACACACAGCCCCCAAGGCAGCCCCAGAAGTTAAAATAGTGGTTCTAACCACTCACATAGCAGTTTTGCAAGTCAGGGATCAATTTGGCACCTTTTAGACACTTTATTGCTTATTCATCCCACCCAGGGACGAGTGCAGATTTGTACTCGTCCTACCCAGGGACGAGTGCGAATTTATACTCGTCTCACCCAGAGACGATTATTAGCGCTCGCTCCGGGGTGGGACGAACGCCAGGTTTGACCAGCAAAAAGTCAGACCTCAGCGCATGACAACTCAGAACTGCCACTTAGCTTTTCTTGCATGGCATAGGAGTGCGAGTGAGTTCTTTTGACAACTCATATCTGCTAATTGACTCTCCCTTCACTGCATGAGAATGAGAGTGATATTTTTAGGACAACTCGGATTTGCCACTTAGCTATCCCTTCATTGCATAGGAGTGCAAGTGAGATTTTCTAAAACATACAAAGACATGCACAGAAGCAGTTAAGAAGCCCTTGATCAAGAAGAAGTCTTCTCTTCACACAAAAAGCATTCATGCAGAGAAACACTTTTGCATGTTAATTCAAAGAGACCCCTTGGGTCTATAAAATGGTGAGTTTCCTCACCCAAAATATATACAGAGAAGGAGCATTTTGAGCGACGAAGTGCTGCTAATTCACTTACTTGCGATTTGTGTTTTCAACATCCATAATCTCTTAATCAAAAGAGAGGTTATTGGGTGACTTTTGAAGGCACGAATCAAGGACCAACATCGATTTTTCTGACCACAATATCCAACCAATTTGCCGACAACACATCACATCAGGTTTTGGACCCATCCTAAGCGGATTGGTGTCAAAGCAAAGTTTCACCCATGGGTGGTTTGCCTTCGGGCATCCCCCCGCTTTATTTCTTTTGTAGTTTTTAGCTAGTTTCATGTTTATGCTTTTGTCAAGTTTTCAGTTCATTCAGATTCATTTTAGCCATAGTTAGATTTATCTTTTATTTTTCATACACAGGTGCTACTGATTCTTTGTTTGTTTCTTTGAACGCAGATTTGCAGCATTAGAGGAGTAGCGAGGAATCTACCTTTACCAATGCAAGTGACGATGACGTTTTGGTTCGCCCATCTTACATGTGGGCACGCGGAAGAAGGAATTCTGAAACAAGTTGTAAAGAAGCAACATTTAACGCTCCTATCCCCTAAAAAGGAAGGAGACGCATTGTAACACAAATTTGCAAAGCATATCAATAAAAGGGCCAATTTTTATATTGCTTTAATATCTTGTGTTCATGTTCTTTATTTTTTATGCATTTTTCAATATCATAGGGTTTAAGCGTTATTTTAGTTTCATTTACATTGCAATTTTAGTCTATCTTTTTTGTTTTCGAAATCTCATGTTTTCAATGGTGATCATGACCAAAAAGCTCCAAGGATTATCGCAATCTCTTGGTCAACCCCAAAAGCTCCAAGGATTATCACAATATCTTGGTCAACCCCAAAAGCTCCAAGGATTATCGCAATCTCTTGGTCACCTACAACGCCATTCAAAGCTCCAAAATTGCCTCAACGATCGACCAAAAAAGGAAGAGGTTGCTTGCACTCCAAGAAGTATAGCAAGCAAATAAGAAGCATATAAAAAGGAGTTTCTCTTCTTGGAAGCATTACAATGAAATAAATCCATGCAGAAAGGTTGAAAGCCACTTGGCATGAATTCTCTAAGGTGCCATACCATTTATTAATGTTCAAGAAAACTCACGAAGGAGTTACAAGTGCTCACCCAAGTATTCATGCATTACAAGGTGACCAAGAAGCTAGCAGAGTGTTACTAAAGGATTGTTACATTAAAAATGAGTGAGCACTCATAAGTAATAGTTGTGACACTTATCACAAATTTCAAAACTTATATTCCATGAAAATGGTGGTCAAGGAGGTGAAAGGATAGTCAAAGCAAAGAAGTAATGGCAACAAGCAAGTTTGAAGTGAATCGACAACAATGTAGTCGTATAATGGAAGTAGATCAATATATACATGGCAGAATGGGTCAAGGAAGCATTGAAGTGAGTGTTGAAGCAAATTACATGTGGAAGAATCTTCCATTACTCATAGTGACCAAGAAGGACAGTCTACCGCCTAGTTTATAAAGGTACAATTTCCATTTCTTTTGCTTTTCGTAAAAATGAAGTTATAAGGTTAAATTATTGAAAGAAATAAATCTTCATTTGAAAGAAAAATGTAGGGAAATTAAATATTAAAATTGTCTAATATTTGCAAAGCATAACCTAGGAGAAATAAGGAATACTACTTGGAATTATTTCATTCAAAATTTACAAATATTAATGTATTCTAATTTTACAAATTTGGGAGTAGGTCTCATTGAAGGACTTCCAAAATTGGAAGAAGAAAAAGGACTAGAAGAGTCTCGCTCGAATCTAGAAGTAGCAGAATCAAATATCTAGAAGTAGATCTCACCACAAACACTTCCATGAATAGAAGGTTGAAGAGATCTCAAGAAAAGACGAATATAATCTACAATATCAAAGAACTTAGAAAGGTCTCATTGAGCATTCGAAAAAAGTCTAGGAGAGCCTGATTGAAGAAATTCTCACAAGAGAACTCATTGGAGAAATCCACTACCAAGGAGAAGCCCTTGATAGTGAAGGACTTGGAAAAATTATTGTGATCCAACAACAATCCCAAGAGAAGGAGAATTTGATAAGGAATACCAAATTGGATCAGAAGAAGAATCCAGTTTAGACCTCAAGACATTCAAAATATTGAGAAGAAGATCATGCTTTAAGTTAGAATTTGATAATAATACTTGAAGATAAAATAAGCTCACCAAGAACAAAGCATTTGACAGGCTAAATTGGGACTTTCTGATTGTTGTCCTCCTTAAGTTGGTTTTCACCACCAATGGGTTAATTTGATCAAAGAATGCATTTCTAAAGCATGGTTATCGATTCTAGTTAATGGAATAACTGCTGGTTACTTTCAAAGTCATAGAGTAATTCGGTAGGGGTACCCTATTAGCCCCATGCTATTCATCATTGTGGTAGAAGCCTTAGGCAGAACCATAAAAAATACTTGCATTTCAAGGCTAATATCAAGAATAAAGGCAACATCTCTCACTGGGATTGTTTCTCATCGACAATTCATCGATGATACCCTTCTATTGACTAAGGTGTCGGTGGTTGAGGCTAAAAGAATTAAATACATCCTGCAACTCTATGAGGACGCTGCTGGTCAAAAAGTTAATTTCAGTAAAATCAAGTTATATATCTTGAACACCCCCATTCAGAGGTAAGGAAGGATTGCAAAAATTTTAGGGTGTGATATAGCAAACCTCCCCACTTCGTATCTTGGTCTCCCTATTTTTATTGGTTCTCCGAGAGAGTCAATGTGGTACAGGGTTATTGAAAGAATTCAAAAAAAACTTGTTGGATGGAAAGGTCATCTTCTATCTCAAGTAGGAAATATGAAACTCACTAAGGCCTCTCTTTAGAGAATTCTAGTCTATTTCCTCTCCGTTTTCAAAGCCCCTATGAAGGTTTTCCAAAAAATTGAGAAACTCCAAAAAGAATTTTTATGGATTAGATCAGAGGAGAAAAAAAGGATACACCTTGTAGGATGGACCAAAGTGTGCAGACCCAGGGAAAATGGGGGCTTAGGTCTGAGGAGAATTGCTCATATGAATTTAGCTTTACTAGCTAAGCAGGCATGGCGCTTCATTTATGGTGAAGAAAATGAATAGAAATCTATCATCAAACGAAAGTATCTTCAAAATATGGAATTTCTAAGTGACTCAGTTCCAATCATAGGTTTTGCTTTTTGGAAAGCAATTCTCAATTGTAAGGAAATCATCAAAAAAGGTTTAAGATGGGTTTTAGGCAATGGTGAGAGGATAAATTGCTAGAATGATAGGTGGGCTAAGGACGAACCACTAACACAATATCCTAACTTAGCCCGAATCAGAGATATCACGAAAGAACTCATTGGCAAAAAAATCTTCGATTATATGGTTGAGGATAGAGGCATAATGAAGTGGAAATAAATAAGGATTCAGGGATTTCAAGCAAAATTAAATGATCTTTGTAACATTATCGGGCAACAATTTATCCCCATGAGACCCAAGGAAGATCAAGTGACCTGGGCTCCTACAAAAAATGGGCAGTTCACTGTTAAATCAGCTTACAAGATTCTGCTTGATGACGAGGATTTTGTCCTCCAATAGGACTTAGTTTGGATAAAAAATTTAATTCCAAAAATTGCAGTCTTTTCATGGCTAGTTATACAAGGAAAAATTCTAACCATTGATAATATGATGCGTAAAGGTATTTGTATCACTAATCATTGTTATCTGTACAGGGATAATTGGGAGACCATTTATCACATTTTCCTTGAGTGCCCTTTTTCCTTGACCGTCCTAAGTGGGTTTTTCAGGACTTCAATATTTCCTGGGTTAAACCAACCATCATACTTGATTTTTTCATCCAGTGGCCTTGCCCCTTTTCAAGACAAATACTTAGATACATGTGGAAAATTTGTCTCAATCACTATCTTTGGCAGGTGTGGTTAGAAAGGAACCATAGAGTCTTTAATGAGTCTATCCATGATCATAAAACTATCATTTCCAGGATCCTATCCTTTGCCAATGAGAATGTGAACCTTATCCCTTTTGATAGTCATAAACCTCATCTGCATAAGACCACGATTGCTCAATATTTAAGCTTAACCTTGTTAGATGAGTCCATGCCTAGGGTAGTCAACCCCAGAGCCAATGTTAAGTGGTCCCCACCTCCTACGGGTTAGTTTAAGCTTAATTTTGATGGAGTATCTAAGGACAATCCTAGAAGAGCAGGCACTGGCGACATTGTGCAAGATCATAATGGGAATATGATGCTTGTTTTTTTTGAATATTTGGGAACAAGGACGAATAACGAAGCTGAAGCTAGAGCTATGAGGAGAGGCCTTCAAATGAATCAAGACTTAGAAGGAAATTTGATCATAGAAGGAGACTCTATGCATGTTATAAATATCCTAAATAATTGGAAATCACCTCCTTGGAGGATTAAAACAATTGTTGAAGAGGCTAGATAATTTTCCAAGGAAGACAGGACAAAAAATCCCAACATGTCTTTCGGGAAGCTAACAAAGTTGCTGATAAGCTAGACAATTTGGGTGTCGATGGTGACGAGAATTTCAAATGGGAACACGATGTCCCGAGTGAAGTAGAGGAGCTTATTCAACAAGAATGCCAAGAATGATAGTCGAATTTACCAACAGGGAAGGTACTGTAAGTTCGAAGGCTATGAGTATTTGCGTATCTTTTTTGAAATGGACTCATAATAAAAATTATTTGAGTTGTTAGTATTGGTGGATGCTTCTTGGAAATACCACAAAGACTAATGGGGACAATCACATGTTAGATAACATGGCTCCTAGTCATATTAGTAATTTGAGGTTGGTTGATAATCACAAGGCAGGAAATAAACGACAATATAAGACTTCGAACTAGAGCCACATGGACCACCAGATAGCCACCACCATAAATATAGCCAACAAGTTCACTTCTCCAAGGTTGATTGGCCAAGACGGGATGTGGTCCTAAAGCATGTCATATATAGAAGAAATAAATTACCAAAGAATTATTAAGAGTAACTGTCAATACAAAGCTCGTGGGAGTTTTTTTCAGTACTTTGCTATGTGTGTCTGTATATTTTTGTTTCTCCACTGTTTCAAGGAAGAGATCTGTGTCTGTTTTTGTTTTTGTAATTATGATGCATTTTCTTGGGGTATACCCAAAATGTTGTATAGGAAGTTTATTTTTGATAACAAGCTATGTGCCTTATCGGATGTAATGACTTTGGCGGTCTGTAGATTTTACATATATATGATCCTTAGTAAGGACATGTTCATCAACAACCCTGGGCTGATTTTTGTAAAATGTTTTGGGTCAACCTATAAAACCTAGTATTAATGCTATAGTATCTTATCTACCAAAAAAAAACAAGCTCGTCAAATATTGGAGATTTGAAGATTACCTCCCACAACAAGAAGGCACTACTTTAGAGATAAAATAATTCTCCAAATATATAGAAGAAGGAGGAGAACACAAGAGAAGAAAAAGCCATCAAATCCTAGGCTCATGAAGGAAATTTTGAGATCATCATTTGGTGAAGGAGATGTTCAAAATAGTCTACAAAAAGCTATAATATTCTACTCGAAGTAGCAACTTGGTGATCCTAGAAACCAATATCTGCATCTTCTATAGAAGTGGTAAAAGAGCTACAAAAGCTTTCAGAAAAAAGGTAAGCAATTCTTGGTGCAAGTAGATTAAATAATTAAATTACTTATAAAATTTGTTAAAGCACCTAAATTTGGATTAAAGTTGCAATTAGATTACAATCTTCAAAAGTGCAAAAAGAAAGTTTCTTTTAAGGTTAATTTGCACATTGATTACAAGTTGATTAGATTTATGAATTACTTCTATCAACTACCTATCATCTACTTTATAAAAATAAAAAGAATACTAAGTCCTACAATATTGATTGTGGTGAAACTACAAAAAAATTATTGAAGGTTCATTTCAGATTATTCTTGATTAGATGCAGTAAATTTGATTAAGCTCATGTTCTTGAGAGTTTATTGGAGTGATAAGGTAAAATTGTTAATTCATTAAAAGTGAAATATTATTAGATTAATTTGCACTATTAATAATCTAAAAAGAAATTAGTTTTGTGCTTTTGAGAAGGGTACAAAATCTAGTTTGCATAAAGTGTCTAAAGACACTCTTAAAGCACAACAATTTGAAACTCATACTGGCCAATAGAATTTACAAAAATTGGTTAGTATAAGTGAATAAAAACTAACCAAAATAAGTTTCAAATATTGAGACTTTGTGAGTCTCAAATCCAAAGCACTATAGGGTTAAGTGCAACAGGAAAAAGCTTATATCTAAAACATTTTTAAAGCTTAAAAATATCATTAAATATCCAAGCAAAGAGGGCAAGGAGTCTATCCAAAGGGACATCCTCAAAATCCTCATTTGTGCATTCAAAATATTCTATAAAATTAGACTACAATACCTACAAGGAGTGCAAAAAGGGTGCAATAAGAACGCATTATTCTCATAGAAGATTACAAGGTACTGCACTACATTGTTCATAGGAAAAGGGTAGATTGAAGGTGTCACTAAAGGCACAAAATCTCCAAGGAAATCTAGCCAAGAGAGGCTGAATGTCAAGCAAGAAAGATTGAAAATCAAGCACTCCTCATCCACAACACAAGGAGCCATTCAAAGGGGCTCACACTTCACATCTTGGATAGATGAACCTGCAAAAGACAATGCACATATCATTCGATCATCAACTTGCATTTATGTAGACATAAAGGGAGCTCTCTTTTACAAGCAAAAAGGTGAAAATTTCTACCTCAATCAATGTGGACAAATATCATAAAAGGAGTATGTTGAAGGAAATAAAGAATGATAACAAGTGATATATTTAGAGGTTTCTAGCTTGGTGAATATTGTACACCAAAATAATCACCTACAACACCATTCGAAGATCCAAAATCGCCTCAACGATCGAGCAACAAGAGAAGAGGTTGATTGCACTCTAAGAAATATAGAAAGCAAAGAAGAGGCATATAAAAAGGATTTATACTCTCCTTTGAAGTGTTATAGTGAAATAAATCCACGTAAAAAGGTTGAAAGCCACTTGGCATGAATTCTCTAAGGTGTCGTCCCATTTATTAATATCCAAGAAAACTTACAAAGGAGTTACAAGTGCTCACCCAAGTGTTCATGCATTACAAGGTGACCATGAAGCTAGCAGAGTGTTAATAAAGGATTATTACATTAAAAAGGAGTGAGCACTCATAAGTAATAGTTGTGACACTTGTCACAAATTTCAAGACTTATATTCCATGAAAATGATGGTCAATGAGGTGAAAGGATAGTCAAAGCAAGGCAAAAATAGCAATAATCAAGTCTGAAGTGACTCGACAACAATGCGACCATATCGTGGAAGTAGATCAATAGCTACATGGCAGCAAATTGATAGCAACTTGGAGAACATTACGAGAGCAAACAATGAAGCACATAACTCTTAGCAAAATAGGTCAAGGAAGCATTGAAGTGAGTGTTGAAGCAAATTGCATGTGGAAGAATCTTCCATTACTCACAGTGCCCAAGAAGGATAGTCTATCGCTAGTTTTATAAAGGTACAATTTCCATTTATTTTGCTTTCCATAAAAAAGGAGTTATAAGGTTATATTATAAGGTTGAATTATTGAAAGAAATCAATCTTCATTTGAAAGAAAAATGTAGGGAAATTAAATATTAAAATTATCTAATATTTGCAAAGCATAACCTAGGAGAAATAAGGAATACTACTTGGAATTATTTCATTCAAAATTTTCAAATATTAATGTATTCTAATTTTACAAATTTGGGAATCGTAAGAGCTACAACTCCAAACTAGGTTATTGAAAATTAGAAACAATCCAAGGGATATAAAAATAGGTTATTAAATTTTTACTCAAGGTTGGAAAAATATAATATTCTTGTCTCAAAAAACTTATCTAAAGGGAAAAAATAGCTCTTCTTTCTATCATTTCTTTGGATGGCTCCAGTTCTGAAGGTACCTAGTTTCTTCTTTGTTTTTTTTTGCTTCTCTTTGGTTCATTCAGTTTATTTTAGTTCCCTAGCTCATTCTATTCTTTATTTTGTTTCCTCTGTTGATTCTTGCCTTAATAGTCTTATGGTCTAGATAGGTCTTTGTTTTGTTCTTTTTTTATTTCTTTTTTCCTTTTTGTTTTTTTTTTTGTTTAGTTTTTTAAGGTGGGTGGGTTTTTTTATTTTGTTTTGTTTTTGTGTTCTTTGTGTTGTTTTTTGTTGTTCTTGTGTTTTTGTTGTTTTGTTTTTTTTAATGTTTTTTGTTATTGTTCTTGTGTTTTTTTTTTCGTTCTTGTTCTTGGGTTTCTCTTTGTTTGTGTTATTTCGTGTTTTTATGGGTGAGTGTTTTCTATATTTTTTGTTTTTTTTTTATTGTCTGTTGTTGGTTGTTTTTTATTTTTATTTTTGTTTTATTTTTTAATTTTTAAGGTTTTGATTGTGTTTATTTTTCTTGTTTTTTTTTGGGTTATGTCTTTGTAGTGTTCTGTTGTTTTTGTTTTGTTTGTATTTTGTTATGTGTTTCTTGTTTTTTTCTATGTGGTTTGTGTTGTGGTTTCTTTTATCTTGTTGTGCGTGTTTGGTTGTGCTTTTGTTTTTGACACACTCAAGGAGCATGTTTTTTATTTTATTTTATTATTTTTGTTGTTATTTGCTTATTTTTAATTGGGTTTGTGTGTTTGTTTGCTCCTTGAGTGTGTCAAAGGTGGTAGGCCAGGTCCGAGTCCTGGGTGTTTTTGGCGGAATGGATACCCCTGCCTCCTTGGGTCTTACCCGAAAGTGGCATCCCTTTTGGGATGTTTTCCACAAATTAAAAAAAAAAGGGAAAAAATAAATCAAACATTAAGACCTCTTCAAAATTGAAAAGTTCTTAGTTCAATAGAATAATAAGGTGTTAAGAAGTTGATTTTTGATCTTTAAAAAATTTGTACAAAATCAACCAAAATTGAACTATATCTTTACAAAAGCACTATATTATATCTCTAAGGAGACATAAGGAAGTCCAAAAAATCTAAGGATTGATATTAGGGTGATTTAAATGGCATCAAATAAATTCTTCCTAGCAAAATCTCAACTACTCAAGAGTCCAAATTATTTCTCTTGGAAAAACTAAGTGAACTTTGTATATGAAAAATTTTGGGATGTCATCAAAGGGAAAACACAGAGACCCACCACAAGTGAAATTAAAATCCTTAAGTTTGAGGAAAATGATTCAAAGATCTTCATGATAATTAATTTTACTATCACTGATGAGATTCAACCATATATCCATTAAGCCAAAACATATTTATATGCATGGACAAGCCTAGAAATTTTTTTTGAAGGAAAGATTAAGACAACCATCCTTCATCTCCAAACTTAACTTCACTCATTAAATATGAATAGTGGAGAGAGAATAGAACTATTACTAAGGAAGGTAGAAGATGTCAAAGGGAAATTATTAACCTTAGGAGAAACAATTAAGGATGAAATTCTCACTTAAGTAACCATGAGAGCACTTCCAGATAGCTATAAACATTTGGTCACATCTTTATAGGTTTTAGACAAATATACTTCTTTTGATGACCTAGTCAATATACTTCAAGAATATGAAGTAGAAAATAATGTAAAATATGATATGATTAACACTGTATTGGCATCAAAATATACTCGACAGGGAAATATTGCTTCTTTAACAAGAGGATGGAAAACATGGTATTGTCAGATATACGAAAATAAATATCATAGTACCATCTATTGCAAATACAATACCAAAAATTGAAAGCAAGGAAATCAAATATACAATGGGAATCAATTTCAACAATATCAAAGAAACCCTCATTAGCAATAATTTCAATGACCAACCAATTATCCTCAACTGGAATATCATAAGAGAAATTAGAAGGGACACTTGGTTGAGAGGATAGAAGAAATTGAAGAACTAGAAGAACCCATAGACACCTATGATTTGAAATCTCTATAAAAAAATATTACATATTGTAGAGACACTAATTATTTGCTTGAACAGTTACAAAGAATACAGAGGAAGAGTACCAAGATCAAGATGAAGAGGAAGATCTATATTGAAGACTAAAGTCTTCAATACCTAAATAATGTAATACATTGGAGTGTTAGAAATAGAGTCTATTCCATAATTTGGGTTATGTAAATGTATATTCCAAGGTACATACTTAGCACATTAGATTACTTTAGGGCGAAGTTATATAGTTACTTCATGCAATGTAATAAATGCAAAAGTGTCAATGTGCAAGTTGTATATGTGAAAGTAGTCCCTTTCATAGCTAGGTAGAGTGTTGGCCAAGGAACTTGTGTTCCTATATAAGAAAGGCCTCATTGTATGATAGATATGAGAAGGGGGACATAAATAGGTAGAGCTGCTTACAACATAGTCATAGGTAGTAGTGCAGTGTTATGTATATCATCATATATTGGTTATGGGTACAATGTAGTTCAGTAGGTTCATTAATAAAGTGTTCATTTCCTTCATAGGTATGTTGCATTAATTTATATTATTTCTATTCAAAATTCTTCAGTCATCTTGTAAATTTACTTTCTTTTATATTATTCTACATCTTGTGATTGTTATCTCCCACTGCTCATTACATCAAAAGCTAACAAAAGAGTCGACCATTTTATGCCTTACATTCCTACATATATAACCCTGTTGGTCAAAATGACCACATCCAGGGAAATAAGGAGTACTCTCTATATTTTTTCTATGTGTATAAGAAAGTCATGATAACACAACATTTTCGAAGCCGAAGAGGAGACTAAAGTGAAAAGTCATGATAGCATGACATTTTGGAATCCAAAGAGGAGACTAAGGTAGAAATTCATGATAACACGATATTTTGAAAGCCAAAGAGGAGACTAAGGCAGAAAGTCGTGATAGCATGACATTTTGGGAGTCGAAGAGGAGACTAAGGCAAAAAGTCATGATAACGCAACATTTTGGAAGCCAAAGAGGAGACTAAGGTGAAAAGTCATGATAACATGACATTTTGGAAGCCAAAGAGGAGACTAAGGCAGAAAGTCATGATCGCGTGACATTTTGGAAGTCAAAGAGGAGACTAAGGCAAAAAGTCATGATGGCACGATATTTTGGAAGACAAAGAGGAGACTAAGGTAGAAAGTCACAATAGTGTGATATTTTGGAAGCCAAATAGGAGACTAAGGTGGAAAGTCATGATAGCACAACATTTTGGAAGTAGAAGAGGAGACTAAGGCAAAAAGTCATGATAGCACGACATTTTGGAAGTCGAAGAGGAGACTAAGGGAAAAAGTCATGATAGCATGACATTTTGGAATCCAAAGAGGAGACTAAGGTGGAAAGTTACGATAGTGTGACATTTTGGAAGTTGAAGAGGAGACTAAGGTAGAAAGTCATGATAGCACGATATTTTGGAAGCTGAAGAGGAGACTAAGGCATAAAGTCATGATAGCATGACATTTTGGAAGCAAGTGGGCCACAACATCTCTAAAGGGGTCAAGGAAAATCACCACAATAAGAAGATACCAACCACTTCGAGTTACAACTTCCATACTCTCTGAACTGTTTCTCGACCAAAATGAGCCTGCGGGCATATTGTTGTAACAACTTTTAGTTTTCTATTATGTAAAACTCTTTTATAAATATAATGAGTGACCCAAAAAAATGGTCGACTATTAGGCATTTACAAGCCTATGTATATAGAATTATGAAAGCTTAATAAAGATCATCTATTCTGGTTCTTGGCTCATTGGTTTTTCAAATCAAGTATGTATGTGTTGTCTATTGCTAATTAAATCTAAGGTTGAATGTATTCTGCATTAATTCTTACTCTGAATTCCTGCATTAATGTTCAGTTAGATCTACATTAACTTCACAAATAATTTGCACTTAAATAAGACATTCACCAGGAGTTTTAGTTGCTATGTTTTGGTTCTCTATTATGCTTCTCTGTGAAAGGCTATGATAGTTGCTTTGCTATTGCTTAATCTGTACCATTTTAATCCTCTAGCCATAGCTATATTTCCCTCTCTTTATGCATTTCCCTCTATATCCATTTTCCTAAAAGAAGCAAGGAATCAACCTCATCTAGAGATTGAAACATGTAGACTCTGTTCTAACCTAGTATTTCAATGTTGGCAAAGTATTGGGCGCAAACATAACCAAAGGCAGATTTTGCTCCAACATTTTTTTGCATGCCTTGTGGGACACAAATCCCACGTAGTATACAAATCAAATACCTGGTGAATAGCTTTGCCATCTTAATATTTTAAAAATCACCTGGCGACTCTGCACTAGAAAGGAACCCTATAAAAGCTTTTACCCAACTTCTATTTATGCACCGTATTTTATGATAATTAGATCTAAAGAAAAAAATCAGAAGAACCCATAGAGTTCTTCGAACTACACCTTGGTAGCTTTCAAGCTAATCCTATTTTGCTGGCTAGAACAACGTCTACATATATCCATAATACAGGATACACAAATCCTTCCCCTACAACCCACCTAGTACTGCTACTAGTAAAACTTTAACTCCTGCTACCTGTATAATAGCAATGGCCGTAAATCAACCAATCCTACCTTACCTCGTATGGAACCACACAAGTCCCTTAAACTTGGTAGCTCAAAATATGATTCCTACGGTGGCCTTGAAAGCGCTACCCCAGTATGACAATATTGGAAAGATAAATTTTGAACATTGTCAAGATGTAGCCGCACTAGCCTCGATACATAACATCCATGAAGAAGATGTCATGATAAGATTGTTGGTAATTTCCTTGAAAGAAAAAATGCTCTATTGGTACAGAGATCTTGAAAATCAAACTATATCCACCTGGGCTCAGCTTGATGGTAAACTAGTGGAGGAATTCAATGAGGAAACATACCCCTTCTCCCTGCTCAATTAGTTTACTGTTATCCAGAAACACCCTCAAGAGGAGATTGTAGATTTCAACATTAGATTCAATCGGACTTGGTAGAGAGTACCTGATGGATTGAGACCAACACATGAGTAGGTAATGTATTACTATCTGAGAGCTTTCAACTCATATATAAGTATGGCCATTAGGTAGTCCCATGTGTTTACCTTCCTCGAGATTTATCAAGAAGCACAAAAGGTAGAGAAAGACCTGATCACCATCGGGATATTCCCAACCAAAATGATGATGCCCATTTTTCCAGATCTACCCCAAGCATCAAGTGCTACTTTTCAAACCCCTACTTCAGCTTCCAACCCCAATCTTCCCAAGTGCACTGGGTAGCCTAATATTCTGGTAATACATGTACCCCCTGTCCCTCCAATGCTCCCTGCCATTCCCGCACTCCCTATGAAAATAGTTCCATCAAATCCAAATCCTCAACTTATCATCCTGCAAGATCTGCAAGCATCATTCAAAAATTTGGCTAATAAATTTACATCAATGGAATGAAGAGAAGCAGAAATAAATTTCACCCCAAGGATATTCCCACAAATAACAAAGGATCAAGCCTCCATGAGTGGTAGAAGTTACGACAAATCTAGCACTGTTTATGCCAATGAAGATAGCAAACTCAGTAACACTTCAGTAGAGTCAAATTTTTAGTGCTCCACTTGTAATTATCCCCATGGTGAAAATTCTTGCATGATTCACCAACATCAGGTACAAAATATAGCCATTGAGAAGGTTGAAAGAAGTCTCAAGGGTCAGGTGAATATGATCAGAGAAGAAAATCAAAATTTCATGATGCCTTCTGTTGAACAAGTAGTTGTTCTTACCAGATCAGGAAAGAAACCCTTACAGGTTGATCCCCAAGATCTCAACCCCCTGAAGGTGCCTTCACCTATAAGGAACCCTATTGATAAAATGACCTCTTATGAGAAATCTCCCTCGAGTTCAAGCCAGAAATATGCAAAAACTCGTAAGGAAGCACCTCGGTAGAAAGAAGAAAAAACAAAGGAACAAGCTAGGGACAAACTGAGATATCCCTCACTTACTAAGCGTCAAAGTATTGATGCTACTCATGGGTACAGGAATAAGTATGATGCAATAGTGAAGGAGAAGAGTGTTGAACCCCTTCCATTTAACATAGTTGAGGAAATGAAGAAAACCCCCTCCAAGGCAACTATGTATGAAGCTTTAGAACTTCCAAGATAGATCAACTTGTTGCAAGAATCCTTGAGGTCTATGAAAAATAAGAATAAGACCCCAACTCATATGGATTATGCACAAGCTAGTCTGACATCCACTTCAGGAAAAAATAGACCCCCTCCTTTTTATTTGTCTCTCCAAATGGAAGGGTGGGTAGTTCAGTACTGTATGATAGACTCTAGAGCTACAACCACTGTGATGCCCAAAGCAGTATGTGATATCATGGGCATGGAATATACAAGAAGCAGTCCCGACATCTTACAACTAGATGGAACCCCCATGAAAATTGTAGGGGTAATCAAAGATATCCCAATAGTGCTCCATAGACTACCCCAGCTCACCATCATACAAGAAGTGGTAGTAGTGGACTTGGAGCCCTATTTTGGTATGTGTCTCTCCAGGGAGTTTACAGGTAAGATAGTAGGATATTTATCACTAGATTTCTCACATTTGGAAATCTCGTTCAAGGGCAAAAGAGTGAAAATATTCAATGAGAAGCCATCAACTTTCCATATCGAGATAATTGAAGAAGAAGATAAATAGTCCACCACTATGAACATGATGACAGAGGAACTAGGGGACCTAAAATTGATGGAAGAAGCTCTAAATGTATTACAGGAGGAAGACCAGTTCTCTCTCCAAGACTTTAATGCCATGATTGAAACTGACATTGGGAGTTACACAATTCTAAAACCTCAAAAAAGTGATCCTATTTCTCCCCCTCTGGTTAACCAACCCACCGATCAACTGTGGAAGCTTTTCTTTGATGGGGCTAGATGTAAAAATGGAGTTGGAGAAGGTATTGTCCTAATCTCTCCCATAGGAAAAGAAAATTTTTCTCTTATCGGTTAACCTGGAGTTGCACCAACAATGTAGCAAAATATGAAGCACTCTGCTTAGGACTCAAGAAAGCTAAAAATATGGGTATCAAGCAGCTACAGATCTTCGAAGACTTCAAAATGATAGTAAACTAGGTAACTAAGAAATGTGTAAGTAAGAAGCATTACCTTAAGGTTTATAGAAATAAAGTTTGGAATCTGTTAGAATATTTTGAGTCTCTCAACCTCAAAGCAATTCCAAGAGAGAAAAATACTCATGCAGACTTGTTAGCTTCAGTAGGGGTGAATTTTTGCCCTATCAACAATGTCATTCAAAAATTGAAAATAGTTAGGCTAATCTACAGACCTTATGTGCTAGATAGAGATACCTTCTGGCAAGTTTTTGACAATGACAAATAGATAGTGGACTTCCTCATCCATGAGATGAACTGCTCTAGAAATAGGACAACCGATGATGAGGAGGATGCAAGCATAATCTAGTTAAATAATAATCACATCCCAAAAGGGTTGGTCACCCTTGAAAGCTTATTTGATAACAATGATAGGTCAACTGGCCATAAAATGAAAGTTGACAAGCATAGATATAGAGAAGCTCAGATGGGACCTGATAAAGCAATCAAAGTAGGAGTGAACACTACAAAAGTAGAACTGGATGAGGTCAGGGAATTATGCAAAGAATTTCTAGACATCATCGCCTGGACTTATGGTGACCTGAAAGTCTATTCCAAAGAGATGATCCAACATACGATCAAACTTGAGGAAGGTGCAAAGCCATTTTGGCAAAAGCAATGACCGATGAATCCTAAAATTGAAGCTTTGATGAAGCAAGAGCTGCTAAAATTACTTGAAGCTAAAATTATTTATCCAATCAAGCATTCAACTTGGGTTTCTAACCTAGTTCTAGTTAGAAAGAAGAATGGAGATATCCAACTGTGCGTCAACTTTCACAACTTGAATAAAGCTTCGCTCAAGGACCATTACCCTCTCCCATAGATAGACCAAATCCTACACATAGTAGCAGGAGCATAAAGGTTCTCACTCCTGGATGGCTTCTCTGGGTATAATCAAGTATGGGTCAAAGATGAAGACCAATTCAAGACCATGTTCACAACTAAGTGGGGAACTTTTGCTTACCAGAGAATGCCCTTTGGGTTATCCAATGCCGGAGCAACTTTTCAAAGAGCTATGGATGTGGCTTTTAGAGAACTCATCAATAAAATAATAGTGATATACCTAGATGTCATGATAATGTTCTCTCACCATAAAGGATATCACATAGTACATCTCAGGAGTGTGTTAGAAAAATGCAGGGAGTTTGGCATCTCCATAAATCCCAAAAAATCTATCTTCGATATGGAAGAAAGACTTATTATCAGCCATGTCATCTCTAAGTTCGGTCTAGCTATAAACCCTAACAGAGTGAAATCACTATTATATCTTCCCCTCCCACCAAAAAAAAAGGGCTTGCAATCATTCTTCGACCAGATCAATTTTGTGCACAAATTCATAGCTGATTTTGTGCAAATCATCAAACCCATGACAAAGTTGCTAAAAAAGGATGTTGTGTTCAAGTGGATAGATGCAAGGAAACAAGCCTTCCAGCAGATCAAAGAAAAAATAGCTCAAGCCCCCATTTTGGTAAACCCAGACTACTCTAGGGATTTCATCTTATACATTGTAGGCGAACAAGGAAGCTACGTCATAGTGCTCACACAGAAGGGAAATAACAATGAAGAAAGGCCCATAGCTTTTATGAGTCAGACTATGCAGGAACATGAAGAAAAATATAACTTCATTGAGAAATAGATCTATGCAATAATGAAGTCTTTAAAAAATTTCAGGCATTTCTTATCATAGAGCAGGGTTATCGTTTATACGATTCACCTCGATGTACGAAGCTTCATCATACAAGGGGAGCTCATGATACAAGAGCTGGTTGGGTGACAAAAATACAAGAGTATAATGTAGAAATACACCCAACCAAGCTGGTGAGAGGTAAAGCACTGTGCCAAGAACTCACAAAGCAAGCTTCATCAGAGTACATAGCTTGTCAGACTCAAGAAGTGGCATCAGATGATAACCAACCTTCAGAGCATCTCGACTGGGTAGACGAGTTGACTAGTTATTTTCAAACTGGGAAGTGCCTAGTAGGCTTGAATGCCTCACAGTGAAGGAGGTACCGAATCCAAGCTTTGAAATACACTTTGCTACCCGAAGGACTATATAGGAAAAACTTGGATGGAGTACTGCTTCGATGTGTAATAGAAGAGCAAAAACAAAAAATCTTGGAAGAATTCCATGGAGGATTATCAGGAGGACACTACTCAGGGAGGACCATTACCCTAAAAATCATCAAAACTGCATGTTATTGGCTGACCATTTTTGCAGACATCTTTAAAATAAAAAGAAACTGCGAAGAATGCCAATGATACGTTGGGAGAATCATGAATGCTTCATTGCCCCTAAAGTCCATCCAGGTTGAAGAGCCTTTTTAGCAATGGGGATTGGACTTCATCGGGATAATAGAACCCAACTCATCCACTGGACATAAGTACATCCTCATAGCCATCGACTATTTCACAAAATGGTCAGAAGCAATACCCACCAAAAAGGCAGACCAAGAGGTTGTGATGGAATTTATGGAAAGTCTGATCACAAGATTTGGCATCCTAGATGTGTTAGTCACATACAATGGCTCATCCTTCGTAGGTGCCAATATGATCGATTTTACATGCAAATACGGGATCTACTTAAAGACATCCTCGAACTATTATCCTCAGGGGAATGGACTAGCTGAATCCACAAACAAAAACCTACTCAGGATTTTGAAGCGAACCTTAAAGGATAATAAGAGAAGTTGGCACTATCTGATAAATCAAGTGTTGTGGGCTGATAGAATCACCATCAAGAAGTCCATCAACACATCTCCCTACTCTCTAGTCTATGGAAAAGAAGCAGTTCTTCCAATACACATAGAAATACCAGCCCTGAAGTTGCTCAATCGAACTGGCACTGAAGAGGTAGAACCAATGGAGAATAGGCTGATCCAACTCCTGCAGCTAGAAGAATAGAAGGAACAAGCCTATGACCACTACCAAAAGTATACGGTTGCCATGAAGAGATGGTTTGATAAAAATGCCACCCTAAGGAATTTTAAGGTAGGAGACTTGGTCCTGAGATGGAATGAAAAGAAATCTAAACCTGGAAACCATGATAAATTCGATGCGTTCTGGGAAGGTCCTTTCAAAGTAATAGAAGAGAAGCAACACAACTCCTTCCAGCTGAGATATGAACAAGGCCAGGTTCAACCCATCCCCATCAATGACTTCCATCTGAAGTGGTACTACAAATAAATAGTTCATCTCTACCATTGTATGTATTTCTATGTAAATATATTTTCTTTCAGAACCTCCAAGGTAAAATGTCATGATTTCATGACTTTTTGGTATGCAATGGCCCCTTCAGAGAAATTTGTCATGATTTCATGACTTTTGGGCAGCTAAGCGCCACTCCAAGGTAAAATATCATGATTTCATGACTTTTTGGTGTGCAATGGCCCCTTCAAAGAAATTTGTCATGATTTCATAACTTTTGGGTAGCTGAGCGCCACTTCAAGGTAAAATGTCAGGATTTCATGAATTTTTGGAATGCAATATCCCCTTTAGAGAAATTTATCATGATTTTATGACTTTTGGGTAGCTGAGCACCACTCCAAGGTAAAATGTCACGATTTCATGACTTTTTGGCGCTCAATGGCCCCTTTAGAGAAATTTGTCATGATTTCATGACTTTTGGGTAGCTGAGTGGCCACCTCAAATCCACTAGGGAATTTTGGCAATAAAATAAATTACCTTGAGATAATAAAATACACCTCCCTTCAAGGTACCACCGTACTCGCTGATTGGCTCGGTACAGAGGTGACACCACTTTATTGGCCCAGGACAATAGTAGAGCAATATTATTGGTCCGAGTCAAAAAAGAGTAACACAAGGTAGTTGGTCCCTTAATGATGGCACACTAACCAAGACTCCCAACAATATTTAAAATTGGTATTGGGATGTGTGCCACCAACCACAGTTACTCCACATCACCTTGGTAGTTATTACATGCCATTTTGGCATGAGCATGCACAACTAGTTATATTACAATTTTTTTGGCACACTTTCAATATTCTGCATTATTTCTTTTATTTGCTTATTCTATTCCCTGTTCCCTTAGAAAGTTTTGTAACACTGCTAAGCATACCACTGACTGGTCGCTCTACCAATCTACAAAATACAGTCATGAAAGCCACACCTCCAGTCAGTGCTTCTATGACCACACCTCAAATATCCTATTCAAAATGAAAATAAATTTTGAGAAAAAAGAGAAGCAGTTTCGTCAACCCTGATAGTCATATTGCAGACATGAAAATGATATGGAAAGACCCAGGGTAGATTCAAAAAAATATAGATACCAGAATTGCTACAGACGTCTCTTCGTCGAGCCTGAGCACATTTCCTTATCATTACTTGCTCTACTGGTACGTCTACCCCCAGGTCCACTCCTACCCCAAGCTAATCAGAGCAATGGTGAAATATTATGATGTCAAGCATAGAGTAGTAAGAAACTATAAGTGGGAGGCCATGTTCACACTTGACCCCGACACAATCAGGGTCGTCTTCACCTGTGGAAGAAAATCTGTGGTTCCCCCCATTGCTTTTGATCCTACCAATTCCATGAAGTACTACATCAATACCCCAAACATCAGGGCATTCCTGCAAGAGCATTTGTCAGACACTCTCTTCGAGAAATCTTTGCCCAAATCCCTGATTTCCCTATCTAGATTCAAGAACAAGGAACTCTTTTCCATGCTGGCCATGGTGGTAGGGTTAGAATATGACACTCAGGTTTATGAGTGGCAAGTCATAGTGGCACAGTGCATGTCCAACCCCAAGTTATATGATGCAATGTGCATAGATCCAGATAGAGTGTCGATATTTTTTGACTGGTCAGTGTACCTAGCCCAATAGCTGCACACATGCATCTTCAAAATATAGAAGGAGATCCCAAATGCTTTTAGATACTCTTCATACCTGGTATGGATTTTCTTCTTTTTTTAGGCCAAGAATTTAAGTTTTATTTCTACTACTACAAAAGACCCAAAGGGGGATCACCTACCTGTATGTGAATGGATGCCACTCCTTTTGAATGTGGGTTCATATTACCACTTCAACATGGAGTTCTTGGGCCCTACCCTAAAACTCATAAATGGTGATATGCCAAGAATTCCTAAACAAATGCGAGACACCTTGAGACACCCCCATGCAGAGGAAGGGGATTGGTTCATTCTAACATAGGGGGTAGTCATAAGGCTCTATGGCTTCACAAAGAAGCCTTTCTTGTTGCCTTACTACGTTACCAAGTGACTTTTTGCTCTAGAGTACATAAGGTAAACATAATTCATCAACAACAAGTTTGGTACAGGAATTCAGAGGACACATACTTGCCTCATGCCTTTCCAGTATGAAGGAGTAACAATATCAAAAAAGGGAGACCACGAGTGAATTGCTCGAGTTTTAAGAGGTCTAAAATTGATAGAGTTACCACAAAAATGGAAATATGACCCGGTGGACAAATTCACCCAAAGGCAAGCCACCTTAAACAAAGCTCCCTTCAAGCAATTTCACTCCTCTAACAGGCAAATTGATAAGCATGGTAGAAATAACAATGAGGATCAACCGTTGGAATGGCACGTTGAAAATATTCAACCACCACCTTCATGGCATGATTTTTACAAACACTTGGCAGATTGGACCTCCGGTTCGAACCCAACCCACAAGCTCAGTGACAGGACCATCGAGAGAATGAAGAAAAAATGAGAATACTGGGATCATGCTAAAATATTAGCATGGTGGCAAATGAGGTGCCACATTCAAACATTCACCAGATATGGGCTAAAGATGGACAAGGAATTCTCTGCAAGATATGATGAGAATCATGATAATTGGTCCGAGACTCTGGAAGATAAAGTTCCCATGGGAATCAATGACATTCCCCTCAAACAAATTGAAGGTAGTATAGAAAAATACAAGGGGAAAGCAATCGCCACTGAACAAACAGAGGTCCCAAAAAAATACCGAGAGTTCATTCCCCCTTATGGATCAGATATAGAGTCTAATGATAGTGCTCAACTTGAGCATAGGAGAAGGACAACATAATCAAGGAAAAGAAAAGAAAAATTAGATAAGGAAAGGGACCAAAATAAGAGGAGAAGAGAAGAAACATCCTTTGAAGAATCATAAGAACATGAAGAATTAGAACAACATGAGGAGTCCGAGGGACACGAAGGATCAAAAGAGCATGAGGAACGAGGGACCAAGAAGGAAAAGGGGAGAGTTCAGAGTAAACTTCTGAGCAACAAAAGACAGATGAACAGATGGTCAAAATAGCTGAAGAGCCTCCCCCAAAGGAAACCCCTAGCGGGGAGCAAACCCTAATGAAGGCAACAACTGACATTGACAACACGAGCCTAAAGCACATTGCAGGAACCTACACTGAGAAGTCAAAGGTAACTGAAGACACCACCTTGCCAAAGGCCTTAGGTATATATTCTATTGATCTCGATACTCCTTCTTATTATCATTCCAAAAAAACTTCCCCTCCACATTCTGAAGATAAGGGTAATACATCACCATCATATTACCATAAACCTCCACCATCTACTCATCAAACTCCACTTGCTTCAACACCAACTCAAAAAACTCCACCAACATCCCCCTCTATTCACACAGGTTCCCCCACCAAACAATTGAGTATGGAAGCCTCCCTGGCCACCACTCCTTTCCCTTACTCCACCAACCTACTAAGCTTCCAAGCCATGCGTACCGCTTCTCCTACAAGCAACCCTACTATTGCTAAATTCAAGAAAATGAAGAAAGCCACCCTAAAAGCTGCTACATGGCTAAAGTCACAGAGATCCCAAATTTCTATAGATATAGCCTGCATTAGAGAAGGATCGGTGCTAGACCCCATCAGCATGCAACATTCCACCATGAAGATGACCCCACTAGTATAGAAGCTAGAGAAAGAAATGACTCTGGAGGACTACCAAGCTGAGGTAACCATGGAGGATATGACTCAGCTACCAATGGACGACAAGTGGAGCAAAGCCCAGACCCACATGGGGACCATTTACCTAAACATAGAGTACTACAAAGAGAAGTTCCTCCGAGCTGAACAGGCAAGGAAACATTTAGAAGAAGCCTTTCATCAACAAAAAACAACGGAGAAGGCTTTAAAAAATGAAGCTAAGAAATGGGAGTAGATGTTCAATGAGGTTGCCCCTACAAAGAGAAAGCAACGAAGGCTGAAGAACAAATTCAAGTACTACAACAACAGGTTGAGGATCTTAAGAAGCAGTTATCCGACAATGCTGATAAAACCAATGGGTTGTCCAAAGAAAAAGCAAGGACAGTCAAGAGAGATATGCTTGGAAACATCGGTAAGATGATCCTAAAGGCTAGGCCCACACTAGCATACCTCCTCAAAATCAAAGATACATTGGGCCAGGTAGAAGATGAGTTCAAAGCATCTATCAAGCTCCTGGCAACAAGGGTGTCAACAGCTAACAAAATTCAAGTCTTAACGAATAGCATGCAGGAAATAACCAGATATAGAGCACACGATAAGAATTGGTCCCAGGCCAAATTGGTTGCCAGGAATTTCTTCAAGAGGCACAAGCTAGTGAAAAAAAGTGCCAAGATCATGTAGGAGCTAAGAACAGAGGCTAAAGCAATTGTAAAACATGTGAACATAGCTAAAAACTATAGCATACCTAGCTTCTAGGACATAAATTCAAACCTCCTAACAGAAGATGAATTGAAAGCTGCTTGGACGAAATTCATGGAAGATGAATAAAAAATTGATAGTTGGGAAGAACCGATTCAAGAAGAACAAATATTCTCCATGGCTCAAGATATCACCCAGATCAACTCTTGTCTGCACGAACTATATATAAAGTCAAAAGCTTTATCATATGATAAAGTTGAAGAGTTGGAGTATTTGTACATCACTTTCAGAGAAAATACAGATACAGATGAAGAGACCTGGAAGAAGGCCTGCACCACTTACAATGAGGTTGTTCTAGAAAAGGACAAACAAGATAAGGAAAAACAAGGAAAGGCCAAGAAAGCCTCATCAAGCAGCACAACACCTCCTGGTCAAGAAGAAGTAGGAAAATCTGACGAAGATACTCCAGAAGAGTGACCGTCCCAAAGCAAGAAATATTTTGTGCTTGGTACCATCCCCCTTCTTTCCCTTTGTTTTTATTATTATTATCTTTTTTTGACTCTATTCCCCAATGGATAAAGGCTCTAGGTTCTAACATTCCGCTGATAGAATTACCCCAGGAGGCGCCAAGAATGTTGGTCAAAATGACCACATCCAGGGAAATAAGGAGTAATCTTGAGATTTTTGCTAAGTGTATAAGAAAGTCATGATAGCGTGACATTTTGGAAGCCAAAGAGGAGACTAAGGCGAAAAGTCATGATAGCATGACATTTTGGAAGCCGAAGAGGAGACTAAGGCAAAAAGTCATGATAGCACGACATTTTGGAAGCCGAAGAGGAGACTAAGGTGGAAAGTCATGATAGCATGACATTTTGGAATTCAAAGAGGAGACTAAGGTGGAAATTTGTGATAGCGTGACATTTTGGAAGCCGAAGAGGAGACTAAGGTGAAAAGTCGTGATAGTGCACCATTTTAGAAGCCAAAGAGGACTAAGGTGGAAAGTCATGATAGCGTGATATTTTGGAAGTCAAAGAGGATACTAAGGCATAAAGTCATGATAGCATAACATTTTGGAAGTTGAAGAGGAGACTAAGGTAAAAAGTCGTGATATCACGACATTTTGAAAGCCGAAGAGGAGACAAAGGTAGAAAGTTTTGATAGCACAACATTTTGGAAGTTGAAGACGAGACTAAGGCAAAAATTCATGATAGCATGAAATTTTGTAAGCCGAAGAGGAGACTAAGGAAAAAAGTTGTGATAGCATGACATTTTGAAAGCCAAAGATGAGACTAAGGTGGAAAGTCATGATAGCATGATATTTTGGAAGCCAAAGAGGAGACTAAGGCATAAAGTTGTGATAACACAACATTTGGGAAGCCAAAGAGAAGACTAAGGTTGAAAGTTGTGATAGCACAAAATTTTAGAAGCAAGTGGGTGACGACATATCTAAAGGGGTCGAGGAAGATTGCCCCAATAGGAGGATCCTAACCTCTTCCAGTTACAAGTTCCATACTCTCCAAACTGTTTCTCCACCAGAATGAGCCTGCAGGCATACTGTTGTAACAAATTTCAATTTTTTGTTATGTAAAACTCTTATATATAGAATGAGTGACCCAAAAAAATGGTCGGATCTTAGGCGTTTATAAGGCTATGTATACAGACTTCTAAAATCTTAATAAAGATCATCCATTCTAGTTCTTGCCTCATTGGTGTTTCAAATCAAGTATGTATGTGTTATCTATTGCTAATTAAATCTAAGGTTGAATGTATTCTGCATTAATTCTTACTCTGGATTCCTGCATTAACATTCGGTTAGATATGCTATTAACTTCACAAATAAGCTGCATTTAAATAAGACATTCACCAAGAGTTTTATTTTCTATGTTTTGGTTCTCTATTATGCTTCTCTGTGAAAGGTTGTGATAGTTGCTTTGCTGTTGCTTAATCTGTACCATTTTAATCCTCTAGCCATAGCTATATTTCCCTCTTTATGCATTTCCCTATCTCCCCATTTTTCTAAAATAAGCAAGGAACCAGCCTCCTCTGGAGATTGAACCATGTAGACTCTGTTCTAACCTGGTCTTTCAATTTTGGCAAAGTCGTGTACGCAAACATAACCAAATGTAGATTTTGCTTCAACAAGCCCCTAAAAAACTACCCTTCTATGAGTGAATACAATATCAATAAGTGAGGTTGGCCAACAACCCCTATTGCAGGTAATTAAGATACCCATCAATGAAGTATTTTTGGGTCAGAGAGTATTCAAGCTATACACACCAACCGCAAGACTACACCCTATATTTGCTTGCTTGAATGGATTTATGTACACTTCAATGGCTACATCTAACTCACCCATATGACTGACGTACTGATGCCCTGGGTACTCATAATGCTTGTGTATGTTTGGAGGAATAAGTTCATTGGGATAATTAATGTAACCTACAACATGCTATAGGGATTGTATTCTATGGCCAATCATTCCTAACTCCTCAAAGGACCATCTGTTACATGCCAACTGTACATAGGGTTCTTCCCTGACCAAAAAATAAATTATTTACCAATCCTCTTCATCTTGGACATAATGCCTTTCACCATTGGTGGGAAACTGTCCTCTAGGAAACTTCATCAAACTTTGGTTTACTTCCTTCACCTAGGTTGGCATTCAGATCATTGATGACTCTTGAATATTTCTTATTTCTCGATCGGATATCGCTTCTACTTGAGGCAGAATTTTGGGTTGGCTTGGAAATCTGACTGCTTTCCAGTTTTCAAGTCAACTCGACTCCTTCTTCCTCCATGGTAGATATTTAGGATTGATCTTGGGTCCCATTGATTCCCATTTTTTACCCTGATGCAACTCCTCTAAATATGACCTTTTGGGATCCATGAGGCACTCGTGTTCATCACATTTCCTTGCCAGGTTCATAACTTGGCCAATATTGCACTTTTACTATGGCGGGTTTGTTGGTAATTTGAGTTGTTTTATGTTGTCATTGATGTCACATTAATGTCCCAAGGAACACATTGATTTTTGATGACAAAAGCATTCATATTTCGAAGAGCATTGATATATACAAGATTTTTGTAAGAACCAAGGTAGGCAAAATAAAAGGTTTTATTTAAAACCATGGATGTCATATTTGAACTAGGTTTTTCTTGAAACCCAAGTTAGGCTTTCGTTTCGTCGAAAAAGGTGCCCCGATGATGGAGATATTTGATTTTAAATATTTAGTTTAAATTTTAAAATTAAAATTAAAATTATTGTCGACGTCATAAAGTTCATGCGCTATCAAAGGTAATTATTAAAAGTTAAAAGCGCCTACATTTATTATATTACAAAGGAATTGCATATATATATACAAAGGTATTTTTGTTTTAAAGTCCCTAAGCAAGATTCAAAGAGAACATTTATTCATAGGCACCGAATTTCCTCAACGTGACAGCGTGGTCCAACGGTGAGCTTGGGAGTGTTAAGGTTTTTGCTAGTGGATGTGCATGTGTTCGATTCCCACCAGATACAAATTACGAGGAGTAAGGAAGGAAAGTCTTGGACCACATTTTGACATGAGAAAGAGGGCAACGAGATAAGGGGAGAGTCTTCGCTCTCCATTTTATGCGAGCGAGTAGCTCACGTGGTCTTTGGCGCCGCGGTTGAGGTGTTGTGTGGGCAACGACAATGGTTCGATTCCCTCTAGAGGTAAGTAAATGTTTTATTAAAACATTTTTTATTATTGCCTAATGTTGGAGGAATAAGGTGTGGTTGAGGAAAATGTTTGATTAAACATTTTTTATTTGATCGAAAGGCAAGTTTAAGAGTTATAGTGCACTTTTAGAAAAGGAGATATTTTTGATTTTTCCTTTTATAAAAGTATATCATGTTATATATCGTTGGAAATATTATTTCGAGGGCTATTTGATTATCTTGCTTAGAAGGATAGATAAGATGTACATACAGAGATATTTCTATTTTTATAAAGGGGTTCAAGTGAAGGTTGTTTTGTTCTTTTCAAAGTGTGTTGAGTGTGGAATATTTCCAAAGGGGTTTTCTTCATCTTCATAAAAGGTATGGGAACATTCTCCTATTGATTATTTATGGTGGTTGGTTTCTGAAATATCATTGGAGGGAAAAGGATTGTTTGTAGTTTCCTTTTTTGAAAGTGGTTGGTTGAATGCTTCAAGGTTTTTTGAATTGAGAGTTGTGTTTAAAACCTTGTTTTATAAGCATAGTTGTTGAAGCCCATTGGTTGTGAAATAACATGAGTTAGAAAAGAACATGGGTATCATTGGTATGTGAGATTTATGGTTGAGCATTGTTGGAAAAATTTGAGTTGGTTACTTGGACTAGGGTTGTGTGAGAGAGAGTTGTCCCTTGTGGTGATTGATTTTAGAACATATTGAGTCTCTAAAAATTCTCTTTATGGTTCTATAAGACTTGAGTTGAGTTGAGATTTATTTGGGTTGAGAGTGAGATTAGAACATATTGAGTCTCTAACAATTCTCTTTATGCTTCTATGAGTTGACTTGAGTTGAGTTGATATTGATTTGGGTTGAGAGTGATATTAGAACATATTGAGTCTCTAAAAATTCTCTTTATGCTTCTATGAAGTTGATTTGATTTGAGATTGATATTAGAACATATTGAGTCTCTAAAAATTCTCCATATGCTTCTATGAGTTGATTTGAGTTGAGATCATTGTGGATCATTGGTGTTATCCATTGAAGAGTATATTGAAATTCATTGTTGAGTTTATCTTTGAGCTGTGCCTTGATAGAGTTGTGGATGAGTTTTGAGTGCTACTTGAGTATGATTGATTGAGTCCTTGAGAAGATCTTTGGGATATAATTATGGACAGATTTGTGGCAGTTTGTGTATGATTGATTGAGCCTTTGGGAAGGCCCTTGTGGACAGCTTTGTGGACAACTTTGTGGACAACTTTGTGGACAACTTTGTGGACAAATTTATGGACATATTTGTGGATAGATTTGGACAAGTTTTTAGTGAGCTTGTTAGAGCATATTTGGACAAGTTCTTAGTGAGCTTGTTAGAGAAGATTTGGACAAGTTCTTAGTGAGATTGTTAGAGCAGATTTGGGCAAGTTATTGGTGAGCTTGCTAGAGTAGATTTGGAAAAATTCTTAGTGACCTTGTTAGAGCAGATTTGGACAAGTTCTTAGTTATCTTGTTATAAAATATTTGAGTGAGTTATTTGTGAGCTTGCTAGAGCAGAATTGGGAAAGTTCTTGGTGAACTTGCTAGAGTAGATTTGGGCAAGTTCTTGGTGAGATTTCTTGAGAAAATTTGACAAGTTCTGTATGATCTTGTTAAGTAGGTTCTGTGTGAGCCTATTGATTAGGTTCTTAGTGATCCTATTGACAAATATTTGGAGGTGAAAGAGTATAAAGGACAGAGTATCAATGGATAGAGATCCAAAAGCCAGCATAGCTGAAGATATATATGAGTGAGGAGTATTCAAGTGGAGAAAGGTCCACTAGTCAGTGCAACAGAGAGATATAGTCTTCTATAATATCACATAGCTAGAGCAGAAGGGGAAAGAGTTCTCCTATGGAAGAGATCCATGAACTTGAGATTAGGGGATCAACATCTCTTTTGGAAAAACATCCATAAACATTGTAATTGGGAGTGATTCCCAAAGAGATTGATTGAGAAAGTTTTAGTAAAATATTTTCTTCGTGGAGTAGCCCACATTGGGTGAACCATGTAAATTATGGTGTCTCTATTGTGTATGGTATTTTTTGCATTGATTTAATTATTGCTATTGATACTGCTATCTATACACAACATAATATTGAATTGGAAGAAAAAGGAAAAAGTGGTCTTATACTGTTCACCCCCCCTCTCAGTATAAGCATTCCTTTTTTTTGCCCTCCTTGTACTCTTTTGGGTCATGCGGTGCAGTTTTGAAAGCTCCTAGAGTTTGTTGATTTCTTGGTTCTCCATCATTTTTTTCTTTGAAGCGGAGTTTGGAATCTGCTTAGGGATGATGAATACCCAATTTTCTACCCACCTTAATACTTAGTCAAATTTTCAAAATTTTCTAGGGCATACTCTTAGGAGTCTATGAAGGGGTGGCCTTGCCCAATTTTCCACTAGCTGCTTTTTCTTTCTTCTCATTGCAGTGGAATTTTTGGACTTATCTCATTTTCATAATAGTTCCTTTTTGTAGACTTCCTACCACTTAGACATAGACACAAGGTGGGTGTGAGAAAAAACCAACCACATGACTACATGCACTTTTACATCATAGCACATTGGTAATTGTGTATTTATTACAATACTTGAAGTAACTACCTAAATTTACTCTAAAGTAAAATCCTACTATATTTATGTATCCAAGGTGGTACATTAGCATGTACCCAATAATATAATATACTGTAACGAAGTACTCCTAACTTCTAAAGGATTATGGAAAATGTTAACTCATGATCCTCCCACTTTTGCAAAAGAATATGAGAAGTTTGTTTTCACTAATAAGTTGGATGAAGCTAAGGGTTTGATAAGTCTAAATGTCAGTGATGGGCTGCTATTTCACATTATTGATTGTGAAACACCAATGGAAATGTGGGATAAGTTAAAATAAATGTTTGGGAAAGTCAACCAATTCAAGACTTTGCAGTTAGATGTAGAATTGAGTGCTCTTTCTCTTGAGGAATTTCCTACTATTGAAGACTATCTCTCCAAGTTCAAGTCCCTTCTAACTCAACTAAAAGGGAGTGGTAAAGAGAAGAAATATGAGGAGTGTGTTTTCCTCATATTTTCCAAGTTAAAAGGCCCATATCAAATTTTTTCCTCAACCTTTCATTCTAGCATGGATGCCTTAGGAGATGCCTTTGTCATGCCTTCACTTGAGCAATTTTGTGAAAGACTTGTTAGAGAGCAATCCAAGCTTGTAACATTAGATGCCTTACCTTCTAAAAATAAAGCTCTTTTTGCATTCACTTCAAAATATAAAGGGAAAAATAAGCCTAAAAATCAAGAGCCTTCTCCCTCACCTCCCAAACATGCTCAAAACCCTTCTAATTCATTTTTTTCCAATTCCAATGAGACTCACTCTAAGAGTAATAAAAAGTCTAAGAAAACATATAGGTTTTAAAGTAAAGAAGGCCATCCTAAGTCTAGGTGTTTTAAGAAAATGAAAGCCTTAGAGGAAGCCATGCAGAAGCATCACCTTTCCCTTTCAAATTATTCCAAGGACAAAGGAAATACCCTTTCAGCACAAGTAGTTGGTACATCTTCTAAGATTTGGGTCTTATATTCTGGAGCATCACATCATATGAATCCTTTTAGAGAGCATATTTCTGGCCTTAGTGATTTATTTACTTCAAACATCGAGGTTGACAACTCTACTTCTATTTTAGTTTTGGGCTCAGGAACTATTGAGTTGGATACAAGGGGTGAATACCTTAAAATATAAAGTGTCAACTAAAATAAGGATATGCAAATGATGATATTTATATAACTAATAAATAAAATATTAGTAAGCCAAAAATATAAATGCAAAGAAGATTACAATGAGAGGGGAGAGGCAATGAACCAAGGATATATAGGTAAAATCCCTTTCTTTCCACCAATAATGAACTCCTCTAAGCATCAAGATGCAAATCTAGCAAGGTTTAAAGCAATGAGCAATGAGCAAGAATAATAGAACATTTATTTATTATAAAATAAATTTTTATTGTGAGAGGCACCCCAAGCCTTCAATTTATAGGATTTATGGCCTTAGGGATAGAGAAAGGTGCATTCATGTTGATGGGAATGAGAAGGTAAGTTTTCAAAATTTAAATCTTTAGGATAAGGGGAGGTGGATCCAAGAAGGGTAATTTGGGCTTCAAGACCATATGAAGTTGATTTGAGAGGGATGGCATAGTTAATAGTGTGAGCCTTGAAAGAGGTAGATAATCCAATACTAAGATTCTATACTTAAGGTAAAATTACTAACTCAAGATTGATATTGATGATTTCATAAATTTGACTATTGTAGACCAACAAGGTGGGTAAAGATTGAATTGCATTGAAAATTTAGTGGAAAAGGTATTTTGGGCAAAAATGTTACCTTTGAAATTGTCGTTGATGATTTTGTATCAATGATATTATTTTTATAAGTAGAAACCTCAACATTTTTGGGTTAGAATTCTTAATTATCTTATTTGGCTAATTAGTGGGTGGTTGCATGTTTGGTGTTCTAATTTTGGGTATCTACAAAAGGAAAGAATCTAGCATATTAAACACAATTTTAGTTTTCAAAAGGTATAGGTAGTATGAGATTTGATTAAATTCTAATAAATCAATATTTATGGTTCAGTGAGGGAAGCTCATGGGACACTAGTGTCAAAATAACATCTTTTAGTTAATCCTAATAAGTTTTAAGCAATCTTACCTCTTACTTCATCTATCAAAGATCTTAGATTTTTTCTTGGAAAAATTCACTTTATGGATAAATTTATAGCTTTATGTAATTAGTTTGGTCCATCACCAAGATGTTGAAGAAATACATCACTTTAACTTGCAATGAAGAAGGTAAACAAACTTTCTAAGATATCAATAATGCAATCACGAAATCTCTAATGTTTATTAACCCAACTTCTTCATGATATTAGGCTATATGTCTTTGGCATAGATGAAAGTATTATTATAGTACCAACCTAGAAGAACAAAAAGGGATAAAAACACCCATTATTCTTCATGAGTCAAACACTTCATAATTAGTGGTACACCATAGAAAAAATAAGTATTTGCCATATGAAGGCCCTAAGAAATTTTAGATATTACTTATCTCAAAGTAAAACCACTATCTTTGTAGCCCATCCCATTGTGAGATTTGTAGTACTACATAATAATCTAGAAGAAATGAGAGCATGTTGGATAAATAAAATCTAGGGGTTTGACATAAAAATCAAGCTAACCAAATTGGCTTGGGTTGATATTTTTGTGAAAACCTTGTTATGTTGGTTTTAAAGGAACAAAAAACACTAATAGAAGATCTCAAACCAAAAGAAAAAATAAGATGGATGGGATGTATCAATGTCCATGATGATGGATTATGTCCTAGGAGGGTTAGCACCAACGAAAATATCTAGATTTAGATAAAAGGCTATGCACTTCACTTGGATAGATATTATTTTTTTGCAAATGATATTTTGGGGTATTGATCAAATGTGTGGAAGAAGATAAAATGAAAGCCTTAATAATGGATTTCCATGATGAACTCGACCACTGCTCAACATAAACCATATCTCATAAGATCTTAAGAGAAAGATAGTATTAGCCTACCATCTTCTATAATTCTTTTTAGTGCATAAAATACTATAAATTTTTTTAGATATTTAGAGACCAAAGAAGAACATTTTGAATGCCTCTAAGGCCTATAATTTTCATAAAATATTTTTAGCAATGGATCTCTATTTTATTTGAATAATCAACTCCTTATAAAGTGTAAGGCATGGTTGGGTTTTGATTATCACAAATTACTTCAGTAGGTAGATAGAAGTAGTTCCAGTTAAGTTTCCAAGCTAAGAAGCTATCATTCGACTATTGGAAGATACCATCACTAGATATGAGACTCATATAACAATACTAACTAATTATATTGAAGTTTTTATAGGGTTTATGTAGATTCACTTAATACTTGAACAAGTTTTATCCTAAAAATATCTTAAATTACTATCAAAAAGGTAATGACTTAGTAGAGTCCACAACAAAAATATTATTAGGATATTAAAGAGGAAAATTATTGAATCCCATGAATATTGGCATATGAAATTGAAAAGAGCATTATGATAAATAAAGTAACACCCAAAGATTCCATGGGGTCATCAACCTATGAAATTATTTTAGTAAGAAAGCAATGTTATAAATTAATTTAGATCTCCCTCTCTCTAAATGTCCCAAAAATTACAAATTGAATATATTAACATCACCCCAATGTAGCCACACCTAAATGCACTTCTATCATTGGAAGAAAAAAGATAAAAAATCCTTTAAAAGGTTTTTTTCAACACCAATTGGTAGTCAAAATATGGTTTGACAAAGGAATGATTAATATGTAATTTATAAAAGGATATAACACCTTAAAATATGATGAAGAGAGGTACAATATTGGAAAACATGAGAAGTTTTAAATCATCCAAACCAAGCCATATCAAATTGATAAAGTCATAGGAGCCAATACCTATAAGTTGATGATGCTTGATGGAAGATTGCTTCCCATCCTAGTCAACGGGAAATACCTAAAGCCTATCTAGAAGTATAGAAGAAGGAATTATAAATAGGTATATAATGTTTCCTTTATTGTTTTCTCCATATTTTATTTCCTACTTCTATATTCATTTTCTAAAGAAAAATAAAAAATAAAAAAACACAAAACTATAAAAACAATGAGAAAATACAAAATAAAAACAAAATCCTTCTTAGTTTAATAAAAAACCTTGAAAAAGGTTCCTAAACATCTTATTATTTCTTACCTTCCCCACCCTTTCTTGAAAAAAATGCAAATATATATATTTTTAAATTTGGATAAGTTAAAAAAGTATGATCTGCTCAAAAGTAAAGAACAAATAATTATTTAAAAAAAACACAATTTGCTAAAAACTAATGAATCACAACTTTTTTAAGTTAAACAATTGAAAAATATCAAGAGAAAAGGAGTGAATTGCAACTTTTCAAAGTAACAAGTCACTCCCTATGCATAATTAATACAAAGGTAGAGGTAGATGGTCATTCATGAGGAGTGTTTTTAACCTCATCCCCTTTATTTATTTTTATCATTTCTAATCATAATTAAGTATGAAGAAAACAAGGAGTAAACCATTTCAACCCTAGCCAAAGAGCTAAGGAAATAAAAAAGAGGCAGAATATAAGCTCTATTGTGTCCTCTACATGACTGTGTAAAAAGTATTGGGCCCACTTTGGTTAATGACCACTATGCCCTAGAACAACATCACTTTTGCAAATCCATGTCCCCATGCCCTAACTTATTGTGGTCATTGCTTGTAAGCATTTTTTCTCCCAACCTTTGGAGGGCCTAGTTGTCTCAATTTTGGACTCTACCCATGTAGCCAAAATAATTGGGATGTGATTTGATCCTATAGGTTTAGATTGCCATAATTTCTTTTCATAAAATTTGCTAGGTTAAAAAATAGTTAATCTCTAGTTTGTAGAGTTAATCACTCTTCCTACAAAAAAACAAGAAACATTTACCTAGGTGTTGAACTAGCAAATTGCTACTTTTTTTTTAGCGATTCACTCCCTCTAGTGAATCAAAAATATCAAATTACTACTTTTCTCTAGATTTGGCAAATTTTAGATATAAAATTTCCAAAGTCAAGTGTAGACTAGTACAATGGTAAGTGGTGACATAATAAAATAATCAACTCTTATCAATTCTCCAACTACAACTATAATGGTCTCAATGAGTGCACAAATATGGGTGAAAATTGGACAAACAACCCATCTAAGACAAATAAGAAGAAAAAAACTAAGAAGCTTAATAAAGCTAAAGATATATATGATTAACCTTAGAAAAAGGTAGTTGAGGGGTGATTTAAATACTCTTCTATAGAAGTTTTAAAATAAGAAAATAGGTGCTTCACGATGGGTCCTAACATAAACTCCTTGAGCATAAGTAGGATATGGATGATATAAAAGTTGAGGTTAGTTATGCCAAAGCCTTCTTCAACTTCATTGATAGAGTAGGAGTTATCCTGGATGAAATCACAAAAAAAATCTAACAAGAAAAAAAAAAAATTGCTATGATGGGAAATTACCCAAAAGTGATACAAATTACATATATATAAATGATAAACACCTTAGTGTTTCAGATAGAAAGAATCCATTCAAGCAACTAAAAGCAATTCCCAACATCTAAATAATACTAGAAGAGTGTAAAATATTCATGATACCCTAAAGGCACCCATACAAATGGTGGTGCAAAACATTTATCAATTGAGGGGTGTCAAGATGTGTAACATATGTGATAGCCAAGAAATGATCCTCCTAGATGAACAAATAGATAAAATATTTGATGACAAAAAGAGTAATGCAGAAATTAGTACTTCATCCAATAAAGTTGCCAAGCTAGGATCACTATTGAAGAAGCTCAAAGATGTATCAAGGAAGGAGGAGATATTTGATATCTAATATGAGGATTTCTCTAGAGAGGTAAAAATTATAATAGACTTGGATCTACCAAGTGACATGATTTGAAAGGTACTATTGAAGGTGCTACCATAAAAATCTTGAGATCAGATAGTTTTAAAAGTTTTAAAATTTTGTAGGGGGTGATCCCAATTTTGTAGGCTTCATGACCAAGGATAAATACATGACTTGGAATCTATTTCCAATAGATCTTAAAATCCAAATAAGTCACTAGAGATGTAGTAGCTTGACTACTACCTTTGGGTTCCTAATAATTAGAGGCCATAAAAAATAAGTTGCAATTTGGAAGCCCCAATAACACCCTTTAGGTACTTAAAATTTCAATAATGATAGAATATTAACTAAGTCTAGGAGTGGAAATTTGTCCAAAAAAGTGTGATCCATCCAAAATGTGTGATTTTCTAAATTACTAAATCATTATTTTACAAAGTACAAAATTTCTCCTTTAATATGAGTGAATTGTCAGCTTTTAAGGAAAGCAAGGCAAGGAGCACAAAATCCAAGGAAAATAATATTTTTGCTATTTATAGTTCCAAATGCTATTTAGAAGGCCACTAAAGGATTTAGAGATATTTGTGAAGGAACATAACATTTAGTGGTGCATCATTTTGCTAAAGATGCCCTTAAAGTAGTATTTTACTAGGAGTAGAAATTAATAATCTTATATAGCTCATAGGTAAATAATTTTCTATAAATAGTATCCATGGGATACATTCTATTATATTCTTGTCGTTTAAGAAATCAAAGCTACACTTTGTGAATTCCACATTTTTATCTCAAATTAATTTTGGAGTAGTAGAAAAACTATGCATGTTATTTGCTCTTCAACTATGATACCGCACCTTTAATTTGTAAAATACGTAGTGATTATGACACTACATTTCGATTTATATTAGTCCTTTCCTTCTATGATTTCTAATTGCATACATATTGGAGCACATTGATATTATTTAATTCCTTCACATATGTTGATTAATCACTTACTCTACTTGCTACAACTACAACTATAATTTTTCATTCAATTTATTTCAATCTCTTACACCCTTAACTTATCACATTTACTTTTTCTATATTTAATCTTTGTGTTTGTTTAGATTATATTAGAAATATTAGTGGATAATTGACCTAAATCCAAAGGTCAAAGGAAGGGAAACATCCTCCTTCTTCCAACTATTGAAATGGAATTGTGGCCACATTAGAAGCTAGATATTTTCTTAATTCAATTATTAGTTACAATGAGACCTATAAAAATAGAAAATCAATGCACATCATGTGGATAATATATCTTTTAGCATGCCCAATGGGACCTTCTACCGAAACTTCATTGACATTACCATTATATTAATTTTAGAGGTTTCAGTGGGATTTTCCCACTTGAATTTTCTATTCTAAACATCTATTTAGTCTAAAGGTAACTCTATTTATGGAGAGAATCCCATTTTAAAAAATATTTTTTAAAGCTAAAGTTGCTCATGATGTCAAGTTCTAGGGAATCCAGTTCTAAAAATATCCTATATTTCTATTAATTTCCTTATAGTTAGAGGATACATTGAATGAGAAGAGGATTTATATCATCTAAACATATCCAATGAAGAGAGAAGAATATCTCTCTCAACTATTCCTATATTTTTTTTTAACATGCTAGAACAATGAAAACAATAATTAGAACCATTTACATAAGCTAACCCACTTTAAAATGATCCTCACTCATTTAAACTAGTAGGAAACAATGAGATTCCACCAATTACATTAAAATTATTGGCACATTTATTAGAAATTTAAGAGAAAATAACTTAATATCATCTTCAAGATCTCACTAACTTGAAACTCATTAACAATATTAAGCATGAATATGTAATGGTGAGGCTGCTGGAATTATCCTTGAAAGGAAAAAGTGTTGTCTAGTTGAAAGACCTTAACAATGGAAGTGTCAAGTCGTACAATAATTTTGACAATCGACAAGTCCAGATATTTGGTAAATTAGTAGATGCATTCTCATTATTATTGTAGTTTAACACCATCAATAAGCATTAAATTAAATTAATTCAAAGATATGACATAAAAGCAAATTGATAGTTTGAGTTCAAAGATAAGAGATTTATTTGAAAAATTATCTATCCTTGAAAGATAGAATTACAAAAGAAGATTTGACAATTCTTAGCATATCAGGATAACAATTAGAAGTCCATAAAAAATAATAATGTAGTGTATATGGGACAAGAGGACTTATGGTGTTATAATGATCTTGATGATTATATATTTTGTATCACAAATTAGTAAAGGTCAGAATAAGGTAATGGATGCTCTTCAAGTTAGATGAATATTGAGAGGCATTTGGTCCTTCTCAAAATACTATTTTGATGAATTTTATATTTAATGCTTCATCCTTTTCATTTGAAGATTTAGTTGCTCTTTAATAAAAAGAGTATTAAGAGAGAACAAGAATAAAGTGATATACCTAAGGTTATGGAGAATCTCATCTCCATAGTCCTAAAAATAAATGATTCAAAATCTAAAAAACACCTATTGCTAAAATGCTAATCCCATATCAATTGATTACCAACCTTCATAGTAGATACAAGTATCCCATATTAGAACAACAAATCATACTGTTGCTCCTTAGCAAAAAATAGGAGAACATTCTAATCCTCAGTGATCCTTTGATAAATTAATTGTATCATTTGTCACAAAATATGATAAAATGAAGCCTACTTAAGACTATAAGAGATTCATCCAAAAGGGGAATGCATCTATTGCATATCTAGGATATTTCAATGTTATCAAAGAATTGAAGAAGAATCCTTCTGACTAAGTATGTTTGATGCTCTATTTTTACTAGGAAAATTGAATGTATTTAAAGAATACTTGAGAGGGTATTATTTTAGTGAGCAAGTAAATTAGTATTCAAAGATAAAGCAATAGTTAATATGGTGACTCAAAATGAAAGTACCTAAAATTCTAAACTTTTTCCATTCTATATCACTCTCTAGATGTATGAATTTATTTTTCATAATGTTATAATAGATTCTAGTGCTATAATTTATGTCATGCCTAAGGATTTATATGAAAATCTCAATCTAGAGTACACAAGGATATACCATAAAATAATTCAGATTTATGGCACTAGTGTATGCACCATTTGAGAATTCAAAGGTCTAATGATGAAAGTGAACACTCATCCTAAGATTTTTATAGTGTAAGAAGTTATAGTGGTGGACCTCCCACTTTTGTTTGGATTATTATTGTGTATGTCTAAAAATATATGCTCACATCTACACCCATGCACAAAATCAACATGGGAATTTACCTCTCATGTGGTACTGCACGAGAGGAAAAAACCTCTAGAGAGATTTGAATCTCGTAAATAAAAATAAAAAACTAAACTAACTTGCTAAAAAAAACTTGAGCAGGAAAATGGAGAGAGGAAAATAAAAACAACGAAACATAGCAAAAGAAAAACAAACACAAAAATAAAAATAAGAAGAAAGAGGTGATTGTGCCAAAATAAAAATGGTTGGTTGATCCATCAAAAATACATGAGAAGCATGATGAGGAACACAAAGTAGATGTCATAATAATTACAGGAGGTAAGGTTGGTGTGAACCCATGAAATTATCTCAAACTAAATATACACAGATGCAACCATTTCTATATTAAATTCGCCCACGTAGTGCAACACACACGAAAACAAAATAGATGCCACAACAACTACAGGAGGTAAGGTTGGTGTGAACTCAAGAAAAATTTCCCAAAATAAATATATACAGAAGTAACCATTTTTATATTAAATATATGATGTTACAAAGCTCACCAAAAGATGATGGTGAATCATCCCACTAGGACCAAAAGCTCGAGCCTAAAAGACCCTAAACAAAAGCTGGGTAAAAATACAGAGGACCAAAATAAAAATTTACAATGTGCATGTGACACTATTATATAGAGCATGCATGACTTACAATTTAAATTTTAAAATGGTAGATGACAGTAATTAAAATTGCGTTCATATTTTACCAGTCTCTAACCATCTAGCCACATAAAATGAGCAATGCTCACATCCTTGCATTAGTTCCAATAGTATTAAAGTATTTTAACAACCATGTACATCTAGCATTGCACTTACATTACAAATTCCATTTAAGACATTTGACATTGCACCAAATTGCTGATATGGCCATGCTACCAAAGCCCTCTTGCCCTAACACCCGTGCAGATTTATTTAACATGGTAAGAATGTACATACTTTCTTACTTACTTGCTATATTTTACAAACATTCCCTACTGTTTGTCCAGATTCGTATGATTTTACATGTGAGATAATTTGGACAGTTCATAAAAAGAGAAGGCTTAAACAATAATTTTAAATAAAAGTTGCAAGATATATATATTAAAACAATTTACATTATCAAAAACTACAAAGATCTCTGGTCAAAAAGTCTCCATGTTCTCAAACTGGGATATAGACATTATAAATTGGGAGATAGACATCAAATATTGGGAGTTAGGTGCCTACTGATAGGAGTTAGGTGCCTGCTAATGGGAGATAGGCATCAAAAAATAGGAGTTAGGTATTTGAAACTGGGATATAAGCACCTGAAACTAGCTAGGATACCAAAAATTGATAGGTCTACTAGCACTGCTGCTTAAAACTCCTCGCCAACTATCAGCATGAACTTGTCCACCACTTACTGCCAAATTTTTTTGAATTGGTGCAACCGTTAATAAATTCGAGCAAGAGGCTAAAAATTTATTAACATTTTGGTGATTCATAGGGGACACATACCTACAATGTGAAAAGAACCTAGAATACCAAGTAGCCTAAGCATCCATTGGGCACAAAGTCATTAATATTTTCAAATTTTTGATAAAAACCAAAAACCCACACCCAACAGATATTCCCAATACACACAAAACTAAAACCCACAACAACAAAAACCTTACAAAAAAAATGAAATAAAAAAATAATGTAGATCTTGATTATTTCTTTCAACAAAGTTTCTAGGTGATTTTAACAAAATGCTTCAATAAGCAGATAATAGTAAAAAAAAACACCAAATATTGATTGTTATAAAACATACACTAGATCTATGCATATATTTCAATAAAACTGCACAACCATCCTATCAAGAGTGTTAAAAATATTGATGTCTAAAAATGTACACTCACATTTTCACCCAAGTGCAACATAAACATGGGAATTTTCCTCTCGTGTGGAATTGCATGAGAGAAAAAAATCTCTAGAGAGAGCTGTCTATCATAAAAAAAAATAAAAAAAACTAAAAAAAATTGCTAAAAATAACTTGCGAGGGAAAAGAGAGAGAGGAAAATAAAAAAAAGTGAAACACAACAAAAGAAAAACAAAAAAAAAAAAAGAAGAAGAAGAAGAACAAGGCGATTGCACCAAAATAAAAATGGTTGGTTGATCCACCAAAACTGCATGAGAAGCATGATGGGGAATGTAAAAAAAATGCCACAACAACTACAGGAGGTAAGGTTGGTGTGAACCCATGAAATTAACCCAAAGTATATATATATATATATATATATATATATATATATATATATATATATATATATATATATATATATGATACAACCATTACTATATTAAATCTTCCTATGCAGTACAACACACACAAAAACAAAACATATACCACAATAACTGCAAGAGGTAAGGTTGATGCAAACTCATGAAATTTTCCCAAACTAAGTATACACAGAAGAAACCATTTTTATATTAAATCCGTGTTGTTACAAAGCTCACCAAAATATGGTGGTGAATCAGCCCACCTGGGCCAAAATCTCAAACCCAAAAAGATCTCAGTCAAAAGCTGAACAAAAATCTTAAGGACCAAAAACCAACTTTATAATGTGCACATGTCACTATTATATAGAGCACATATGACTTACAATTTAAATTTAAAAATACCAGATGATAGCAATTAAAATTGTGTGTAAATTCCTCCAGTCTCTAACCATCCAACCACATAAACTAGGCAACACTCACATATTTGCATTGAATCCAATAGTTTTAAAGTCTTTGAACAATCACGTACAACCAAAACTACACATACATTACAAATTCTCTTTAAGAAAGTTGGAATTGCAACAACAAACTGACATGACCATGCTACCAGATCTCTCTTTCCCTGACACCCACACATATTTATTTAACATGGCAAGAATTTACATACTTTCTTACCTACTTTTTGGATTTTATAAATCTTCCCTACTATCTATACAAATTTATAAGATTTTACTTGTCAAATAATATTGATATCTCACAAAAAGAGAAGGCTTAAACAAATAATTTTAAATAAAAGTTGTGGGATATATATATTAAAACAATATTCGTCATCAAAAACTATGAAGGTCTCTGGTAAAAAAGTCTCCAAGTGGTCAAACTGGGAATAAGCACCAAGAAATGGTAGATAGTCATCGAAGACTGGGAGTTAGGTGTCTGCTTATGAAAGTTAGGCATGAAAAACTATGAGTTAGGTGCCTTCTAATGAGAGATAGGCATTGGAAACTAGGAGTTAGGCACCTGCAACTAGGAGATAGGCACCCCTGCGTGTACCGACCAACTCTGTCAAGCTACCAAAAATTGATAGGCTTGTAAACATTGCTACTTAAAACTCCCCACCAGATATCAACATGAACTTATCCACCATGTACCGCATATTTTTTTAATTGGTGCAATCGTTAATGAATTCAAGCAGGAGGTTCAAAATTCATTAATAATTATGTAAAGTATGGACATATGATCTATCCAAGTAGTATTTATATCAATAAATTACATTTATATAAAGGTCACTTAAAAGGATACGATCAATTACATAGATGTTAAAAAAGTGAATTTATACCATATGGATCCCTATGAATATCCATATATGTTCAATGGGTTGAATTACAAGAGTCAACCATAATTATAAAGCAAGAAACAATGGATTTATAGGAAGAAGTAGTGCAAACATTGTTGAAAAATCTAAGGGAAGACTATTATCAATTCTATTCACCTCATGATGAACTTAATAAAGGAATATACATTGAAATTTTAATGTTTCTACTTAATTCCCTTATAGGTTATTGATTGAAATATATCCTATCTTCTTAAATAGCTCTTCATATTCAAAGATGAATGTGGAATAAAAATATAAACTTTAAGTTATTTTTTAAGTTATAGAGTTTGTACCAAGGTTATGGGGGAATCCTTATGTCACTTAATAATTTTGTTGTTCGTAAGAATTTATTACATCATGTAATAAATTTAGAGATAGGTATTTTAGAGTTGTACCTCAATAGGTGGTAGATAGTTATTCAAACTAACCCCCTACACCTTCATTATATATACACAATTTTTATCAATAAAATATTGTTTAGCATTTTGATGGCTTAAAATATGTTATCAAAGATCTCATTATTCTTGGAGCATGTGAAAGAAAATACAAATTTTATGATATGCTTATTGGAAGATGTTTTGAAGATGTGTTGCTATGTGAGATCAAATAAAGATACTATGCAATAATTTGGACACTGGCTAGAGGTATTACTATGAAGAGCATAAAGTTTGTTTACTAGTGTGGAGGCAATAATGGAAAACAAGGTAGAAGTAGTTTAATTAAAAGAAATATTGATTTTTGTCCTACAAAGAAAGCATAAATGAGAAGATACAAATTTTATATCTTTATATTTTTAGTTTTGCAGGAGAACTTAGAGTTCTAGTTTAGTGCTAATTGCATGGAAGAAATAAACTTATTGAAGCAACTAGGTTGTTTGAAGGATTTCATTCAAAGAATGATCCAATTGAAATATTACACAAAAGAAATATTTGATAATCATAATATTTGTATCTTGACATCCTTGTTCATGTAGAATATGCATAGGAGTGGAGCTAGGTTAATTGTATGTGATTATTACCATCAACAGATTATACAGTTATAGAATTAGGTCATTTGGAGAAGAGCTACCACCTTGAAAAGATTTTCCATTTAGAGTTACCATCTAGAGCTATCATCTAGGGATACCATCTAGACCTATCATCTATATATAGCTGAAATATGTCACCTAGAGTTTCCATTTAGATTTGTCATCTAGATTTGTTTTCTTGAGCTAAGATCGATAACTACCATCTATAGAAAACTTGTTATCTAAATAACAACTACCAACTAGAGCTAAAGTTATTGTCTGGAGAAGAGTTATCATTTGAAGCTACCATCTAGTGAAGAGATATCATCTAAAGGCATTAGTGCCATCACATAAATTGCCATCTAGAAGAATGATCTCGAGTTGTCATCAAGTCATCTAAGGTGAAATTTAATATAACCATATGAAAAAGGGCTATCTAGAGTGAAATTTGACCTTGCTATGTGTTGACCAACCTATCTAGAAATAAGACCATATGAAGATGCATGAAATCCATATATTGTGAATTTGCTGTCTAATCAATGCATGGACCATCTGAAAGGTAACTTCTAGTGAAGAAATTTTAGCTAGAGGTATGTGCCATACATTATAAGAGAAAAAGAAAAAAATACCTATTACGTATAGTTTAATGGGAGGAAAGTGTTGTGTGTGATATATTGTATGTAAATAACACACCATCCAAAAATATAAAATAGGTGCTAACATATTTAAATGATAAAAAATTTCAACATGCTTCATGGGAAGGATTTCTGAAGCATTTACAAACTATATTTATTTATTTTGTTATTAAATCTAGGTGACAATATAGTGATTTGGCATATTTTTATTACTATGGAATGTTGATAGATATTTTCCAAAGAACTGTAGTCACTTTTATGCGACCTGATGCTTTTTGAAGCCTCAATATCACATATATTATGCAAAAGTTGTTTAGAGTGCTTATATAGGTTTTTTGAGAGAGACTATTTACACTTATGAAGTGTGAGGCACTTGGTCATCCACCATGCTGAGTTAGTGTACTGAAATATTGATTAATTGATTATACACTTGAAACTTGTGAATATTGTATCCTATTGTTGATTGGTCAATTAATGATTGATTATTATCTTGCTTGATGATTTAACCTAAATTAGATAAAACTACTTTTTTATATTTTGTTATCAATAAATATCACAAATAATGCAAGAATTTGAGAATTAGATTTGAACAATATTAATTAGTTTTCTTATCATCCTATTATAGATTTGTGCACCCATGAAAGTTTCCACATAGATAGGTCCTATAAAATTTTGTTGGATTGTTAATTTTTGTAAAATTTTGTTGATTAAGATGCAAGGAAGCCTTACTAGGTTTGGTAATTTTTGCATATACTTGGCTAAAAATCAAAAGATATCTTATCAAACCCAAAATTTGACTAAGGTAGCGATGTTAGCTAAATTCTATCCACACTTTAATATATATTTCTCTCCTTTATCTCTTTCTAACCCTTCATTTATGTATTTCGTATTTTTTCATTTGTTTTGTTTTTGTTTGCACAAGGAATTGAACTTCCCCAAAGGTTGGATCAAAAGCAATTTTGAGCCATCCAATCTTGGATATAGTCTAGGGAACACACCACACCACTAGGTGGATTATAGACCAAGAGGAGTATAGGCATATTTATACTCATTGAAAAGATGTAACTATCCTATTGAAGAAATATGTCAACAATTTTTTAGGATCACATGTTTAAAAAATTTTTTCAATTTGAGGGGGGTCACATGGTTGACCCAATTATGATATATTTTAAATATTAAATTAGACTTCATCATATACTAGAGATAATACTTTATTCAAGAGAAGTGGATACCCTTTATTTTATAAATAGTAGTGTATCGGTATTCACATTTGATTTTGTGAATAGTTGTTTGTCTTTATTCATAAGAAGAGTATAGTACATATGATTGGATGAGTGTGTCCCTAATCATAGAGGTTTATAAACAAATAATTGTGTCTCTATTTTCAACTATGTATATGGGTAGCATGTGTATCCCTATCCATTTACGATGTAAAATATTGGATAGTTGTGTTTGTGCCTATCCTTGATTGAGTCTAATTTGGCCAGTCCCACTGAGATGAGTAGTTGAGTTTATACATGTTCACGATGATGTAAATCGGACAAGTTTATGTTCCCTAGTCCATGATATTTTTAAACTAGGTAACTTGTTGATTAATATCCTTGTTTCAAGTATAATATAATAAAGAGGAATGTTAGGAATTTATTAAATCATGTAATATAGTTAGATCTAGTTATTTGGGTGTTGTACCCAAGTAGGTGGTTGATAGTTCATTATTCAAACCATCCACCAACACCTTCAATGTATATATATATATATATAATTTTAATCAATATAATATTATCTAGAACCGTGTTGGTCCAAAAATTATATGCTTATCAGACAGTGATTGGTAGCTTGTACTTTACATTTCTAAGTACTAGGTTCAAACCTGAAAATATCTACAAAATACAATATCCTTTATGACATAGACCTTAATCTAAATATTCATTATAATTCTAGGTCTCAATATTCTCTCAAATCCCCCACACCTATGCATAATAGTATGGAAGTTGTTTCCTCACTTCCTTGGATCAAATTTATTCATAAGTTTTACTCCTAATTTTGTGATTGATAATATGGTACCATTTATTCTTATACTGTCTACCTAGATATGATGATATTGTAAGGCAAAATGATTTAAAAATACTAAAAGGAATAAATTACACCTCCCTTCTCTTTACATTGCATATATAAGCTATGAATAACACAAGCTTATACTGAGAGAGGGGGGTGAACAATATAAGACCACTTTTTACTTTTCTTTCCCAAATAGTATTAATCAATATAATCAATGGCAATATCAATAGCAATAACCAAAGTAATGCACAAATCATCACACACAATAGAGACACCAATTTAACGTGGTTCACCCAATGTGGGTTACATCCACAGAGAAAATATTTCACTAAATTTTCTCAATTAATCTATTGGGAATCCTTTCCCTATTACAATGTTTATGGACATCTATCCAAAGGAGATGCTGATCCTCTAAATCTGGTTTATGGATATCTATCCACAAGAGAACTCCTCCTCTGCTCTGGTTGGTGATCTTCTAGAAGACTACTACCTCCACTGCAGTAGCTTGTGGATATCTCTCCACTAAAAAATCTTATCCCCACTCAGAAGACTTGTCCTCACTGACCTAGCTGATGGATATATATCCACTAGAGACTACTATCCTCTCTACTCTATAACCTCCAAAGCTCTGTCTTAATTCTGTACTAAACACAGTCCAATCGGTCTAGCACAAATATGCTCAACAAGTCCACTCAAAACATGCTCAACTCTGATTAATAGGTCCACTCAAAACCTACCCAAATATACTCAATAGGTTCACTCATAACCTGCTCAAATATTCTCAATAGGTCCACTCAGAACCTGCTCAAATATTCTCAACAGGTCCACTCAAAACCTGCTCAAATTTTCTCAACAAGTCCACTCAAAACTTGTTCAAATATGCTCAAAAATCTCACACAGAACTTGTCCAAATTTGCTCAATAAGTCCTCTCTAGGAATTAACCAAATATGTATTGTAAGCTTCCACAAAAGTTCACACAAAATTAGTCCACAAGTCTTCTCAAAGAATTTCCTCAAATCTTCTTAACAAGTCCACACAGAACTTGTTCAATCTCATAGAGCCATAAAGAGAATTGTTAGAGACTCAATATGTTCTACACTCAAAGCTCAATCACTTTCTCAACTCAAATCAATATCATAGAAGCATAAAGATAATTGTTAGAGACTCAATATGTTCTTATAATCAAAAATCAATCACTTTCTCAACTCAATCTCATAGAAGCATAAAGAGAATTGTTAGAGACTCAATATGTTCTATTCTCACAACTCAATCTCTTTCACAACTCAAATAAAAATATAGAATAGTTTATTTTATGGAACTTGAACAATCACTTCATACATCCACTTGACTAGGCTCAATAAAATTACTCAAACAATGACTCAAGAAACAACTCTTACTCACAAACCCTAGTCCAAGCATGTATCATCCAACTCAAAAATTTTCCAACAATGCTCAACAACAAATATCACATAACAATGATACTCATGATATTTTCAAACCCTAGTTCAAGTTATTTGCATAACAAATCACTTCAACACCTATTATTATAAAACATTCTTCACATAACAATGATACTCATGATATTTTCAAACCCTAACTCAAGTTCTTCACACAACCAATGGTTTCAACAACAATACTTATAAAACAAGGTGTTAATCACAACTCTTAATTTTAGAAAACCTTGAAGCATTAACTCAAACACTTTCAAAAAGGAAACCCTAATCAAATAATTTTCAATCCAAACTTTATTTTATAGTAATCCATTCAATCAACTCAACCAAAGAAGAATTTGCCCATACCTTTTTGCTTGACAAGTAGTTGATCTCACAAATCTGCCACACTCATAATTACTTCTTTGCCAATCTCAATAAGGGTTAGAGGATAATTTTGTCAAAAAAACACAACACAAAAACAATATCAAATTTACACCTTATCAATCCAACTTGATTAATAATCAACACCCTCACAATAATCACAAAAATCCTTAATTCAAAATAACACAATACCCACAAAGTCTTAATCCTCCAATATACCACTATAGCAATTTAAGACTTTATTAAAATTTAAAAACATAAATCTCCTTATAACTCCTAATGATAATTCTTAACTACCATAACTTTATTACAAATCAACGTTTCCAAACACAAACCACTAAACAACCTTAAACCTCAAACTTAGGCATTTTATTAAAATTAAAACCAAAAATATTATGTCATCTTCAGAGGAAATCGAACCCTCAACGTTGCCCCCAATGTGGGCCTTAGTTGGGGCCAAAGTCACCGCATGAGCCAAGCACTTGTCTAAGACTAAAGAAGCACCACATGCTTCTTAATATCCTCACACCTTCCGCCTTGGGCAAAAGAATGTGCACCGTAGGTGCTTTAACCAATACAACTCACGATGCATCCGTAGAGATTCAAACACAAACCCTCTTGCAAGCCAATGCTTTCACGCTTCCCAAAATACCACTAGACTGCGCTATCCTATGCAACTTCGAGGATTAAATCTTCCTCCATTAAACGCTTCTCTGTAGTGACTTTCACAAAAACTAACGAGCTCTTTTCTTTGCATGCAATCTTTTTAATTTTCGAGCAAGGATGATAAATTGAAATTTGGGTGTTTGTATTTATATGCTTCCTCCATTGTTTTGAAGATGTCGGTGCTCTCCATGTTATCTTCCATGATATCAACAGATATTATAAAGGCTTCGAATGCCTTTTTTCTTAAACCCAACCTTTGTGTTTATAAAATATATTTAGACTTTATAAAATCTGCTTTTGCATTATAAAATATTGTAATAAGAATTACAAATATTTTATTTGAGTTTTAACCATATCACATTTAATATTATAATAACCATTATTATAATATTATACCTTTGATAAAATATCTCCTCCTCACTATATTCCATGTCGTAAATAATATTTATTTATAAAATTTATATTCTCACTGAATTTAAATAATATATAAAATAAATATTATATCTCCTTTTGAACTCTTAACTTCTGCACTGATTCACTTGATCTTTGGCCTTCTTCCTGGATATCAAATAACCATTTTTATCCCCTTTGTTTCTGCTGAAATCCTTGATTATTAATGATGACTTCATCTGGTGACATCAATGATAACTTTTACTTAGGGACTCAAAATGTCCAATAATATCCCCCTTTGTCATTGATGGCAACCCATACTCTTCTTACCAAAACCTGACCTTTATTTTTATTCTACTCCCCTTGGGACATTGCTCCCCCTGGCTCAATGCTCTATCAAATCTCTCCCCATTACACAAATATCTCCACCTTTGACATCAATGGCAAAGGGTCACCTTTGGGGCTCGGGGCTAAGAATGAGCCTCTTAGCTTAGCCCCTCCCCCACCTCTTTTTGAGGTGGTTAATTCTGGGGTGGGAGTATTTCTACTCCCAAAAGGCATTGTTCTTTACCTTTATCCTCTTCCCTTATTTTTTGAGTTTTTTGATTCCTCTGACTGTTTCTATCCTTGTCATCATCCTTGTTCCTATCATCATTCCTATTCTTGTTCCTGTTCCTGTTCACATCTAAGTTCCTATTCTTGTTACTATTCCTCTTCTCGTCCATGTTATTGTTCTTGTTCCTGTTCCTATTATTGTTCATGTTCATGTTCCTATTCCTATTTATACTTGTTTTCGGAATGTTCGCACTACACCATTTTGTTGTGTGACCATAATTATTGCACTTATAACACTTAATGTTATTATTCCTTGGAGGTGCAAATGTCTTAGGATTTATCCTAGTGAAGCCATATCCTCTTTTATCATGAACCTTGCAATTCATTACCTTGTGACCAAACTGATTACATGAGTAGTGATACCCATGGAAAAGTTATCTATTCCCATATTTCTATCTTTTATGTGTCTTGTACTGTGAAGCCATGTGCCAAAAATTATGACATGAAAAACATATTCCATTGAAGCTTCCATATATTGATCTCATTGGTATCCTATTATGATTTTTGTTCCATCTGTATCTTCTCTGTGTATTGTTCTTGTCTTTGTTGAACCCTTTATTGTCCAACTCATCCTCTAATGTCTCACTCCCTCTTACACTGTCTTCTTCTGATGTATCTTCATCTGAAGGTTCTTCTTCTTCAAGGCTTGAAGTTGAATCCTCTTCCCATTTATTTTGAACCTGTTTAGAACCAAGACCTATTTTGTTTGTTGCTCCTCTTTGTATCTTGATTATTTTATCCACACTCTTTGCACTATTTACATACTTGTATAGATTATTCTTGGAATCTTCTAAATATTCCTTTAGTAGTGCCACTTCTTGTGCTAACTTTTTACATTCCAAAATCTTTGCTTCTAAATTGTCTTTGAACTTCCTTGCCTTAGCCTTTGTTTTTTCTAAATCCTCTATGAGCAATCTTCTTTCTTCATCACATTCTTGAAACTGAATTTCAAGTTTAGAGTGTTGCTTCCTTACCTTATTTACCATTTCAAGGTTCTACTTTTGCCTTTCTTTGCCATTTGCATTCTTGTAAGATCTTCCTTCAAGCTGTTAAACCTTTTTTGAAGGAACCAGCTTTGATACTAATTGAAGAACATAAGCTTATACTGAGAGGGGGGAGGTGAATAGTATAAGACCACTTTTCACTTTTCTTTCCCAAACAATATTAATCAATATAATCAATGGCAATATCAATAACAATAACCAAAGAAATGCATAAATCATCACACACAATAGAGACACCAATTTAATGTGGTTCACCCAATGTGGGTTACATCCACATAGAAAATATTTCACTAAATTTTCTCAATCAATCTCTTGGGAATCCTTTCTCTATTACAATGTTTATGGACCTCTATCCAAAGGAGATGTTGATTCCCTAAATCTAGTTCATGGATCTCTATCCACAGGAGAACTCCTTCTTCTCTACTCTGGTTGGTGATCTTATAGAAGACTAATGCCTCCACTGCATTGTCTTATGAAGATCTCTCCACTGAAAACTTTTATCCCCACTCAGAAGACCTGTCCTCACTGCCCTGACTGATGGATCTCTATTCACTGGAGCAGGGTTATGCATAGTGGCGAATATTCACCAATTGGGTGAATATTAGGATTTTCAAAATTGAAAATTAGCAAATATGAGGACCCTCGACGTTGGCCCATTTGCCTAAATTTTTTGGACCAATTTGTTTCTTAGGGTCAATTTGCCACAATATATATCCACACATAGGTATATTTGTACTTGTTGGAAATATCTTATTGAGATTGATCTAATGGTGGTGTTTTTGTGAAGTTATAAGGTGAATTAATAGGTCAAAAGTTATACCAAATATTACCTTATTTTTTAGGGCTTTAAATACCCAAATTTTTTGTGTGAAGATGATTGATTTGATTTGCTTTGGATTCACCATGATTCACCTTGATTTTGATTAGGATTCACCATTTTTTTATAAGTACATTTTGAGTCCAACCCCTTATGCATAATCCTACAATAGAGACTACTATCCTCTCTGCTCTGTCTCCTCCAAAGATCTATCTCAATTCTGTACTAAACACAGTCCATCCGGTCTAGCACAAATATGCTCAATAAGTCCACTCAGAACTTGCTCAACTCTACTCAATAGGTCCACTCAGAACCTACTTAAATATGCTCAATAGGTCCACTCAGAACCTACTCAAATATTCTCAACATGTCCACTTAGAACCTGCTCAAATATGCTCTACAGGTCCACTCAGAACCTGTTCAAAATTTTTCAACAGGTCCACTCAAAACCTGCTCAAATCTGCTCAATAGGTCCACTCAGAACCTGCTTAAATCTACTCAACAAGATCACACAGTATTTGTCCAAATTTTCTCAATAAGTCCTCTCTAGGGCTTAACCAAATATGTATTGTAATCTTCCACAAAATCTCACACAAAATCAGTCCACAAGTCTTCTCAAAGACTTGCCTCAAATCTGCTTAACAAGTCCACACAAAAGTTGTTCAATATCATAGAACCATAAAGAGAATTGTTAGAGACTCAATATGTTATACACTCAAATCTTAATCACTTTCTCAATTCAAATCAATCTCATAGAAGCATAAAGATAATTGTTAGAGACTCAATATGTTCTTATACTCAAAACTTAATCACTTTCTCAACTCAATCTCATAGAAGCATAAAGAGAATTGTTAGAGACTCAATATGTTCTATTCTCACAACTCAATCTCTTTCACAACTCAAATTAGAATATATAATAGTTTGTTTTATAGAACTTGAACAATCACTTCATACATCCACTTGACTAGACTCAATCAACTTACTCAACCAATGACTCAAGAAAAAACTCTTGCTCACAAACCCTAGTCCAAGAATGTATCATCCAAATTGAAATATTTCCAACAATGCTCAACAACAAATCTCACATAACAATGATACTCATGATATTTTCAAACCCTAGTTTAAGTTCTTTGCATAACAACTCACTTCAACACTCATGCTTATAAAACATTCTTCACATAACAATGATACTCATGATATTTTCAAATCCAAACTCTAGTTCTTCACACAACCAATGGTTTCAACAACAATGCTTATAAAAAAAGGTTTTAATCACAACTCTTAATTTCAGAAAACCTTGAAGCATTAACTCAAACACTTAAAAAAAGTAAACCCTAATCAAATCCTTTTCACTCCAAACTTTATTTTCTAGTAAGTCATTCAATCAACTCAACCATAAAAGAATTTTCCCATACCTTTTTGCTTGACAAGTAGTTGATCTCACAAATCTGCCACACTCACAATTACTTATTTGCCAATCTCAATAAGGGTTAGAGGATAATTTTCTCAACAAAACATAACACAAAAACAATATCAAATTTACACCTTATCACTCCAACTTGATTAATAATCAACACCCTCACAATAATCACAAAACCCTTAATTCAAAATAACACAATACCCACAAAGTCTTAATCCTTCAATATACCACTATAGCAATTTAAGACTTTATTAAAAGTTAAAAATAAAAATCTCCTTATAAATCCTAATGATAATTCTCAACTACCACAACTTTATTACAAAGGAACCTTTCCAAACACAAACCACTAAACAACCTTAAACCTCCAACTTAGGCATTTGATTAAAATTAAAAACAAACATATTACCTCATCTTCGGAGGGAATCAAACCCTCAATGTTTCCCCCAATGTGTGCCTTAGCTATGGCCAAAGTCACCACACAAGCCAAGCACTCATATGAGATTAACGAAGCACCACATGCTTCTTAATCTCCTCACACCTTCTGCCTTGGGCAAAAGAACGTGCGTCGTAGGCGCTTTAACCAACACAACTCATGATACACCCATCAAGATTCGAACGCAAACCCTCTTGCAAGCCAGTGATTTCGCTCTTCCCAAAATACCACTAGGCCACGCTGTCCTATGCAACTTTGAGGATTAAATCTTCCTCCCTTAAACACTTATTTGTCACGACTTTCACAAAAACTCACAAGCTCTTTTCTTTGCATGCAATATTTTTAATTTCTGAGCAAGGATGATTAATTGAACTTTGGGCGTTTGTATTTATATGCTTCCTCCATTGTTTTGAAGACGTCGGCGCTCTCCATGTTATTTTCCATGAAGTCGGCGGAGATTATAAAGGCTTCAAATACCTTTTGTCTTAAATCCAAAATTTGGGTTTATAAAATATATTTAGACTTTATAAAACCCACTTTTGCATTATAAAATATTATAATAAGAATTACAAATATTTTATTTGGGTTTTCACCATATCATATTTAATATTATAATAACCATTATTATAATATTATACCTTTGATAAAATATCTCCTCCTCACTGTATTCCATGTCGTAAATAATATTTATTTATAAAATTAAAATTCTCACTGAATTTAAATAATTTATAAAAATAAATAATATATCTCCTTTTGAACTCTTAACTTCTGCATTGATTCACTTGATCTTTCGCCTTCTTCCTGGATATCAAATAACTATTTTTATCCCCTTTGTTTCCTGCTGAAATCCTTGACTATTAATGATGACTTCATCTATTGACATCAATGACAACTTTGACTTAGGGACTCAAAATGTCCAACAAGCTATTTTATACTCATGTCTGAACCATCAAACATCTTCAATGGATTGGGATGAAAAGATAAGTTGTTCCTATATTTTATATAGTAAACCTCTTTGAATCCTTCATGTGACTCCAACTAGGTAGTAGTAGCTCTTGTAACTTGACCCCATATCAAATAGAAGCAAATGCACACATGTGAATAAGCATGGTACAAACCTTTAAATAACTACATATGGTGTTGTGACATAGTTTTAGCCTATTTTATGCCATAAATATCTTTAAAAAATTAATATGATAAACTTCAATAATTACTTGTTTGATTGAAAATTAGAGGAAAACATACTTTGACAATGTTTTTGAATGAAGTGTAAAATAGAAGTAAACTTTTTATTTTAAAATAAAAATAATATTATATTATGAATTTTTGTAAATTTTCATATTTGATAATTTTTTGTAAGGATAGAATGAATATGATGCCCATATAATATGATTATTTTGGTCAACTATTTTGTGAATATATCTTCTATCAAATAGATCTAGAGTAAGATATAGTTTTCAAAAGTTTCAAATTAAGGAATGTTCAATAGAATGTTGTAATCCTATATGTTGGGGCACCAAGCATAAAAATAAATTATTATTTTAATAGAGAATGCAAGTTTATAGAAAAATCTAGAGAAAGCATGTATTTTATATTTTAATGTCTTTTTAAAATATTTGTATTTTCTTACAATTTTTTTTTTTTATCCGTACATTTAGTATTCAATAAATGGAAAACATGTATAAAAAACTAAATAAAAACTCATATGTTTAGAATATACTTTCTAAGACCTATCTATCAAATTCCATTTCAAAGTATATGGTTTAGTCCATATAAGGCTTTCAAAGTTATCTTATTAACCTTGTTAATATAAACATTTTAAAAATGTATAAGTATGTAGATGCAACAAAACTACAAAAAATTAATATATTTAAAATTTATGCTCTAATATCATATATTTTATTAAAATTTATTATAATTTAAACTTATTTTGAGACATTCAAATTCATGTAAATAACCCTGGTAAGTAGTAAATCTTGGTAGCAATAATCTATGTCACAATACCATGCTTTTCTAGGATAATAAAATAACTTCAATAAGAACACCATAAAGCCTCACTTATGACATTGGTAAAGAAAAATTAAACCATGATAATAATATTTGTTGTAGAGAAATTTACTGATTTTAGTAAATAGAATTGGCAACATATAAATTTTCAAAATTAACCTTCAATTATTTTTCCATACAAATAAAATTATCTTAATACAAATTTAAATATTTTACTATGATAAATTTAAAAATTACTATACTACTAATTATCAACAATAAAACTAAATTATTAAAACATTGAAAACAAAATACATAAAAAATACCACTAACAAAAAAAATTAATCTTAATACTTGAACCAAAAATATACATCCTCTAACCTAAAAAAAAATGACTCTTCAAACCCTCCTTATACTATGATCTTCTTTCATAATACAAAACCTTAGATGTGAAGGTATACTAATAAAACAAATACTATTACATAATAAAATATAAACAATAATCCAATAAAAAATATAATATTTTAATAAAAATATTATAATATGTTTTATTTTAAATAAATTAAAAAATATAAAAAGAGGATCACTAAATTATCTCTAACAAGTTGGTTTTTGCTATGTTATAGAGTTTGCACCTTCATTGGGCTAACCCAATGGTTGCATCCTACACTTTCACATGTGAAAATTCAATGGATACAACCTCTACGCTGGTTTACTTTTTCTTTGGATAGTTATGTTAATTGGCTTTCACTTTATTACGTGTTTCATATTTTATCTTTTAAAATTTTATAAATTAAATGTGGGGTTCAATATTTATAATGTTTGGTTGTTCTGAATAACTATGTTAAGTCCGTTTTTTAAATTATTATTAATTAAACAGGGTCAATCTGAGAAGTTTGATGGATGATGCGGTGTCCAATAATTATAATGTAATGTTTAGGCTTTGTATAATTACGTTAAGTACTTTTTTAAAATTATTATTAATTAAACATGTTTCATCTAAGTAGTTTAATTTTAATTCGTTGAATGTAAGTCAGAGTTAGCTTGATAATGACAATATTAATTCTCAGTCATTGGACGTCTCGGAGTTCAGGTGAGATAGAGGTTATAATGCTAGTACCATGGTTTGATGATACTATTCAATGAAACTTGACCTTAACCAGTTATTTAAAAAAGAAAAATAATTGTAAATTCTTTTATGTATAAAAAAAAATAATTACTTGTAAAGTTGTTTTAATTAAATATATAATATATTTTAAATTTAAATTAATAAAAAAATAAATTTATAATTAAATAATCTTAAGTTTATAAATAAATCCCAGTTTAGATTAAACTATTACTTTTGCAAATAAGTTGTTCAAAATTATTTTACTAAACAAGCACTTATCAATCTACCTAAGACTCTTTTATATAATAAAATTGGGAAGAATAAGTGAAAGGAAAGGTGAGGAAAAAACGAAGTGGCAGTATGAACAAGCTTGTGAAGACTGAGCTCATGGGCTTATTGGATTTCAGTGACTACATATTCTTCAACAATATCCCAATGATGTTGAAAAAAATTTAATGGAAAACTATTTGGCCCTCGAAACTTGGATGCTCCCATAGAGAACAAAACTCTTTTAATTTCCTCCTTAGAGATTACCTTGCATATATGTTCATTCATGCTATCATTAACTCCTTTGGGAACATTGTTAATGATGCTTTCTATTTCCATATTGTACTTTGTTTTTTTTTTTGCTAAGAAGGTTCTAAAAGAAAGTAATGGCTAGATTTTTAATATCATTTAAATCCTCATACTTTCTTTCATATTCCCCAATAAGGTAGAGGATTTTACTGCTATTTTACTATGTTCCATAGTCAAAACATGGAATACTTTATTATTTATGTCACCTTCCTTGAGCCACAATATTATAGATTTTTTTCCAATGAGTTTCCTCTTGGGCAATGGTATTATGATACTCTGTGAGGAGTTGTTTTTCCCTTTCGTGCCACTCTGTTTTTCTACCTTCCCTCTCCATTTTTTCCTCTATATCTTGGACATCCTTTTTAATATTTTATTTTCTTAAATTGATGTTACCAAAAACCTTCTTATTCCAAATTTTGATTTGATACTTGATGTTTTTTAATTTTTGGGCAACTTTGTACATAGCTGATCCTTGAACCTCCTCTTGCTAACAAGATTTAATTTTATTTGTAATATTTGGACGCATATTCCACATGACCTCATACCTAAAGGGTACTCCTCCATGCTTCTCCTCATTTTTCATATCCAGTAAAAGAGGATTATGATATGATCCTATTTTGGGTATACACACATGTCTATGAATATTGATTATACTTAGTCAACTATCAGAAATAAGAACTCTATCCAAGAACCTTTTAATGTGATTATCCCCCATCCTTCTGTTTGTCCATGTAAACTTACCTTTACACATATCCAGGTTAATCAACTTATTATTTTGAATAAAATTATTAAAATATTACATACCTTAAATGATGTTAATCCTCCCTCCACTTGTTTCCTCTATTTTTAAAACTGTATTGAAGTCACCCAAAACCATCCAATGCAAATTAATGAAAATACTCCTCTCTAAAGATAGCTTCTTCCACAGTTGGAATCTCTCATGATCATAATTTTGAGCATAAACCCCTATCATTACCAAACAAAAGTTAGTTTTTTTGTTCTTCAATTTGACTATGTAGAATATTTCTTCTTGATTAATTAAAGTGCCTTTAAAATTCATTCTATCCCAAAATATGTAAATACCTCCAATAATACCTTGTTCCGGGATTATGACCCATTCAACATTCGACCATACCTCTTTTTGAATAATGTCAAGTTTTTTGGTGTTAATTTCAGATTCTTGAAGATAAGCAATATCAAGTTTTACCTCTATGAGTATATTTCTAACAATTATTATTTTCCCAGGGGATTTAGCCCCCACACATTCCAAGAAAAGATTTTCAATTTTTGGTTTTTTTTGATGGGCTTTTACCCTTAACCATCCATTCTTCATTTGGATCTAATTCTTGTCCCTTGTTCTTTGGTACTTTTTGTTCTACTTTTTTGGGGGGTCTTCCTTGCTTTCTTTCCCATAATTGCCTATATTCTTTGTATTTTTTGTATGTCTTCTAGGAGGATCATTCTCTCCCATTTGGTTACATTCCGTCGAAGATTCTTTCATTGTTGATTGAGTTGTTTTACCAAAATCTAGTCTTTTGTTGAATCTTGTTCGCATCCCCTCCTTAATCTACTTTGATATTTCTATTATGCTTAGATCCTTTTGTTCCTCAGATTATTTAGTTTTGTTCTATGAATTTAAAACTTGATCTAATCCCTGCCATACGTCTATTTATTTGACTTTAAACCCTTAAAATTCTTCAATCTGATCCTTCTCCTATTTTGAGTCCATTTTAGTAGATGGGGTATCCTCTACCATTTTAGCATCATTTACTAATATTTCTTCTTCGACTTCCAAATTACTATTTGCATTATCTGTGTTAATTGCCGTCACATTATGTTGTTGTGTATTGGTATCTAGATTTATATGTTTTTCAATCATATTTATTTTCTTCTTATGGTTACGTTATTCATAATCATTTTCTTTTCCTTGATTGAGACTATTCTCTTGTTGATTAATGTTATTTCCAAAGCCTCTCAAGTTTTGTTTCTCATTTTGTTCTTCATATGCTTGTTGGTTTAGCTCTTCATATTTACTTGCATACTTCATTGTGTTATTAAGATTATGTTGTTCTTCCTTGTGTTGTATAGAACAACCATTATTGATTTTACTTTCTACATCTTCATTTACCTCTTGGTGAATTTCCTAGTATTTTCCTTTTCTTGTGCCCTTTATTGTGGGCTAGAAGTTTTCTTTTTCATGCTTACAGTCCTCTGGTTTATTTTATTCTCCTTTTGTTGCCACTTCTTAGTAAATTTGGGTTATCTTTACGATTGATATTTTCCCTCCACATGTACAAACACTTTGCATTGCTTACAATATACCAAAATTTTTTCATATCTAACATTTTGTTCCCATTCTCCAAGCATCAATTTGATACCCACTTTTTCCACTTTTTCTTGTTCTAGATCCACGTTAACATATACTCTTGCACACAATATTATTGTTTTATTGTAGGCGGGTGGATCCATGGTTATAAATGATCTAATTTGTGTTGCTAGGTCCTTAATAATTTGATCATTCTAATATTCTATAGGTAGATCTAGGAACCTAATATAGATGAGAACTAAACAAATTATTTCTTTTGAGGGTTGAAGCCCTAATGCAAATGTTTCAAAAAAACTGATGTTTTCCCAAAGAAAAATGGACCTAATGATAAGGCTACCACTAGATCCTCCTCAATATTGAACTGGATTAAGAAGTATACCTTTGATAGACCAATAATAGCAAGTCTTGTGAAGACTTGAAATAGAATTGAGAGAAATTTTGATTGTTGATTTATTCAAGCTTTGTGTTAAGGCTTAGGAAATAGTTGAGACAGAGTTTGGTGCATATTTGTGAGCATATTTAGAGTAAATTTATGCTAGAATTAGGATAGAGTTTGGTGCATATTTGTAAGCAGAGTTAGATTAAAATTTGTGCTAGACTTAGGACAAATTTTGGTGTAGATTTGAGATAGAGTTGAGAGTAGGCTTTTGAAGTGATAGATCAAAGAGGATAAAGATCTCCAGTGGATAGAGGTCCATCAGTTAGTGTAGTGGATAAAGAGGTATCCTGTGGAGAGAGATCCACAAGCCAGAGTAGTGGGGCATAAGTATTATAGAAGTTCATCAGCTAGAGCAAAGGGGATAGAGTTCTCTTGTGGATAGATATACATGAATTAGAGTAGAGGGGACAAAGTTCTCCTATAGATAGATATCCATGAACCAGAGTAGACGGGATAGAGTTCTCCTATGGATAGATATCCATGAACCAGAGCAAAGAGAAAGAGCTATCCTATGGAGTGAGATTCGTGAACCATATGGGAATATAGAGTTCTTTTGTAGAGAGAGATCCATGAACCAGTTGAGGAGATAGAGTTCTTCTGGATCAAGTTCCACGAACCAGAGCAAGGGGATAAAGTTCTCCTATGGAGAGAGATCCACAAACTAGAGTAAGGGGATAGTGTGGAGTATTTAAGGTTGAATTAGAAAAGAGTTTTTGGAATTAGAAATGATTTACCTTTCATATCCCCATCGAAGTCAATTTATACCCAACATATATGAGGATGATCCCATATTGTATCTAGTCTCACCTTATTGATTTTTTCCATATTTAAGATATCTTTTTGTCTAGAGAGGATCATTGCAATATTTTCCTAGCTGATAATGTTTTTAATACAATCCTGGAATAAACCCAACTTATTCCTTTGGTTTTATTTTTGAAAAAACTCATCTATTTATTTCCAACCAAATCCCCCAACAAATATGTGGAATGCATTTTGACCAAAAAATATTGCTTTCTAAGTGCCACTATTCCCAAATACTGATTAGAGAATCTGGAATGATCCAAACAACATTAAATTCTCTCAATAACATATTTAGGATATCACAAAAAATTCACAAGTTCCAAACATATGGTCCATACACTCATCCTCTTTGTTACACAACACACAAACAATTGGAATCACAATATCTCTTTTAAATATATTGTCTTTAGTGAGGATCTTATTGAGAATGGTAGTCCAAAAAAATATAGTAATCTTAGGGATGATGTTTAGCTTCCAAATGCTTTTAAGCTCAGGTTTCCTAAAGATTACTTTGGCCAAGACTCTATATCCATCCTTCACCAAGTACTAGTCTTAATGAATTCTTCCCAAAAATATTTGATCTCTCTAAAACTCCTTAAAAGGTTTTGCAGATATTTACCTCCTAGGCCTTGCATATCTTCTTGCAATATTTTCCACCTTATGAATGTAACCATTAATTTTCTTACCATAAATCCGTTTAAATATTATTTAATATATTTGAACTTTCTATTGTTCACTAAAGCCTCCTCTTGAATCCAAGGGTATTTCCAAAAGTCTATTTTATCCCCCTACATACTCTCCATTTTAGGCCTTGCCATAGAATATTCCTACCATTGATAATATTTTACCAAAAAATAGACCCATGTGGAGGATTATAACAATTGATAAAGTGATTTCTGTCCTCCAAGTAGTTATTTTGGCTAATTCTAGCCCATTTCCCCATTGCTCCAGTGTGAATACTCCAACCATGTTTAGCTAGAAGGGATATATTTAGATCTCTCAACTTCCTCAATCCAAGACCCCCATTTTGTAAATTCTGGTAATAGGTATCCTAGGCTACCAGATGTATATATTTTTTGCATTCAGTGCAATCCCAATAAGAATTTTTCACTTCCCTTGACATCCTTAGAAAATACATGAAGTAAATAGGGAGGCTTTGAAGCATGTGTTTAATAAGCTATACTTTCCCCGTAGAGGATAACAAAGATCCCTTCCAACCTTGAAGTTTCCTTGTAAATTTATGAATAATCAGATTCCAAAATTCATATTTCATTTTTCTTATAAATAAAGGTAAACCAAGATAGGTGATAGGGAAATTTTCCTCCTTACATCCCAAAAATTTAATTATTTTATCTCTTATACTTTCCTCCATGTTTAAAAAGATAATCCTACTTTTTTCATAATTTATATTCTGTCTCATAGCTTTTTCATAAGAATCAAGGTCATTTTTTTAACTCCAAAGCTTTTTCCTCTTTAGCTTCTCCAAGCAAGAAAGTATCATCCACCAATTATTTATGGGACAAAGCTTCACCAGTAGAAGAATGTTTTAGACCTTTGTTATTACCATACTTTCACTTTATTTCCAAATTTCTTCCCAAGGCATCTACCATAATGATAAAGAGATATGCATACAATGGATCTCCCCACTTGATTCCTATGGTAGAAGGAAATAACCCAATAGATTATCCATTGATAAGGATAAAAAAATGAGGGTTATAAATACACATACCAACCCATGCCCTCCATTTTTCACTAAAACCCATTTGCTCCATTATTTTATCTAAGAAATACCAGGAAACCCTATCATAGGCTTTGTTTATGTCCAAATTAAGGAACATGCTTAACACTTTCCTCCTTTGAAGAGAGTATGTTGTTTCATAAATGGAAATTATGCTTTCAGTAATATACCTACCTACCACATAACCTCCTTGATCTTCATTAATGTTTGAGGGGATGATGTTTTTCAATTGATTGGCCAACACTTTAGTAAATTTTTTGTAAATTGTATTACATAGGCTAATTGGTCTAAAGTATTGCAATTTATCTGCTCCATATTTCTTGGGAACTAGAGCAAGGAAGGTATTATTCTATTACTTCAAAAACTTACTAGACTCATGGGATTATTGGATTTCATTGACTACATCTTCTCCAACAATATCCTAATGATGTTGATAAAAACCCAACAGAAAATAATTTGGCCCTAGAACCTCGGATGCTGCCATAGACAACACAACTCTTTTAATTTTCTCCTTAGAGATTACCATGCATATATGTTAATTCATGCTATCATTAAATCCTTTGGGAATATTGTTAATGATGCTTTCTATTTCCATATTGTACTCTATTTTTCTTTGCTAAGAAGTAACTGAAAGAAAGTAATGGCTATAATATTATTTAAATCCTCATACATTCTTCCATATTCCACCATAAGGTAGAGGATTTTATTTCTATTCCTATTTTTCATAGTCGAAACATGGAAGAATTTAGTATTTATGTTACCTTCCTTGAGCCACAATATTATGGATTTTTTTTTCCAATGAATTTTCTCTTGGGCAATGGTATTATGATGCTCTGTGAGTTGTTTTTCCCTTTCATGCCACTTTGGTTTTCTACTTTCCCTCTCTATTTTTTCCTCTATATATTGGATATCATTTTTAATATTTTATTTTCTTAAATTCATGTTACCAAAAACCTTTTTATTCAAAATTTTGATTTGATACTTGATGTTTTTTAATTTTTGGGAAACTCTGTACATAGTTGATTCTTGAACCTCCTCTTGCTAACAATATTTATTTATTTTTGTAATATTTGGATGCATATTCCACATGACCTCATACCTAAAGGGTAATCCTCCTTGCTTCTCCTTCTTTTTCATATCCAGGAAAATGGTATTATGATTTGATCCTACTTTGGGTATACACATAAATCTATGAATAGTGATTATACTTAGCCAACTATCAGAAATAAGAACTCTATCCAGTCACCTTTGAATGTGATTATCCCACATCCTTATGTCTGTCCATGTAAACTTACCTTTACACATATCCAGGTTAATCAACTTATTATTTTGAATAAAATCATTAAAATATTGCATACCTTGAATGATGTTAATCCTCCCTCCACTTTTTTCTTCTATTCTTAATACTGTATTAAAGTCACCCAAAACCATCCAATACAAATTATTGAAAATACTCCTCACTAAATAGAGCTTCTTCCATAGTTGGAATCTCTCATGATCATAATTTTGAGCATAAACCCCTGTCATTACCCAACAAAAGTTAGTTTTTTTGTTCTTCAATTTGACTATGTAGAATATTTCTTCTTGATTAATTAAAGTGCCTTTAAAATTCATTCTATCCCAAAATATGTAAATACCTCCAATAATACCTTCTTACGGGATTACGACCCATTCAACATTCGACCATACCTCTTTTTGAATAATGTCAAGTTTTTTGGTGTTAATTTTAGATTCTTGAAGATAAGCAATATCAAGTTTTACCTCTATGAGTATATTTCTAACAATTCTTCTTTTCCCAGGGGATTTAGCCTGCATACATTCCAAGAAAGGATTTTAAAATTTTGGTTTTGTTTGATGGGCTTTTACCCTTAACCATTCATTCTTCATTTGGATCTAATTCTTGTCCCTTGTTCTTTGGTACTTTTTGTTCTACTTTTTTGGGGGGTCTTCCTTGCTTTCTTTCCCATAATTTCCTATATTCTTTGTATTTTTTGTATGTCTTCTAGGAGGATCATTCTCTCCCATTTTGTTACATTCCGTCAAATATTCTTTCACTGTTGATTGAGTTGTTTTACCAAAATCTAGTCTTTTGCTGAATCTTGTTCACATCCCCTCCTTAATCTACTTTGATTTTTCTATTATGCTTAGATCCTTTTGTTCCTCAGATTATTTAGTTTTGTTCTATGAATTTAAAACTTGATCTAATCCCTGCCATACATCTATTTCTTTGACTTTAAGCCCCTAAACTTCTTCAATCTGATCCTTCTCCTATTTTGAGTCCATTTTAGTAGATGGGGTATCCTCTACCATTTTAGCATCATTTACTAATATTTCTTCTTCGACTTCCAAATTACTATTTGCATTATCTGTGTTAATTGCCGTCATATTATGTTGTTGTGTATTGGTATCTAGATTTATATGATTTTCAATCATATTTATTTTCTTCTTATGGTTACCTTATTCATAATTATTTTCTTTTCCTTGATTGAGACTATTCTCTTGTTGATTAATGTTATTTCCAAAGCCTCTCAAGTTTTGTTTCTTATTTTGTTCTTCATCTGCTTGTTGGTTTAGCTCTTCACATTTACTTGCATACTTCATTGTGTTATTAAGATTATGTTGTTCTTCCTTGTGTTGTATAGAACAACCATTATTGATTTTACTTTCTACATCTTCATTTACCTCTTGGTGAATTTCCTAGTATTTTTCCTTTTCTTGTGCCCTTTATTGTGGGCTAGAAGTTTTTTATTCGTGCTTACAGTCCTCTGGTTTATTTTATTCTCCTTTTGTTGCCACTTCTTAGTAAATTTGGGTTATCTTTATGATTGATATTTCCCCTCCACATGTACAAACACTTTGCATTTCTTACAGTATACCAAAATGTTTTCTACTTTTTCTTGTTGTAGATCCACGTTAACATAGACTCTTGCACACAATATTATTGTTTTATTGCAGGCGAGTGGATCCATGGTTATAAATTATCCAATTTGTGTTGCTAGGTCCTTAATAATTTGATCATTCTAATATTCTATAGGTAGATCTAGGAACCTAATCTAGATGAGAACTAAAAAAAAATTCTTCCTTTTGAGGGTTGAAGCCCTGATGCAAACGTTTAAAAAAAACTGGTGTTTTTCCAAAGAAAAATGGACCTAATGATAAGGATACCAAGAGATCCTCCTCAATATTTAACTAGATTAAGAAGTATACCTTTGATAGACTAATAATATTCATCGAACCCTTTGAATTTTAGAATGAAGCCATCTCCTAAACACAAATCTGGTTTGGACACTAGAAATTTTTCTACCATGCTGAACCCATTATACCTCAATATTTTTTTGAATAGGGAGTCAATAATACATACCTTTCCATTTTCATGAGATATGTTTGTGCCAAATTATTCTTTAATTGCTTCCTTTCTTCTTTTGAGAATCGATGTCCAAGAACACTTTCATGATCCTTCTTGTCGAATATTTTTCACATCTATCAATCCCTTTTCTACACGTCAACCAACATTCCTTAGATTCTTAGATCTCCCATTTGGATCCTTGATTTCACTATTTTTCCCTAATGGGGGGAAGTTTCTCTTGTTCAGAGCATCCATCCAAAACGCTCGGTGTTCACAGGTCCACCTATAGGATGATATTGTTCAGCTGATCCTTTAAATCATTGCATGTTCTTTTTTCCCCTAAAGTCTCAATGGAACCATATTTTGGGTACTCATTTGAAGACTGTATAATCAAGGATTTATTCATGTTTTGAATTTGTAACATTGGAATTATAGACATCCTTATAAAAATTACAAATCCTTTGAGATTTAGAAAAAGAAGAAGAAGAATAAAGGAAAATATAAATAGAGGAAGAAGGAGAAGAAAAATAGGAAGGACCCATTTTCAATTTCTATTCTTATTGATATTGATTTAGATATTTGGAAGTGCCTATAGAAAACAAATATTGATAACTTCTCAATTGGAAACATGTTTATCCTTTGTAAGCTATGCATGGGTGAATGCAACATCTAGTGTGGCAAGGGGAGTGTAATTCAATTCTCTATATAAATTATCATATAATCCACTCTTGAACTTGATGAGCGAGGTAAATGCATGTGCTATACCAAGTAATATTTACAACTTGTTGAATTAAAAAATTGCAGTCTTGCACATACATGTTGTTACTTACCGTAATCAAAACTATTTGACAATGAGATCTTGATTATTATTAGAACGATATAAATTTTTCTTCAAGGACTTAATAAATTTTTTCCAAGTGTGAAACAAGTTTTGAATTTTTATTCATTCCATCACAAAAATCTTTGCTATCCTAGAAAGCTTGACTTTTATAAAAGGGCCTTTCTCCTCATAAGGAGTTTGAGTATAGGAGAACCATGTCTCTCATATCAAGAATCTAGCTATGCAAAACATCTATATCTCTAGATCCATAACATAATTTGACCTTGATTTAGCCTTGAATTTAGGGTCATTATTATAAATCTTCACATCACTTCAGACATTTTGGATAGTTATGTCATTGACCTTATCATCGAAGGCTCTAACTACATTAGGTAATTCAACCATTTGTTTTTCTAAATTGGTGGCCATGGTAGAATGAGTAAAATATATATGTGCCAAAATTGACCATTTTTTTAATAAATAATTTACAAAAAGTTGGCCTATTCCAAGTAGTTACAATATTTTTAGCTTTCTAAGCTTGTATAAACAAAGGTGGTATGCTTTATCTTCAAGAAGGGGTGTAATTTCAATTAAACAAATAAGTAATTTAATTAATTTATATACTACTTTGTAAAGTATTAAATTAGTTAAATAATTAAAATAATACAAAAAATATATTTTAAAGAATACCCTTTGATACTTGGAAAAGTTAAAATTTCACCTTTTGGCCATAATTTATTTTTCAATTCCTGCATGCTCACCAATAGTGGATTTCAAATGCCTAATGGTATAATGATAAATAAACTCAGAAAATGGTCACCTACAGTGATTGGTTGGATAATCATCGACCATAACTAATATGTCATATGGCATTCATAGGTTACTTACAATATAGCTCAACAATCATGGTCAAATTAAATTTTAACGTACAAGTCAATCTGTCAGGTTTCCTCCCAATATCTTTTGATGTCCTTCATGTTTCCTCTTGGTCTCTTCTAATGTTAGGTTGGTATGTATTGATACATTTCATGGAGGTGTATGGACTCATCGAACATATATGAACATCACTACTATAACCACATTGATATAGTTGGTCATTAAAGAAATACATTGGCTAAATTCATACATTTATTAGATGACTAGCTTTCATCGACCACATCATATGATATTCAACGACTAGACCCATTTTAACATAATATTACAATCATAAATGTGTAGGGATAGGCTTCCCTAGAATTAATATTGTCTAGATTGGTCAATGCATATGCCAAGGAATATTAGCCACTATGAAGCTTACCATATGGTATTTCTAGTTCTGTCTATCTTGTTAGATGTTGATCTTTGTGCACCAAATTTTTCAACATTTGAACCTCTTCATTCACATCCCTTTGAATAGTGTAGTTTATGTTGAATATATTGGCCTTCAAACTGCAAACGTTCTACCTATTATCTCGAAGGGAAAGTCTTGAAGATATTGGGTAGGTAGCGTGATATTCGATGGAGAAGTAATGTCTCAGCTAGACTTAGAAAACCTTAGTTTTCTATAATTAAATTGGTGATATACATGCCAAAATTGAATAGGAATTCAAAAAGTTTTTTTACTTTGAATATAAAATTTTAGAGTTTATCAATAGGATAATATGACCAACAAACAACAGGATGAAAACACTCATAACATGTAATGTAATTGACTAAATATCCACCTAGGTTCTCTCAATATCTAAAAACTTTAGCATCAACATGAACCCTTATCCAATATAAGGTTAAATACTATAATACATCAGTTGAAAAAACTATGGGTGATAGTTCTTTAATGCTTATTTGAATTTTCTTGTCCTTAAGAGTATTCAACTCATGCAAAGAATAGTCTGCCTATCTAACTGTAGATTTTAAATGCTATGCATGGAATAGAATTTACAATGTAAGGGTAATTTGGAGGTAAAACATAATCCAAAGCCACAAATATTATCTACTTTGATACCACTAATGTGGATCTAACATGAAGCAAAAATTTGGACTAACATGTGTGCTTAAATAAGCACCAATAAGAAGAAATGTACGAAATACCATCTGCTAATCCTAGATGGTAGGATAAGATATCTGATAGTTTTCTAACAACTATCTAACTCTAGTAGATGCTAACAACTTGCTAAGATAATAAGCTAAATCTAGAATATGTACTACTATACTAATAAATTAAATCCAATGTGAGTTGTTGGAAGCTTCATGTTTTACATGAATAATCCTAGGATAAATAAAAATCCTAAGTCTAGGTATTACATCAAATAAAAATCCTAAGTCTAGGTATTACATCGTATTATGTTCATCATCATGAAGTATGCAAACACATACATAGATGGATGGAAAAAGTGAAGAAGGGAGTGTATTAGAAGAAGGAGATTATGAAGCATTGGACAAGTATAGGTGGAGGAAAAACTTTAATAGCCGACAACATGTCCAGGTATATTTATCCATGATTTAGGTATATAAGGTATGAATAATACAAAATATTGATAATTTTAATAAGAAAAATAGAAAGTTTCTTAAGAACCTAAACATTATTAAAATAAGGTAGGATCTCATTTTAAACCCAAAAAAAATATAATAATATATTACAATAATATGAATCCTAAAAGTCTATAACATAGTCATCTCCAATAGTGTTCTTGTATATTATATGCTTGTATAAATTCTATGTATGATGCATGTGTTATTTGAGCTATATTGTGTTGTCTAAATATGCCTAAGGTTGTATGCATCTATGTATGGTATCTTTAGGTTCTAAGGAGTTGATCCATAATATGGGGATGTGTATGCATCCCATAAAATTAATTTAGATTAAGTTGTATATTTTATAAAATCATTGTTCTAAATATTGAGTAGTATCTCCTTGAGGCGATGAATTATTAATACGAGCTTGTCATTTATCGATTCAAGGTGATTATATTGTTAGATTTTAGTCATAGTTTTTTTAAGCTAAATTTAAATTGGAGTTGACTAGATATTTATTGATTAGATATGATTATGTGCATAATATTGTAAAATTTTAGCTGTAGATTATCTAAGGATAGGGTTTAGTTAGGGTCTTTATCAATTAAGTTAAGTTTAGTAGGATCCTCTATGATTGGCTATGGCTCCATTATATGACTTGGAAACCTTAGTGAGAATCCCTTATTCTATGTGTATGTTGATTGGTATTATAATTATTTGTTTATAATACCATGCCCTTATGCATGCATGATGAAAAGGGTTAGGAAATGATTAATGTGTCGATGGGAGTTTCAATACCTTTCCCTTGGTTTTTGATGTAGCATTGGTATCAAAATAGTATTTATCAAGATCATCCACACATTTAGATGATCATAGTGAATTAGGTCATTCATTCTAGGCAAAGTAGTTTTTATTTGATGCTTATAAAACTTTAATCAATGACGATTCTTACTCTATCCATTATTAATCTACAACATATATAATATTGATGTGTGGAAATTTTTGAATGTAACATTTAATAGAATTTCTAAGGATAATGTATGCTTAATCACCTTATTAAATTTAAGGATTGATATTATTTTGGTAGACTGAGTGAAAATAAAGTTTATAAAAATAAATGAATGATGCATTTAAAATATGCTTAAGTGACTCAAATTGAAGAATTGTATTAGTATTCACTAGATCTTGTACCTAATATATGATATAGTAATAAATAAACTTAAGTTATTAATATGATTACTAAGATATTAGAATGTAACTTTAACATGGATACCATTATGTTTTTATTTCATATAGAATAGTAGAAAATATAATTAATGTATATTACCTACTCCATAGATTCTTTAGTCCTTAATATTGCATGCACACATGCACACATATGCATGCACATGCATAGAGACAAGGAAAATAAATTCCAAATTCTCATGGGGACCTAAATTTTACTCCTCTAACCTCTTGTTTTTAATTGCATCCTATTCATGATACTACCATATATATATATATTAATATTCCATAAAATCCCAATAAAAATTCCTAACTTATTATGGATACCTACATCAACGAAGAGGATTGACTATGTTACAAGAAGCTTAGACCAACATTTGATTAGAATATAAATATTAATATTCCATAAATTTCCAATAAAAATTCTTGACTTCTTATGGATACCTAAATTAACGAAGAGGATTGACTATGTTACAATAATCTTAGACCAACAATTGAATAGACTCTTGAATACAAAATTGTATAAAATAGGGCACTCAACACAAGTTATTTCAAGTTACCAACTCCTCTCCATAAATAGGCATCATAGTAAAGTGACAGAATCCTCTCCATAAATAGGTATCTTTGTCAAGTGATAGAATCATCCGAGTCAACCAATGAACCACATCCATTCCTCGTCTCCACGTCTTCTATTAAATTTTTTTGCTGGATATTTAACTTATGTTGTTGGGTCATATGTGTATTTTGTTGTTCCATTTCTGCTTTCTGTTGTTCCATATGTATTTGAAGCAATCAAATTATGTTAGCCATACTTCCATCATCCCTAGTATATTTATTTATTGAAGGTTTATTAAGTTTATCATTTGCCTCTCTTTTTGGGATCCTTTTCTACCCATTGTATGTGGTCCTTTTTGAGGTCTAATCAAGGACTCTTCCTACCTAGCTGCCATGGCCACTACATGCTGAGTCATACGACATATGTTATATCAAAATAAAATCCTTTGCAGTACATGATGAGCAAGACATATCATAACATACGTACTGCAAAGTGGATCATGACTTGTCCTTTGATTGACTTTTGACTGACGAATTCTAGATTGAATTTTGTCAATAGCATGATCCACTTTGTAGTACGTGTGTTATGATATGTCTTGTTCATATTACATGACTCTTGATATTTAATCTCCTCAAATTTACAAGATATCCAACTTTTCATATTTCCCTATTACATAATAAATATCACATATTTACATAAAGACAAAACCTCTCATGATTGTCAATTTTTTAAAATGGAGAATGGTAATGAGAGCAGGAGTAACAAAAATTGCGAGGACACAGGTTCGACAAGGATTCTATAGATTATAGCCCCATACCATGAGTCAGATATGGAGGACTCAAGTAAGAAGGTGGAATTGTCAAGGGATCCAAGAGAATGATTAAATCCTAATTCAAAATCCAAGACAAATATAAAATAGCATAATAGATGTTATTTTAGTGCTTAAGAGGGACATTACATAGTTTACAAATATAGATTATTTATTGTTACTGAATAAAAAAATCTAAATTATTATGAGGACCCAATGTTTACTCCCATCAACCCTAGTTTTTTTATTACGTCTAATTTATATTGACATTAGGATTCCTTGCATTACCACTATAAAAACATTGATTCTTATTTAAAATATATAAAATATTCTAAACTTCTTGCACATGCTTATATCAATAGGAGGAATGACTATATTTCATATAACTTAGACCATTAAGTGAATTGAAGACAATTATGCAAATATATAAATACAAATTAACAATAAACAAATAATAAAAAACTATTAAACCCTAACAAAAAATTTTAAAAATAAAAAATATATAATATAAAATATAAAATAAAATAACGAGTATTATTGTAATATTAGGGAGACCATTAAATTTGGTATTATAGCCTAGGTTGTTATCTAACTCCATTTATATGGGTCAGAATAATATATATTTTATGATACACAAATAAAAAGAACAATTTTCTAAAGGAGATACCCAAATATTTGGGGTGACATTAAATGTGACTCTAACCAACTTTAGCAATTTCATATACTAACTCTTATAAGACTTAACTAATATTTTAATATGCAATAGACTAGACACATCATAAAATAGTTCAAGTCAAAATCATTATTCAAGGGGAAAATATTTGAAAGGTTACTAACACCCTATAGAATACTTGCCATGGAACAAACATCCATAACATATTATTTACTGAAGACAAATCATCCAAAATATAACAATTTTATGGTTGAAATATGAGACTTATGGATTAGAAAAAAAAAACCTTAGAGGAAATTAATAAGCAAAAAAAAGTGCATTTTATCCCTAAAAACCTAATTTATTGCCAATAGGTCAAAGGAATATGCATTTGGATCTAATATTGAAACAATATGCACTTAGATCTAGGCTTTGTAGTAAATTGAGACAATATACACAATATAATAAAATATGGATAAATTTTCATTCCAACACATTCCATTATATAGTTTTAGTTTGAATACTTAAATAGGGAACTCCACAATTGAACCTTTAAACATGCTATCCTAGGGTAATGTTCATATGCATAATATCTTAAGAATTATTACTGATCAATAATTTTTTTTCTATTAAATTAGTATAAAGGTAGGTTTATTTTGAAATTCTCTTTGAATATAAACAATATTGCTAGAGATAATTTGTCAAGGTTAATGCCTATAGACACCAAAACAACACCAATCCGATTATGTGACTGCAAACACTGATCACTTTGACACACACAGCCCCTAGGGCAGCCCTCAAAGGTTAAACAGTGGTCCTAACCACTTTTGTAGCAATTTTGTAAGGTCAGAAGACAATTTGGCACATTCAAGCACCTTGCTCAGTATCCGTCCCTCCCAGGGATGAATTCAAATTGGGATCCGTCCCTCCCAGGGACGAATTCTAAATTCATCCTGGGTCGGGATGAATTCCAGGTTCAACGGGCAAAAAGAAAAATGGCGCCAAGTGGCAGCCGAAGATAGTCAATTATTGCCTCCTGCCTTGCATGCATGTGTAGGTGGGCAGATTGGGCGTTAGAGGACTATCACAAGGGCAGTCATGGAAGCCCAAGTCATGGAGGACTTTCCTCCCTCATGGGAAGGCATGACTGCCACATGGCGCTTATGCATGCCCCTCCAAAGAGACCCCCTGGGTCTATAAAATGGTGGACTTTCCCACCCAAAAAAAGACAAGTTGGAGGCATTTTCAAGCAACGAAGTGCTGCCAAATCGAATACCACATTCTACTCTTTTGATTCACCTCTTCCACATCCTTGATATCTTTTGCAAGAGAGGTTATTGGGTGGCTTTTGGAAGTGTGAATCCGGACCCAAAACCCGACATTTGACCACATTGATCTACCAATTCGCCGACAACCCATTACAAGAGATTTTGGGCCCATCCCGAGTGGATTGGTGCCGAAATCAAGTTCTAACGGTGGGCAGCCCGCCTGGGCGCCCCACACTTCTTAGTTTCATTTTAAGTTGTTATTTTATCACTAGTTTATATTCCATTCCATTTTATGCTGTTTAGATAGTTTATAATTTCTATTTCATAAGACTTTGATCAAATATTATCATGTTTTGTCGTTTTTGTGGTCTTCACTAACTTGCAGGTAACAATGTCAAATTCCCGCTGATGGAGGTCAAATTGGGAAAATCCGACCATCTGGGTCATCCCAAAATGCCCCCAATTAGCTAACCCCTATGTTTGCAGGTCTTTTGGAGATCACGAGGAGCGACATTTGGGCAACATCACTTCAGCGCTTTGTCGGGTTTTCCCGGCGTTGATCGTCGGGATGAATTAGTGGTAAGGATTTTTTTGACTATTTCGATGGCAGTGGCCCTATGGTAATGTTCTCTGGTCTCTATCAAATTTGTAGGTTATTTAGAGTCATGTTATTCACCGGTTTAGCTAACCTTATGCATGCATCCTCCATTGGTTTTTAAGATCAAATGCTTCATCTTTTGTCACAGGTGCTACTAATGACTTGTTGTGTCTTTGAATGCAAGAAGAGCAGCAAGAATCAAGGATTCATCAATGCAAGTGACGACAACACTTTGGCCCACCCATTTCAAATGTGGGCACGTGGAAGGAGGAATACTAAGTCATGATTGTAACCAAAATTCATTTAACGCTCCTAGCCCCTGAAAAGGGAGGAGGCATATTTGTAACCGAGATTAAGAGAGTGAAATAAAAAGGGCTGTGCTTTCTGTACTTTCTTTTGTCTCCATTCATTTCGTCTCTTTTCATTTCATGCATTTCACATTGTAGGACTTAAGCGTTTGTTTGATTTTGGATGCATCGCAATAGTTTTTCCTTTTAAATCTTCCAAAATCTCATGCTTTCAGTGGCGATCACGGTGGGACTCTGTCCCCTGGTTTTTTAAGATCGAGAAACTGATCAAAAATTTGTGATTTGTGCTTACAGGTACCATTGTTCGAGCTCTGACTGTTATTCATCTTTGCCTATGGCGAATACCTTATTGTAATTCGTCTGACCCTGAGACGAATTCTAATTCATCTCAGACAAGGAAGAATTCTGTTCTGGAATTCGTCTCACATAGGGATGAATTTTTGTCTGTACATTTTTAGGGCCGAGGATCAGAAACAACAAGTTTAGGCAGAGAAAAGGTAAGGATCCTAAACTGTTCCTGTCATTTTCTACTTTTCTATTTCTATTTTCTGTCAATTTTGCCTTCTTAAGGAAAGTAGTTGCTTCTGCTTGTTTTAATTTTTAATAAAAAGAACCACACACACATCACGTGGCATTTTTTAAACCAAGGAGCTGGTCGTAAGACCCCAGCCCTTGATCAAGACCAACGGTGGGTTCATCACCACCTTGGATTTATTTTTGCATCCATTTACCCCGATTGTCACTGTTGTTAGGCGTAAATCCTGACAAAAGCTGACCGAGTGTCACTGGGGTGATTCCCAGTGCGTGAGGATAAGTCTTCTATGGTAGGTGTCATTAACAGGATAATCCCCCTTCCGTACCACCTACGTACCACATACCATCTGCTCTCACGTACCTATAGTTTCCCTCTCGTAAGGACGGGTATATAGAGAGGTTGGTATATCGGCCGAGCAATGGTATATTGAAGGGGCGACCATTTATGGGAGTTATATGAGCCTTCATTACGCATTTAAAAGTTCTTCAAAACTTTCAAAAACAAAACAAAATCATCAAAACGCACTAAAACCAGTTTAGGACACACCATTAATCTTTAAAAGAGATAATCACCATTTGTGTATGTGTGTGTTCATTTCTGCTTAGTGTAACAAAAAAAAGAGTCAAAAAATCATAAAAGAGATAAAATCTGCTTAGCTAGTAGAAGAGCACCACAATGGTGTGCACCCGTAGCCAAGCCCAATCAAGGGCAGAAGCTACGGAAAGTGTACAAGGAGCGGGCACAAGTCGCCTTCGCTTTAGCCCTGAGGACTTGGCCATACCGCCTTGGTAGTCTGGACCACAAGAGAGTCCACATCATTCCATGGCAAGGTGGAATTATAGGGATACCCCCCTGGGGGACACGCCCGTTCAGCATAGCCCCTTTCGGGAAGAAGCTTTACATGTGGCACTCAACATAAATAGAAGACCGCCTTTAGAGGCTAGATATGAGTGGCCACCGTGCAACAAAGTGCTAGAGAGGCACAGTGCCCATAAGGAGAGACAATGTGACTATGGCATCTCTCCTTTGCCTCCCATAATTGTTAGAACTGAAAGACAAAACCCAGAGCGTAGGGCTCTCCACACAGGGCGAGCTAACTCCGCCCGCCCCCTTCACACCCATGAAAGGGAGTACGAGGAAGCCCATAAAATTCCTTGAGAGCAATATATAGTGTGGGAGCCTTGCGCTTCGGCACCTGCTAGATACCATGGTCACACATCGAGGCCAGAGCCTCAGGTAAATGCCGCCAACCTCGATAGAGGGAAGCGACCCATTGAAATCTCGGGTCATCAAGACCGAGGCAAATACATAGGAGAAACATTCAAGCCTCCTAAGCCCAAGATGGCAGACCAAATTGACCTGGAAGTCGCTAGACATGCCGCTCGCCAAGCCCAGATCATGCGGCTTGAGCAAGATCATCAGCAGTTAGAGCACTTATACCGCCTTAACAAAGAGCACATGCAGCGCAAAGCGGACGAGCTGCTTTATAAACTACCTGAGAGGGTGCCAACCCCTCGCACCCAAAAAGTGGAACAATATGAGAGGCATAATCCCTTGGTGTAGGATAGGTCTCCGCGACCTCGTCAAGCTTTGCCTCCGAGACCCCATAGACCTGAGAGGGAGGCCACTCCCCGAAACAACGATGGGTACCCTCAGCGGGGACTCACTCAGGGTCATAGGTCTCACCCAGAGACTCCTCAAGAAGTTTATGAGGAGTATGAACCAGAAGTAGAACGGGCCGAAATGCCCTATCAAGGCGGGAGGGTTGCCATTCGGCCACCCCCCCATAGGCCTCCAGTCTCCCATAACTCACAATGGGAGCAAACAAAAGAGGAAGAGATTAAATCTTCCGATGCATACAAAGCGCTATTAGAGCGTTTGGAGTCTGTGGAGACCAAAGCTTCTAGGCACCAAAAGCCCACATTACGTCAACTCCATAGTCATCCAGTGCATCCGTCAGTGCCCACACCTCTTTACCCCGAACATTTCAAGTTGTCGTAGTTGGCAGTCTTTAAGGGTGAAGAGGATGCCCAAGAGCATGTGACAAGATTCCTAGCCAATGCTTTGGCATTCAGGATAATGATGCGTTGTTGCTAAGGACATTCATAACCACATTTGTAGGCCCTGCCTCGGATTGGTTCACACAGTTGCCGAAGCACAACATAAATAACTTGGATCAATTAGTGGATGCGTTCCTTGAACACTTTGCCTTCAACACCAAGAAGAAGGCATCACTGAGTGACCTGGCCAGCCTCGAGCAATATGAGGAAGAGACAATGGCGGCTTACGGGAATCGATGGAGGGCTCTGCTTTCTAAGCTACCCTACCTTCCCCCTATGTCCGACCTCACACAAATGTTTTCATGAAGTTGTCTGAGATCAATCTCTGGGCTATTGCAACTGCAGCAATACGCCACCTTAGAAGAAGCTCTGGCGCAAGCCAGAGTTATCGAAGAGATCAAAATATAGGATGGAAAAATTGCCAAACCTAAAAAGAAAGAGTGGAACAAAAACACCAAGACAGGGACTATGCAACCAAAACCCGCTGCGGTTAATCAAGTTGCGATAAATGTTCCTAAGCCTGCACAAGAAACACAACCTCAAAAGGCTAATTATCAGGCAGTGCCTCCTAATAATTATGAAAGAGAAAATAAAAAATAGGAGCAAAATCAGCAGCATCACCCTAAGTGACAATACACCCCTTATACGGAGTCTAGAGACTCCCTATTTGATCGCTTGTCAGTGACAAATTTAATCACCCTTCCAAAAATCCAAACCATAGATCCTAACGCTCCCAAGACTAAGGGATACAAAGAGGATTTATATTGTAGGTTCCACAGGCGAAGGGGACATGACCTGAACGCATGCTAGAAATTCAAGGGATTAATACAAGACTTGATTGATAATAAAAAATTGGCAGTGGACAACCCCATAGCTCCAAATTACCAGTAGATGGGGGTATTCAAGGATCCCTTGCCTGCCCATGAGACATAAGCAAAACCCCTTCAGGTCAATGAGGTGCGACAGAATCTCCCCATGCAAGGGTATGTGGGAATGATAAGCATAGTGACCAAGAACAAGAAATACCCAGGGGTTGCCCCCGCGGTAGCCACAAGAGAAGTTCCAGCAACGTCGCAACCTCAACAACACCCTATGCAGTTACTTCCACCTAGACCTGAGGTCACGATACGGACCAAACTCACGCAGAGTTTGCGGACCACGTCGGCTAGGCTATCCATATATGAGCTTATACAACAAGCAGCACCCCATCGGGAAGCTCTCATGGAAATTTTGAAAGCCATCGAGTTGCAGCCCCATGAAGCGAATTCCTTCAATAAATTTGTGGGACATGTAAAACGATGTACGGAGCCGGTCATCACCTTTCGAGAAGATGAAGTTAAATCAGTATCTGATGACATGGCAGATCCACCCCTGCATGTAATCGTGTGGGTCAACGGGATCCCATATAAGAGGGTGTTGGTAGACACTAGCTCATCTAGTAACATCATTACTACAACAGCATTGAAACATCTGAAGTTGCCAGCCTCTCACATCACCGCTTCCACTTACACACTGCAAGCATTCAACGATGCGATATGCTCGACAGTTGGCACAATTGTTCTACCCGTTCAAGTAGGACAAAAGACGATACCTACATTGTGCCATATTTTGGAAGGCGAGATGGCATACAACATATTTCTAGGGTGACCATGGATCAGGGACATGAAGTGTGTCCCTTCGATAGCTCACCAGTGTTTAAAGTATGCATTTGAAGGAGAAGTACATGTAGTCCCGACGGACTTAGAACCCTTCAAATATTGCAATGCGATGCAATTGATGCCGCAATCGACCCTCCCATCGACGCACTTGGATTTCCAGTTAAATCCATCTAGACAGGGTCCGATGTCACGGGCACCACTGGTGACTAATCAATCAAAACCCCAGCCAGGTGCATCTTCATCGTTCGCTCCTTCACTATCAATGCCACCTGTCATGGCTAAACAAAAGGACAAAGGGAAACAAATCCTAGAAGAGGCCCAACCCCTGGAGGAGGTGCTGCCAACAATATCAACCATCTCAACAGAAGAGATACCTAGCACAATGGAAGCTGAGGCTCCCAGTCTACCCAACATGGAATGGACTCCAAAAGGGCTTCCGTTCCCTACCCCTCAATCGCCAACAATTACTGTTGAAATGGCCAGTACGGGCTTGGGGGAGTATCTAGTGCAGAATGTTGTAGCAACGCCCGTGCTAGAGTTAGTGTAAGACCTGAGGAGACCTCGCCTCCCTATCGGGACAGTTGTTCCTTTAGGCTACCCACAAAACCAGACCAATTTTGTGTATGGGGGCCTTGACCATGGTGCTGAACCATGCATGCAAAAGGACGAGGACGAAGAGCTAGATCCAGAACACAGGGAACATCTAGAATTTTTGAGTCATCACACCCGCGGTAATGGAGATCAAATTCATTTCATCCACATGATCTCCATTGATTTGACCGCACCCATCCGCAATACGATCGATCCAGCATGATCATTGCATCTAGACATAGATGCCATCGACTGGGATTGCGTCAATTCACCTCTCTCCCCATCAGAGTACTGGCCTTTCGATAAAATGCGTCATTTTACCCCAGGGACAACTCAGGATATCTTTCAGGCTGAAGAGGAACCCGAGGTTCCCAACGCAGATTTAAACTCAGCTAATGATATCCATTTGATCCCGACTCCACATCAGTTGGAGGACGGATCCCACATGTCGGTTGAGGAGATGACTCACGTAGACATCGGCTTAGATCCAATGAATCCACAAATTATCAAGCTGGGGGTAATCTTATCCTCTGAAGAGCAAGCCGACTACATTGCCCTTCTCAAAGAGAAGAAAGAGGTTTTTTAATGGTCATACAGAGACATGTCGGGGCTAGATCCGTAGCTAGTCACGCATAATCTAATGCTTGATCCTACAATCAAGCTAGTTAAGCAAAAACTACGTAAGATGCACCCAACAGTGGCCTTGATGGTCAAAGACGAATTGCAAAAGCTGTTGGATGCACAATTTATCATCTGCGTGGATTATCCGCCATGGCTGTCCAACATGGTGCCTATCAAAAATCCCGACGGGAGGATTCGCATATGCACTAATTTTTGAGATCTAAACAAAGCGAGTCCTAAGGATGATTTCCCCTTGCCAAGCATCGACGCGTTGGTAGACGCTATAGCAGGTCATGAAGTGCTTTCCCTCATGGATGGTTTCTCGGGATACAATCAGATTTGTATCAGCCCCGAAGACCAACTAAAAATGGCATTCACAATGCCTTGGGGGACATTTTGTTATAAGGTCATGCCTTTTGGCCTTAAAAATGTTGGTGCCACCTACCAACGTGCCATGACATACATCTTCCACGATTACATGCACAAGACTTTGGAAGATTACATGGATGATTTGTTGGCCAAATCTCTTTTGCGCCCGAATCATCTTGGTGACTTAAGCAAGATCCTCGATCGCCTCATGGAGCATAGAGTCAGATTGAATCCCAAGAAGTGTGTTTTTGGTGTCACATCTGGAAAGCTCTTGGGTTTCATAGTCTCAAAATGAGGCATCGAGGTGGACCCAAACAAAGTCAAGGCAATCCTTGAAATGCATCCCCCAACTACCATCAAGCAGCTCAGAAGCCTGTAGGGAAAGGTCGCATCGATCAAGCGCTTCATAGCGCAGCTATCTGACAAGTGCCGACCAATGAACAAGTTGTTGCACAAGGGGGTAGCATTTCACTGGGATGACGAGTGCCAGTCAGCCTTCGATGACATTAAATAATACTTGGCTTCGTCATAAGTATTGACACCACCTAGACCAAGAGTGTCATTCTACTTATACATCTCAGCTACTGAGGTGGCACTAGGATCCATGTTAGCCCAGAAGAATGAACTTCATAGGGAACAGGCCACTTACTATCTTAGCCACACCCTGGTTAGCTATGAACTTAACTATGCATACGTTGAGAAACTCTACTTGGCAGTGGTGTTTGCTACCAAAAAGCTACGCCATTACATGTTGAGCAACAAGACATATGTTGTGTCTAAGGAGAATCCATTGCGATACATGATGAGTCGTACTTATCATAGTAGTCGCATGGTGAAATGGATCATGTTGTTGACGGAATTTGACATAGAGTTTATTGGACAGAAATCCATAAAAGGTCAGGTCATAGCCGATCAACTAGTAGAGGCTCCTCTTGAAGACGACCAGCCTCTGACTATAGAACTACCCGATGATGGGGTCTTCCATGTCTCAAAATCACCAGATTCTGACGAGCCTGAGTCACAAGCCGACATAACCCTATTTTTTGATGGTTCTAAATGTAAGCAAGGTGGTGGTGCAGGAATAGTATTCTTCACACCGCAGGGCACTCCTATGCCCCTATCATTTAAATTAAATTTCCCATGCACCAACAACAATGCAGAGTATGAAGCCTTGCTCATAGGTCTTCAGACAACAATCACCATGAACATCAAAAGACTGAACATCTTTGGTGATTCATTGTTAATTGTCAATCAAGTCAAAGGGGTATTCCAATGCAAATGCCCAATTTTGCAGGCTTATAAAGCCCTTGTGGACAAATTCCTAGCAAAACTTGAGTGGTACGACATCGAGGCACTCCCTCGGTCATTGAATCATTTTGCGGACACAATGGCCTCCTTGGGGTCACTAATCCCGCAAGACCTTTTCGGTGATATGACAACCATTCAAGTCAAAACCCTATCGCAATCCGTGATGAAGCGTGCAAGCTCTGACTTGACGCCAGGAATCCACATGATCCAGATTGAACCATCCTTGGATAAGTTCTCTCGAATCCACGATCATCTGAAACATGCCAACTGGGGTTCCTTGTTTTCCCCTACTCACATTAATAGCAACACAACGCTATTCTTACAAGTTCTATCCTGCTCAGCGTTTGCTAGGGATGAAATTCAATAGGGATTGGCTATTCATACTATCGAGGTTTCTGATCAACAGGATTGGTATTTACCCATTAGAGACTATCTCAAGTTAGGTAATCTCCCGCTTGGATTGACACATGCCACAAAACGAGCATTCAAGCAGAAAGCGGCTAAGTATGTCTTGATAGGAGACATTTTGTATCGTCATAGCTATGAAGGAATCCTCCTTCGTTGCTTGGACCAGCAAGAGTCCACTTAGGCAGTCGCCCAAGCGCATGATGGTACATGTGGTGGCCACTTCAGTGGTATGGCCATCACAAGGTGCATTCTTCGCATGGGCTATTATTGGCCATATTTAGAGTGATATTGTTGCACATATGTCAGGAAGTGCGTGAAGTGTCAGCACCATGCCAATTTGATGCATGTACCTTCCCAGGCCTTGCAGATAGTCCAGTCTGCTTGGCCATTTTTGCAGTGGGGTTTCGAACTAATTGGAAAGATCTCCCCTACATCGTCAGGCCGTCACACGTTTATCATAATGGGCACAGAGTATTTTGCCAAGTGGGTGGAAGCAGTTCTGCTGACCTCTCCGACAGGACCTCGCATTATGGAGTTCATTTTGCATAACATCATATGTCATTTTGGTATTCCATCCAAAATAGTCTCGGATAATGGGACACCGTTCAAGAACAAAGACGTGCGTGCTTTGACCACAAAGTACAAAATTTAGCATAGTTTTTTGACACCCTATTATCCGCAAGCGAATGGGCAAGTAGAAGCGTCAAACAAAATGCTAGTTGCCATCCTTAAAAAGACAGTCATAGACAGTCATAAGGATTGGCACATCCAGATCCCACTTGCCCTGTGGGCTTATCACACTAGCATTAGGATGCCCACTGGGGCAACTCCGTTTTCACTCGTGTATGGCTCCGAGGTAGTCATGCCTCTAGAGTTGGAAATTCCTTCCCTACGCATATCAATGCAAGAGTTCATCGATGATGACGCTGCACGACAGGCTCGGTTAGACCAGCTTACGTTGCTTGACGAACGACGCGTTAATGCTCTCGAGCATTTACGTATCTATCAAGAGTGACTTAAGAAAGCTTACAACATGAAAGTTCACCTGAGGGACTTTCGGGTTGGTGATTTGGTTTTGAAGGAAAACCAACAGAATTCTAGTTTGTCGTCCCACCTAAGGGACAAGTTCACGGCAAATTGGTTAGGTCCATATGTCATTGATAGCAAAATAGGACTCGAGACATACCGGCTAGCCTCTCTTGATGAAATCAAGGAAACAGAACCCTTGAACATCAGTAATTTGTGCCCATTCCATATCTAAGAGAGCCATATCCCAAAAATTCTCCAAGGATTCATATAATCACTTGGTCAATCCCAAAATGCTCCAAGGATTCATATAATCGCTTGGTCAATCCCAAAAATGCTCCAAGGATTCATATAATCGCTTGGTCAATCCCAAAAATGCTCCAAGGATTCACATAAATCGCTTGGTCAATCCCAAAAATGCTCCAAGGATTCACATAAATCGCTTGGTCAATCCCAAAAATGCTCCAAGGATTCATATAATCGCTTGGTCAATCCCAAAAATGCTCCAAGGATTCCTATAATCGCTTGGTCAATCCCAAAAATGCTCCAAGGATTCATACAATCGCTTGGTCAATCCCCAAAATGCTCCAAGGATTCCCACAATCGCTTGGTCAAAAATAAGAAAATCCAAAAATCATCAAAAACAACAAAAAATTGCATCTCATTTCCAGGCATGCTCAAATTCATCAATAAAAGCTCTTCTTACATCTCATCTTCATATTCACAAAAATTGTTCCATCAAAATACAAAAATATATAGCTGCATTAAGCATCGCATCCATACATTGCATATTTGTGGTCTTACAGGTCAAAGGCACCATAGGCTATAATTGCTTTGCTAGTCTATCTTGTTCCACATTTTTCCATTTTATAAGTAGTCCAAAAAACAACAAAAATACACCATTTACCGCTTTTTACCACACTAAAGTCAGTTGTCTTCGAATGTATCAAGAGTTTTCATCTTTCAGTCGTCATTTTGATTTCTAGTCACGTACTGTACCAAGTCAGACAGATTTTACAAAGGTAGAGTTCTACTTGGATCACACCTTGTTATGTAGCATCCCAACACAAATTAAAACACATAAAAATTCCCAAGTTGTGTGAATGAAAGATGACACCTGCAAAGCAATCCAGGTCACCATAAGTGAAACGGTTATCTTGCTCATCCCCCTGTGCAAATGACCCAAAGAATGCTGAGAGTTAGCAAAAGGACAAGCATCTTCCCTACCCAATTCCCCAAGAATCCCAAGTTCTCAATAGTTGCAAAACATCAAAAATTTGCAAATGTCAAAACTCCAAAAAATTTGACATCATCCCCAAAGTGCACACATCAAAAGGCACAAACAATAGTGATTCTCGTCACTCCATATCCAAATCCCTTGCTCAAAAGAAAAACCAATAAAACAAAAATAAACAGTGATTTTATCACTACAAAGGAGCAAGTATCCCAATACAATTGAAGAAAAGAAGGGAGTCGAACTTGAATCCCTGGAACTCTCAACATTTCGACAGGTCATGAGGCAAGCCTCAATACCGGTTTGGTTGATAGCCTATCGGTCACTGGTGGCAAACCTCCCGCATGACGATATATCTGCCACATTAACTTGTGTGCAGATCAATGTTTGCATGTGGATGAGCTAGCTTATGGTATCCTAGATAGTACTGCAGATTAATCTACCTAAATACAATAAAGGAGTTAGTGGAGCTAATTAGGTGATCCTCAGTACAGGTTCGGTTGAAAGCCCATTTGGCACTGGCGGTATCCTGACAAATACCACATAAATGAACTCAATTGCACACACAGGGATGTGAAATAACTTGGTCAAAAACAAGTCCGATTCATACCTTGTTCAAAATTCTTGTAAGATAAAGTACAGTCGTGGCTAGTGAGTTAAAATCGTTTGAGTCTCAAAAAACCTTAGCTACATTTCTAAACCAACTGCACTACTTTTCATCCTTACAATACCATCAGAAAATACAAAAACCACATGTATACATACAAAGTCATTTATCACAACAATCGCCTAAAAACAAAATAACAGAATCCTAAACAGTCTATGGTGCTATAACCAAACATCACAAATTCCATTCATCCATTTCATTTCTGCATATCATAGATAAATCAAAACATTTGCATTCATCATAACATTTGCATTCATCCATGGCAAATACCTTATTGTAATTCGTCTGACCCTGAGACGAATTCTAATTCATCTCAGACAGGGACGAATTCTGTTATGGAATTCGTCTCACACAGGGATGAATTTTTGTCTATACATTTTCAGGGCCGAGGATCAGAAACAACAAGTTTAGGCAGAGAAAAGGTAAGGATCCTAAACTGTTCCTGTCATTTTCTACTTTTCTATTTCTATTTTCTGTCAATTTTGCCTTCTTAAGGAAAGTAGTTGCTTCTGCTTGTTTTAATTTTTAATAAAAAGAACCACACACACATCACGTGGCATTTTTTAAACCAAGGAGCTGGTCGTAAGACCCCAGCCCTTGATCAAGACCAACGGTGGGTTCATCACCACCTTGGCTTGATTTTTGCATCCATTTACCCCGATTGTCACTGTTGTTAGGCGTAAATCCTGACGAAAGCTGACCGAGTGTCACTGGGGTGATTCCCAGTGCGTGAGGATAAGTCTTCTATGGTAGGTGTCATTAATAGGATAATCCCCCTTCCGTACCACCTACGTACCACGTACCATCTGCTCTCACGTACCTATAGTTTCCCTCTCGTAAGGGCGGGTATATAGAGAGGTTGGTATATCGGCCGAGCAATGGTATATTGAAGGGGCGACCATTTATGGGAGTTATATGAGCCTTCATTACGCATTTAAAAGTTCTTCAAAACTTTCAAAAACAAAACAAAATCATCAAAACGCACTAAAACCAGTTTAGGACACACCATTAATCTTTAAAAGAGATAATCACCATTTGTGTATGTGTGTGTTCATTTCTGCTTAGTGTAACAAAAAAAAAAGTCAAAAAATCATAAAAGAGATAAAAGCTTCTTAGCTAGTAGAAGAGCACCACAATGGTGTGCACCCGTAGCCAAGCCCAATCAAGGGCAGAAGCTACGAAAAGTGTACAAGGAGCGGGCACAAGTCGCCTTCGCTTTAGCCTTGAGGACTTGGCCATACCGCCTTGGTGGTCTGGACCACAAGAGAGTCCACATCATTCCATGGCAAGGTGGAATTATAGGGATACCCCCCTAGGGGACACGCCCGTTCAGCATAGCCCCTTTCGGGAAGAAGCTTTACATGTGGCACTCAACGTAAATAGAAGACCGCCTTTAGAGGCTAGATATGAGTGGCCACCATGCAACGAAGCGCTAGAGAGGCACAGTGCCCATAAGGAGAGACAACGTGACTATGGCATCTCTCCTTTGCCTCCCATCATTGTTAGAACTGAAAGACAAAACCCAGAGCGCAGGGCTCTCCACACAGGGTGAGCTAACTCTGCCCGCCCCCTTCACACCCATGAAAGGGAGTACGAGGAAGACCATCAAATTCCTTGAGAGCAATATACAGTGTGGGAGCCTTGTGCTTCCGCACCTGCTAGATACCATGGTCACACATCGAGGCCAGAGCCTCAGGTAAATGCCGCCAACCTCGATAGAGGGAAGTGACCCATTGAAATCTCGGATCATCAAGACCGAGGCAAATACATAGGAGAAACATTCAAGCCTCCTAAGCCCAAGATGGCAGACCAAATTGACCTGGCAGTCGCTAGACATGCCACTCGCCAAGCCCAGATCACGCGGCTTGAGCAAGATCATCAACAGTTAGAGCACTTATACCGCCTTAACAAAGAGCACATGCAGCGCGAAGCGGACGAGCTACTTTATAAACTACCTGAGAGGGTGCCAACCCCTCGCACCCAAAAAGTGGAACAATATGAGAGGCATAATCCCTTGGTGTAGGATAGGTCTCCGCGACCTCGTCAAGCTTTGCCTCCGAGACCCCATAGACATGAGAGGGAGGCCACTCCCCGAAACAATGATGGGTACCCTCAGCGGGGACTCACTCAGGGTCATAGGTCTCGCCCAGAGACTCCTCAAGAAGTTTATGAGGAGTATGAACCAGAAGTAGAACGGGCCAAAATGCCCTATCAAGGCGGGAGGGCTGCCATTCGGCCACCCCCCCATAGGCCTCCAGTCTCCCATAACTCACAACGGGAGCAAACAAAAGAGGAAGAGATTAAATCTTCCGATGCATACAAAGTGCTATTAGAGCATTTGGAGTCTATGGAGACCAAAGCTTCTGGGCACCAAAAGCCCACGTTACGTCAACTCCGCAGTCATCCAGTGCATCCGTCAGTGCCCACACCTCTTTACCCCGAACATTTCAAGTTGCCTCAGTTGGCAGTCTTTAAGGGTGAAGAGGATGCCCAAGAGCATGTGACAAGATTCCTAGCCAATGCTTTGGCATTCAGGATAATGATGCGCTGTTGCTAAGGACATTCATAACCACATTCGCAGGCCCTGCCTCGGATTGGTTCACACAGTTGCCGAAGCACAACATAAATAACTTGGATCAATTAGTGGATGCGTTCCTTGAACACTTTGCCTTCAACACCAAGAAGAAGGCATCACTGAGTGACCTGGCCAGCCTCAGGCAATATGAGGAAGAGACAATGGCGGCTTACGGGAATCGATGGAGGGCTCTGCTTTCTAAGCTACCCTACCTTCCCCCTATGTCCGACCTCACACAAATGTTTTCATGAAGTTGTCTGAGATCAATCTCTGGGCTATTGCAGCTGCAGCAATACGCCACCTTAGAAGAAGCTCTGGCGCAAGCCAGAGTTATCGAAGAGATCAAAATATAGGATGGCAAAATTGCCAAACCTAAAAAGAAAGAGTGGAACAAAAACACCAAGACAGGGACTACGCAACCAAAACCCGCTGTGGTTAATCAAGTTGCGATAAATGTTCCTAAGCCTACACAAGAAATACAACCTCAAAAGGCTAATTATCAGGTAGTGCCTCCTAATAATTATGAAAGAGAAAATAAAAAATAGGAGCAAAATCAGCAGCATCACCCTAAGCGACAATACACCCCTTATACGGAGTCTAGGGACTCCCTATTTGACCGCTTGTCAGTGAAAAATTTAATCACCCTTCCAGAAATCCAAACCATAGATCCTAACGCTCCCAAGCCTAAGGGATACAAAGAGGATTTATATTGTAGGTTCCACAGGCGAAGGGGACATGACCTGAACGCATGTTGGAAATTCAAGGGATTAATACAAGACTTGATTGATAATAAAACATTGGCAGTGGACAACCCCATAGCGCCAAATAACCAGTAGATGGGGGTCTTCAAGGATCCCTTGCCTGCCCATGAGACACAAGCAAAACCCCTTCAGGTCAATGAGGTGCGACAGAATCTCCCCATGCAAGGGTATGTGGGAATGATAAGCATAGTGACCAGGAACAAGAAATACCCAGGGGTTGCCCCCGTGGCAGCCACAAGAGAAGTTCCAACAACGTCGCAACCTCAACAACACCCTATGCAGTTACCTCCGCCTAGACCCGAGGTCACGATACGGACCAAACTCACGCAGAGTTTGCGGACCACGTCGGCTAGGCTCTCCATATATGAGCTTATACAACAATCAGCGCCCCATCGGGAAGCTCTCATGGAGATTTTGAAAGCCATCGAGTTGCAGCCCCACGAAGCGAATTCCTTCAATAACTTCGTGGGACATGTAAAACGATGTACGGAGCCGGTCATCACCTTTCGAGAAGATGAAGTTAAATCAGTATCTGATGACATGGCAGATCCACCCCTGCACGTTATCGTGTGGGTCAACGGGATCCCATATAAGAGGGTGTTGGTAGACACTGGCTCGTCTAGTAACATCATTACTACAGCAGCATTGAAACATCTGAAGCTGCCAGCCTCTCACATCACCGCTTCCACTTACACACTGCGAGCATTCAACGATGCGATATGCTCGACAGTTGGCACAATTGTTCTACCCGTTCAGGTAGGACAAAAGACGATACCTACATTGTGCCATATTTTGGAAGGCGAGATGGCGTACAACATATTGCTAGGGCGACCATGGATCGGGGACATGAAGTGTGTCCCTTCGATAGCTCACCAGTGTTTGAAGTATGCATTTGAAGGAGAAGTACATGTAGTCCCGACGGACTTAGAACCCTTCAAATATTGCAATGCGGTGCAATTGATGCCGTAATCGACCCTCCCATCGACGCACTTGGATTTCCAGTTAAATCCATCTAGACAGGGTCCGATGTCACGGGCACCACTGGTGACTAATCCATCAAAACCCCAGCCAGGTGCATCTTCATCGTCCGCTCCTTCACTACCAATGCCACCTGTCATGGCTAAATAGAAGGACAAAGGGAAACAAATCCTGGAAGAGGCCCAACCCCTGGAGGAGGTGCTGCCAACAATATCAACCATCTCAATAGAAGAGATACCTAGCACAATGGAAGCTGAGGCTCCTAGTCTACCCAACATGGAATGGACTCCAGAAGGGCTTCCGTTCCCTCCCCCTCAATCGCCAACAATTACTGTTGAAATGGCCAGTACGGGCTTGGGGGAGTATCTAGTGCAGAATGTTGTAGCAACGCCCACGCTAGAGTCAGTGCAAGACATGGGGAGACCTCGCCTCCCCATCGGGACAGTTGTTCCTTTAGGCTACCCACCAAACCAGACCAATTTTGTGTATGGGGGCCTTGACCATGGTGCTGAACCATGCATGCAAAAGGACGAGGACGAAGAGCCTTTTGTAGAAAATGTCAACTATCTGTCTAACCCGAAATTTGCTCTGAGATATCTTGGCCAATGCAATTGGCATGGATACGGGCTAGGCAGGTATGAGCAAGGAGTGCGTGTCCTTTTCCAGCCAAGATACCAAATGCCTTATGACAAGTCGGGAGTAGGGTTCAACCACCCCCTGCCCTTAGACATCTTGGTGGAAAACATGCAAGGCCTAGGAATAGGCAACAAGGGTGGATTGGCATCAGATCCTTATGCCAACCCAAACACAACATATACATTGGGAGATTACCTCCCATGGTCAACAACCACCCTTGGTAACATCAATAATCCTTCTCCTTTGCTAGAGAGAGGTGAAATTTTGGGAACTCACTTTCAAGGAGAGCATAAACAGTGTCTAGAAGGATCTTTGGAGGATGAATCAGAACATGAACCAGTGTCATATGTTCCCTTCGAATCCAATAGTGATCACTCACGAGAGATTCCCATGAATAACTGGCAAGAGATCTTTTTAAATCTGTTCCCTCTAGAGGTTCCAATTGAGCCAGTGCTGTGTCAAGAGAATCAGGTCCCCCCACCAAGTGTGGAACAACCGCAATGGGACCAGATTAATTTGCTAGAACAAGGTGAGCCCTTAATGTCGCAAGCAGTTGTTGAAGAAAATGAACATTTTTGGATCTCCGACAGTGATTCGGAAGATGAGACTGAGATGGCCTATCTCAACCACATGCGACAAATGCAACAAAGGCAACAAGTGCAACAATGGCGTCCCTTGGGGATTAATGACTTATTTGCACAGATGGGCATACTTCCAGGGCATGAGTGGTACGTAGACCCAGCAGGGTGGGACCAAGTGTTGGATCCATGGCTCCAAGTTTATGATGAGCACCGTCCACCCCGAGACCCTATAATGACATCAGTGTCGAGGGAAGACCCTGTCTTCCTATCAGCACATAGGGCCGATCCATTCGTGCTTGTCCCTCTAGAGCCAGATCCAGAACACAGGGAACATCCAGAATGTTTGAGTCATCACACCCACGGTAATGGAGACCAAATTCATTTCATCCACATGATCTCCATTGATTTGACCACACCCATCCGCAATCCGATCGATCCAGCATGGTCATTGCATCTAGACATAGATGCCATCGACTGGGATCACGTCAATTCACCTCCCTCCCCATCAGAGTACTGGCCTTTCGGTAAAATGCCTCATTTTACCCCAGGGACAACTCAGGATATCTTTCAGGTTGAAGAGGAACCCGAGGTTCCCAACGCAGATTTAAACTCAGCTAATGATATCCATTTGATCCCGACTCCACATCAGTTGGAGGACGGATCCCACATGTCAGTCGAGGAGACGACTAACGTAGACATCGGCTTAGATCCAATGAATCCACAGATTATCAAGCTAGGGGTAAGCTTATCCCCCGAAGAGCAAGCCGACTACATTGCCCTTCTCAAAGAGAAGAAGGAGGTTTTTGCATGGTCATACAGAGACATGCCGGGGCTAGATCCGTAGCTAGTCACGCATAATCTAACGCTTGATCCGACAATCAAGCCAGTTAAGCAAAAACTACGTAAGATGCACCCAACAGTGGCCTTGATGGTCAAAGATGAATTGCAAAAGTTGTTGGATGCACAGTTTGTCATCTACGTGGATTATCCGCCATGGCTGTCCAACATGGTGCCCGTCAAAAAGCCCGATGGGAGGATTCGCATATGCACTGATTTTTGAGATCTAAACAAAGCGAGTCCTAAGGATGATTTCCCCTTGCCAAGCATCGACGCGTTGGTAGACGCTACAGCAGGTCACGAAATGCTATCCCTCATGGATGGTTTCTCGGGATACAATCAGATTCGTATCAATCCCGAGGACCAACTAAAAATGGCATTCACAATGCCTTGGGGGACATTTTGTTATAAGGTCATGCCTTTTGGCCTTAAAAATGCTGGTGCCACCTACCAACGTGCCATGACATACATCTTCCACGATTACATGCATAAAACTTTGGAAGATTACATGGATGATTTGTTGGCCAAGTCTCTTTTGCGCCCAGATCATCTCGATGACTTAAGCAAGATCCTCGATCGCCTCATGGAGCATAAAGTCAGACTGAATCCCAAGAAGTGCGTATTTGGCGTCACATCTGGAAAACTCTTGGGTTTCATAGTCTCAAAGTGAGGCATCGAGGTGGACCCAAAGAAAGTCAAGGCAATCCTTGAAATGGTTCCCCCAACTACCATTAAGCAGCTCAGAAGTCTACAAGGAAAGGTCGCATCAATCAAACGCTTCATAGCGCAGCTATCTGACAAGTGCCGACCCATGAACAAATTATTGCACAAGGGGGTAGCATTTCACTGGGATGACGAGTGCCAGTCAGCCTTTGATGACATCAAACAATACTTGGCTTCATCACTAGTATTGGCACCACCTAGACCAGGAGTGTCATTCTACTTATACATCTCAGCTACTGAGGTGGCACTGGGAGCCATGCTGGCCCAGAAGAATGAACTTCACAAAGAACAGGCTACTTATTATCTTAGCCGCACCCTGGTTAGTTATGAACTTAACTATGCATACGTCGAGAAACTCTGCTTGGCAGTGGTGTTTGCTACCAAAAAGCTATGCCACTACATGTTGAGCAACACTACGTATGTTGTGTCTAAGGAGAATCCATTGCGATACATGATGAGTCGTACTTATCATAGTAGTCGCATGGTGAAATGGATCATGTTGTTGACGGAATTTGACATAGAGTTTATCGGACAGAAATCTATCAAAGGACAGGTCATAGCCGATCAACTAGCAGAGGCTCCTCTTGAAGACGATCAGCCTCTAGTCATAGAACTACCCGATGATGGGGTCTTCCATGTCTCAGAATCGCCAGATTCTGATGAGCCTGAGTCACAGGCTGACATAACCCTATTTTTTGATGGTTCTAAATGTGAGCAAGGTGGTGGTGCAGGAATAGTATTCTTCACACCGTAGGGCACTCCAATGCCCCTATCATTTAAATTAAATTTCCCATGCACCAACAATAATGCAGAGTATGAAGCCTTGCTCATAGGTCTTCAGACAACAATCACCATGAACATCAAATGACTGAACATCTTTGGTGATTCACTGTTAATTGTCAATCAAGTCAAAGGGGTATTCCAATGCAAATGCCCAGTTCTGTAGGCTTATAAAGCCCTTGTGGACAAATTCCTAGCAAAACTTGAGTGGTATGACATCGAGGCACTCCCTCGGTCATCGAATCATTTTGTGGACACAATGGCCTCCTTGGGGTCACTAATCCCGCAAGACCTTTCCGGTGATATGACAACCATTCAAGTCAAAACCCTATCGCAATCCATGATGGAGCGTGCAAGCTCTGACTTGATGCCAGGAATCCACATGATCCAGATTGAACCATCCTCGGATAAGTTCTCTCGAATCCATGATCGTCTGAAACATGCCAACTGGGGGTCCTTGTTCTCCCCTACTCCCATTAATAGCAACACAATGCTATTCTTACAAGTTCTATCCCTCTCAACGTTTGCTAGGGATGAACTTCAAGAGGGATTGGTTGTTCATACTCGTCGAGGTTTCGATCAATAGGATCGGTATTTACCCATTAGAGACTACCTCAAGTTAGGTAATCTCCCGCTTGGATTGACACATGCCGCAAAATGAGCATTCAAGCAGAAAGCGGCTAAGTATGTCTTGATAGGAGACATTTTGTATCGTCATAGCTATGAAGGAATCCTCCTTCGTTGCTTGGACCAACAAGAGTCCACTTGGGCAGTCGCCCAAGCGCACGATGGTACATGTGGTGGCCACTTCAGTGGTATGGCCATCGCAAAGCGCATTCTTCGCATGGGCTATTATTGGCCATCTTTAGAGCGAGATTGTTGCGCATATGTCAAGAAGTGCGTGAAGTGTCAACACCATGCCAATTTGATGCATGTACCTTCCCAGGCCTTGCAGACAGTCCAGTCTGCTTGGCCATTTTTGTAGTGGGGCTTCGATCTAATTGGAAAGATCTCCCCTGCATCGTCAGGCCATCACACGTTTATCATAATGGCCACAGAGTATTTTACCAAGTGGGTGGAAGCAGTTCCGCTTACCTCTACGATAGGACCCCGCATTGTGGAGTTCATTTTGCATAACATCATATGTCATTTTGGTATTCCATCCAAAATAGTCTCGGATAATGGGACACCATTCAAGAACAAAGACGTGCGTGCTTTGACCACAAAGTACAAAATTTAGCATAGTTTTTTGACACCCTATTATCCGCAAGCGAATGGGCAAGCAGAAGCGTCAAACAAAATGCTAGTTGCCATCCTTAAAAAGATGGTCACAGACAGTCATAAGGATTGGCACATCCAAATCCCACTTGCCCTGTGGGCTTATCGCACTAGCATTCGGACGCCCACTGGGGCAACTCCATTTTCGCTCGTGTATGGCTCCGAGGCAGTCATGCCTCTAGAGTTGGAAATTCCTTCCCTACGCATATCAATGCAAGAGTTCATCGATGATGATGCTACGCGATAGGCCCGGTTAGACCAGCTTACGTTGCTTGATGAACGACGCGTTAATGCTCTCGAGCATTTACGTATCTATCAAGAGTGACTTAAGAAAGCTTACAACATGAAAGTTCACCTGAGGGACTTTCGGGTTGGTGATTTGGTTTTGAAGGAAAACCAACAGAACTCTAGTTTGCCATCCCACCTAAGGGACAAATTCATGGCAAATTGGATAGGTCCATATGTCATTGATAGCAAAATAGGACCCGAGACATACCGGCTAGCTTCTCTTGATGGAATCAAGGAAACAGAACCCTTGAATATCAGTCATTTGTGACCATTCCATATCTAAGAGAGCCATATCCCAAAAATGCTCCAAGGATTCATATAATCGCTTGGTCAATCCCAAAAATGCTCCAAGGATTCATATAATCGCTTGGTCAATCCCAAAAATGCTCCAAGGATTCATATAATCGCTTGGTCAATCCCAAAAATGCTCCAAGGATTCATATAAATCGCTTGGTCAATCCCAAAAATGCTCCAAGGATTCTTATAATCGCTTGGTCAATCCCAAAAATGCTCCAAGGATTCATATAATCGCTTGGTCAATCCCAAAAATGCTCCAAGGATTCCTATAATCGCTTGGTCAATCCCAAAAATGCTCCAAGGATTCCTACAATCGCTTGGTCAATCCCCAAAATGCTCCAAGGATTCCCACAATCGCTTGGTCAAAAATAAGAAAATCCAAAAATCATCAAAAACAACAAAAATTTGCATCTCATTTCCAGGCATGCTCAAATTCATCAATAAAAAGCTCTTCTCACATCTCATCTTCATATTCACAAAAATCATTCCATCAAAAATACAAAAATATATAGCTGCATTAAGCATCGCATCCATACATTGCATATTTGTGGTCGTACAGGTCAAAGGCACCATAGGCTATAATTGCTCTGCTAGTCCATCTTGTTCCACATTTTTCCATTTTATAAGCAATCCAAAAAACAACAAAAATACACCATTTACCGCTTTTTACCACACTAGAGTCAGTTGTCTTCGAATGTATCAAGAGTTTTCATCTTTCAGTCGTCATTTTGATTTCTAGTCACGTACTGTACCAAGTCAGACAGATTTTACGAAGGTAGAGTTCTACTTGGATCACACCTTGTTACATAGCATCCCAACACAAATTAAAACACATAAAAATTCCCAAGTTGTGTGAACGAAAGATGACACCTGCACAGCAATCCAGGTCACCATAAGCGAAACGGTTATCTTGCTCATCCCCCTGTGCGAATGACCCAAAGAATGCTGAGAGTTGGCAAAAGGACAAGCATCTTCCCTACCCAATTCCCCAAGAATCCCAAGTTCTCAATAGTTGCAAAACATCAAAAATTTGCAAACGTCAAAACTCCAAAAATTTGACATCATCCCCAAAGTGCACACATCAAAAAGCACATACAATAGTGACTCTTATCACTCAAATCCAAATCCCTTGCTCAAAAGAAAAACAAATAAAACAAAAATAAACAATGATTTTTATCACTACAAAGGAGCAAGTATCCCAATACAATTGAAGAAAAGAAGGGAGTCGAACTTGAATCCCTGGAACTCTCAGCATTTCGACAGGTCATGAGGCAAGCCTCAGTACCGGTTTGGTTGATAGCCTATCGGTCACTGGTGGTAAACCTCCCGCATGACGATATATCTGTCACATTAACTTGTGTACAGATCAATGTTTGCATGTGGATGAGCTAGCTTATGGTATCCTAGATAGCACCGTAGATTAATCTGACTAAATACAATAAAGGAGTTAGTGGAGCTAATTAGGTGATCCTCAGTACAGGTTTGGTTGACAGCCCATCTGGCATTGGCGGTATCCTGACAAATACCACATAAATGAACTCAATTGCACACACAGGGATGTGAAATAACTTGGTCAAAAACAAGTCCAATTCATACCTTGTTCAAAAGTCTTGTAAGATAAAGTACAGTCGTGGCTAGTGAGTTAAAACCGTCTGAGTCTCGGAAAACCTTAGCTACATTTCTAAACCAACTGCGCTACTTTTCATCCTTACAATACCATCAAAAAATACAAAAACCACATGTATACATACAAAGTCATTCATCACAGCAATCGCCTAAAAACAAAATAACAGAATCCTAAACAGTCTATGGTGCTATAACCAAACATCACAAATTCCATTCATCCATTTCATTTCTGCATATCACAGATAAATCAAAACATTTGCATTCATCATAACATGTGCATCCATCAAAATAAATTAACATGCATACATCCATATTCATCAACCATCATGCATAAGATCAAATCATCACATGTGCATAAACAAAATAAAGCCGATATATATATATATATATATATATATATATATATATCAAAAAAAAAAAAATGCCCGTAGGCTACAAAACTGGTCCTCTGACCCCGCAATCATACAACAAAACCACCCAGCCTAAGGCGTCGGCCACCATGATCATGCAGGATCGGTGCGACGGGAACTACCCCCCATGGTGTGGGTCCTATGGGACCCCTCAGGGTGGCTACTGCTAGCCCCCACATCACGCTTGCTATCGCCTCCCTCATCCAATCGCCTGCGACGAGATGATGCTGACTGCTCAGTACCACTGTCCCTCGTCCGACGTGAAGATCCACCTCCCGACGGCTCAGGTAGCCACCCACCGAGGTGGATAACCTCCCTCTCCAACTCTATCCGATGCCAAAACCACTCTGCCTCCCACCGATGGTAGTAAGCTACTGCATCATCGCACTGCACCAAAACCCTATCCCTCTCTGCTAGCTGAGCTCGTAGGAGATCCCTCTCCCATAGTGCATCCCCTAGCTCCTGGTCTCGCCTTCGTAGCAGCTCCACCAAACGCGCATTCTCAGCGCGTACCCCAGACTCCATCTCCTTCGCATCTGCCTGGGGCATGGGAATCTCTGGAACAGCGACCTACCCTGGCTCCCACTGCTCCGCCTTGTCCTGTGTCTCTGGCTAATTCAGATCCCCCAAATCTGCATCCTCACCCTCTACCTCCACCATATCCGCATCCTCCAAAGGAGCTCCCCAATCATCCCCTGGTGCCTCAGCACCCTCCCCGCCCGTCGTTGCCGCCTCCGTGCCTCCCAGTGGCCCCTCTCCTTGCCATCACCGTAGTACCCACCATGAGTCATACTCAGTGGTAGTCCCAACGTCATCCACGTCCGGGACGTCGATCACCATGTCTGAATCCTCGCCCAGTGGCACGATGACCGGTCGGTCTAGAGTCCTCTCATCCCCCCGACGTCGATAGACCATGGGCTCACTAGGCAACCCCTGGCGCACCCCAAACTATCGTGTAACCTGGCTATACGAGAAGAACTCATGCTCGGTCCCGTGCCACCCAATCAGCCATCACTCTCTGCGTACCCGTCGGAGCCACTCTCCAGCCTTCGGCCAGGCTGGACAGTCCCGATAAGGGTGCCAAACCACCTCCCCTGGAGTAAGCTGAGAGAAGGTATCGACATAGTGCCCTACGACACCTGCCCATCGTCGACTATGCCCTTGCTCCCTAGACCATCGCCATAGAACTGCATACCCTATCTCCCTATCCTCCATCTCCTCCCGAGTCATCCATGGTAACCCGGTTGGCCTCTCCACTGCTATGTGCTGCCAAGCCCAACACTGCAACAAGTAGCTACAACTAATCCCCTTTCGCTGTCGGTAGCGGACCTCATACAGCTCCCCATAGAGCTGTGCCAACAGTGTCTGTCCCCATCTCATAATAAGTGGTGCCTCTGTCGGGCACTCTACCAACTGCCAAACCAAATCCAGCAGGTTCCATGGGAACCTTGCGCCTGACGAGTCAGGTAACAACATGTTGGACATGAGGCCCATAAGGAATGCGTGCCTCATGCCCAACACCCCCCTCTCCAGCCACCATCGGACCAAAATCCTACCAATCTGGCAGTCGCCCTCTGCCCTCTCCAGTGGATCCTCCACACCCAGCTCCTCCCCATGCCCGAAGCATCTCGTCAATATAGCTGTCCGTTGATCACGCGGCGATGTCCTGATCGGCAGTCCATCTATCGAAATCCATAGAAGCCGATAGATATCCTCCAAAGTAATAGTCATCTCCCCTGTTGGGAGATGGAAGGTGTTGGTCCACGGATCCCAAAGATTGATCAGGGCCATCAAATAGGCCTGATCCATGACCACAGGCCACCTGCTTGAGCCCAAGGGCATCAAGCCACTCCCAGTCAGCTACAGTCAGCCCCCGCGCTTTAGTGAAAGCAGTGGGTACACGGTACCGGCTCCTAACAACCTGCAAAAGAAAACAATTCAAAAACATTAAAATCATGGAAAAGAACTGTACAACAATAACATGAATATACAACATTGTATACCAATGTACAAAAAAAAAAAAAAAAACAAACATAAAAATTCAAACAAAAATTAATTTTTCAGTTCTAGGGTTTCTAATCCTAACTGATTAATTTAAAAACAAAAAAAAATTCAAAAATTAATTTTTCAGTTCTAGGGTTTCTAATCCTAACTGATTAATTTAAGAACAAAAATTCAAAAAACAACAAAAATTACGTCTTAGGGTTTTACGTTCCGTTTATCCTAGGGTTTAGTTAAAAGCTAAATAAAAATTCTTTACCTAGGTTTTGCACTACGTTTAGTTGTACACTAAGTCTTAGTTGTCTTAGCTTCAGTTTCAGGGTTTAAGTTTTAAAATTTTGAAAAACATCATCACAAAAATAATTGAACAAAACAATTGCAATGTTAAATAAAAGCAATAAAAACTAGGGACACTTACTGGTCTCGCTTCGGCTCCGCCGCTCGATCCGGTTTGTGCACTCATGATGGCAGGGAAAATCTGGCAGCGCTTCGCTTCGCAGAATTAACCTCCTCCTCCCCAGAGCTCCAAATCGCAAGAAAAATCAGATGCAAATGAGCCCAAACCCTAGTTTTGGCCTTTAAATAGGCCTTTTTGAGCTTAAATTCATCTTCCCCTGGGACGAGCACTCTGGTTAGCGCTCGTCCCACCCTGGGACGAATTCTAAGCTGGAATTCGTCCCACCCTGGGACGAATTCAGGCCAGAAATTTCAAAAAACATCAAAAATTGAACAAAAATGCACTAAAACAGCTAATAAACTTGCCCGATGAGAGTGCTGTTGCACTTGACATCCCGGGCATACAAAACAGACATTGGGGTCACAAATTGTCACTATCCTACTCCCTAAGAAGGCTACCTTAGCCGGACCGCTCCACGGGAAGACGAATTTTTGCCAATTTTAGCTCCAAAAAGCGTCGCAAAAAGGGTTACCACCCACCAAAAATAGGTCTAAATGTCAAAAAAATTGCACATGCTTAATGCTAAACCATCTAAGGGCACCCTTGCACAAGTCATCTTGGGTCAAGCGACTCGTCGCTTTTCTCACGAAGGTCATTCCCTCATCGATTCGTCGCTTGAGGGGGTAGTCACACTTAGTCACCAATCAACAAGCACACACCCAATTAAGGAAAATGACATGCATTCAAAGAATCATTGACAAAGACAATTACGCTCCTGCTTGGGGCAGTAAACAAGCAATAATCACAAATTGATCAAACACTTGGCATTCCCGAAGCATGAACACAAGGTTCCCCTGTGGACAAAAGGTTGCGCCCTTTGCCTAATCATGACCGATCAATGTCCAAGCTCAAGTCACACCTCACCAAAATAGGTTAATACTTGAAATCAAATTCCTTAGCTCGTCAGAAGCAAGGATTCAAGAATGCATGCCCTTTCCATACTTGGGGCATCAAAAGTTGGTTAGGTTACCAAGAAACCCTAATCATTAGTGCTTTGGTTATCTATTTTTGCTCGACGTTGCGCCATGCACAGCGCATCCCAAAAAGGGGCATCTGTAGACACCAAAACAACACCAATCCGATTATGTGACTGCAAACACTGATCGCTTTGACACACACAGCCCCCAGGGCAGCCCTCAGAGGTTAAACAGTGGTCCTAACCACTTTTGTAGCAATTTTGTAAGGTCAGAAGGCAATTTGGCACATTCAGGCACTTTGCTCAGTATCCATCCCGCCCAGGGACGAATTCAAATTGGGATCCGTCTCACCCAGGGACGAATTCTGAATTCATCCTAGGTCGGGACGAATTCCAGGTTCAACGGGAAAAAAGAAAAATGGCGCCAAGTGGCAGCCGAGGACAATCAATTAATGCCTCCTTCCTTGCATGCGCGTGTAGGTGGGCAGATTGGGCGTTAGAGGACTGTCACAAGGGCAGTCATGGAAGCCCAAGTCATGGAGGAGTCTCCTCCCTCTTGGGAAGGCATGGCCGCCACATGGCACCTATGCATGCCCCTCCAAAGAGACCCCCTGGGTCTATAAAATGGTGGACTTTCCCACCCAAAAAGAGACAAGTTGGAGGCATTTTCAAGCAACGAAGTGCTGCCAAATTGAATACCACATTTTACCCTTTTGATTCACCTCTTCCACATCCTTGATCTCTTTCGCAAGAGAGGTTATTGGGTGGCTATTGGAAGTGTGAATCCGGACCCAAAACCCGACATTTGACCACATTGATCTACCAATTCGTCGACAACCCATTACAAGAGATTTTGGGCCCATCCCAAGTGGATTGGTGCCGAAATCAAGTTCTAACGGTGGGCGGCCCGCCTGGGCGCCCCGCACTTCTTAGTTTCATTTTAAGTTGTTCTTTTATCACTAGTTTATATTCCATTCCATTTTATGCTGTTTAGATAGTTTATAATTTCGATTTCATAAGACTTTGATCAAATATTATCATGTTTTGTCGCTTTTGTGGTCCTCACTAACTTGCAGGTAACGACGTCAAATTCCCGTTGATGGAGGTCAAATTGGGGAAATCCGACCATCTGGGTCGTCCCAAAATGCCCCCAATTAGCTAACCCCTATGTTTGCAGGTCTTTTGGAGATCCCGAGACGCGACATTTGGGCAGGATCACTTCGGCGCTTTGTCACAAGCGAATTCGTCCTACCCAGGGACGAATTACAGTAGAATTCATCCTGACCAGGGACGAATTACAGTCGAACTCAAATCGGTGGCATTTGTCCAACTGTTTTGATGGCAGTGGCCCTCTGGTAATGTTCTCTGGTCTCTGTCAAATTTGCAGGTTACTTGGAGTCATTTTATTCACTGGTTTAGCTAATCTTATGCATGCATCCTCCATTGGTTTTTAAGGTCAAACGCTTCATCTTTTGTCACAGGTGCTACTAACAATTTTGTTGTGTCTTTGAATGCAGGAGGAGCAGCAAGAATCAAGGATTCATCAACGCAAGTGGTGGCAACACTTTGGCCCGCCCATTTCAAATGTGGGCACGCGGAAGGAGGAATACTAAGTCATGATTGTAACCAAAATTCATTTAACGCTCCTAGCCCCTGAAAAGGGAGGAGGCATCTTTGTAACCGATATTAAGAGAGTTAAATAAAAAGGGTTGTGCTTTCTGTACTTTCTTTTATCTCCGTTCAATTCGTCTCTTTCATTTCATGCATTTCACATTTTAGGACTTAAGCGTTTGTTTGATTTTGAATGCATCGCAATAGTTTTTCCTTTCAAATCTTCCGAAATCTCGTGCTTTCAATGCCATTTATTCTATGAGAATTTATCCTCTTCTAAATTTTTTTGGAAATATTATCTATTCCATCATTTGGGTTATGTAAATATATCCTCCAAGATACATACCTAGATTAATTCCTGTACAGGTTATCTAGTGACTTCATGCAATGTAATAAATGGACAAGTGTCCATGTGCAAGATGTACATGTGTAAGGTGTCCTATGAACAACTAGATAGAGTGTTGGGAAAGCATCCTATTTTGCATATATAAGGATGGCTTCTTAGATAGATAGAAATGATAGTCATGAGATATTGTTAGATAGCGTAGGTTAGAGGATTGCGTTCCACACCATTTACTGGTGATGGATGTGATGTATATCTATAGCTTTGTTAATGGAGTGCTCACTTCCTCCATAGCTACATTGTAATATTCTATATGACCTATATTTCAGCATACTTTAGTAATTTAGTAGATTTGCTTTCTTGCATGTTATTTTTTATCTTGTGATTGTTATCTCTGATGAATCATTCATAAAAAGCTAACAGTGGTATCAAAGCCATGGTAGATCTAATCTATGCAGGTAATTAGGGAAACACTATTGTTGGTTAGCCTAAGTTTTTTTTCAAATTGATGCGTCATTGGAGTATGTAGGTGGTAGATTTTGGGAGATTCACAAATATAGGACTGAAAGGAATCTAAATTTTTAAAAATACTGAGATCATTTTTGTCTAGAGTCTTTTCCATAGAGTTGTTATGAAAACTCATGAAGACTAGGACTCAACATTTCAATCCACTAGATTGACATATCATCTAGTGAAGATCATCTAGGTCATATGGAGTTTGCTAACTGGTGCCTAAAATTTATTTTTTTGTAGGAAGTTAATCCTTAGAGGATTGGAACTCCTCCTATGACAAAAATATAGGAGACTCCAACTTTGTTGCTCAATGGTCGGTGTGCTCTCATAGTGCAGATGTTAGTTCATCGTGCAAGAGAAGAATATAGTGGAAGAATACTTCTAGTGAAGGATCATGGTGAAGATAGGAGACTAAAGATATCCATTGCTGGATTGTAAAAATCCACACTTGAAGAATATACCATAAGAGCCTTGCATAAGAAGCCAAAAAAGTCTTATACTAAAAAGGCCATAGAAGCCTTGATATTGAAAAGGCTGTAGAAGCCTTGGTATTGAAAAATGCCATAGAATCCTTAACATCAAACTAGGCCATAGAAAAATTTATTCTGAAGAAGAATATGAGAAGAATATTTGATTTAGAAGTAGTCTAAAAATTTTAGTACTAATATTTTTGTTGTAGGAATAGAAGATTCAGTGAGTTGTGAGACTTCCTACAAGAAATTTAGGAATATTATATTCTTCAAAATTAGCTTAAACTTAAAATAAAAGAGAATATATAAGAAGAATATCTCATTAAAGAAGTTCTAGTATTGGAAGAAGAAGGACTAGGAGAGTCCTGCTCGAAGCCAAAAGTAGTAGAATCAAAATATCCAGGAGAAGATATCACTAGAAAAATTTCCAAAAGTATAAGGTTGAAGAAAAGGTCTAAGGAAAGGCCATAAGAATTTACCAGATTAAATACCTTTAGAAGGTCTCATCGAGCATCCAGGAAAGTCTAGGAGAGCCTTGCTAAAGATCAAGAGAGTTTTTATTTGAGAACTCATTGGAGAAATCCACTATCTAGGTGAATTCCCTAATAGTGAAGGACTTGGGATAATTATCACCATATAAAAATAATATCAAGAGGATAATTTGGCAAGGAGTGCCAAATACAAGAAGAAGAAGTTTGGCAAGGAGTGCCAAACCCTAGAAGAAGATCCTGCTTGAAGTTAGAACTCGGTAAGAGGACTTGAAGATAGAAGAAGCTCACCAAATCTTGTATATTTTAAGATTACCTCTCACATCAATAAGGAACCACCCTAGAGACATATACTTATCCAAAGCAATACCATAAAGAGGAGAACAAGCCATCAAATCCTAGGCTCATAAAAGAAAGTTCAAGACCATCATTTGGTGAGGAAGGAGTTGTGCAAGACATCCTATTGGAAGTAGAAACTTAGCATTTCTAGAAACTAAGGTCTATATACTCTAAAAATATAGAAGAAGAGATACAAAAAAAGGTATGCAACTTATGGTACAAAAAGATTCATTAAAATGAAGTACCTATTAGATTTATTAGAGCACTTGAAATTAGATTAAAGTTGCAAAAAGAAAATTATATTTCAGTATTTTAAAGTAAAAAGGAGAATAAATTATTTTAAAGGAATCAATTGTACATTTACTAGGAGTTGATTATATTCCAAATTATATCCTATCAACTACCTATTATCTAGTATTAAAAATAATACTAAGTCCTACAACATTGATCGTAGTGAAATTACAGAATAACTCCTAAAGATTTATTTTAGGTTATTCTTGATTAGTTGTAGTAGATTATTAATGAATTTATTTAAGAGTTTATTGGAGTGATAAGGTGTAATATTAGTGCATTAAAAAGATCTTGTACTATTCTATCACTCTCAAAAAGAAAATTAGTTTTGTGTTTCCTGAAAGGCACAAAGTCTGATTTGTATCAAGTGTCTAAAGACACTATTGAAGCACAAAAATCTGCAACTTTATATGGCCAATAGAAGAAATCAAATAGGTTTAGAATCATCCATATATGGAGAAGAACATAACTAACCAAAAACAGAGATATAAGCTTATGAAAGTGAGACTTGGTGAGTCTCAAAATAAAAAATATACAAGTGAATGCAAAGGAAACAATGCAGAGAATTTACATCAAATAAAAGAACTTCTATCTACTATTATTGAAGCTTGGACTTGTTACCAAAAGTTTCCACGTAAAAAGGGAAAGGTGTATCTATTGTTAAAGATAACCTTAAACCCTTGTATTGCAAGACATTTGCCACAAAACCAGAATCTTAAAAATCTAGAAATAGAGTGAAAAAGAAGGTTTATTAAATGCCTTATTGTATAAAATATATTACATTATCTTGTACTACCCTAATCTAGTTTTTTATAGCATAAGTGCAGATTTACAAAGTGCCATATCAGGGCACATTTTCCTACAAAAAAAAACAACCATCAAAGACCGAATATCCCAAGCTAGTAGGAGCCATTCAAGGGCTCATATTGGATGTACGTACCTGCAAAAACAAAGCTAATTTCAGATCATCCATGAGCCACATTTACATAGAAAAGCGAATGCAAATACATCTCAAATGGAGGTCAAAACAACAATAGAAAAAACAAAGCATTTGGAGGTATAAAATAAAGGAAGAAAGGTGTTACATTCATGGTGTCAATATTGGAAAAGACCACTCACCAAAGGAAGCATTGAACTATCATCCAACCTTCGTAGCATATTGCCCATTTACCCATGGAGAAGAAATATTGCTTTTTTCCCAAGCAATGTTACAAAGAAAGAAATATATGGAGTTATAATATCCATATTTGAAGATGTTACAAGAATGGTCTCCATGCAGAAATAACACTAGGTAGTTTAGTCATAATTCCTCTCAATGCTCTAGAGGCTTCTACGAAGCAGTTACATGAAAATACGTGCCACTTGGTATTATTCATAAGCTTCACATAATGGCCTATGCATTTTCAAGAAGCACTGAATACAAATTCCGAGTGTTACGTAAATAAGGGAGTGCTCTTTTATAATGGGCGTGACACTTGTCACAATGCCTATGATCCAAGTTGTTTAAAAGGTATTTTTTAGTCCATGACCAACATGCAAGAGTGAAGCACAATCAATATATTTGAATAAGGAATGTAGCACATTCAAGACATGAGAGAAGTAGCAAAAACATTCAAAAAAGCATGGAAGATAAGATAAAGTAGAAAGAGAATTAAAAGCTCCTAATTTTTGGAAGGTCAACATTTTCAACACCTATGTACAACATTCACGTCAATATTCCATTGAATATCCATTAATCTGAGTTCTCAGGGTACATTCTATTCATCTGTGGAAAGCATCGAATATCAAGGAGATATTACGTATAAGGTAAGGTCTAAATACCATTGATTATTGCTTTCATAAGTTGGATTTAAAAGGATTATAAGCTAAGGTTGAAACTTAGGGTTTTGAAAGCTAAAGGGGTGACTTATATTATTATTTTAATATTTGCAATCTTACTTAGGAGGAATAAGGAATTTAACTTGGATTAAACTACATTACAAATATTATTATCATTTATGTAATTTTCCAAAAACTTGGGAATCATAAGGGTTACTCCATCAAATTTATTTTGTTTGGAAATTAGAAATAATCCAAGGGATATAAAAGAGGTTATTTAAAGATTTTATTAAGGTTGGATAAATTTATTTTTTACTTGTCTCAAATCTATAAAAAGGGGAAAAAATATTTCCAACATCAAAACCTCTTCAAAATAGAAATAGTGATTAGTTAAATTAGAAGTAATAAGGTGTTAAAAGTTGATTTTTGATTCTTACAAAATTTGTACAAAATCAGCTGAATTTGAACTATATTCTTACAAAAGCACTATATCATACTCTTATCTCTAGGAAGCCATAAGATAAGACTATTAAGGTCCTATCAAATTTCAATTCCAAAGAAGCATTATGGATGAGATTTTGAGGAAAAAATTCAGTAATTAACTATTCCATGAAGTGGAATTCTACTCCCAAAACCTAATAGATACTTTAGAAGGATACAAGTATCTATCTTCTAATGATAAGATGAATTTTTTCTTATTTCTTAAGGAATCCAAAGAAGGCATCTTTACGACCTTGATTAACTATCTTCATGAAATTCTCTTCATAGCATGGTGGAACTCACAAATATTGGTTATTTTTTCTCTAGAATGATTTACCTATCATTAATTGTATTCGTACTTACTCAACACAAGAAACAAGTTGATGTTAAAGAACAATACTTTTGTGATGATAGACTAACTTGTTTTAAAGTTGAGGTTTCACCTACATCAAAGTAGAATCATAGGAAGATAAGAAGAAAAAGAAGAAGAGATGCAAAAGGAAATCAAGACATGAAGATTAATTCAACAGAGGAAAAAATAGCACACCAAAAAGGCAAGCACAAAAGAACGATAGGACAATTGCATCATGCCCTACTTATTCATCAACAATAAGAATCAAATGAATATACTTGCAAGAAGGACTTCAAAGGTGGGATGAATCTAAAAATGTCAAAGATTATCCAATGAGAATAGAAGTCCTAGCTGCATCCTACTCTGCATCATATGAAAACACAAATTACCTGCTAAACCTGAATACAAAGAATGCAACAGAAGAATATGATGAAGAACATGTAGAAGAATATGAAGAAGATCCATATTGAAGACGAAAGGCTTGAATACCCAAATAATGTAATATAGGGGAATGCTGAAAATATTATCTATTCCATCATTTGGGTTATGTAAATGTATCCTCCAAGATACATACCTAGATTACTTCTTATGCAAGTTACTAGTGACTTTATGCAATGTAATAAATGGATAATTGTCCATGTACAAGTTGTACATGTGCAAGATGTCCTATGCACAACTAGATATTGTTAGATAGCATAGGTTAGTGGATTGTGTTCCACACCATTTACTGGTTATGGATGTGATGTAGATATGTAGCTTTGTTAATGGAGTGCTCACTTCCTCCATAAATACATTGTAATATTTTATATGTTTTATATTTTAGAATACTTTAATAATCTAGCAGATTTACTTTCTTTATGTTATTTTTGCATCTTGTGATTGTTATCTCTCATGACTCATTCATAAAAAGATAACAAATGCATGTGCATAATAGAAAAATATAGAGACAATCATATCTTAAAATCTAGTAAATACAAAAGCAATATTCATGGTCTGATAAGAATCCTCATGTAATACAATCCCTTGAAGGATAATTAAAATAGAATGTAAATAATTATGCAAGCATTTAAATTCCCTTATGTCATTCATTATTTTTGTTACAACCTATAAGAATAATTCCATAAGATAATATGAAGTAATATGTTTTATTGTTATAGATCCATAATAGAGAAACTGGTATAATTTTTTATATGGTATGTCTATCACAAGAGAAGCACAATTATTTTTAAGGATATCCAAAGATAAAGCTTAAGTTTTTGTAAATAATCTATAAAGATAATCTATAATCTATAAAGATAATCTATAAAGCTTAAATATGTTTTTCTACAAAATAATAAGACTGTGTTATTATCAAAGGATAATTCTCATATATTCTTATCCATAATAAGATAGTTTGAACATGGATTGTATTCATAGCCAAAAGAAATAATACACCAAGGAAAAAATAAATTTATCCCATCTTGTTCATTCATTAGCTTAAGCTAGTGTAGTGCCTCTTAAATATTAATTTTCTATGATGTTCTCGATGTTGGAACCTGATGAATATTTATAGCTATAGCTCTTGAATATTGCATAAGAAAGACTTTCTTATATTTAGAATTTTGCAGCATTGACACACAAACACTGAATATAATAACATCTTCATGATTAATATAGTTCTTATCTTTCAACTTTTCTAAAAGTATATAATCACTTGAAACAAAGGAGAACAACTTAGTCATGATATGAAATATACTTCCTAGTCTAATATGTTTGAGCTTTCCAAAATTATAAGATAAGTAACCATTTGTAATAGGAACATATATGAGTCTAATAAACACAAGCAAGAAAACCCCATCTCAATAGTCTTATTAAATTTTATAAAATCATATTAAGGTTGTTTCACTAATGTCAATGGTTGGGTATGCTATCCCATCTATATTATTTTAGAAATTCACTGATAGATGATCACAAGAAAGATAAAATGAAGAGTAAAAACACATCACAAGTATAGATTTACTATAGGGATAAAACCCCTAGATCTTTTAAATATAAAATATAAATTAGAAAGTGAATACTATGATTACTGATATAACAACAATTCTAGATCCCAAACTAATATCTAAGGAGAAATTATGAGTTTGCATTTGAAAAATCAAGTTACTTAAATAGGTTTACTTCAATATTTAAGCCTGGTTGATAGTATAACTTGTAAATAAAATTCCATGTAGCATATGAAGCACATAAACTAATGTATTCATTTTTTTAATGAGAAGGCATCCTTCTTGAACTTTGAATTGATAAGTAATTCATAAATTTTATGGTATCCTATACATTGATTATTAAGTTGATACTACTTTGAAATATCACCTTAAATTTACAATTATAAAGCAAATTCAACAAAATTCAAATAGTCTAGTCATTCACCATTGAAGTGCATGAAATTTACATATGGATTTACGAAAAAAGGAGGGGTAAAATAATACATAAAACTAGATGATCCAAAAAATAGTAAATCACAAGAAAAAAAATGTATTCAGTATTCACCCTAGTGAAAAATGACTTCACTTGAAAATATTGAGCAAAACTCTAACTACAAATTATAGTTAATTTAAATTTTAAAATGAGAGGCTCCTCCTCACCATATTAATTGCCTAAAAAATATTGCTACACATTATCTTCCCTTATTTTATGAATGTATATAAAGATAATTCCTTTGTTCTATAGAGGGATGTTTTATGGGATTTATGGTATAAGTTTAATTTGGTATCTATGGTGATCAGAGCACACACATAGATTTTTTATTTTTAATATTTTTATATTATATGATTATTTTTTATACATCACTTACTATAAACAAATAAATTTGACCTTCAAAATTGTTTAAAAAATACCATGCATGAGTTCTAGAGCTTTGCCTTGCTATTTTAAAATATGACTATAATTGAAAAAATGGAGTATATCCAATATGGTATTTTTCCATATTTGAATTAGGTGTTGTAGATTCAAATTGGGTTCCATTAAATTTAAATTAGGTGGCATGTATTTGAATTGAATTCTAGAGAATTTGACTTGGATATTACATATTTGATGCTTTGAAGATTGTTGATATTAGGTATGCCTACTATCTAATAATAGATTCCATAGTTATTTTGGAATTATGCTATATGAGTCTTTATATGGAAAAATACGTTGAAAGCCTTTAAGTTAGTATCAATTAGAAAATAAAGTAACTATTGGTGTTGAAATAGTTTAGGACATGTAAAATCAAGTTATATCTATCAAATGACACACTAAGCAAGCTCATGATAGATATAAAAAATATGTAAATGCTCAAGGAACTGAGAATTTTTTTGAGTTTGGATATATAATTTTATCAGAGTGAGACCTAAAAAGGGTTATTTGTGTTTTGAAATATATGTAAAATTACACTTAGATTATGGGTTCCTTAAATATCCTTGAGTAGAATGGACTTGTTTCTTCTAAACTAGCTTTGTTGCCCAATATTAATAATAGATTTTATATTTCAATTAATAGAAAGTATATTCTTAATAAATCCCATGTGATTAATTAAGATGAGTTATGGGGAAATGATGAAAAATCATCAACCTTGAATCCTTATTTTTTTTAAGCAAAAGGAGTAATCAATTAAGGAATCGAATGATACACTAAGTCCTAATTACTTAGGAAATGAAGAAGAAATTAAATCCATGTACCTTTATATTTTTTAGTAAATTATTGGAGGAAGTTTCTATTAGAGTAAAGGAATGTGGTGCCTAGTATTTAACATAGGATTAGTGATATTTTGAGAGAAAATGATTTTTCGAAGATAGTATAGATATTTTTATATTGTGACAATGATTTATTATAGATAAATATAATTTGTTGATTGCATGAGAAACAATATTATTTTAAGTAAAATAAATATATGCATACAATTATGGGTTGATGATTAGCATAAAAATTAGTGTTTAGTTGAATTTGACTTAGTTTGAATAGGAATAATTATCTTATTTGCATTTATATCTATTTTGAAGTTATAATATATCAAGATTAATAAATTCCTAACATAAGGTTTTGTAAGAACAAGTTTGTAAGCATGTATTTGTAGGTACATAAAGCTATTGATTTGGATAAGAGGATTATAAATACTCACAAACACATAAATATTGGTTTAAAGATTATTAGGAAAGATTAAGTCTTAGGTATAATTCCAAGTATCTATATAGTAAGTGTGTTCGATGAGTAAGCCTTAAAAATTGTATCTAATAAAGAAGCCTAAACAAAAGAATAATAAAATTTAAGTAAAAAAAAAATACATAGATAGGTAGAAATAGATAAATGAGGATATGCAATGAATAAGTGGAATGACTGATCCTGATAATATAAAAAGTTAATGAAAGCATTTTGAAAAATAAAAACTTGAAGGAGGTGGAAGGTAGGTTGAGGAAGAATGATTAGAGAAGGAGTGGAAGGAGACAAAAAGGAGGGTAAGGAAGATAAACAAATACAAAATAAAATATTAAGGGGATAAAAATGTAGTAACATATAGAAAAAAAAGTAAAATCCATCAAGGAAGGCATAAATAAGTATATGTGACAATATAATCGAGTAAAAAGATAGAGATGAAATAATTGTGTTATTAATAATGAAAATATTAATAATATAGATAAGATCTTGAATTATTAAAACTATCTATAGACTCATGAACGAAATCTTTTGTTCCTATTTTATATTTTAAGAAGTGGTTTCCCACTATAATGTATATAATTTTGTTTACACATCATATCATTTATTAATAGTTTAAAATGCTAGATATTTAAGGTAGAAATGTATCCTATGCTGTTATGTACCTTGAATTCCAAGGACAAGAGCAATAATATTGACGTATATAGGTATATTGGTTGGAATCATAAGGGTTAGTGATAGATTCCCTATGATAAATTATAAGTGGATGAATATGAGATTGTAACATCCCGCTCGTTACTCAACTCAAGTCAACCCAAGACAAAGATAATTTTATTTATTTTTTTATTATATATCATAACATACCTACCCTAAAGGTAGATTTCATAATCAAATATTATTGGATAATGCAATTAAACTAAATCCTTCCCATTCATTAGGGTAATAAGCTACCATGATATTTACAACATGGTCAGTGTCAACACTTGTGATAGGAGTGATCAGTTCCTATCAAACCTTATGTATCTTTATAAACTAGGATATCTAAGATATTTATCAACTTATCATAGTCTAAAATTCATTCCTTGCATTACTTCTCTCCACTTTAATTAAGTCCACATAATTAATTAACTAATAAAATTCTAAACCATGGAGTTTATTCCTTAATTGATCTTATCATTATTATTACATGATAAATTAATCATTCCATAGCAACATAACCAATACATTATTAGATAATGTAACAAAGTTGCCACATTAATTCATATATGATTATAAATAAATATTATCTCTTTGAACATTGCATGTAAGCATAAATTATTGCATCATTATTCAAATGAATATCATTTTAATAACCATCTCATGGAAATGTAAATACAACATCCATACTAGATCTATAAAGCATCAATTGCAAGATCACAAGATAAAGATTCATAACACATCATATATCCTGGGAACCCTCATGGGGAATAAACCCAACCTCAAAATATCTCCTCACATTTTATAAATTTATTTGTTTCAATTTACAATGATATAAAGGAATCCTAAAGATCCCTTTTCTAAATCATCAATAAATATCATTAATACAATGAATCACATAAGAATATCATGATTCTTATGTCCCAAAAATATGAAATGATCATTGGATTCATGAAGGGAACATCATCATTCCCTCTTCAAGAATAGATGTTTTTTTTATCAATCAATCCAATTTGGAATGGAAGTCTCCTATCATAGGATGAAATTCATATAATATAAGAAGAGACCCCATAATACCTTCAAGAATGAATTCCACACCCATTCTTTGTAAAACATTCATTTATCCACAAATTGAATTCTCTAATGTAATCATCAATGACGTTATAAAAAAACTGTATATTTATCAATTAAATTTACCAAAGCACATTAAAATAGGAATCCCTAAAATTTCCTCAACAATTTCTCCATGAAATGGTTTTGTACTTCCTCTACAATTTTTCCATTAAATTGTACCATAGTTCCTCAATAAATTTTTCATAGAATCATACTATAGTTTGCTACAAATTTTCTATAAATTTGTACTATAGTTCCACAATAATATTTCCATAATATTACACTATATTTCCCTACACATTATTCACAAATTTTCAATATATTTCCTCAATAATATTTTCACAAGATCACACTATAGTTCCCTACAACTTTTCCACAAATCTGCGCTATAGTTCCTCAATATTTTTTCCACAAGATCACACTATTGTTCCCTACATTTTTTCCATAAATTTACACTATAGTTCCTCAATAATATTTCCACAAGATCACACTATATTTACATACATTTTTTTTACAAATTCACACTATAGTTCCTAAATAATATTTCCACAAGATCACACTATAGTTCTTACAAATTTTCCATAAATTTGTACCATAATATTTCCAGAAGATTACACTAGAGTTCCCTACAAATTTTCTCCAGATTGTATTATAATATTTCCACAAGATTAATTTATGGTTTCCCTACAAATATTTTATAAATTTGTACTATAATCCTTCCACATGATTACACTATATTTCTTAAAAAAATTCCATCAATTTGTACTATAATATTTCCACAAGATTACACTATAGATCCATGTAAATTTTCCATAAATTTGTACTATAATATTACCAAAATATTACACTATAGTTCCTACAAAATTTCCATAAATTTATACTATAATATTTCCAAAAGATTACACTATAGCTCATACAAATTTTCTACAAATTCATACTATAATATTTCCACAAGATTACACTATAGATCCATGCAAATTTTCCACAAATTTGCAGTATAGTTCCTTAATAATTTTTCCACAAGATCACACTATATATTTCTACAAATTTTCCACAAATTTACACTATAATTTCTTAATAATTTTATCCAACGATGCATTCAATTATTTCCTCAATTGATATCAAATTTTTTTTTAAGAGTGCATTTAATTGTTTCATCAAAATTTTCCCCAAAAAATTATCCAAGGATGCATTGATTTTATTCAATCATTTTTCTCAATGGAAAACAAGTTTTCTATATTCTTACCTCTATTTAAAAATACTTTAAGCCAAGGAATTACTTTGCAAAATACAAGGTATTCCATCAAAGTCTAAGTCTTGTTTGTAAAACAAAAGGGAATTTTAAATTCCTTCATAGTCAAGGTGTATCTGCAAGTATAAAAATGTCTTAAATCAATAAATCAACCTTATCCATCCAAGGAATGATTTACAATATAAAAGGAACCTTAATTATAAGTCTTGTTTGCAAAACAAAAGGGCATTTTAAATTCCTTCATAGTCAAGGTGTGTTTGCATTTATAAAAAGATCTTAAATCAACAAATCAACCTTCTCCATCCAAGGAATAATTTAAAATATAAAAGGGACCTTAATTGAAAGGATGGTTATTATGTACAACCAAACCCAAAGTCAATCGGTAATGAAATTCAACAATGGTTAAAATTCCATAGTTAACCTTTGCCAACCGGTCAAACTTCCACAATCAACCTCTCCTAGCTAATCGCTAGTGTCCTAGTCTCTGTGACTAGGTCCTAGCCTCCTTGGCTAGCATGACCACCATCATGTGGTCATCTAGCTAGGGGAGCATTCCCCTATATAAACCTCATAAATTACCTCTAATGGAATCGTGTGGGGCTAAATCCCACTTTACATGTTAAAAAAGGTTTTAAATATATAGCCCTTAGGCCACATGGTGCACAACCAAAGATAGTCAACAATGAAAAACTAGAGCACAACATAATTTTACCAATTGATATGTGTCATCAATGGAATTGATAATTAATTACAATAGTCTCAATAGCATAGTAAATTCACTACCAACCGGTATCTAAATGACCATTAGGTTTTTTTGGTCCTCGACCACCACTTGGTGATCAAATACCTATGGGAGCATTGCTTCCTTTAAGGGCTATCAAACCTCGAGCACATCCCATGTGAGATAATGCTCAGGGTGGTCTTTACATAGGCTTCCACTTGGGAATTTAAGCACTAGCCAAAGTACCTCATCTACTTAGGGGCTAGCTCCTTGAGATACCAGACCATGCAAGAGGCTCCTAGAGACTCACGTACAAACATATAAATCCTCATGAGGTATATTTTAGGTATTATTATTAGGTGATCTAGTATCTAGCGGTGGCTTGACATCCATAACATGGCAGGTATTTTAGTTTTATTCTAGATGGATCATAGAATATTGAGACCTCATGAAAATTTCCCTAAACCTTTTTCTCCAATAGCACAACAAAAATTGATCTAGGAAATACATTACCACAAAGTCAAATAGTCATATTGTACATGTTGAAACTTGATTTAGAGGAAAGATAAAGTGGAATATTGGTATTACACTGACTGTAATAAACTAGATAGACACTAGATTGCAGCATAATAGAGAATAATTTTTGCCCCTATAATATTAAACAATGTTATTGCTTCATGCATCATTCGAGGGCTATAACTGGTAATAGAAACCTAGAGGTATCATAATCTAAGGTATAACTCCATGCATGATGGTTTTAAGATGGGCACACTTAGATATTATGTTCACAGTAGCCTAATTGAATATTTTTTGCAATGTATAAGGAAGAAGCATTAAATACATCTATTATCCTTGACCAAGGAAGACAACCCCAAGCACATTTTATAGATTTTACAAGGGTCTAAATAGGTAATAAAAACACCAATAAAAGCACAATACTTTCACTAGAAGAGACTTTATTTGGAAGATAGTATAGGCCATTTTCAAGTGAATATCAAACTAAGGTAGCTATAACGATTCAAATCCTAAAAAAAAGGGATAAAAAAGATCAAAAATTTCATAGAATTCATATAATATTATAATCAATACCAAGATAATGCTTATTTAAGGCATTCAAAGAAGGAGTTTCAGTCTCCTGAAACATAAGGGAAGAGGTTACGAATAACAAGAATAAATTATTCTCACCCTAAATAAATAATTATAAAGTATAGAAAGAAAACCTCCAACATTTTTCCCTGCATGAATGGACTCCATATACTATGTCTCTTATATCCAAACCTCTTTTTTCTCATACTTGAATAACCACTTATTGCATATCTCCCTCTTGCTATATGTATAGATAGGCCTTTGATATGCTTTTTCATTCAAGAGTCAAGCTAGGAAAATATAAAAGGAAGGATCCATGAGTAGAATAAATTGGATTCATGAAGGCTAAATTACCCACCTTGGTTCAATTTTTTTCCCTCTTCTAGAACTCCGCCAAATTTTCTACCTCTTCTAGAATTCAACTCCATTTTTCTTCCTCTTCTAGAATTTAGCCCAAATTTTCTTCCTCTTCTAGAAGTCCTTTCTCCTAATTTATTTTTTATTTTATTTTATCATTTTGTAACAACAAATTGATTATTTAATCACCATCAAGGTACTAAAAACAATTAGGCCAATTTTAAGCAATACTCAATGTCAATTATTGATATTCTCTTTTTTGAAGCATCTTGTGTAAAAATTTTATCTTTATCAAGCATATCGATTTTGGTGGTTAATTTCCCTCTAATCCTTGAGAGTACCTATTCCTACTAATCAATCAATAATACCTTGTTAAAAACATCAACCATTTTTAACCACTTAGTATATTGGCAATTAAAAAACATGATCAAACATGCAAACTCTATATTAACTATGAGGCCTTCTAGGGGAAGGTTGTGACAAGGATCCCTCAAGGTGATTTGGAATTTTTTATAACCTTTAATATTATATCCTCCAAATGATGTTGGATGTTGAATAATGTTGGATCTTATTTGATTCTATAGATTAATAGGATCTTCCTCTTGGATAAATTGAATGAAGTGGAGCTAAGATTTTCTATAATATTCATTTTTTTGTTAAGAGTCCTAGAAGAATAAAGGATCTTGAAGTTAAAAAGTATTACTCATAATTATGATTGTTGCTTATGATAAATTGTTCTCTCTAGTGTTTCTAGTTTACACTAAGAACATGGATTGGAAATATGGAGAGGTAAGGTGGAAGGAACTTATTAGTAATAACTAGAATGTGGAAATATTAAGTGAGCTCAAAATAAAACTAAGCGACTACCATGTAAGTGTTAATATGGGGGAAAATACCATAGTATGGGAGCAACTCAAGAAGGCTCCTTTAGTGGTAAATCAACCTATGAGTTACTAACATTAGAATTGGAAGGACTTCAATGGAGGAGACTATGGGTAAGGAAGGCTACACCTAAGATAGAAATATCTCTATGGTTGGTGTAGATATCCAAAACTAGCCAACCTAACCAAACCAATATCATCATTCACCTACCAGACAATAAAGTTAATCATGGATTTCTTACTCAATTCTAAATTTCAAATATTGGTCAACCTTGCTTGAATTTACTATGTAAAAGCAAATCTACCATCATAGATAGAGAATTTGTGAAATTGAGATTTCCTTCCCAATTCCTTCCTTGATGAAGCTTGATCTAGAATGGTAAAGAATTTGAATTTGCCAATTAACAAATTGGATAATGATGAATAGATTTTGAGCATGTAGATAATACCTTTGCCTACCCATGACTATCTATAATAAGTAGTTAAACCTCTTGGAATTTCCAACCAACCCAATCATCTACTTAGGCAACATTTGGTTAGCCATAGTATTTGCTTCCCATAAGCGTAGGTAACATATGCTCATTCACAAAGCCTTGTGTTATCTTATGTCCAGACATCACCTTTGAAGGTGAACCACTAAGTGGGTCATTTTACTTAGTGAATTTAATATTGAGCTGGTTATCTAAAATAATATGAAAGGTCAAACATTTCCAAGTAGTTAGTAGATGCAATAGTCATCCCTTAGCAATAAAATTTCTCAATGAGTTAGTCTTTAGTATAGAAATAAATCAACCTAACTATTGGGATCTATAAATATATGGTACTTGATGTGTCAAAGGAGCAAGGTTGGATTCATCTTAGTTTCTCATTAAGAGTAACTAATCCCATTTTCATTCAATATTAAAATTTTCTATACTAATAATATCATTGAACATGAAGCTCTTATCCTAGGGCTACATGAGGAATAATCTCTTTAAGTTATAATGTCATCCATATTCAAATACTCCTAGCTAATATTCAACCAAGTTAATGGTGTTTATCAAATTAAAGATAAAACTATCAAGCTATACAAGGAAATCATCAATAAACTAATTGTTGCTTTTGATAATTTCACCATTGTTGGTTCGTCTTTCATACACACTCTATGAAGAATGCACATAAAATACCAATAACACTTTACGAGATAAATCCCACTCACTTTAGGATCTCGCTGGTTATCCAAGGTGTGAGTTACAGAATTGGGTCGAATGACTATTCACTATTTTATGCTTCTGGAATAGTTTCAAGTAGACTATCTATTACCTTACAATGGGTTCGACCTTAGTTCAATAATGTTTAGCAGTGGTTATCTTTGTTGACAATCGGATTTACAATGACTTCTTTGATATAGCTCTTTATGTTTTAGCAAATTAAATAAAAGACAAATTTGAAAGAAAATAAAAATGGATCATTTAACGGTGGAACAGAGAGAGTAGGGTAGGGCAGAAAAGAGAAGCTTATCTAACTTAGTTGCAAATCAAAACTACCAATTTTAGTTACACTATTTAGCTTCACAATAAAACCAATCAAAGAGAAAGGTGTCCAGCTTTCTAAGATCACCTTCTACTAAGAGCATAAGACGAAGATGACACAGATCTAAAAGAAAACCATAAATAGAAGGGAAGTCGGTGTCAACTGGTATCTCTCATCAGCAGCCTAGCTCGCGCAGTGAGGATAGAGCAATTAGAATAGACTCAAACCTTAAATATTTAATTTTCCCTAGCATACAACAAACGAAATGAAGCCTAGTAGCATATTCAATCTTGATAACACGGATTTACAACTAAAATAAATAAACCTTAACGAGAAGAAAACAAAAGAAGATGCACTTATTGCAATCCGAAAGAGATTAGGCTCTTGGCCACGCTATCACAGAAAAATGATGTCACACCAACCCCAGGTACAGAACAAAGCATTTAAACAAGATTTGCAAGAAATTGCTAAAATGTCTTTTATTCTAAGTTTTCGCATCTGGACTTTACATTCAAAAGAAGTATATATAGACTCAGGACAAACCCTGATATTTTCAAAATTATCTTCTTCCAGATATCTAAATCTTATCATAAAAATCCCACCACTGAGGCTTTACAATATAAGGCATTTTTATATAGAGTTTTGATAAACTCTAATCACTATGAAAATCTTCGTGTGGATCTTGCCATAAATGGAGAAGATAAGACTTGGTTTCATCCTCATCAAATGGACACCGCGTGTAAATGTATCTTCATCTTTCGATAAGTCGTTAGAGCATCTCATTAATTTCTCTGCAAAATTCGGATGAGTCACTGACTTCCTAGGCCTTCTATCCTCGCACAACCACCTTTGTCTGGTTCGAGTTGAAATTCTCTGCACACCATTACTTTTGCCATAAATTTTCTCGGCAAATGCATCCACCAACAAATTCCTTAAAGTTTTTATTTGCGGCTAGATCTGTAAAATCTGGATGGATCAAAAATTCTCGGCATCTCCTATTTCCATCTGATGGTCCTTGCTTGATTTGTGTAGAAATTTAGGTTTGTCCGTCTTTCTCGCCATTACTTCTGCCATAATGTAACTGTCGGATCACTTCCTGCAAAAGAAAAGCAAAGGTTAGAACTTTAATATTATTAATTTAATTATATATATATATATATATATATATATATATATATATATATATTTTAAAATTTTCCTAAGGTTTTTTAATGTTTTTCATTTTTAATTAATTAATTAATTTTTCCTAAGGTTTTTTTTAATGTTTTTCATTTTAATTAATTAATTAATTTTTTCATTTAAATATTTCTAGGGTTTGGACTGTGTTGAAAAGCTTCCACTTCCTTTGGATGAGTGATGAAAAATTTAAAGAATGGCCAAATTTTGCAAAATGAATATAAATCCAAAATGCCATATCAAGCAATTAGCCTTCGTAACAATTCAAAACTTTAATGGACTTTAAAATATTTTAAGGGAAAATTAAATTTGAGCGGACATATAATGAACATTAGGGTTTGATTTCCTTCTTCCAAGCTCATATTCTCATGAAATTAAAACATGTCATGATATCGCGACATTTTCCTCTCTTATTTCTTCCAAGCTTTTGCCCTCGCGAAAATGAGACAAGTCCGAAAATGGAACATGTCGCGATATCGCGACATTTCCCTCAAGCTATTTCTTCCAAGCTTGTGCCCTTGCGAAAATGAGACAAGTCCGAAAATGGAACATGTTGCGATATCGCGACATTTCCCTCAATTTATTTCTCCCAAGCTTGTGCCCTCGCGAAAATGAGACAAGTCCGAAAATGGAACATGTCGCGATATTGCGACATTTCCCTCAATTTATTTCTCTCAAGCTTGTGCCCTCGCGAAAATGAGACAAGTCCGAAAATGGAACATGTCGCGATATCGCGACATTTTCTTCTCTTATTTCTTCCAAGCTTTTGCCCTCACGAAAATGAGACAAGTCCCGAAAATGGAACATGTCGCGATATCGCGACATTTCCCTCAAGCTTTTCTTCCACTTTGCAAATTCTCCAAAAATTGTAGGTTGACTCCAATGACTTTGTCCATCTGTATTTTGCATTTTTACATATTGGTGAAGGATCTTCCTTACTCAGAAATGATTTTAACATTTGAAAAATGAATTTTAAATTGCTCGAGAATGGTCAGCTTCACATGGTGTAGAAAAATGATGAAAATTCAAAGTGCCCAGAATTTGATGAAAATTTACAAAAATATAAATAAGCCCAAAGGGTATCCAAATATGCAAAAGAAACTTTAAAATTCATCACGGATTAAGATAAAATGCATTTAGAAGTTTGCTGGCCAGAAATAGAAACTGCTATTTCTGGTAAGTGAATATTGTCTAAAAGTCCAGAAATTTGGCATGGCCACAAAGATGAGTTTAATATCTTCCATCCAAAATTTGAATCACCTCACACGGATTTGTCTTCCAAAAGTTATGAGGATTTCAAGTTTGGAGTAAGTTTGCGGGCAAGAAGAAAATAATTAAAAGAACCCTAACATTTGATTTTAATAATTAAACCTTAGAAAAACTACTGAAAATTAAAATCTCTGAAATGATTAATATGAATTAATACATTTAAAATGTAAAATTTCAGAAATTTTAAATTGAAATCAATGCCATATGCAAGCCTACTTGGACACTTTAATGTAGGCGAAATTTGAAAAGGATGCAAGCAAAATTTGGAATTAAAACCCGAAAAACTCAAGAGGGTCCCTGCGAAAAAAATGAATATTAAATATTTTCAAAGGATGGAATTTCATTTTTTAGTGGGGGTGTGTTGTTTCTCAACAAATGGCGATATCTGTGGGGAAAATAGTAACACTATTTAGAATCCAGAACTCTAGTTTTAAAATAATTTAGACTATGTACCATGCTTTGCCACAAATATTTTCTAAAATGACTTAACTACTATCTGCTAGCTGTTAAAGTTTCCCGAGGACATACTAGGTTGAACCACTTAAGGAATATTCTGATGTGCGATTATAAGTGTATAAACCTTCCTTCAAGGATGACCGGGGCTTCGAATGCTTACTATGGATTGATCAGCTATTTAGATTGTGCAGGGGAAACCGAGTAGAGCTCTGTTTACTAGTTTAGCCTTTTACAACCCCGACAGAGTTACTCTTTAGATTTTCAAGACCCTAATTCACAACTATGAGGTGACATCTATAGCTTGGTGAACACGTTTGAGATGTATCCTTCGGGAGCCTTGGCTATCTCTTTCTATCACATAACCCTTTTTTTTTTTTCTTTGCAGAAAAGAGTGCCAGTTTTATGTTGGCTTGCCCAACTTTCACCTTCTCTCTCTTTTTTTTTTTTTTTGAAAGATACCGATATCTGGAAAGCCTTGCTAGAATTTTTTTTTTTTAATATTTCATTGATCGAGCAATTGATCGACTAACCGCTTCAGCCTGGGCACCAATAGCTTCCTTGGACACTTAAAATAATTTTATGAATCAGATTCCCCTCTCATAACCAACTTTTCTTGGATTCCCTAGGAGTTCTTCAGCCAAGCAGTATAGTAGTTTCTTTATAATCAAAATAATTGTGGCAAGCAAGATACAAAATCCAATTATCTTTCTACTGTTGTTCTAAATAACAAGTAGTTTCACTTTTTAGTTCTAGTAGACTATCTCTTAACAAAAATAAAACAAAATGAAAACACACTACTTCAACCTTTATAGCGCCAATTTTAAATGTTGATTTGTGTTTTGTTGTTTAGGCAAAAACTTAAACAAACAAGATTTAAAAACTAAAGAGGAAGGAAAAATACCACCAGTTAAAGATAAATTTGCACAAACCTCAAAAGATAAAACACAGTACTTCAACCTTTATTTACAATATATACATATGCACAAAGTCTTTGTGATTCCTCAAATGATGTAGTGGATGGAACAACTGAGAAATAATGCTTCAGATATTGACCATTGACGGGAAGGTTCAAAAAATTACCTTCCAGGTCCTGTAGACGAAATGCATTATTACCTAGGATTTCGGCAATCTGGTATGGCCCTATCCATAGAGGTTGCAACTTGGTGTGTTTACCTTTCTTTTCATGGGCTTTGTCCCATAGAAGCACTAGGTCTACAAGTCTGAAGGCCTTCAATCTGGCTCTTTTGTCAAACCAACGCTTGAATGTCTCTTGGTGTTGACTAAAATGTTCCACGGCTTGAAGTCGTTCATCCTGCAAATTAATTAAGTCCAACACACGAGCTTCCGCATCTGCATGATCATCAAAGTAATCTAAAGCAAATTGATAAGTGGGCAATTTTAAAGAGATAGGAACGATGCGCTGGGTACCATACAACAAAGAAAATGGGGAAGTCTTAAGAGCTTATTTATATCTTATCCTGTCAGCCCAAAGTGCATACTTCAATAGTGTGTGCCATTGTTTGGGTTTGTCTATAGCAGACTTTTTGATGGCATTTATCAAATTCTTATTTGTGGACTCAGCTAGTCCATTACCTTGGGGATAATAGTTGGATGAAAATTTGATGACTATCCCCTTCTGGTATGCCCACTCTGCAAATTCTAATGACTGAAAGGCTGGTCCATTGTCGCACACCAAATTCAAAGGAACTCCAAACCTGGTTATGATATTTGATTCTAAAAATCCGATCACCTCATGGGTTGTACTCCTCATGGTGGCTGCTGCTTCAACCCATCTTGTACAATAATCAGTGGCTGTTAAAACATACTTGTGCCCTGCTGATGAATTCGGGTTTATCACACCTACAAAGTCAAGTCCCCATTGCATAAAAGGTTTGTCTATTATAACAGGTTGTAATGGTAGAGCTCGATTAGCCTGCTTGGATGTAAAAATTGACACTGGTGGCAAGTTCTCACATGCTGATATGCATCTTTAAACAATGTAGGCTAGTAATAGCCTGCTCTCAATATCTTGTGTGTAGTAGCAGAACCTGAGGAATGCCCTACTCCTAACTTCTCATGAAAACTAGACATCACCTCATTCACTTCATTTTGAGAAATGCATCTTAAGAATATGCCAACATAGTTTTCTCTGTACAAGTTGCCTCCTTTGAGTAGAAAATGAGCAGATTTCAGCTTCAGTGCTCTTCTTTGAGTTCTATTCAGGTGAGGTGGACAAATTCCAAACCTCAACAGATGAATGACATCTCCATACCAATCATCTAATCCATAATCCAGTTGATTAATTTCTCCCTCTACAGGTATTTCAGCAATATGTCGGGACAAACCAAGTCCTTTGATTAATTTTGCAGGCCATATTTCTAAGTCGTACTCCTGTAGTCTCGTGGCCCAATTACCTCTTAGCTCACCCAATTCATCTTGGCTTAATAAATATTTGACAGCTGGATCAGGAACTATAGCATGGACTTTGCTTCTCAATATGTAATGTCTGAATTGCTTGACTGCTCTCACCAAGGCATAGGCTTGCTTATCCAAGTGAGAGTATTTTAGCTTAGCACCCTTTAAGTTGGTACTTTTGAAGGCAATTGGGTGCTCCCCTATTTCTCTTCGTTGGGTTAAAACTGCTGCAAGTGTGTGTTCAGAAGCAAAAGAGTACAGGTAAAAATCTACACTGAAATCTAGGCTCACCAACACTGGAGCTTGTTTGATGGCATATTTGATCTCTTGGAATGTTGCTTTGGATTCCATTGTCCAGGAAATATTAGCAGTTTCCTTCAGCATGTCATTTAGCGGCTTGACTATTTTCGTAAAGCCAGAGATGATTTTTTTGACAAAATTAATTTTCCCAAAAAATGATCTTAACTCTTTCTTAGAGTTGGGAAAGGGTATCCCCGATATGGCTTCAACTCTATCAGGATCCATGGAAATGCCATCTTTGGTGATTAAGTGTCCAAGGAGTTTTACTTTAGTTACACTAAAAACACACTTCTTTGGGTTTAAAGAAATACCAAATTCTCTGCATTTGTCAAAGACAGATTCCAAGTGCTTCACGTGGTCAAACTGGGATTTAGAAAAAAATGTCAAGTCATCCATGTAGACAATGATGCACTTACCCATGAGACCTTTGAAGGCATGATCCATTGCACGCTGAAAGGTAGCTCCAACATTTATCAATCCAAACGACATTCTCTTGTAGGTGAAGGTTCCCCACTTGGTCGTGAAGGCAGTTTTCATCCAGTCTTCCTTTTCAACTAGTATCTGGTTGTACCCCAAAAATACATCTAAGAAAGACATCATTTCTGAACCATTCATAATTTGTAGCACATCATCCATGGAAGGCAAAGGATAATTATCCTTTTCAGAAGCCTTGTTCAAGTTCCTAAAATCTACGCACAAGCGAATTTCCCCATTCTTCTTTCTAACCGGCACTAAATTGGCTACCCAAGTAGAATGTCTAATGGGAAAAATAATGGCAGCACTCAATAATCTCTCCACCTCCTTCTTGATGAGGGGTTCCAACAAAGTGTTGACATGCCTCTGTTTTTGTCGAAAGGGTTTGCAGAACTCCTTTAAGGGTATTGTATGGGTGTAAAATTTTGGATCAAAAACCTTTAGGCCTTTATAAGACCAGGCCATAACATCCTTGGACCTGTGAAGGAATTCAATCATATTTTTTTTAATTTTAGGGTCACAAGCTTTAGCTAACTTAAGGTGTCTGGGATCCTTTTCAGTCCTGACATTCAGTTTCTTAGTCTCACTGCCTGCTACACCAATAGAATTTCCAAAACTCACTCTTTGTTCAATTTGGTCAACATCAAATAGTTGCTCAAGTTCTACCATTCCCTTCAAAATTCTATTATCTTTCAACCTCATTATCCCCTTTTCATCATCGAACTTTTCCAGCATAGTATCCCTTTGACCATCATCAATTATAGTGTTTTCAAATGCATTGGTATTCTGTAAAAAGTTTATAATTTGCTGGTCATCGAGAAAAGACTTGAAAATTATCTACGTTATCTGGAACCGAAGGACAAGGGATTAATTTGATTGAAAATTTCTTCCATTTGAACTCCTCCAATGGCTTCAGATTTGTAGCTAATTAAGCTAAAACATCTGCAAGTGAATTCTCTTTTCTAGGAATGTGCATCAAATTAAAAGCATCAAAATCCTCCATGAGATCCCATGCTCGGTATTTATATCTTTTCAGGTAATATGCCTTGCACTGAAATTTACCTCTAACCTGATTGGCCACCAAATCTGAGTCTGTAAAAACCTGGATATTTTTTACACCTTTATCTTTAGCAAATTTCAATCCCAACACTAGTGCTTCATACTCTGCAAAATTATTCATGCAAGGAAACTACAAGTGATAAGACATAAAATACTTCTGATTTTTAGGTCCTTTAAGAACTGCCCCTGTACCAGAACCTTGCTTAGACTTAGCTCCATCAACATGAAGCATCCAAACTTCATTATCATGATCAAGATGAGCTTTAATAGGTTTCTCCTTTTGTGTAGTTGTTAAATTATAAACCTCGATATCTACATCAGCAAGATTAACAGTCTCATTCTTGGCATTATACTCAGTGATCATGTATTTATATCTAGGTTCTCTTTCAATTCTTAATTGATTTTGCAACACCTTTCCAGGGCAACCACATATGTGAAAAATCAGTCGCCAAGTACACATTCAAAGACTTTGAACAGTCTCTGCTCAAAAGCATTCCGTATCCCACAGGAAATATCTACCACCTGAATGTCAATTTTGTGTTGTGCTCTCGGCTCAGATGCTAGCTGGATGTGTATACTTTGAAGTTCACCTACCACCTTAACCTCAGTTTTATCCAATTGGATGACTCTTTTCTTGAACTTAATAGGGGTTAAACCCAACTGTTGACATATGGCTAGAGGCATGACATTGGCTGAAGCACCAGAATCCACCAGACAGTTGTGTAAATTTTTTCTAAATATACGGACAGTTAGCAGGAAAGGCGAAACTTCAGTATTTTCTTTATATATGGCCATATTTGCATTTTTCATTTTCTTCCCCTTTTCTAGAGGTTTGGCGGTAGGCTCAGAGTATGTCTTAATCAAATTATCCCTTTGTTAAGTAATTTGAGCCAACTCATGAAGAGTGATGTTAGCCTTGATCTTCTTCATATCCTCCACTATATTGTATCCTTTATTGAGTGGAGCAACAAATCCATCTGGTACTCTTGGATCTCCTCCCATGGGTGGAGGTGGGTTATTATTTGGATATGGATCTGGAGGAACATTATGGGAGTTGTCTGGAGGTGTAGACGTAATATTAGGATCTGTATTTTTGTTCTTGAGATTGTTGTTGTCCCTTCTATACTATTGAAAAGCTTGCACTTCATCCATAGGCATCTCCACAATATTCTATGACTCATGTAGAAAAGTGAATGAATCTAACACCATAGCTGCACTATGTTTGGATGAACTTGGACCATCAATATTTCTTTGATTTTTAGGAAAAATCAACTCACCAGATAGAGCTTCAAAGGCATTGCAGAACTCCAAAAAATATAATTCCCCATGCTGGGATGTTCTTGTAGACACCAAAACAACACCAATCCGATTATGTGACTGCAAACACTGATCGCATTGACACACATAGCCCCCAGGGCAGCCCCCAGAGGTTAAACAGTGGTCCTAACCACTCTCACAGTAGTTTTTGGAGGTCAGAGGCCAATTTGGCACCCTCAGGTACTCTGCTCCATACTCGTTTCACCCAGGAACGATTACTGTATGGTATTCGCCCCGCCCAGGGACGAATAGCAGTATTCGCTCCGGGGTGGGACGAATAGCGGGTTTGACGGGCAAAAAGTCAAACCTCGACAAATGGCAGCTCAGATTCGCCACTTAACGCTTCCTTCATTTCATGGGAGTGTGGGTGAGCATTTTCGAGCGTTAGAGGCAGTTACAGGGGCAGTCATGAAGCCCCTAATCAGGGAGGAATCTTCCCTCCCCTGGAAGGGCATGGTTGCCAAGTGGCGCCCCTGCATGCTCATTCAAAGAGACCTCCAGGTCTATAAATTGGTGAGTTTTCTCACCCCAAAATATACAGAGAAGGAGCATTTTTGAGCAACGAAGTGCTGCCATTTTACTTCCCCATACGCCCTTGTTTGATTTGTGCCTTTCACATCCGTGATCTCTTTTAGAGAGGAGGTCATTGGGTGACCATTGGAAGGTCAAATATTGAGCCCAAAACCTGACATTTTGCCACAACATACCACCCAATTTTTCGACAACACTTTACAAGAGATTTTGGACCCATCCCAAGTGGATTGGTGCCGAAATCAGGCCCCAAACGGCGGGCGGCCTGCCCCGGGCGCCCCCCCGCACTGCTGCAGATCTAATCGTCCCCTTTAGGAATGATTAGGAATCTATGGCAGATTTTCCTTCTATCATTTTCTTTTGCATTTCATCTTATGTTGCTTAGATAGTTTGCAATTTCAATTTCATAACGTTTTGAGCAAATCTTATCATGTTTCATCATTTTTTCGTCTTTACTAACTTGCAGAGGGCATCATCAAAATCTGGGTGTTAGAGGCCAAATTGGGGAAATATGACCATCTGGGTCATCCCAAAATACCCCCAATTAGCTAACCCCCACTTTTGCAGGAGATTTGGAGCTATCCAGATGTGACATTTTGAGCGGTGCTATCTGGCATTTTGTTGCAGGTATATTCGTCCCGCCCCGGAGCGAATACGAATCCATGGCGAGTTTGCTGACTATTCTTTTTGCAATGCCTTCCCGGTGATGTTCCCATGCCTCTGTGAAGTTTTTAGCTGATTTGGATCTATTTTAACTATCATTTTATTTATTCTTTGCATGCATTAGCTTTGAGTTTTAGGATTGCATGTTTCGTCTCCTCTACAGGTGCTATTAATTGTCTTTCTGTTTCCTTGAACGTAGGACCTAGACATTGGAGGAGTAGCAGGGAGTCAACATTCGTATATACAAGCGGTGGCGATGTTTTGGTCCACCCATCTTACATGTGGGCACGCGGAAGAAGGATGGCTATCCATGGATGTAACAAAGAAACAAATTTAATGCTCCTCGCCCCTAAAAAGGGAGGAGGCAAATTGTAACCGAATTCTGAAACATATCAATAAAAGAAAGGGTTGTTTTCCGCATTGGCTTTTCATTTGGGTTTCAATTCGTTTATGCTTTTCCTATTTCATGCATTTTCAATTCGTAGGACTTAGCGTTAAGTTTAGTTCCATTTTGCATCGTACTTGGAGCTTTTCCTTTTTTTCGTATCCTCGTGCTTTCAGTGGCGATCACGGTGGGACTCTATCCTCTATTTTTTTTAGATCAAAAATCTGATCAAAACTTGCTTTTTGCTTGCAGGTATCATTTTTTTCGAATGCGGGACTGTTGTTCGTTCCAGTCTGTGGCGAATACAGAGCTGGAATTCATCTTATCCAGGGACGAATGGGAATGCGCCCCACCCTGTGATGAATTCAGTTCTGTTATTCATCCCATCCAGGGATGAATAGCTCTCTACATAGTTTTAGGGCAGAAACTCAGAGCCAACAGATTTGGGCAGAGAAGAGGTAGGGATTCTGAACTTTTCCTATCATTTTTTGTTTTCAGTTTTTCTATTTTTGGGTTACTTGCTTGCTTAGGGAAAGTTTTCTTTTACTGCTTGCTTGTTTCCTTTTTGCAAAATAAAAAGAACCCCACACATCACGTGGCAAATTAAACACCAAGGAGCTGGTCGTAAAACCCCAACCCTTGATCAAGACCAACGGTGGATTTCATCACCACCTTGGCTTGAATTTTTGCATCCATTACCCCGATCGCTACTGTTGCTAGACGTAAATCCTGATGAAAGCTGATCGAGTGTAGCTGGGGTGATTCCCAACACATGAGGATAAGTCTTCTATGGTAGGTGTCATAAATAGGGTGATTCCCCTTCCGTACCGCCTACGTTCCACGTACCATCTGCTCTCACGTACCTATAGTTTCCCTCACGTAAGGGCGGGTATATAGAGAGGTTGGTATATCGTCCTGGCAATGGTATATCGAAGGGGCGACCATTTTTGGGAGTCATAAGAGCCATCATATTGCATTTAAACGTTCTTTACAAAAACCTTCAAAAAAAAAAAAAAAAAAACCAAAACACACTAAACTAGGTCTAGGACACACTTTTAATCTTTAAATGAGATAATCATTGCTTTGTGTGTGTGTGATATTTTCTATTTAGTGTAGCAAAAAAAAATCATAAAAAGAGATAAAAACCTACATAGCTTGTAGAAAAACACCACCATGGTGTACACCCGTAGCCAAGCCCAATCAAGGGCGAAAGCTGCAAAGAGTGTACAAGGGGGCACAAGTCACCTCCGCTATAGCCCCAAGGACTTGGTCATACCACCTTGGCGGCCTGACCCACAAGAGAGTCCACATCGTTCCATTTCAGAATGGGACTATAGAGGCACCCCTTTGAGGGACACGCCCATTCATCATAGCCCCTTTCAGGAGGAGTCCTTACACGTGGCGCTCAACATAGACAAGAAGGCTCCCTTAGAAGCTCGATATGAGTGGCCACCACGTGATGAAGTGCTAGAGCAGCATAGGGTCCATGAGGAGAGGCCACATGATTATGGCATCCCTCCTTTACCCCCCATCACTGTTAGGAACAATAGGCCAAATCCAGAGCACAAGGCTCTTCAAGCAGGGCGAGCCAACTCTGCCGCCCCTTTCACACATACGAAAGGGAGCACGAGGAAGACCATTACATTCCTCAAGAGCAATATACAATATGGGAGCCATGCGCTTCCGCACCCGCTATATACCATGATCACCTACTAGGCCAGAGCCTCGGGTAAATGCCACCAACCTCGATAGAGGGAAGTGACCTATTGAGATCTCGGATCATCATGACCGAGGTAAGTGCATAGGAGAGGCATCCAGGCCTCCTAGGCTCAAGATGGTAGAACAAATCGACCTGGCAGTCACCAGACATGCCGCCCACCAAGCATAGATCACGCGGCTTGAGCAAGACCAACAGTAGCTAGAGCATCTATATCACCTTAGCAAAGAGCGCATTCGGTGCCAAATAGATGAGCTGCTCCATAACCCGGTGCTTGAGAGGGTTCCAACCCCTCGCACCCAAAGAGCGGAACCGTATGAGAGGCGCAACCCCTTGGTGCGAGATAGGTCTCCGTGACCTTACCAAGTGCTGCCTCCGAGACCTCCTAGACCTGAGCGGGAGGCCACTCCCCGGAACAATGATGGGTACCCTCCGCGGGGACCCACCCAAGGTCATAGGTCTCATCCAGAGACTCCTCAGGAAGCTTACGAGGAGTATGAGCAAGAAGAAGAGCGGGCCAAAATGCCCTACCAAGGTGGAGGGGTTGCTATCCGGCCACCCCTCTATAGGCCTCAAGTCTCCCACAACCCACAATGGGAGCAAACTAAAGAGGAAGAGATTAAATCTTCAGATGCATATAAAGCGTTGCTAGAGCATCTGGAGTCTATGGAAACCAAAACTTTTGGGCCCCAAAAGCCCACTTTACGCCAGCTCCGTAGTCATCCTGTGCATCCATCAGTGCCAACACCCCCTTACCCTGAACACTTTAAGCTGCCTCAGTTGGCAACCTTTAGAGGTGAGGAAGATGCTCAGGAGCATGTGACGAGATTCCTGAGCCAATGCTTCGGCATTCAGGACAATGATGCTTTGTTATTAAGAACATTTATAACCACATTCGTAGGCCCTACCTCGGATTGGTTTACTCAATTACCAAAGCACAACATTAACAACTTAGATCAGTTAGTGGATGCATTCCTCGAACGCTTCACCTTCAACACCAAGAAGAAGGCATCACTAAGTGACTTAGCCAGCCTCAGGCAGTATGAGGAAGAAACCATGGCGGCCTATGGGAATCGATGGAGGACTTTGCTTTCAAAGCTGCCCTACCTCCCTCCTATGTCCGACCTCACTCAAATGTTCTCAAAGAGCTATTTGAGATCGATCTCTATGCTATTGCAGCTACAGCAATATGCCACCTTAGAAGAAGCTCTGGCGCAAGCCAGGATCATTGAAGAGATCAAGATACAGGATGGCGAGATAGCCAAACCTAAGAAAAAAGAGTGGACTAAGAACACTAAAATAGGGACCACGCAACAGAAACCCGTTGCGGTCAATCAAGTTGCTATCAATGTCCCTAAGCCTACACAAGCAACACAGCCCCAAAAGGCTAACTATCAGGTGGTGCCTCCTAACAACTATGACAGAGAAAATTAGAGGCAAGAACAGAGTCAGCAGCGTCGCCCTAGGCGACAATACACACCCTACACAGAGTCCAGGGACTCCTTGTTTGACCGCTTGTTAGCGGCAAATTTGATCAACCTGCCAGAGATTCAAACCATAGACCCCAATGCTCCCAAGCCTAAGGGGTATAGGGAGGACTTGTACTGTAGGTTCCACGAGATGGCAGGGACATGACCTAAATGCCTATTGGAAGTTTAAGGGCTTGGTGCAAGACCTAATTGATAACAAGACACTAGCGGTGGATAATCCCGTGGCACCAAGCAATCAACAAATGGAGGTCTTTAAAGACCCCTTGCCTGCTCATGCTCCATAGGCAAAGACCCTACAAGTTAATGAGGTCACATAGAACTGCCCCATGCAGGGGTATGTAGGGATGATCAGTATAGTGACTCAGAACAGGAGGTACCCGAGCACAAATGCTCCTGCGATAGCTACAGGAGAGGTGCCAACAATGTCACAACCACAACAACACCTTGCACAACCTCCTCCGCCTAGACCAGTGGCCACACTTCGGACCAAACTCACTCAAAGTTTGAGGACCACCTCGGCTAGGCTCTCCATATACGAGCTCATACAACAATCAACGCCCCATCGAGAGGCTCTAATGGAGATATTGAAAGCCATCGAGTTGCAGCCCCATGAAACAAATTCTTTCAACAACTTCGTGGGACATGTCAAATGATGCACTGAGCCAGTCATCACATTTTGGGAAGATGAATTGAGATCAGTACCTGATGACATGGCGGATCCACCCCTGCACGTTATCGCGCGGGTCAACGGGATCCCATATAAGAGGGTGTTGATAGACACTGGCTCGTCCAGTAATATCATCACAACCATGGCCCTAAAACATCTGAAGTTGCCCGCATCTCACATCACAGCTTCCACCTACACTCTACGAGCATTCAATGATGCAATATGCTCGATAGTTGGCACAATAGTCCTACCCATCCAAGTGGGACAAAAGACTATACCTACATTGTGCCACATCTTGGAAGGTGAGATGGCCTACAACATCTTGCTGGGTCGGCCATGGATCAGGGACATGAAGTGTGTCCCTTCGATAGCTCACCAGTGCTTAAAGTATACATTTGAAGGGGAGGTGCATGTAGTCCCGATGGACTTAGAACCCTTCAAGTATTGTAATGCGGTGCAAGAGATGCCGCAATCGACCCTTCCATCAACGCATTTGGATTTCCAATTGAATCCATCTAAATAGGGTCCGATTCCATAGGCATCCCCATTAGCAAGTTCTTCAAAACCCCAGCCGGGTCCATCTTCATCGTCTGGTCCTCCACCAATGATGCCACCTATGGGGGCCAAACAGAAGGACAAAGGGAAGAAACCTCTGGAAGAGGTGCAACCTCTGGAAGAGACACTGCCATCAGTATCAACTATCTCTACTGAGGAGATGCCTAGCCGAATGGAAGTTGAGACTCCTAGTTCACCCGACATGGAGTGGACTCAGGGAGAACTTCCATTCCCTCCCCCTCAACCACCAACAATCATCGTTGAAATGGCCAATACGGGCCTGGGGGAGTATCTGGTGTGGAATATTGTAGCAACACCCACACTGGAGTCCATGCAGGACATGGGGAGACCTCGCCTCCCCATCGGCACTATTGTTCCCCTAGGCTACCCATCGAACCAGACAAACTTTGTGTATGGGGGCCTTGATCATGGCGTTGCACCATGCATGCAAGAGGATGAAGATGAAGAGCCTTTTGCTAAAAATGTCAACTATTTGTCTAACCCAGACTTTGCTTTGAGATACCTTGGCCAATGCAATTGGCATGGATATGGGTTAGGTAGATATGAGCAAGGGGTACGTGTTCTTTGCCAACCAAGATACCAAATGCCATATGACAAGTCAGGAGTAGGGTTCAACCACCCCCTGCCCTTGGACATCTTGGTGGAGAACATGCAAGGCCTAGGGATAGGCAACAAGGGGGGATTGGCATCGGATCCATATGCCAACCCTAACATGACATATACATTGAGGGATTATCTCCCATTAATGGCAATCAACCTTGTTGACCCTCGCAATCCCTTCCCTTCGCTCGAGAGAGGAGAAAGCTCGAGAGCTCATTTTCAAGGAGGGTCTAGACAATGTCAAGAAGGGTCCTCAGAGGACGAGTCAGAGTATGACCCCTTCGAATCAAATAGCGATCACTCATAGGTGATCCCCATGGATGATTATCAAGAAAACCTCTTGACAATGTTCCCTTTAGATGCTCCAATCGAGCAAGCGCCACTCCAAGGAAATCAAGTCCCCCGTAGAGAGCGGAACAACCCCGATGGGACCACATCAATTTGCTCGAGCAAGACGAGCCTTTAATGCCACAAGTAGTTGTCGAAGCCAACGAAGGCCTTTGGATCTCTGATAGTGATTATGAAGATGAGACTGAGATGGCATATCTCAATCACATGCGATAGATGCAACAACAATACCCCTTGGATATTAACGATGTGCTTGAACAACTAAACATAGTGCCAGGGCATGAGTGGCACGTAAACCCAACGCAATGGGACCAAGTGTTGAATCTGCCACTTCAGATATATGGAGAGTACCTTCCACCCAGAGACCCTAGAATGATATCAGTGCCGAGGGCAGACCCTATCCTCCTATCCGCACATAGGGCCGATCCATTCATGCCAATACCTCTAGAGCCAGATCCGGAGCATAGAGAACATCCAGAAAGTCTGAGTCATCACACCCATGGTAATGGAGACCAAAATCATTTCATCAACATGATCTCCATTGATTTAACCACCCCCATCCACAATCCGACCGGTCCAGCATAGTCATTGTATCTAGACATAGATGCCATAGACTGGGATCACGTCAATTCACCACCATCCCCATCCGAGTACTGGCCTTTCGATGAAATGCTTCATTTTACCCCTGGGCCAACTCAGGATATCTTCCATGCTGAAGAGGGACCCGACGTTCCTAACGATGATTTAAACTCAGCAAATGATATCCACTTGATCCCAACTCCACACCAGTTGGAGGACGGATCCCACATGTCAGTCGAGGAGACGACTGACGTAGACATCGGCTCGGACCCAATGAATCCATAGATCATCAAGCTAGGGGTAAGTCTATCCCCCGAAGAGCAAGCCGACTACATTGCCCTTCTCAAAGAGAAGAAGGAGGTTTTTGCATGGTCATACAAAGACATGCCCGGACTAGATCCATAGCTAGTCATGCATAATCTAACGCTTGATCCGACAGTCAAGCCCGTTAAGCAAAAACTATGTAAGATGCACCCAACAGTGGCCTTAATGGTCAAAGATGAATTGCAAAAGTTGTTGGATGCACAGTTTGTCATCTACGTGGATTATCCACCATGGCTGTCCAACATGGTGCCCGTCAAGAAGCTTGACGGGAGGATTCGCATATGCACTGATTTTTGAGATCTAAACAAAGCGAGTCCTAAGGATGATTTCCCCTTGTCGAGCATCGACGCATTGGTAGACGCTACAGCGGGCCATGAAATGCTTTCCCTCATGGATGGTTTTTTGGGATACAATCAGATTTGTATCAATCTCGAGGACCAGCTAAAAATGGCGTTCACAATGCCTTGGGGGACATTTTGTTATAAGGTCATGCCCTTTGGCCTTAAAAATATTGGCGCCACCTACCAACGTGCCATGACATACATCTTCCATGATTACATGCACAAGACTTTGGAAGATTACATGGATGATTTGTTGGCCAAATCTCTTTTGTGCCCAGATCATCTCGATGACTTAAGCAAGATCCTCGATCGCCTCATGGAACATAAAGTTCGACTGAATCCCAAGAAGTGCGTATTTGGCATCACATCTAGAAAACTCTTGGGTTTCATAGTCTCAAAGTGAGGCATCGAGGTGGATCCAAACAAAGTCAAGGCAATCCTTGAAATGCTTCCCCCAACTACCATCAAGCAGCTCAGAAGCCTACAGGGAAAGGTCACGTCGATCAAGCGCTTCATAGCACAACTATCTGACAAGTGCCGACCCATGAACAAATTATTGCACAAGGGGGTAGCATTTCACTGGGATGACGAGTGCCAGTCAGCCTTCGATGACATTAAACAATACTTGGCTTCACCGCTAGTATTGGCACCACCTAGACTAGGAGTGTCATTCTACTTATACATCTCAGCTACTGAGGTGGCACTGGGTGCCATGTTAGCCTAGAAGAATGAACTTCATAAAGAACAGGCTACTTACTACCTTAGCCGCACCCTGGTCAGCTATGAACTTAACTATGCATACGTTGAGAAACTCTGCTTGGCAGTGGTGTTTGCTACCAAAAAGCTATGCCATTACATGTTGAGCAACAAGACGTATGTTGTGTCTAAGGAGAATCCATTGCGGTACATGATGAGTCGTACTTATCATAGTAGTCGCACGACGAAATGGATCATGTTGTTGATGAAATTTGACATAGAGTTTATTGGACAAAAATCCATAAAAGGTCAGGTCATAGCCGATCAACTAGCAGAGGCTCCTCTCGAAGATGATCAGCCTCTGACCATAGAACTACCCGATGATGGGGTCTTCCATGTCTCAGAATCGCCAGATTCTGATGAGCTTGAGTCACAGGCCGACATAACCCTATTTTTTGATGGTTCTAAATGTGAGCAAGGTGGTGGCATGGGAATAGTATTCTTCACACCGCAAGGTGCTCCAATGCCTCTGTCATTTAAATTAAATTTCCCATGCACCAACAACAATGCAGAGTATGAAGCCTTGCTCATAGGTCTTCAGACAACAATCACCATGAACATTAAATGATTGAATATCTTTGGTGATTCATTGTTAATCGTCAACCAAGTCAAAGGGGTATTCCAATGCAAATGCCCAGTTCTGTAGGCCTACAAAGCCCTTGTGGACAAATTCTTGGCAAATCTTGAATGGTACGACATCGAGGCACTCCCTCGGTCATCGAATCATTTTGCGGACACTATGGCCTCTTTGGGGTCACTAATCCTGCAAGACATTTCTGGTGATATGACCACCATTCAAGTCAAAACACTATCGCAATCAATGATGGAGCGTGCAAGCTCTAATTTAATGCCAGGAATCCACTTGATCCAGATTGAACCATCCATGGATAAGTTCTCTCGAATCCATGATCATCTGAATCATGCCAACTGGGGGTCCTTATTCTCCCCTACTCCCCTTAATAGCAACACAATACTATTCTTACAAGTTCTTTCCCGCTCAGCTTTTGCTAGGGATGAACTTCAAGAGGGATTGGTCGTTCATACTATCGAGGTTTCGATCAACAAGATTGGTATACACCCATAAGGGACTACCTCAAGTTAGGTAACCTCCCACTTGGATTGACGCATGCCACAAAATGAGCATTCAAACAGAAAGTGGCAAAGTATGTCTTGTTAGGAGACATTTTGTACCGTCGTAGCTATGAAGGGATCCTCCTCCGTTGCTTGGACCAGCAAGAGTCCACTTGGGCAATCACCCAAGCGCACGATGGTACGTGCGGTGGCCACTTCAATGGTATGGCCATCGCAAAGCGCATTCTTCGCATGGGCTATTATTGGCCATATTTAGAGCAAGATTGTTGCGCATATGTGAGGAAGTGCATGAAGTGTCAACATCATGCCAATTTGACACACGTACCTTCTCAGGCCTTGCAGCCGATCCAATCGGCTTGGCCATTTTCGTAGTGGGGCTTAGATCTAATCGAAAAGATCTCCCCTGCATCGTCAGGTCATCACACGTTTATCATAATGGCCACAGAGTATTTCACCAAGTGGGTGGAAGCGGTTCCGCTAACCTCTACGATAGGACCCCGCATTGTGGAGTTCATTTTACATAACATCATATGTCATTTTGGTATTCCATCCAAGATAATCTCGGATAATGGGACGTCATTCAAGAACAAAGATGTGCGTGCTTTGACCACAAAGTACAAAATCCAGCATAGTTTTTTGACACCCTATTATCCGTAGGAAAATGGGCAAGCAGAGGCATCAAACAAAATGCTAGTCGCCATCCTCAAAAATATAGTCACAGATAGTCATAAGGATTGGCACATTCAAATCCCCCTTGCCCTGTGGGCTTATCACACTAGCATTCGGACACCCACTAGGGCAACTCCATTTTTGCTGGTGTATGGCTCCGAGGCAGTCATGCCTCTCGAGTTGGAAATTCCTTCCCTATGCATATCAATGCAAGAGTTCATCGATGATGACACTGCACGATAGGCCCGGTTAGACCAGCTTACGTTGCTTGATGAATGACGCGTTAATGCTCTCGAGCATTTACGTATCTATCAAGAGCGACTTAAGAAAGCATACAACATGAAAGTTCACCTGAGGGACTTTCAGGTTGGTGACTTGGTCTTGAAAGAGAACCAACAGAACTCTAACTTGCCGCCCCATCTAAGGGACAAGTTCATGGCAAAATGGTTAGGTCCTTATGTAATTGATAGTAAAATAGGACCTGGAACATACCGGCTAGCCTCTCTTGATGGAATCAAGGAACTAGAACCCTTGAACATCAGTCATTTGAGGCCATTCCATACTTAAAAGAGCCATAGCCCAACCAAAAAGCTCCAAGGATTCCCATAATCGCTTGGTCAACCCAAAATGCTCCAAGGATTCCCATAATCGCTTGGTCAACCCAAAATGCCCCAAGGATTCCCATAATCGCTTGGTCAACCCAAAAAGCCCCAAGGATTCCCATAATCGCTTGGTCAACCAAAAGCCCCAAGGGTTTCCAATAATCGCTTGGTCAAACCCAAAAATCCCCAAAGGTGCCCATTACCCCTTTGGTCAAACCAAAAGCTCCAAGGGTTCCCACAATCGCTTGGTCAAAAATAAGAAAATTCAAAAACAATAAAATCATCAAAAATAACAAAAATTTGCATCTCATTTCCATGCATACTCACAATCATCACAACAATAAAGAGCTCTTTTTGCATCTCATCTTCATATTCACAAAAATCAATCCATCAAAAACACAAAAATATATAGCTGCCTTAAGCATCACATCCATACATTACATATTTGTGGTCATAAAGGTCAACGCACCATAGACTGCCATTACTTGGCAAAACCATCATTTTTCACATTTTTCCACTTTATCAATAATTCATCACAAATAACCGCCACTCACGTTATTTTCCCACATCATAGTCGGTTGTCTTCTAATGTATCAAGAGTTTTCATCCTTCAGTCATCATTAGCTTTCTAGCCACGTACTGTACCAAGTCAAACAGATTTTACAAAGGTAGAGTTCTACTTGGATCACACCTTGGTACGTAGCATCCCAACACAAATTAAAACACATAAGAATTCCCAAGTTGTGTGAACGAAATATGAAACCTGCAAAGCAATCCAGGTCACCATAAGTGAAATGGTTATCTTGCTCATCCCCCTGTGCGAATGACCCCAAGAATGCTGAGAGTTGGCAAAAGGACAAGCATCTTCCCTACCCAATTCCCCAAGAATCCCAAGTTCTCAAAAGGTTGCAAAACATCACAAATTTGCAAAAGTCAAAACTCCAAAAAATTTGACATCACAACCAAAGTGCATACATCAACAAGCACATACAATAGTGATTCTCATCACTCAATATTCAAAATCCCTTGCTCAAAAGAAACAAACAAAAAAAATAAATAGTGATTTTTATCACTACAAAAGAGCAAGTATCCCAATACAATTGAAGAAAATAAGGGAGTCAAACTTGAATCCCTGGAACTCTCAGCATTCCGACAGGTCATGAGGCAAACCTCAGTATTGGTTTGGTGGATAGCCTATCGGTCACTGGTGGTAAACCTCCCGCATGACGATATATCTGTCACATTAACTTGTGTGCAGATCAATGTTTGCATGTGGATGAGCTAGCTTATGGTATCCTACGATAGCACCGCAGATTAATCGACTAAATACAACAAAGGAGTTAGTGGAGCTAATCAGGTGATCCTCGATACGAGTTTGGTTGACAGCCTATCTGGCATTGGCGGTATCCTGACAAACACCACATAAATGAACTCAATTGCACACACAGGGATGTGAAATAACTTGGTCAAAAACAAGTCCGATTCATACCTTGTTAAAAAGTCTCGTAAGATAAAAGTACAGTCTTGGCTAGATAGTTAAAACATCTGAGTCTCGAAAAACCCTACCTACATTCTAAACCAACTTGCTATCTTTCATTCTCACATTGCCATCAGAAAATACAAAAAATAGCCCGTATACATAAAGAAAGTCAGGTCACACAACAATCACCCAGCACAAAAAGCCATAAATTCTAAATAGTCTATGGTGCGACCGCCAAAAATCACAAATTCAATTCATCCATTCCATTTGCATATCATATAAATTAAAAACATTTGCATTTCATCAAAACATATGCATCCATCAATATAAATTAACATGCATACATCCATATTCATCAATCATCATGCATAACATCAAATCATGACATGTGCATAAATAAAATAAAGTCATCTGTATATATCATCAAAAATGCCCGTAGGCTACAATGAACCGGTCCTATGACCCCACAACAAAATCCAAAAGCTCAAAAATCCCCAAAGCCTAAGGCATCGGCCACCATGATCACGTAGGATCGGTGCGACGGGAACTACCCCCCATGGTGTGGGTCCTATGGGACCCCTCAGGGCGGTTGTTGCTAGCCCCCGCATCACGCCTACTACCCCCTCCCTCATCCAATCACCTACGATGAGATGATGCTGACTGCTCAGTATCACTGCCCCTCGTCCGGTGTGAAGAGCCACCTCTAGAGGGCTCAGGTACCCGCCCCCGAGGTGGATGATCTCTCCCTCCAAATCCATCCGGTGTCGACACCACTCCACCTCCCATCGATGGTACATCGCTACTACATCATCATGTTGCACCAGCTACATCCGTAGGAGATCCCTCTCCCATGCAGCGTCGGTATCCCCCTCCTATCGATGGTGCATAGCCCATGCATTCTCCCACTCCGCTAGCTGAGCCCGTAAGAGATCCCTCTCTTGCAGAGCCTCCCCCAGCTCCTCATCTCACCTCCATAGTAGCCCCACCAATCATGCATTCTCAATGCACACCCCTACCTCCGTGTCCTCCACCACTGCCTGGTGCATAGGCGAATCTGGGACTACAACCTACTCTGGCTCCCACTACTCGGGGCATCCTACATCTCCGACTGATCTGGAACACCATAATCCGCACCCACATCATCTACCTCCACCATGTTCGCATCCTCTAGCGGAGCTCCCCAACCCTCACCTGGTGCCTCTGCACCCTCGTCACCTGCTGCTGCTGCCTCTACGCCTCCCAGTGGTCCCTCTCCCCGCCATCATCATAGAGTCCACCACTGATCATACTCCATGGTAGTCCCGACGTCATCCATGTCTGGGACATCAATCACCATATCTGAATCCTCACCTAGTGGCACAATGACTGGCCAGGCTAGAGTCTTCTCGGCCCCCGATGTCGATAGATCACGGGCTCACCAGGCAACCCCTGGTGCACCCCAAACTGTCATGTAACCTGACCATATGGGAAGAACTCCTGCTCAGTCCCATGGTGCCCAATCAGCCACCACCCCTTTGTACCCATCGGAGCCACTCTCCAACCTCAAGCTAGGCTGGACAGTCCTGATAGGGGCGCCAGAACACCTCCCCTGGAGTCAACCGAGCAAAGGCATCCACATAGTGCCCTACGACACCTACCCACCATCGACTCTGTCCCTGCTCCTCAGACCACCGCCACAGAGCCCCATACCCTATATCCCTATCCACCATCTCCGCTCGGGTCATCCATGGTAACCCCACTGGCCTCTCCACCGCTATGTGTTGCCACGCCCAGCACTGCAACAAGAAGCTGCATCCAATACCCTTTCGCCTCCGACAGCGGACCTCGTACAACTCATCATAGAGTTGTGCCAGCAATGTCTGTCCCCATCTCATGATCATTGGTGCCTCCGTCGGGCACTCCACCAACCGAAACACCACCTCTAGCAGGTTCCATGGGAACCTCACACCCGAAGAGTCGGGTAGCAGCATGTTGGAAATGAGGCCCATCAGCAATGCATGCCTCACTCCCAACACCCCCTTCTCAAGCCACCATCATACCAGAATACCGCCAATCTGGTAGTCAACCTCTGCCCTCTCCACTGGACTATCCACACCCACCTCCTCCCCATGCCCGAAGCAGCATGTCAACACTGCTGTCCGCTGGTCCCGTGGCATCGTCCTGATCGACAATCCATCTATCAGAATCCACAAAATCTGATAGACATCCTCTAACGTAACCATCATCTCCCTTGTTGGGAGATGGAAGGTATTAGTCTGAGGATCCCACAAGTTGATCAGGGCCATCAGGTAGGCCCGATCCCCGACTATCGGCTCTAGCCGAGTCACTTGCTTGAGCCCAAGGGCATCAAGCCACTCCCAGTCCATCAAAGTCAGCGCCTCCCATGCTTTAGTAAACACCGTAGGCACACGATACCGGCTCTTCACAACCTACAAAAGAAAACACACAAAAACATTAAAAAAATGTACAGCAAAAACATGGATATGCATAAATTAAACAAAAACAATCAACAAAAAATGGTTTGTCAGTTCTAGGTTTTTAACTGTTAACTGATAAATTAAATTAACAAAAAAAAAAAAAAATCAACAAAATGGTTTGTCAGTTCTAGGTTTTTAACTGTTAACTGATAAATTAAATTAAACAAAAACACCAAAAAAATCAACAAAATGGTTTGTCAATTCTAGGGTTTTTAACTCTAACCTGATAAACGATAAAACCAACACATAATCAAACAAATAATTTGGTAGACCCCAGGTTTTTAACCCTATAGGTCAACTGATTAAATTGCAAACACGTAAACATAGCCACAAAAACAACCTAGGGTTTTAACTAAGTTTTTTGCTCTGCGACAATTTTGATCGTCTAGGGTTTCATTTTAATTTAAAAAACCAAACACAAAAGACAAAAGGCAAAAACAAAGCAAATTATGGTTTTTTACACTGTAACAAACAAACAATAATGAGGAGGATCACTTACTGGTCTCGCTTCGGCTTCGCCGCTCGATCCGGTCCGTGAACTCATGGTGGCAGGAAAAATTTGGTAGCGCTTCGCTTCGCAGAATTGACCTCCTCCTCCTCAGAGCTCCAAAATCACTAGAAAAATCAAATGATAATGACCCCAAATCCTAATTTTGGCCCTTAAATAGGATTTTCTTCCTGTAAACGTTCCACCCTGGGATGAGCGCTTTGGTTAGAACTCATCCTGCCCTGGGACGATTACCAGCCTGGTATTCGCCTCACCCAGGAACGATTACAAAGCAAGAAAAACAAAAAAAAAAAAAAAAAAAAAATGAAAACACAAAGCAATAAAATTGTCCAATAAGAGTGCTTTGGCACTTGATATTTCGGGCATGCAAAATAGACGTCGGGATTGCAAATCCTCGCTCTCCTACTCCCTAAGAAGGCTACCATAGCTGGACCACTCCATGGGAGAATGGATTGTCGAGCATTTCATCCCTAAAATGGCGTCACCAAAAGGGTTAACACCCACCAAAAATAGGTCTAAATGTCGGAAAACTGCACACACATTCAAAGATCAAACATCTGAAGGCACCCTTACCTAAGTCATCTTGGGTCAAGCGACTCATCGCTTTTCTCATGCAGGTCATTCCCTCATCGATTCGTCGCTTGAGGGGGTAGTCACACTTAGTCACCAATCAACAAAAACACACCCAATCATGGAAACAACATGCATTCAAAGAATCATTGACAAAGACAATTACGCTCCTGCTTGGGGCAGCAAACAAGCAATAATCACAAGCTGATCAAACACTTGGCATTCATGAATCATGAACTCAAGGTTCCCATAGACAAAAGGTTGCGCCCTTTGCCTATTCATGATTGATCAATGTCCAAGCTCAAGTAACACCTCACCGAAAAAGGTTAACACTTGAATTGAGTTCCTTCGCTCGTCAGAAGCAAGGATTCAAGAATGCATGCCCTTTCCATACTTGGGGCATCCAAAGTTGGTTAGGTTACTGAGAAACCCTAATCATTAGTGCTTTGGTTATCTATTTTTGCTCAGCATTGCGCCATGCACAACGCTTCCCAAAAAGGGGCATCTATAGACACCAAAACAACACCAATCCGATTATGTGACTGCAAACACTGATCGCATTGACACACACAGCCCCCAGGGCAGCCCCCAGAGGTTAAACAGTGGTCCTAACCACTCTCACAATAGTTTTTGGAGGTCAGAGGCCAATTTGGCACCCTCAGGTACTCTGCTCCATACTCGTTTCACCCAGGAACGATTACTATATGGTATTCACCCCGCCCAGGGACGAATAGCAGTATTCGCTCCGGGGTGGGACGAATAGCGGGTTTGACGGGAAAAAAGTCAAATCTTGACAAATGGCAGCTCAGATCCACCACTTAACGCTTCCTTCATTTCATGGGAGTGTGGGTGAGCGTTTTTGAGCGTTAGAGGCAGTTACAAGGGCAGTCATGAAGCCCCTAATCAGGGAGGAATCTTCCCTCCCCTAGAAGGGCATGGCTGCCAAGTGGCGCCCCTGCATGCTCATTCAAAGAGACCTCCAGGTCTATAAATTGGTGAGTTTTCTCACCCCAAAATATACAGAGAAGGAGCATTTTTGAGCAACGAAGTGCTGCCATTTTACTTCCCCATACGCCCTTGTTTGATTTGTGCCTTTCACATCCGTGATCTCTTTTAGAGAGGAGGTCATCGGGTGACCATTGGAAGGTCAAATATTGAGCCCAAAACTTGAAATTTTGCCACAGCATACCACCCAATTTTTCGACAACACTTTACAAGAGATTTTGGACCCATCCCAAGTGGATTGGTGCCGAAATCAGGCCCCAAACGACGGGCGGCCTGCCCCGGGCGCCCCCGCACTACTGCAGATCTAATCGTCCCCTTTAGGAATGATTAGGAATCTATGGCAGATTTTCCTTCTGTCATTTTCTTTTGCATTTCATCTTATGCTGCTTAGATAGTTTGCAATTTCAATTTCATAACGTTTTGAGCAAATCTTATCATGTTTCATCATTTTTCCATCTTTACTAACTTGTAGAGGGCATCATCAAAATTCGGGCGTTAGAGGCCAAATTGGGGAAATCTGACCATCTGGGTCATCCCAAAATACCCCCAATTAGCTAACCCCCACTTTTGCAGGAGATCTGGAGCTGTCCAGATGTGACATTTTGAGCGGTGCTATCTGGCATTTTGTTGTAGGTATATTCGTCCCGCCCCAGAATGAATACGAATCCATGGCGAGTTTGCAGACTGTTCTTTTTGCAATGCCTTCCCGGTGATGTTCCCATGCCTCTGTGAAGTTTTTAGCTGATTTGGATCTATTTTAACTATCATTTTACTTATTCTTTGCATGCATTAGCTTTGAGTTTTGGGATTGCATGTTTCATCTCCTCTATAGGTGCTATTAATTGTCTTTCTGTTTCCTTGAATGTAGGATCTAGACATTGGAGGAGCAACAAGGAGTCAACATTCGTATATACAAGCGGCGGTGACGTTTTGGTCCGCCCATCTTACATGTGGGCACGCGGAAGAAGGATGGCTATCCATGGATGTAACAAAGAAACAAATTTAACGCTCCTCGCCCCTAAAAAGGGAGGAGGCGAATTGTAACCGAATTCCGAAACATATCAATAAAAGAAAGGGTTGTTTTCCGCATTGGCTTTTCATTTGGGTTTCAATTCGTTTATGCTTTTCCTATTTCATGCATTTTCAATTCGTAGGACTTAGCGTTAAGTTTAGTTCCATTTTGCATCGTACTTGGAGCTTTTCCTTTTTTGTTTCTGTATCCTCGTGCTTTCAGTTCTGTGTATCCTGCACCAGTTGGGCAAAGCCAAGTCACAAATATTCACTTCATGCCCCTTACCTTTATAATCCTTGTTGGGTTCATATGGTGGTCTAGTGAATCTATTTTGTTTATAAGAAAATCTTTTTGAGTTTTCCCCGGTGGACACTTGCCTTTTGAAACCCAAAAAGTCATTTCCCAACTTTTGGACCATCTTTGAGACTTCCTCAACTCCTATTTTATCAGATTCTTTCTCTTGTATTACGTACATGTTCAACATGTGTTACAGCCAATGGATTTCCTATCGGTGGAGTTTGGCATACTGGAAACATCATTTGATGTGGGATGGGATTCAAAATAGGGGTATTTTGTGTAACAAAGGGAATTTGTGGAGCATTCAAAGGTTGAGGTCCCAATTGTATTTCAAGAACCAAAGCTTCTTTATAAGCCTATGTTAGATTAGTAATATTGGCATCTCTCTTCAGGAAAACAGAGGTCACCGGATCTAGGGAATTCCTAAAAATTTTCAATGCTAGATCTGCAGTTGGCACATAATGACCTATCAATCTACCATAAGCTTTTTGAAACCTGACGTTGAAAGATCTGATAGTCTCATTGATTTATCTCTTAATGCTGGAAAACTGTTGATATAACACATTGGGGTCAATCACTTGACCAAATTGTGATACAAAAAATTTCTTCAGGTCATTCCAACTAGTAATAGAGTCATTAGTAAGATTCAAAAACCAGTGGTATTCTCTCTCCTGGAGAGTGAATGGGAATAACCTACAAGCCACATCTTCATGCTGCACATTCAACAACTTTAGAACAATTTTAAATGCCACTAGGTGTTCTTTTGCTATTTTTATTCCATCATGCTTGTAGGTAGGAAGATACTTCTCAGGATTTTTGGGTAAATCATGTGCTGCACCAGAGATATTCAAAGCAGTGGAACCCAACTAGTTTGCCATCACTACCTGATTAATGATGATATTTTGAGTTGTAGTTGGAGGAACTACAAGTGGTGATAAAACTATGCTGGACAAAGACTTGGCCCTTCTGAGGTTGCTTCTCTTTGGGGTTTCCAACTCAGGCACAAGGAGCTCTCTAGCTCTGGAGTGGGACCTGGTTACTTTGTAGGTAGAATCAAGCTTTACACAAGCAACTTACAATCCTTAACAAATACTAAACGAAGTTCGGTCGGCCCTCATTTTAGTGCCAATTTTAAATGTTGGTTCGTCTTTCATACACACTCTGTGAAGAATGCACATAAAATACCAATAACACTTTACGGGATAAATCCCACTCACTTTAGGATCTCGCTGGTTATCCAAGGTGTGAGTTACAAAGTTGGGTCGAATGGCTATTCATTATTTTTCGCTTCTCGAATAGTTTCAAGTAGACTATTTGTTACCCTACAACGGGTTCGACCTTAGTTCAATAATGTTTAGCGATGGTTATCTTTGTTGACAATCAGATTTACAACGACTTCTTTGATATAGCTCTTTATGCTTTAGCAGATTAAATAAAAGACAAATTTGAAAGAAAATAAAAATGGATCATTTAACGATGGAATAGAGAGAGTAGGGTAGGGCAGAAAAGAGAAGCTTATCTAACTTAGTTGCAAATCAAAACTACCAATTTTAGTTACACTATTTAGCTTCACAATAAAACCAATCAAAGAGGAAGGTGTCTAGCTTTCTAAGATCACCTTCTACTAAGAGCATAAGATGGAGATGACACAGATCTAAAAGAAAACCATAAATAAAAGGGAAGTCGGTGTCAACTGGTATCTCTCACCAACAACCTAGCTCGTGCAATGAGGATAGAGCAATTAGAACAGACCCGAACCTTAAATCTTTAATTTTCCCTAGCATACAACAAACAAAATGAAGCCTAGTAGCATATTCAATCTTGATAACATAGATTTACAACTAAAATAAATAAACCTTAGCAAGACGAAAACAAAAGAAGATGCACTTATCACAATCCGAAAGAGATTAGGCTCCTGGCCACGCTATCACAGAAAAACGATGTCACACCAACCCCAGGTACAGAACAAAGCATTCAAACAAGATTTGCAGGAAATTGCTAAAATGTCTTTTATTCTAAGTTTTCGCATCTAGACTTTACATTCAAAAGAAGTATATATAGACTCAGGACAGACCTTGATCTTTTCAAAAATATCTTCTTCCAAATATCTAAATCTTATCATAAAAATCCCATCGTCGAGGCTTTACAATATAAGACATTTTTATATAGAGTTTCGATAAACCCTAATCACTCTGAAAATCTTCATGTGGATCTTGCCATAAATGGAGAAGATAAGACTTGGTTTCATCCTCATCAGATGGACACCGCGTGTAAATGTATCTTCATATTTTGATAAGCCGTCACAACATCTCATTAATTCCTCTGCAAAATTTGGATGAGTCACTGACTTCCTAGGCCTTCTATCCTCACACAACCACCTTTGTCTGGTTCGAGTTGAAATTCTCTGCACACCATTACTTTTGCCATAAATTTTCTCGGCAAATGCATCCACCGAAAAATTCCTTAAAGTTTTTATTTGCGGCCAGATCTATAAAATTTGGACGGATAAAAAATTCTCGGCATCTTCTATTTCCATATGATGGTCCTTGCTTGATTTGTGCCGAAATTTAGGTTTGTCCGTCTTTCTCGCCATTACTTCTGCCATAATGTAACTGTCGGATCACTTTCTGCAAAAGAAAAGCAAAGGTTAGAACTTTAATATTATTAATTTAATTATATATATATTTTAAATTTTTCCTAAGGTTTTTTAATGTTTTTCATTTTTAATTAATTAATTAATTTTTCCTAAGGTTTTTTTTTAATGTTTTTCATTTTAATTAATTAATTAATTTAATTAATTAATTTTTTTCATTTAAATATTTCTAGGGTTTGGACTGTGTTGAAAAGCTTCCACTTCCTTTGGATGAGTGATGAAAAATTTAAAGAATGGCCAAATTTTGCAAAATGAATATAAATCCAAAATGCCATATCAAGCAATTAGCCTTCGTAACAATTCAAAACTTTAATGGACTTTAAAATATTTTAGGGGAAAATTAAATTTGAGCGAAAGTCCGACATGTAATGAACATTAGGGTTTGATTTCCTTCTTCCAAGCTCATATTCTCATGAAATTAAAACATGTCGTGATATCGTGACATTTTCCTCTCTTATTTCTTCCAAGCTTTTGCCCTCGCGAAAATGAGACAAGTCCAAAAATGGAACATGTCGTGATATCGCGACATTTCCCTCAAGCTATTTCTTCCAAGCTTGTGCCCTTGCGAAAATGAGACAAGTCTGAAAATGGAACATGATGCGATATCGCGACATTTCCCTCAATTTATTTCTCCCAAGCTTGTGCCCTCACAAAAATGAGACAAGTCCAAAAATGGAACATGTCGCGATATCGCGACATTTCCCTCAATTTATTTCTCCCAAGCTTGTGCCCTCGTGAAAATGAGACAAGTCCGAAAATGGAAAATGTCGCGATATCGCGACATTTTCTTCTCTTATTTCTTCCAAGCTTTTGCCCTCGCGAAAATGAGACAAGTCCCGAAAATGGAACATGTCGCGATATCGCGACATTTCCCTCGAGCTTTTCTTCCACTTTGCAAATTCTCCAAAAAATGTAGGTTGAATCCAATGAATTTGTCCATCTGTATTTTGCATTTTTACATATTGGTGAAGGATCTTCCTTACTCAGAAATGATTTTAACATTTGAAAAATAAATTTTAAATTGCTCAAGAATGGTCAGCTTTACATGGTGTAGAAAAATGATGAAAATTCAAAGTGCCCATAATTTTCTGAAACTTTACAAGAATCTAAATAAGCCCAAAGGGTATCCAAATATACAAACGGAACTTTAAAATTCATCACATATTAAGAGAAAATGCATTTATACGTTTGCTGGCCTAAAATAGAAACTGTTATTTCTGGTAAGTGAATCTTGTCTAAAAGTCTAGAAATTTGGCATGGCCACAAATATAAGTTTAATATATTCCACCCAAAATTCGAATCACCTCAAACGGATTTGTCTTCCAAAAGTTATGAGGATTTCAAGTTTGGAGTAAGTTTGCCGGCAAGAAGAAAATAATTAAAAGAACCCTAACATTTGATTTTAATAATTAAACCTTAGAAAAACTATTGAAAATTAAAATCTCTGAAATGATTAATATGAATTAATACATTTAACATGCAAAATTTCAGAAATTTTAAATTGAAATCAATGCCATATGCAAGCCTACTTGGACACTTTAATGTAGGCGAAATTTGAAAAGGATGCAAGCAAAATTTGGAATTAAAACCCAAAAAACTCAAGAGGGTCCCTGCAGAAAAAATGAATATTAAATATTTTCAAAGGATGGAATTTCATTTTTTAGTGGGGGTGTGCTGCTTCTCAACAACCATTGAATATATTATTAGGTCTAATAATTGTCATGTTGATGCTATGGCATTGATTGCATCCCTTGTACCCTTAGATCTAGATTATGAACATACTACAATTATTATTTATAAAATTAAGGATCCTTCTACCCTAGAGTCTATTCAGCTTCCTTTGAGTCTTTTTCATAAAAGCAACTCCTCCTTCCCATAATGCTTGTGTTAGGATCTCATCCTAACCCTTAATGTAATAACTTCCATGATGTAATAATTCCTAGTGAACGTGGGTAGTACCCATGATTAATATTTTGTAATGTTCTAAGTTTTAGCTTAGGTAGTGCCCATGAAAAATGGCACCCTTTTTATGTAACACATGGTAGATAGGTGACATTGTGCATGTAATTCGTGTGGCATTATGCATGTAATTCGAGTGGCCTTGTGCATGTAATTCGAGTGGCATTGTGCATGTAATTCAAAGTGGCACTATGCATGTAATTCAGGTGGCATTATGCATGTAATCCAGGTGGCATTTTGCATGTAAGCCAACCTTGGAAGGAAACTCCTTAAATACCCGAAAGGGCACCAATGTAACCATATTTTGCAAAATTAATGAAGTATTGAAGGAGGTTGCCCCCTCGAAGAGGCCTGCGATTCAGTCCTATTGTGAGATTGTTCTTTATGCAAATTTCTGTTATATTAATGTGATGTTTATGTGAGTTATTTTTGAGCAATTGTGTGAGAGCGTGTTATTTGAGTTTATTTTATAGTAGGATCATAACAAGTGGTATCAGAGCGCTTTCCAGGGCCAAGTTCTACTGCAACTGCAACGATTCTTGCCATCCAATATGCCTGTTAGGTATAAATTCCGTGTGTTTTTTCCATTCTGTTGTTTCTTATTAAAAAAATCCAAAAAAAAATACAGTGTTTTTTTTTTTTCCAGACTAGAAACAAAAAAATATATTTTTAGTTGAGTAGGTAGAAACCCTGTACTGGGGGTTTTAAAATATCGCGAAGGATCTGTCGTTATTGGCTAAGCTAGATAGCCCATAAAGCGTCTAGTGAAGTGAGGGGCGATCAGGCTCCAATACCCAGGCCTCAGACAGAACTCGCGCACGGACTTGAGCTCCCACGTATCTTCGGGTATATCGGGAGACCATCTAGGATTAAACAAACTTTTAGCCATTAGGAAGCTCTTCGACCTTGTATTACTCATAGTCTACGGGACACAGCATCTTGGACGATTACCCTCCCGTATTGTTAGAGAGGCAGGTAGTGTGCTCAAGGGTATGTGTGGAATCCTCCTTGAGTAGTGGCTCGAAATATTAGTCCGAGCACTATTGTTCATCACTGTCGGTATATTAGAGGGCCTATGGGTGGTACATACTCCTATACTTAGAATTCCATGGTTATGTTAAAACTTCAACCTGTAAAAAACGTAAAAATAAAAATAAAAATCCAAACATCCATGTTCGTAAACTTCGATTTCAAAAGTGAGCATATGAGAAAGGAGTCCTCTACTAAAAAAATAATCGAAGGGACATGCATTCGGGATAAGCCATGAGGGTGACACTTAAGTTGAAAGTCCGGAGAATAACGATAAAATTTACGATGGCGATCCACGATCGAGTCGATCGAGTCGGAGAGGTCGACACGGTCGAGGCAGAATTCACAGTCTTCAGGGTCAGAACAGAACTGTCATATCAGTCACCTGCAAAATACAGAGAATCTTGAGTGTGAAACATGGCTAGTTATAGATAGTGCTCCAGTAGCCAACTTTTTCTCAGTAGCTCAGAATCAGAATCTGTAAACACCGTTAGACTCAGCAAAACAGGAGATCAAAAAAAAAAAAAAAAAAATCAGGGTGCCAAAAAGTAGTGTTGAGATATATAGCTCATTGTGACCACCTCCTTCTACTGATCATTTTGATATATAGCACCCAAGCACTTTTTTGGGCACTTACTAAAAATAGTAAGTCCTAAAAATTCAATTCTATTTTTAGTAACTGGTCACAAAAGGTCAAAAAAATGGCCCAGGGTACTCGTGGACACCAGAAAGAACTAGAACACTTGGAGTCCCTAAAAAAAGCCATTGAGAACTTGCACTCGGCTTTTCACTCAATAAGGGAAGAAGTCCAAGGTCTTCACCTAGAGCATGAGGCCACTAGCAACCGCGTAGAAGAAGCACTAACAAAAGTGGACAACAAACTGAGAAGAGAACCACCCAAATCAGAATACCAAGCTGAGAGTTCTACAAGGAATCATGACCATGATCCACCCTTTAGAATGCCCAAATTGGACTTTCCCAAATTTAGTGGGAAGGATGTTGATGGGTGGCTATTTCGGGTTGACCAATTCTTTCGACTTCATAATGTACCCATATTTCATCGAGTCCGGATGGCTTCCTTTAACTTGGAATCTGAGGCTCTACACTGGTTTCAATGGTTGCGTCTTGCCTACCCAAATATATCTTGGGAGGATTTTGAATCCCAACTACTCACTCGATTTGGTCCTAGTGAGTTTGAGGACTTTACAAGGAGCCTTAACCAAACTACAACAAACAGGGTCAGTCCGAGAGTACCAAGCTCAATTTGAAAAATTGGCCAATCGGATAAGAGGATTGAGTGAAGGGTTCTTCCAGAGTTGTTATATCGATGGGTTGAAGATGGAACTCCAAGCAGAAGTCAAAATGTTGAAACCACGAACTATAATGGAAGCTATCAGTTTGGCCCGTTTGTCCGAATCTAAACTCTCTGCCCAAAGACACCCATCAAAGTTTCCTCAAAATAGACCTTCATTTCCCCCTAGAGCCCAACACCCAGATGATAATAAACCTGCTGCACCCAAGCGCCTCACCACCGAAGAGATGGATGCACGTCGTGCCCAAGGATTATGCTACAATTGTGATGAAAAGTTTTTCAAGGGGCATAAGTGTGCACACAAAAAATTGTTCTTGATAGATGTTGGAGAACCTGATATCGCTGACGAGAGTGATGAGGATGAGGACCCTCCAAAAACACCTCCTCCACAAGAAGAAGGGAAACAGGAACCTGAGACATCAATTACAATCCATGCCCTTGCGGCATTACTACTCCTCAAACCATGAAGGTTACAGGATGTGTCAAGGGCCAACGTCTTTCCATCCTTTTGGATTCAGGAAGCACGCACAACTTCATTGACCCTAGAGTTGCTCAACGGGCAAATTGCTATATCCACAATTGTAGTTCTTTTGAGGTCATGGTAGCTAATGGGGGAACCTTATCTTGTCAAGGAAAGTGTCGCAATGTTAAAATCAAGATAGGGGACTATGAACTCAAGCAGGACATGTTTGCCCTCCATTTGGGTGGATGTGATATTGTTTTGGGATGCCAATGGTTGAGTACGTTGGGCACTATCAGTTGGAACCTTGCTAAACTTTGGATGCAGTTCTTCCAGAACGGACAAACACACATCATCAAGGGCTCCCCGATAGGAACACCTCAAATTATCAGTTCAAACGGCATGGAGAAATTGCTAAAGAAATCATCACGTGGGGTCATTGCACAACTATTCTCCATCCAGCCATCCACATATCCAATGGGTGAAATCCCACAAGACATGCAATAGATTCTCCACAAACATGAGGCCATCTTTTCAGAACCCATCACACTACCACCGCATCGCTCTCACGACCATGCCATTCCATTATTGTCGGATAGTACACCTCCCAATATCAGACCACCTTATGAGCGACTCAAGCGCACCTTATTTTGGAAAGGTAGGAAACAGGACATTCGCTCTTTTGTGGCAGACTGCGACACAGGTCAAAGGATGAAAAGAGAAACAGTGCACTCTTCGGGCACTCTTCCCCCCTTGTCGATACCGGATCAGGTGTGGATTGACATCTCTATGGATTTCATAGAAGGGCTACCTAAATCTGGAGACAAGTCTGTTATTTTTGTGGTAGTGGACCACCTTTCAAAGTATGCTCACTTTTGTGCCCTAACCCATCCTTACACAACATTCACTATTGCCCAAAATTTTCTTGACTCCATATTTCGCCTTCATGGCATGCCAACCTCCATTGTATCTGATCATGATCCCAACCTTACTAGCAATTTTTGGCAAGAGTTGTTTAAGTTGCAGGGGACTCAGCTCACAATGAGTTTAGCCTACCATCCGCAAATGGATGGTCAAACGAAGGTTGTTAATAATCGCTTGGAAACCTACCTTCGCTGCTTGCCTCCGATCATCCTACTCATTGGGAAAAATGGCTTTCTTTGGCCGAATGGTGGTACAACACTTCCTATCATACCACCACCAGAGGTAGTTTACGGGCACCCTCCACTCACGCCTCCCTCCTACATTTTGGGCAACTCCAAGGTACAGATTCCATCAACACTTCCCAAATTGGATGAAGAAGGCTCCATCTTACTTGCACCAAAGCAGTTGCTGTATCGTCGAACTCGCAACCGTACCATCACAGAGGTCCTGGTTCAGTGGCATGGACTTCAACCTGAGGATGCTACATGGGAGTCTCTCCATCAACTTCAGCAATAGTTTCCTCATTTTCAGCTTTGAGGACAAAGCTTCTTCAAGGAGAAGGGCATGTTAGGATCTCATCCTAACCCTTAATGTAATAACTTCCATGATGTAATAATTCCTAGTGAACGTGGGTAGTACCCATGATTAATATTTTGTAATGTTCTAAGTTTTAGCTTAGGTAGTGCCCATGACAAATGGCACCCTTTTTATGTAACACATGGTAGATAGGTGGCATTGTGCATGTAATTCGTGTGGCATTATGCATGTAATTCGAGTGGCCTTGTGCATGTAATTCGAGTGGCATTGTGCATGTAATTCAAAGTGGCACTATGCATGTAATTCGGGTGGCATTATGCATGTAATACAGGTGGCATTTTGCATGTAAGCCAACCTTGGAAGGAAACTCCTTAAATACCCGAAAGGGCACCAATGTAACCATCTTTTGCAAAATTAATGAAGTATTGAAGGAGGTTGCCCCCTCGAAGAGGCCTGCGATTCAGTCCTATTGTGAGATTGTTCTTTATGCAAATTTTTGTTATATTAATGTGATGTTTATGTGAGTTATTTCCGAGCAATTGTGTGAGAGCGTGTTATTTGAGTTTATTTTATAGCAGGATCATAACAGCTTGATACAATAATATCTTTTAATTATGGGACTTTACTTGATGGTTTAAATCATAATAAGTGTAAGAACCTCAAGAAATGATCCTATAGTAATGTGGTCATTGATGATATATTATATCATCTTACCCTTTATGGCATTTTTCGTAGATGCTTAGCCTTGGCCAAAGCCCAAGAAATCATAAAATAGGTGCATGGTGGATCATGCAATGGTAACTTTAGTGTTGTTACCATTACCAAGAAATGCCTACAAATGGGTTATTATTGGCCCTCCATGGAATAAGACAATCATCAATATATTAAGAGTTGTGATAAGTATCAAAATCATGACTAGCTTAACCATACTCTATCCCAATCCTTTTAATATTTAACTTCTTATTGGGATTTATCCATTTGAGGAATGGACACCATTGGAAAGATAAACATAGTGTCATATAATGGACACAAGTTCATAATCATGGTTATTTAGTACTTCACTAAATGGGTCAAAGGCTTACCTTTATCCTTAACAACTAGAGTCCAAGTCTCCAATTTTATCCTTAACTAGATTGTTAGCTATTATGGTATTCCTTCTATGAAAATATTTAATAATGGAATACAATTCAAGAAAAGGATGTCTAGAAAATATGTGTTAAATACAAGATTTAGAACAAAAGGCCTATGCTTTAATATCCTTAGGGGAATTTCCAAGTTGAGTCTTCTAACAAGACTCTTATCAAGATCCTAAAGAATATCATCAAAAAAACTAGTAGACATTGGCATCTCAAATTGTACCCTACCTTATGGGCCTATCATACTAGTATCAAAACTTTGATTGAAATGATGGCCTATGATTTGGTTTATAGAATTAAAAGAAACTTCCCCTTTAATCTAGAGGTACATTCCTTGTGTATTTTATTGTAGAACTTCTCTTTGGATATGAATACCATCTTGCCCATATTATCCAACTAGAACCACTTGATAAAATGTGGATCCATGCCTTAAATAACCTATAGGTTTGACAATAAAGGCTTAAAAATGCCTATAGCAATAAGGTATGATATTTGTCCTTCAAAGTTGGGTATCTTGTTTTCAAAGAGAATCATAAGAACACCAACACCAAAATTAATATCAAATATAAGTTTGAGTCTAATTGGATAGGTCCATATGTCATAAATACCAAGTATGGTATAAGCAATTATTAACTCACCATACTTTATGACAAATAACTTAAAAACCCAATGAACATAATGTATCTTAGAAGATATTATATCTAATTTTGTAGTGACTGCTTGTTTTTATCAACCTAATCTCATATTTACCTACATGCACCTACCTACATTGTTTTGGATTACCTATCACATATCAAGTGAGGGATCCATGGTGACATACAAATCATGATCCTGGTTTGGATATTTTAATGTCATTCACTAGAAAACAAAGAACATATTTCTAGTTCTATTTTGTGAGGAAATAAGGATTTGCATAACATTAGTCTCTCTCAATCTATACCTCTAAGTTGGTTTACCTCAATCATTATTTTCAAAATTTTAATTTCATGAATCTCTTGCCATAGGATTAATACTATGAGGCTCATACATGGTAATGGAAATTCCAATCAAATTAGTTACTTTTATCCTATAAGTATATTACTACATGATGAACACTATGAGGATTACATGTGTTAATAGTAATGTCAATAATATAATCTCTTATATCCCATGTACCATCATGCATAGGGGAAACAAGTCAAAAAATACTTTCTCCCAAGTGGGGGAATAATTCATGATCACAAAAATCAATCATAAGTCCTCTATGATACTTCTTCAAGTTGAATTCCTTTACACATTTGTGTAAAGACAAATATTTAAGCTAAATAAAAATCCCTATGTGCAAATCAAAATTCCTTTAGAAATTTGTTTAAAGATAAATATTTCACTTTCATGTTTGTACATATATATATATATAATTTTTTTTTGTGGAAAACATCCCAAAAGGGATGCCACTTTCGGGTAAGACCCAAGGAGGCAGGGGTATCCATTCCGCCAAAAATGCCTAGGACTCGGACCTGGCCTACCACCTTTGACATACTCAAGGAGAAAACAAACACACAAAACTAATTTAAAAATAAGTAAATAACAGCAAAAATAATAAAATAAAATAAAAAACATGCTCCTTGAGTGTGTCAAAAACAAAAGCACAACCAAACACGCACAATAAGATAAAAGAAACCGAAACACAAACCACATAGAAAAACACAAGAACCACATAACAAAACACAAACAAGACAAAAACAACATAACACTACAAAGACATAACCCAAAAAAAACATGAAAAATAAACACAACCAAAACCTAAAAAATTAAAAAATAAAAATAAAAAACAACCAACAATAGACAATAAACAAAAACAAAAAACATAGAAAACACTCACACATAAAAACACGAAATAACACAAACAAAGAGAAACCCAAGAACAAGAACGAAAAAAAACACAAGAACAATAACAAAAAACATAAAAAAAAAACAAAACAACAAAAACACAAGAACAACAAAAAACAACACAAAGAACATAAAAACAAAACAAAATAAAAAAAACCCACCCACCTTAAAAAACTAAACAAAAAAAACGAAAAATAAAAAAGAAATAAAAAATGAACAAAACAATGACCTATCTAGACCAGAAGACTATTAAGGCAAGAATCAACAAAGGAAACAAAATAAAGAATATAATGAGCTAGCGAACTAAAAAAAATTGAATGAACCAAAGAGAAGAAAAAAAGAAAAAAACAAGAAGAAACTAGATACCTTCAGAACTGGAGCCATCCAAAGAAATGATAGAAAGAAGAGCTTCCCTAATTTGAGAAGCCCACCATATAGGAGGGTGGCCATAACAAGTAAGATCACCTTTGTCCAAAGCCCAATTAGCTAAAGCATCAACACTCTTGTTTTGATCTCTGACCACATGATTGTAATCAACTTTAAAAAATCCCATCTGGATTAACTGAATCTTCTCAATAATTCTTTTTATTCTCCAATCCACCTTATGATTCTTAGAAGGATTCTTCAAGATATTAATCATAAGTTAAGAGTCAGACTCAACTAACACCTTTTCCCATCCAACCTTAGTAGCCTCCTGAAGGCCTCTGAGGATACCATACCCCTCAATAAGGTTATTGGAAAGAATACCCAAATTCTCAGCAGAAGTAAAAACTAGGGAGCCATCTGAAAGTCTACCAATTCCTCCCACACTGGATTTTCCAGGATTCCCTCTAGAGGCTCCATCAGTATTGACTTTTCCAAAATCCTTAGGAGGAGGTTGCCAATTTCTATTCCTATCCATATTACCAATACTCACATTCCCTTTAAGTTGGTTTCCCTTAGAAGGTTTAATCTTCAATATTTGCATCACTTGATCCCATATTTTGTGGGAGTTTTGGGGGTGATTTTGGAGATGATGGACTGATTCAAATAAGTTGGCTATGGTCTTTTGCAAAATATAGTGAATATCCTTCCTATATTGATTAAAAAGTTGGATGTTCCTTTCATTCCAAATATTCCAAAGAAGAATGGTAGAACCCATCCAAACTAACTACCTAATAAAATGATCAACACCCTCTTGATTAGGCCAATCCATCCAAAGCCATTCAAAAGTAAAAAAATTGGACCACTATAAGCCAAGTAAAGTGGCCATTCTCCTCCACAGCTTAGAGGCTAAAGTACACTCAATAAAAAAATGGTTGATATTTTCTACATTCTCTTCACACATTTCACATATAAAAGGGCCATGAAAACCATGCTTCATAAGTTTCTCACCAGTAAGCACCCTACGATGCAATAAAATCCAATTAAATAACCTCACCTTAGGCCAGAGCTTTTGAGCCCACAATCGAGAAAATATGTCAGAATAATGGTTGGGATTATTATGGCATAAGGTCAAATAACCTTGAGCAACTGAATACTCACCCTTAGTAGTGTTGTTCCATCCAAAATAATCTTTTTCATAGGACCAAGAGAGGGATCTCATATGAAGGATGCCTTGGATATCTTGTCTTTGCCTTTCTAGGATTTGAATAGGCCAGTCCTCAATAGGGATCCAATATCTACCAACCTTTGAATTACCAGTATGGTACCGATAGTAATTAGCCACCTTTATCCAATTAGCTCGGTGAATCTCCTCCATCCAAGGCCTCCAATCAAGAAACTGAGTTATCAAAAGCTTGTGACCATCCTAAGAATCTGTCCAAAAATTTGCATGTTGACCATTATGAATGATCCAAAATAATTTTTTCTTTATCAAATCCTCACCCGTCTTAAGAACTTCTAAAATGGGAGAACCTTTGGTAGGAAGTTGATAGCGAACAAGGTCTTCAGGACTTTTGTTTTCAACATATTTAGCACGAAGATTATTAGTCCAAAGAGCATTGGGGTTATGCAACATCCTCCAATATAATTTAGCAGCTAAAGCTTTGTTGTTATTAATTGAAGACCATAATCCTAACCCCCCTTCACTCTTAGGAAGACATAAAGTATCCCATTTCACCAAGGCCCATTTTCTTTTCTCCTTAGTACCACTCCAAAGGAAACGATGACTGATTTGATCCAATTCTCAAAGAACAACCTTTGGAATATTTAAAATGGAAGAAACATAAATAGGAATAGCTTGAAGGAATGATTTTACCAAGGTGATTCTACCCCCCGAAGAAAGCCACTTGTTGGTCCACTTTCCAATTTTCTTCTTGACTTTGTCCAACAACCAATTCAAATATTTATTTTTTTGCCTTTGAATATTTATGGGAATACCTAAATAAGTGATAGGAAGAGAGGTCTTCTTATATCTTAGTTTATCCAAGACCATGGATTCCTGTCTAGCAGAGCAGTGAAAGAAAATAACTTTAGATTTGTGTTCATTGATCAACTGCCTAGTAGCCTTAGAAAAATAGCTAATGATTTGCTTAATATTAGAAGCTTCCTTAAATGTAGCTTTACCTAAAAGAGTAGAGTCATCCACAAATTGAAGATGAGAGATAGGTCTAGCTCCATGAGCAATGGTAACTCCCTCAAGGTTTTTGTTTTCCCTCTTTTTGGTTATAGTCCTACCCAAGCATTCAACAAGAATGATGAATAAATAAGGGGATAGCGGGTCACCTTGCCTAATACCTATGGAAGCTAGGAAAGACTGAGAAGGCCTGCCATTGATAAGAACTAAGTAGGAAACTGAAGAGATACATCCCATAATCCAATCCATCCAATCCTTAGATAAACCAAATTGCCTCAAAAATTTGATAAGGAAGTGCCAATCCACTCTGTCATAATCTTTGGATAAGTCTAACCGGATGAACATGGAAGGAGAATTTTGCATATCCATGGAATGGATGGCTTCCTGAGCAAGAACTATCTCATCTACTATTTGACATTCTTCCAAATAACCCCCTTGCTCTGGGGAAATAATCCATGCAAAAGAGGCTTCAACTTTTATGCCATGATTTTAGTAATGATTTTGAGAAGAACATTACATAAAGCAATAGGTCTAAAAGCTGAGATATGATCAACCTCTTGAGCTTTTGGAACAAGAGTAATATAAGTTTTATTGATAACCTTCAAAATTTCTTTGGCTTTCCTGGCTTCTTCCACCACCTCTAATAAATCAACATGAAGGATATCCCAGAACTATTGGTAGAACTCAATAGGAAAACCATCAGGACCTGGGGTTTTCCCTTTTTGCATTTTAAAAAATACTTTTTCAAGATCATTGATAGTAACAGGAGCAGTCAAAATAGAGTTCTCATCAGAAGTGATAAGAGAAGGGATTGCTTGAAGAACATTATATTTTGAAGCTGAGTCAAGGGGAGCAGCAACAAAAATATTGGAAAAGTAATAAAAAACAATAGAGTTCATGCCATCCCAAGTATAAACAACATCTCCAGAATCTGATTTTAAGGAAGAAATAAAGTTGTGAGATCTTCGAGCTAGAAGAGTTTTGTGGAAAAAATTTGTGTTTCGATCTCCTTCTTTGAGCCATTGAATTCTAGATTTTTGCTTCCATAAGATTTCTTCTCTTTTTTCCCATTCCTCTAACTGAGTTGTGAGTTTAATTTCATCTGCACTTCTCTATGAGGCCATCTAAATGGATTTTCTTATTCAAATTTTCAAGATGAGCAATAACTTCATGTTTTTTTTATGAACATCCCCAAACTCTTTCCAGTTCCAAGTCTACATTTTTGATTTAATGTATTACAGTATTTTGGAAAAATAGAACATCTTAGTCCCATGTCTAGGTTTACCTTCCTTCCACCATTGTTGCACATGAGGTCTGAAGGAAATGTCTCTAAGCCACATTAATTGAAAATGAAAAGGAGATAAACTCACATTGGTTTTCCACATTTCCACCATGATTGGCCAATGATCCGAACTAGCATTATTAAGAGTCTTCACTTTAGGAATGTGACCATGGATTAAAAAATTTTTAGAGAGCAAAAACCTATCCAATCTCTCCATTATACAAGCTAAGTCTTGCCTTCTGTTAGACCAAGTCATAAGGCCATTATCTGGTTGGATATCCACAAGATGGAGGTTTACAATATATTCGCTCATGAGGTAAGTGCTTTTGTCCAAATTTCTATTTCCCCTCCTTTTCTCATCCAGAGAGAGGATGGTATTGAAATCTCCTCCGATCAAGATCCAAGATTTAGGAAAATGAGAGATAATATGAGTAATATCCTTCCATTGTCTTCTTTTTTCCTCCAAAGAATTCGGAGCATAAACCGTAATGTAGAGCATAATCTGGTTGGAATGTCTACTTTGAATAGCTATAGCCAACAAACCCCAACTGCCAACCATATGGTGAATAACTACCTCTTTTGGATCCCAAAGATGAGCAATGCCACCCGAAGTCCCTTGGGAGCTGAGGGGAACCAATTTTCCAGCTGGACAAATTTTACTGGCAATTAAGTCCATATCCTCCATTGACATCTTTGTTTCTTGAAGGAAAACAAGATGTGGATGATTTACCCGAATCATTCTTCTAATTTCATTTTGTTTTGAAAGACTCCCTTTGAGTCCTCTAATATTCCAAGTGATGATCTTCATTAATACCAGGGCTAAAAAAGTTGGGAAGGGCATTAATCTTACCTTCCTCTACAAGATTTTCACCTTCTTTTACCATATGATATTGATTGGTCTTGCGACCTACTTTTTGATTAGAATCCATCTTCAATTTTTTTCCCTGTTTCTTGACTTATTCCTATTGAATCTAAGATGGATTCTAACCTTGTATTTGTACATATATTGTTTCATAGAAAGCTAACAAAAGCCCCCTTGGCAAATCTCAAAACTAACCAGAAGACATCTTGTTTGACAAATATCTAAGCACATATCTATAATTTTTTTTTATTTGTGGAAAACATCCCAAAAGGGATGCCACTTTTGGGTAAGACCAATGGAGGCAGGGTTATCTATTCTGCCAAAAATGCCCAGGATTCGTACCTGGCCTACCACCATTGACACACTCAAGGAGCAAACAAACACACAAACCCAATTAAAAATAAGCAAATAACAACAAAAATAATAAAATAAAATAAAAAACATGCTCCTTGAGTGTGTCAAAAACAAAAGCACAACCAAACACGCACAATAATATAAAAGAAACCACAACACAAACCACATAGAAAAACACAAGAAAAACATAACAAAACACAAACAAGACAAAAACAACAGAACACTACAAAGACATAACCCAAAAAAAAACAAGAAAAATAAACACAACCAAAACCTTAAAAATTAAAAAATAAAACAAAAATAAAAATAAAAAACAACCAACAACAGACAATAAAAAATAAATAAAAAATACAAAAAAAACTCACCCATAAAAACACGAAATAACACAAACAAAGAGAAACCCAAGAACAAGAACGAAAAAAAACACAAGAACAATAACAAAAAACATAAAAAAAAACAAAACAACAAAAACACAAGAACAACAAAAAACAACACAAAGAACACGAAAAAAAAACAAAAAAAAAAACCCACCCACCTTAAAAAACTAAAAAAAAAAACAAAAAGGAAAAAAGAAATAAAAAATGAACAAAACAAAGACCTATCTAGACCATAAGACTATTAAGGCAAGAATCAATAGAGGAAACAAAATAAATAATAGAATGAGCTAGGGAACTAAAAAAAACTGAATGAACCAAAGAGAAGCAAAAAAAAAAAAAACAAGAAGAAACTAGGTACCTTCAGAACTGGAGCCATCCAAAGAAATGATAGAAAGAAGAGCTTCATTAATTTGAGAAGCCCACCATATAGGAGGGTGGCCATAACAAGTAATATCACCTTTGTCCAAAGCCCAATTAGCTAAATCATCAACACTCTTGTTTTGATCTCTGACCACATGATTGTAATCAACTTTCAAAAATTCCATCTGGATTAACTGAATCTTCTCAATAATTCTTTTTATTCTCCAATCCACCTTATGATTATTAGATGGATTATTCAAGAGATTAATCATAAGTTGAGAGTCAGACTCAACTAACACCTTTTCCCATCCAACCTTAGTAGCCTCCTGAAGACCTCTGAGGATACCATACCCCTCAACAAGGTTATTGGAAAGAATACCCAAATTCTCAGCAAAAGTAAAAACCAGGGAGCCATCTGAAAGTCTACCAATTCCTCCCACATTGGATTTTCCAGGGTTCCCTCTAGAGGCTCCATCAGTATTGACTTTTCCAAAATCCTTGGGAGGAGGTTGCCAATTTCTATTCCTATCCAATTTACTAATACTCACATTCCCTTTAATATGGTTGCCCTTAGAAGGTTTAATATTCAATCTTTGCATCACTTGATCCCATATTTTGTGGGAGTTTTGGGGGTGATTATGGAGATGATGGACTGATTCAACTATGTTGGCTATGGTCATTTTCCAAATATAGTGAATATCCTTCCTATCTTGATTAAAAATTCTGATGTTCCTTTCATTCCAAATATTCCAAAGAAGTATGGTAGAACCCATCCAAACTAACTGCCTAATAAAATGATCAACACCCTCTTGATTAGGCCAATCCCTCCAAAGCTATTCAAAAGTAAAAAAATTGGACCATTGTAAGCCAAGTAAAGTGGCCATTCTCCTCCACAGCTCAGAGGCTAAAGTACACTCAATAAAAAAATGGTTGATATTTTCTACATTCTCTTCACACATTTCACATCTAAAAGGTCCATGAAAACCATGCTTCATAAGTTGCTCACCAGTAAGCACCCTACGATGCAATAAAAGCCAATTAAAGAACCTCACCTTAGGCCAAATATTTTGAGCCCACAATTGAGAAAAGATGTCAGAAGAATGGTTGGGATTATTATGGCATAAGGTCAAATAACCTTGAGCAACTGAATACTCACCCTTAGTAGTGTTGTTCCATCCAAAACAATCTTTTTCATGGGACCAAGAGAGGGATCTCATATGAAGGATGCCTTGGATATCTTGTCTTTGCCTTTCCGGGATTTGAATAGGCCAGTCCTCAATAGGGATCCAATATCTACCAACCTTTGAATTACCGAGTATGGTACCGACGGTAATTAGCCACCTTTATCCAATTAGCTCGGTGAAGCTCCTCCATCCAAGGCCTCCAATCGGGAAACTGAGTTATCAAAGGCTTGTGACCATCCCAAGAATTTGTCCAAAAATTTGCATGTTGACCATTATGAATGATCCAAAATAATTTTTTCTTTATCAAATCCTCACCAGTCTTAAGAACTGCTAAAATGGGAGAACCTTTGGTAGGAAGTTGATAGAGAACAAGGTCTTCAGGACTTTTGTTCTCAGCATATTTAGCACGGAGATTATTGGCCCAAAGAGCATTGGGGTTATGCAACATCCTCCAATATAATTTAGCAGCTAAAGCTTTGTTGTTATTAATTGAAGACCATAAAACTAACCCCCCTTCACTCTTAGGAAGACATAAAGTATCCCATTTCACCAAGGCCCATTTTCTTTTCTCCTTAGTACCACTCCAAAGGAAACGATGACTGATTTGATCCAATTCTCGAAGAACAGCCTTTGGAATATTCAAAATGGAAGAAACATAAATAGGAATAGCTTGAAGGACTGATTTTACCAAGGTGATTCTACCCCCATAAGAAAGCCACTTGTTGGTCCACTTTCCAATTTTCTTCTTGACTTTGTCCAACAACCAATTCCAATATTTATTTTTCTGCCTTTGAATATTTATGGGAATACCTAAATAAATGATTGGAAGAGAGGTATTCTTATATCTTGTCTTATCCAAGACCATGGATTCCTGTCTAGCAGAGCAGTGAAAGAAAATAACTTTAGATTTGTGTTCATTGATCAACTGCCCAGTAGCCTTAGAAAAATAGCTAATGATATGCTTAATATTAGAAACTTCCTTAACTATAGCTTTACCTAAAATAGTAGAGTCATTCACAAATTGAAGATGAGAGATAGGTCTAGCTCCATGAGCAATGGTAACTCCCTCAAGGGTTTTTTTTCCCCTCTTTTTGGTTATAGTCCTACCCAAGCATTCAGCAAGAATGATGAATAAATAAGGGGATAGCGGGTCACCTTGCCTAATACCTTTGGAATCTAGGAAATACTGAGAAGGCCTGCCATTGATAAGAACTAAGTAGGAAACTGAAGAGATACATCCCATAATCCAATCCATCCAATCCTTAGAGAAACCAAATTGCCTCAAAAATTTGATAAGGAAGTGCCAATCCACTCTGTCATAAGCTTTGGATAAGTCTAACCGAATGAACATGGAAGGAGAATTTTGCATATCCATGGAATGGATGGCTTCCTGAGCAAGAACTATCTCATCTACTATTTGACGTCCTTCCACATAACCCCCTTGATCTAGGGAAATAATATTATGCAAAAGAGGCTTCAACCTTTCTGCCATGATTTTAGTAATTATTTTGAGAAGAACATTACATAAAGCAATAGGTCTAAAAGCTTAGATATGATCAACCTCTTGAGCTTTTGGAACAAGAGTAATATAAGTTTTATTTATAACCTTCAAAATTTCTTTGGCTTTCCTGGCTTCTTCCACCACCTCTAATAAATCAACATGAAGGATATCCCAGAACTATTGGTAGAACTCAATAGGAAAACCATCAGGACTCGGGGTTTTCCCTTTTTGCATTTTAAAAAATACTTGTTCAAGCTCATTGATAGTAACGAGAGCGAGTCAAAATAGAGTTCTCCTCAGAAGTGATAAGAGAAGGGATTGCTTGAAGAACATTATATTGTGAATCTGAGTCAAGGGGAGTAGCAACAAAAATATTGGAAAAGTAATCAACAACAATAGAGTTCATTCCATCCCAAGTATAAACAACATCTCCAGAATCTGATTTTAAGGAAGAAATAAAGTTGTGAGATCTTCGAGCTAGAAGAGATTTGTGAAAAAAATTTGTGTTTCGATCTCCTTCTTTGAGCCATTAAATTCTATATTTTTGCTTCCATAAGATTTCTTCTCTTTTTTCCCATTCCTCTAACTGAGTTGTGAGCTTAATTTCATCTGCACTTCTCTTCTCTGTGAGGCCATCTAAACGGATTTTATTATTCAAATTTTCAAGATGAGCAATAACTTCATGTTTTTTTTATGAACATCCCCAAACTCTTTCCAGTTCCAAGTCTTGATTTTGGATTTAATGTATTGCAGTATTTTGACAAAACAGAACATCTTAGTCCCATGCCTAGGTTTACCTTCCTTCCACCATTGTTGCACATGAGGTCTGAAGGAAATGTCTCTAAGCCACATTAATTGAAAACGAAAAGGAGAGAAACTCACATTTGTTTTCCACATTTCCACCATGATCGGCCAATGATCCGAACCAGACATTATTAAGAGTCTTCACTTTAGGAATGTGACCATGGATTAAGAAATTTTCAGAGAGCAAAAACCTATCCAATCTCTCCATTATACAAGCTAAGCCTTGCCTTCTGTTAGACCAAGTCATAAGGCCATTATCTGGTTGGATATCCACAAGATGGAGGTTTGCAATATATTCGCTCATGAGGTTAGTGCTTTTGTCCAAATTTCTATTTCCCCCCCTTTTCTCATCCAGAGAGAGGATGGTATTGAAATATCCTCCGATCAAGATCCAAGCTTTAGGAAAATGAGAGATAATATGAGTAATATCCTTCCACTATCTTCTTTTTTCCTCCAAATAATTCGGAGCATAAACATTAATGCATAGCATAATCTGGTTGGAATGTCTACTTTGAATAGCTATAGCCAACAAAACCCAACTATCAACCATATGGTGAATAACTACCTCTTTTGGATCCCAAAGAAAAGCAATGCCACCCGAAGTCCCTTGGGAACTGAGGGAAACCACTTTTCCAATTGGCCAAATTTTACTGGCAATTAAGTCCATATCCTCCATTGACATCTTAGTTTCTTGAAGGAAAACAAGATGTGGATGATTCTCGAATCATTCTTCTAATTTCATTTTGTTTTGAAAGACTCCCTTTGAGTCCTCTAATATTCCAAGTGATGATCTTCATTAATCGGGGCTAAAATTTGGGAAGGGCATTAATATTACCTTCCTCTACAAGCTTTTCACCTTCTTTTACCATATGTATTGATTGGTCTTCCCTACTTTTTATTATATCCATCTTCATTTTTTTCCTTTCTGCCTATCTTTTTTTTGGTTCTTGTTTTTTTTTGTTTTGGGCCCTCTTTTTTTGGTTTGGTGTGTTGTGTTCTTCCCTTTTTGGTTCTTTTCCTCTTCCCCCTGGGCCTTTGTGGTTTCAACTTTTTTTTTGTCCTCCTTCCTTTTTTTTTGTGTTCCTCCTCTTAGGTATTTGGAAACCTCTTTGTTTTATCCCCCTTCTTTTGCAGAATCGATTTAATTTGGGCAAGCCCAGCCAAATGACCATATTTATGGCAAATTCTACAATGAAAAGGAATGTTCTCATAGTCCACTACTTGCTCCCAAGTGTCTTCCCCAAATTGTAATGTGATATTTTTAGGTAGGGGTTTGTCAAAATCCATTAAAACACAAATCCGAGCATAAATAATATGTTCAAAATTTTGAATACAATCAACAGTCATCATAAAAGTTCCTAAAGAGTTTCCAATTGAATAAAAAATAGTAGGATTCCAAAATTCAATAGGGAGGCCAAAGAGTCTAACCCACACGGGAGCAATAGAAGGCATCTCTTCTTTGGCTTTAAATTTAGTATTCTAGGGCTTCATGAAAAGCCTTGCCCTTCCAAAAAACCAAGGACCCCCTTGAAAAGTTTTCTCTCTATCTTCATTATTAGCAAACAAAACAAGAAAATAACCATTTGGATAAATAGAGATTTGTAACTCACCTTTAGTTTTCTAGATTTTTGCAGCCCAGACTTTGAAAGCAGATAGACTCGGACGAAAACCCACGAACCTACAAATTAATCCTCTTTCTTCCAAATCTTCAATGCCAGTCTGAATGTTATCCATATCAAGCTTAACAATAGGAGTTCCATCGATTGCTTTAAGACATCCTGACTCCATTTTCTTGGGATCAATCTTAGGCATTCTTAGAGGTTTATGGGAAGCCCTAATATTGATATTAGCATTGGGCTGAGGCTATCCACCACGAAGGGCATCCCTAAAATTCATTTTTGGGACTGAGTCTTCAAAATTCTTACCCTTGATAGGGGTTTTCACAGTAGAATTATTTTGTGGGTGCACCTTAGAACCAGATTCACTTGATATATGAGCCATTTTTTGATCAACTTCTTGAAACTTATTTCATGATCTCTTTAATCCTTGCCCTAGATGCCGTGGAAAGGTATGGTTTTTACTTTTCTTTTGTGCAGCAAATTGGAAGCCGTTGTCACTCAAGTTCACAGTATGATCTGTTGAAAGATAAATTTCTAACCCATATTGTATCTCCTACAACATTTCTTGCTAAAATATTGAGAATAATCCATAAAAATATTGGCCTCTAGGGCCCGAAGGCCCTAAAAACCAACCTCTAAAGCTGCTTGCACTCAACCCAGATGAAACCCTCACATAGCCACTTGCCAAATATGTTGTTCACACATAGGGATGCGATAGGATTTGTGTTGCTCCAAATGATATGAAAATTGGTGGAGACGTTCTAGGGTTTTTCAGGCATCTACCCTCAAAATCTAAGCTCAATATAAGTTTGGATGAGTGAGATATGACCGAAACGAGTTCGGCAGTTTGGGCAGTCCTGTGAAAAACGTCTCAGAAGAACCAACCCTTCTCGATTTTCTTCTAATTAAAAAAAACCACCTCTAGAATACCCGCACATATCTATAATTGTACATATCTATATATACATCATATTTTCTCTAAATTAACCCTTGGCAAGTTTAAGCTAAAATCCCCTTGGAAAATACAACTCTATGTATAGTGGTATATAAATTTACTATAGAAATACATCTTTGCATCATGTAAAATACCTCTTGGAAACATCATGCATATCATCATACATCTAATCATGCATCTATATTCATGTCACTTAATATAATCTAATCATCATATCATAAATGCATTTAGTGAATCTTAATCTTACACCATTCATTTAATTTATAACCTTTCACATCCCATGATAATTAAACCATCCATAATTAATTAATATGCATTAATCACAATTGGATCATAGAAATACATTTAATCATCATGGCATAATCAAAGTAATCATCATAAAACATTAATTAAATATCAAGCATAAATTAATTAACATAGAATAATAACATCCATCATAAACATTACATGCATATAATCACATCACCATAGTCCATAATCATCGATATATATTAAATATCAAAGTCATATATACAAATCTCTCTCTCTCTCTCTCTCTCTCTCTCTCTCTCTCTATCTCGCTATATATATGGCCTCTATATATTGGTAAAATAATGTATAGTACAATATCAATCCCAAATATAGGAAAATAGACAAAATATAGTAAGCTTTATGAGCTTGTGTCTAGAACTCCTATGCCTCTTCTTCCTCCCCATCTTATAGGTGGTGTCATCCTCATTGACTACTATGACTAGCATTTCATAGAACTAGTGTGGGTCTACAACTACATCCTTGATGTCAATGGTATTCGCATGCAAGCCAAGACAATTGCATGATATGTAGCTCTATGGTGTGTTGCTTTTATTCTCTCATCCTATATGTATGTTTGTATCTAGGAAATTTAATCTAGTAGTGCTTAGACCTCCTAGATCGATCTAAATCCTCTTTCTACTATGGTAGCTCTAATTACCACCATGTTCTACTTTGTACTTAGACCTTGTATGGTCCACTACATCCATGCAACCTACCCTACCAAATAGTCTCACTTTGTCATTTGTGCTACTATGTCTACCTAATCAACCACCAATGTAACCTTTAAGATCTCCACCTACCTATCTAGGGCATCCTAGTTTGACTAAAGGGTAGAAACATGTGTCCTACTTAATCATACCTTGTCTTACTCATAAAAAATTCTAGGAGTGGAGGTATTGCTACTATTTATATTGCTACCATTGCTTACACCTAAGTCTCACATTATTTCTAACACTCTTGGTACCACCTCACCAAAATACGTCTTGTATCTACTAGACCTCTTTGATCTACTAGTCATGCCCTATGATGGTCACTCTTATTAGCCTAATGGTTTGGTACCATGACCAGCAGTTGTCCATCATGTCAGGATCATTATTCCCAAGGTTCCAAATAATGGGTATTCTAGTCCCACCTAAACATGTGAGTCTAGATTTAGTGCACATATAAACCCTCTCTTTGGTAAATATTTTATATTAGACCAAACTTGTTGGAATCCTCTAGTTGGTGCCAAACTAGTAGACCACTTGATAAAAATAATGGAGCTAATACTCTCCTTGTGGTTCCACAAGCCACCTAACCTACCTAACATTATCTAGATGGAAGACAACATCCTACTAGCTTAATTGATGCCTATATGGTCGCTAGATGATCAAATTATGCCATAGATTATTGATCATCCACCTTGCCACTACTAGAATACCTATATTGGACTTGCTCTACCCTACAAATTTTTAATCCCATAAATAGGTTGCTAGTGATTCTTGATATCCCACCTATCTTAGTATCCTTAGGGACCAAATGACTATAATGTTCTTCCAAGCCCACACCTAGAGAAATGTGTAACATGTTAGACTCATGTTTTATCAATAAATTATCTTATATAGTGATTGATATAGGAATGTCAACATGATAGTAACCCATGAAAATATTATCTATTAGTCATGCATATCAACCATGACATCTCCATACCTCTAGTGTAGATTCTCTACCTCATGTCGCTAATAAATACCCCTAACACCATAGTGCATAAAAGCATCATCTACTTGTCCAAATAACCCCAACCCAAGTGGCATTGATATACATGCATAACTTCACCACTAGTATGTCTATGTATCCTATCAACCTATCTATCCATTATCTCTAGTCTTGTATACTATGTATCTCAACCCCTATATTGGTACCCTTAGGACCATCCAAACATCCTAGTCAACTCTTTCATTAAGAGTTGGAAGGTATTTGTTCTTAAATACCACCACTCTACTAATATTGTCGAAAGAGCTTTTCCAAACTCCATCTTGGGTATTAGGACCATATGGTATAACTTCAATGCTACTAATAGCACATGGTTTGCATATCCTAGGAGACCTTTAATGGTCTTCAAGGCATATGAGTGTTTCTTTCTATTGTCCAATATTTACAACCTCTCTTACAACCAAACCAAGAAAGCATCTTGTCAGCCTTAGATCACAAAGTAAAAGCATAATCAAATAAAAAGCCTAAAGTGATCAAAATACCACCCTAACATGACAACACAATTGGGTGGTGAAAATTTCACTAGGAAATAAAAGCATTACTTGGATGGTGGTAGCACCAACATCAATAAAAGTGTCATCAGGGCATAAAATCATTATCGCCATGTGAAAGTTTTATGTATTATTTTGGTCATGCTTTTTGAGGCATAAACTTGACCAAAATATTGAGTTTCAACACACATTCATGCTTGAGACCCCTTTCAGTTGTGGGTGCCCTTAGTATACTTAGTGTAGCAGATGTGTGTGCTATACCATCATAAAAACCATAAATATCATGGATCCAAAGTGCTTTATCCTCTCCTCTACACATTAAAAATGAATTCATTTTTACCCCCTAGCCCTTTTACGATAACCTTCTTGACTAATTTTTATTTTTTGTCCTTGATTTTTCATCAAAGAACCAGGTGGACCATTATCAAGTTGAATTTCTTTTATTCAACTTGATTTTAACTTCAAAACTTTAGGGGTCATAGTGGGGCATAAAAACATTTAATACTTCTTGCAATTTAAAATTTAACATAATCTCTAAGCAAACAATCAAAGCATCAATCATCTTGGATCACTAACCATAAGCAATAACAAATATTTTTGTCTCAAAATTGAGACATCAATGCTAATTTTTACATTTATTATTTAATTTATGCATAAATAAGAGGTAAATGTAGGCACTAAATTATGAGTGTATCATCAATCTTCAATTTTTTCAATCACTTTATCAATACGCCAAATTGAATCAATCATCCTCATGACCAAATTTAGATTATTTATTGCTTTATACGCATAAGTTTTGGGGCATGATCCAAAGCTTTGTCAGTGCTTTCACCTCTCAAGAAATGCTTTTACAAATTTTGACTTTTCAACCTTCCTACCCAAATTTGATTTCTAATGGTAATTTTGGAAAAAGTGCTGAAGTGAAAGTACCACTAGTACTATTTCCCTCCAACATTTTTTATTGTCATGTACAAAAAAAAAACATTTTTTATATTTTAATATACCCACCATTAATGGATCAAATTTGAAGACCTAATATAAATTCCAACTCTAAGAATTTTCATGTACAATTACCCTTCATTAATGGTATCTTGATTCCATTTCAAATTCTTACCCTCTCCAATCCTATCGTCTTTAATGCAATCCTTCCTTGAAGCCATGAATTTTGATAAAACTAGAACTTGGAATGACTAATTTATTTCATCTTTTAATGTAACAAAATTCGACCAAATTTCATTAAATTCATAGGAATTTATATTCATGCATGGCAATTTAATACCAAAATCTTACCATAACCTTGTGAAAGCATCCAAGTATTCAATCTAAAGCTCTCAAGTATTTACAAGCAACAAGGAAGCTTTAGTTAAGCTTCCATAACAAGGGGAAAATAATATTGACATCTTGGAGTAACAAATCTACCGACAGAGATGATTTTTGGTCCAGCCTAAGGTCGTTGAGAAAAACATTTGACAATGAACCTTGGATTATTGTGGGTGACTTTAATACCCATATTTTCACTTCTAAAAAATCTGGAGGCTCCACGGCAATTGACAAAGGCATGGAAGATTTTCTTGAGTTCGTCAACTTCAATAATTTGATGGACATTAAACTCAAAAATGCAGAGTATACATGGAGTAATAGAAGGACGGGGAATCAGCTAATCCAGGTCAAGCTCGATCGTTTCTTCATGTCCAAGGAAGCTATCAACCTTTTTGGGGATGCTGATATCTTGGCTCAGGCCAAAATGGGTTATGATCATAGCCCATTATTGCTCGACATCACCCAGAATACCCTTTTCGGAGGCCCTTTAGATTCAAATCCATGTGGGTTCATCATCCCAATTTAAAGGGTAGAATTTTTGAATGGTGGCAGCAGGTTGATCAAGGTTTACCTTCCTTCAGGCTTGCTCAAAAATTAAAACATGTTAAAGCCAATCTCAAAATTTGGAATAAAGAAGTCTTCGGAAATATTTTTGAGGTTAAGCAGACCTTAAAAGATAGACTGCAGGTCATCGAAAACAAAATCCAATCTGGGGTTTGTACTGAACAGGATAGAGCTGAAGAAAGAACAATTCTTGCTGACTACCACAACCTCCTGGCCCGGGAAGAGGTTTTTTGGAAACAGAAATCATGCGCTCTTTGGCTCAAAGAAGGAGATCTTAACACAAAATTCTTTCACGCCTCAACATTGAGAAATAGGAGCTTCAACAGGGTCAAGGAATTGAAGAGTTCGGATGGGCGTATGGTTTCAGATTTTCACGAAATAAGGAAGGAGGTTGTTTCTTACTTCTCTGAGCTTCTTTCTAAGGACAAAGATTCCTTCGACCTTGCCTTTCAATCAATGCTTCACCATATTCCTAATTTGGTGTCTAATGAGGTAAATTCCCAGCTTCTCCAGCCTTTCTCTAACGCAGATATTCATGATGCCTTGTTTGCCATGCAACCTGATAAGGCACCTGGCCCCGACGGTTTCCCGCCCCATTTTTTCCAAACCTTTTGGGACCTTGTCGAGACTGATGTTTGTGAGGCTATTAGAGAATTTTAGAATTCCAAGTCCATCCCTCGTGGCTTCAATTCTACTCTTATAGCCCTCATTCCTAAATGTCCAAATGCCAATTCCATGTCTGATTTTCGTCCAATCAGCCTGTGCAACGTCATTTATAAAGTTCTGATGAAATCCATGACCAATAGAATGCATGAGGTCCTCCCTTTCATTGTTGACACCCCCTAGGGGAGCTCTGTTCAAGGAAGGTCTATTCTAGATGGGGTAATTACTGTCCATGAGGCCCTTCATTCAGCGCATCTGTCCAAGCAGCCAGCTTTTCTCCTAAAATTGGACATGAACAAAGCCTATGACAGGCTTAGCTAGGAGTTCCTTGAGGTCATCCTCACCAAGTTTGGCTTCCATCCGGACTGGGTTGCATTGATTTTAGGTTGCATTTCTACCCCATGGTTTTCTGTCTTGATTAATGGCTCCACCGCTGGTTATTTTTGTAGCTCACATGGCATCAGACAAGGGGATCCTATGTACCCCTTACTTTTCATTCTGGTCGTTGAAGCTCTAGGACAATCCCTTAAAGTAGCCAGCAACATTCAACTCATTTCTGGACTAAGAGTTGCTTCTCACACTAGACCTGTATCCCATCAATAGTTTGTTGACGATACCTTGGTCACTACCAAAGCTTCCTGTTTTGAGGTGAAAGTGATTAAGTTCATCCTTCAGTGGTATGAAGAGGCTGTTGGGCAAAAAATAAACTTTCATAAAAGCAAAATTTTCTTCTTAAATACTCCAGCTCGCAGGCAACAAAAAATTTCTGAAATCTTGAATTGCCCAATTTCCCACCTCCCTGCTTCATATTTGGGAATTCCTCTGTTCTTTGGTCAATCCAAACCTGCCATGTGGAATGGGGTGGTGGAAATATTGCAGAGGAAACTTGCTGGTTGGAAAGGAAATTTACTGTCACAAGCTGGGAAAGTTACTTTGACTCAAACTTCCCTTCAAAATATCCCAATTTACTTCATGTCCGTGTTTAAAATTCCAGTCAAGGTGAGTCAGAAACTAGAACAGATCCAAAGGAATTTCTTGTGGACTGGGGCTGAGAACAAGAGCAGATTTCATTTGGTTGAATGGAACAAGGTTTGTAAACCTAAACTTTCTGGAGGGCTGGGCCTTAGAAGACTACAGTTGTTTAACAACGCTCTTTTGGCCAAGCAGGCTTGGCGGTTAATTTCCAGAGAGGAAGTGGAATGGATTAATATCATTCATCAGAAATACCTTCAGCAATCTACCTTCTTCATGGTTGAGGCCCATCCTCATGGTTCCTGCTTTTGGAAATCCATTCTTACTGCTCGACCCCTCATCCTTAAGGGCCTTCGGTGGAGGGTTGGCACTGGTAGTCAGATTGATTTTTGGAGGGACATTTGGGCGCTGGAAACTCCTCTGATTCAAAACCCACTGCTGGCTAATCTCAAACCGTTCACAGACATCAGGTTTGGTCCCTCGGTGTCTGAATTTATTGAATATCATAATGGGCAGAGAAGGTGGAAGCAGATCAATATCAATGAGATGCCAAATGAGTCTACCCAGCTCCAAGCAATCATCCAGACTATCTTCATTCGACCGCATGCTCACATTGATCAATTTTTTTGGCAGGGTTCTGAGTCAGGGGTGTTCTCGGTCAAGACTGCCTTCAATATTCTTCTGCCAACTGAACCTACTGATTTGCCTTTCAAGCTCGTGTGGTCCAAACACCTGATTCCTAAAGTTGCTTCCTTTGTGTGGGTTGCCATCCAAGGGAAAATTTTGACCAATGACAACCTTTTGAAAAGAGGTATGCTTATCCCCAATAGATGTCATCTCTGCTGCTGCAATTGGGAATGCCCACGACATATTTTTCTAGATTGCTCGTTCACTACACCAATCCTTCACAAACTGTTTGACTATTTTAATATTGCCTGGGGTTCCCCCAGACCCTTGCCAATATTTTTATGCAGTGGCTGAACCCCTTAATCAACCTTTGCCTCAAAACTTTTTGGATTTTTTGTCTCCATAATTTTATGTGGCATATCTGGCTTGAAAGAAACAGGCGCATCTTCAAAAACTTGTCCCAGAGCGCTGATTTTCTAAGTTCTAAAATCCTCAATGCTGCAAAAGAGAATGCTGGCCTGGTTCCACTACAATCCAAGTCTTGTCCTACGGCTAAAGTCAGTTTAGCTGAATCCTTAGACTTTCCCATTGTCACTTCAATGCCTTCAAAACCCCAACCTAGGCGCTTCTCTAATTGGATCCCCCCCAAAGGCTGGGTCAAACTTAACGTGGATGGGGCAGCTAAAGGTAACCCCGACATCTTCGGTGCTGGAGGTGTTCTCAGAGATTTCCAAGGTAATGTCCTCTATGCCTTTGCCGAACCACTTGGTTTTCACTCCAACCAAGTTGCAGAAGCTAGGGCTCTTTTGCGGGGACTTACCATTGCTCAAAGGTTTGCCGATTCAAAGATTTTGGTGGAAGGAGACTCCTTAACCACCATCAATTATTTTAAGAATAATAAGACTCCCTCTTGGAAGGTCAGGAATTGTATTGACGAATCCAAACTCCTGTCCCACAATTTTCAAGAAATCATTTTTCAACACACCTTTCGGGAGAACAATAAGCTTGCTGATGCTCTTGCAAATCATGTTGTTTCTATTGACGAGCTGTCCACATGGAATTCTACCCTGCCTCCGATGTTCGAGCAGCTGATTACTACTGATAAAATTTCTTTTGGGGGCCAATCAAGTTCCATTAATGCCACCCGTGTTAGCTCCAATCCTGATGAAGTGTGATTTCCTCATTGTTGACCGATTTCTCGGTCACCCTTTTCAAGCATTGCCTTGTGTATGATGATTTTTTTTTCTTGTGATTATGTTTCCTGGCACCTTTCGTGGAGGTGTGTTCTGTCCATTTTGTCAAACCCCTGCATCAGTTTTCTCATTTCTACCTTCGTGAATCTGTACTTTTGTCTGAGCCGTGAGCTCTTCCTTCACTTCCACTATTTTGGTCTTCCCTCGGTGTCCCAAATACCTTGCTCCTCTGTGCCTGTGGCCTCACTTGTCAACCTTGACTTTATCGCTTACTGGCCTTCCTGGACTTTGGAGTGGATCCTTTGCTCCTTTAAGTTGGTCTTCTATCGATGGAACCATCATTCCCAATTTTTGTTTTCTTGTTGCATTTTTGTTTTTCTGTCTGTGTCCCCCATGGATGGTATCATGGAACCCTTCATCGAGCCTTCTGAGGTGATCATGGATACCATAGCTGAGTCTTACTTTGCTGGAACTAAATTCCTTTCGTTTTTCAAGAGGTTCAAAGGGGAAGATCCAGAAATTACCCTAGCTTTCATGGAGACGTGGAACAAAGGAAAAGTGTCTATCAGAGGCAAGAATTTTGTGCTTGAAATTAAGACTCTTGTAGAGATTATGGGCCATCCAAACACTAGAAGATCCATCAGATGAGAGAAGCACAACTGGGAGGAAGAATTAAAAGAAATTACTGACAAGGATTTTTGCAGGAGAGCTAAACTGGTTGGGCTGCGACGCATCGATCTTCCCTTTCCCTGGGGAAGTCTCCTAAAGCCCATCATGGAGTTTGTGACTATTGACGATCCAGATAAGTCCCTTACCTATTTTCATTTTGCCTTCTTTAACCATTTCCATGATGCCAAGGTTATGAACATTCCCAAATACATCTTCAATTCCATTAGCCATACCTTGGAGGACTGTAACAGAAATAAAGACAAACTCCCCATTCACAGAGGCCTTTTTAATGTGCTCTATAAGCATTGGCTGTTACACTGTCCTGAAGGTGTTATCCTGAAGCCTGAGCCCAGTCCATCCAAAGCCAGTTCTTCCCAGTCCCTGCCCAAGAACCAGAGTATGTCGGCAAGAAAGTGGAAAATTATTGAAAATGTTTCCAAACTTAGAAAGAAGACTTGTACCATTGATTCTGACAGTGACAGTGATTTCAAAATTGGCAAATATCCTAAGCTTTAGAATGTTCCTATTCGGAGCTCGACGAGATTGAAAAGCAGATCTAAGAAGGAGATTTTCGTGTGTGATTTCGAGGACGACTCCGCTTCTGAACCAGAAACCCACCTAGAGAATTATGTTATGAATTATGTTATAAATTCCATCTCCAATAGCATTCTCCACCTTGTGGACCTGCGTACCGCTCTCAATGCTCACTTTTTCAAGAAACCCCACACCAATGATGACCTGAAGGTGGTGGCCGATGGTATCCGTATTCTTCCTGAGGACTCCCCTGCTGTTGGGACCGAAGCTAAGGTTTTCACTAATATTGGCAATTCTTGCATGGAGAAAAGTCTAAATTAATTTCCGTGGTTCCTCTACTATCTCTTTGGGCTATGGTATTTGTTTCATGGCGGTGTTCCTTTTCTTCTGTCCTCTCCTAGGACTTCCTTCTTCCCTTTATGTTTAGCTTCTGTTTAGCTTCTTAGTGTTCTCTCAAAGTTCAACCTCTGTTCCAGTTTATTCTTCTTCTCCACCTTCTTCTGTGGCTGGTATCCTGCTTTCTTTTGTAATCAGGGCAAGGGTCCTTGTCAAAACCCTGTTTTAATATAAACCCCATATACCAAAAAAAAACAAGTGTGATTTAGGGTTATGCTCTCTCTAATTTCTTGTTTTTGACACATTCTTCACTTTTGTAAATGTAATATTTGGTCTTATTTCATATCTAGCTTATTTTGAATATTCACTTGTATTCAGTTTATCGTTTCCTCCTTTAAAATTGTTATTTTACATCTTAAATAAGTAACATTTCTATTACCTATCATTTATAAGGATATTTATATTCCTTATTCAAATAGATTCATTATATTAGTCATTAATTAATCATATCTTGTATTTCATTTTATTTTGTTACTCTTTAAAGTGAAAGTGTTACTAGATTCTAGATTAGATGAAAGTTCTAATAATATTATCATTAAGCCATTGATGCTTTCACCACTAATCATTTACTTCATGAATCTATCATTTTATTAGTTTTTAAATTTTATCTAAATAATGGTCTAATGTTGGTCTAGGGAGACTAATCCCTTATTTTTTTTTTTATATTTTTTTTATAGAGAATGTGTCGTTAGGATGCAATAGTGTCGATAGTGCTTCTACAAGAGCAACAATGCTTCTGCCTCTAATACAGAACCATGTGTTTTGATCCACATAATTTTTATTTTAGCATTTAAATTAGATCTATTTGGTTTTTGCAAAAAATAGTTTCTATTTTATGTTTATTTGTCAAAATAAAAAAAAAGGAGAAAAAGGAACTAGTTTTAGCATCTTAATAATTTATGGGACCAACTAAATCATTAATCTTATTTTCATTAAATAAGACTTGCATATAATTAAATCTAGGGCTTGTCTATTATATATCTCTCTTTGATCCTTGCTATGAAACAATAAATCATTTTTGCTTTATCATTGAAGTCAAAACCACTTTAATTTTATGCCTTGTTGTATTTGTATGTTGCATTAGTGTTGTATTAAGGTTGAGCTTAGTCAAATAATATATTAGTAGAAACATAATTGTTCTTCAATAAATCCATTAAACTCTAGTCTTTAAGTTAACAAACTACCCCTATCCTCAAGGTGACAAAGAAGAAGAGTGGAAAGCATCTCAAAGAGGTCCTTCATAACACCTTCCTCATTCCCCCTCATCACAATACCTAACACAAATTGACCTACCAAACCCTCTAAACTTGTTGATTTGAGTGGGATTACAACCTCATTAATTACTCTTTGATGAAAATCACCATTGGACAAACAAGGGAGCAACAACCTTGTAAGTGGGGACAACCATAGGATTTCTTGATATTGAATCTCTTAATAAGATTGAAGTTAATAACATAGACCAAGGAAACCTCAAATGAGAAGTAAGGGGATGCCATTGCTTCATCAAATAATTTTTTTTACTCCATATAAAGCCTAGATATCAAAAAGATACTTTCATCCCTAGATATCTTGATATAGACACATTTTTGTTAGGTTTACTATTTAAAAAATTAAATATTAATAATTTCTTTATTATTCTTTTTTGCTTGTATATATCATTATAAGAAGGTATGAAGATAATAAAATAATTTTCTTCATTTAAAAACATAACAAAACACCCATTCCAATGTTGTATTTTTGAATACAATTACAAATAGTTTTAATAATATTTTTTATTATTATAATTAATTAGTATTTCAAATGATTATAAAAGTGTTTTAATAATAACCTCTATATGTTATATACAACATTTAAAAAAATTAAATAAAATTCATTTTTATTTTATTTTTTTTAATTTTTTATTAAATTGATATATACTAGTCTTTTAATACACGAAAATTCAAAATCCTATATTTTGAAAATCTTAAAGATATATATATTTTTGAAAGGAAATATAATGGGTCACTCACATTCACCTTTGGTTTGAACTTAGTTTTTCTGATGAGAACCCGTAGACATCCCAATTCGGCTTAGCAATAGAGACTTATTGGGTCTCTTTGATGAGAACCAAAACCATATACTTGGTGTCCCAACAGACTTTATTTATATATATATACTAAACTATAAATCATATAAAATTAAGTTAATGATGTTGTTTATTTAATATATAATTATTGGATTACATTTATATAGTATACAACCTACTCCGTTTAAATAAATATAAAACAATATTTGTGAGTGAATTTATGCGTGGTTTATTTCAATTTAACTGATGAGGTTTCTTTACACAATTGCCATCAACCTTTTCTCCAGACAAGTTTTGTTGACAGATTTCCTGAACTCGAATGCAGGAGATAGATACTGCTTTCATGGATTTTTTTTTTTCTTTTTATGATTCCCATGCCTTTTTCATAGTTTATAATTTGTTAGTGTGCATTTCATAGTTCATATTACGATATTTACATGTGACTTGAATTTGATAATAAGAATTAGATTTAAACGTCACTCAAGAATATTTAATCCATTCTCAAAGTACGCGCATGTGATAAAGTAATCACGTTATATAATAATGAACACCGTCACAATCTCCCCATTACCAAGATTGGATCAAATCCCCATTACCAAGATTGGATCAAATCCTAGCTGTAAAGAGAGAACTAAATAATTAGAACTATAATATATCGTCTCAATCATCACATGAGTAGAGAACTAAATAATTAGAACTATAATATATCGTCTCATTTATCACATGAGTAGTTGTTTACATGTAGAGTTACTGGTCACAGTTGTGTGAGGATGTACGTTATGGCGTAACTAATTACTTAAATAAATCTTAGAAAATAAGAATGTATGCCTTGAAAACTATAGTATTTAAAGATTAAAAAAAAACACTGTATTTTATTGTTTATTAATTTATTTTTAAATAAAAAATAATTAAACTATAATTAACTAATTTTATAATAATTTTAAATAAAAATTAAGAAAGGAAGGTAAGGTTCTATTTTCAGAAATTTTAACAACATATAATTTAATTTAATTTAAGGATTTTTTTATATAGAATAACCTTATAAAACAGTTATATATCTTTATTTTAAAAAATAGAATAATCTTATTATGCAAGGGAAAAGTAATTATATATTAATCTTATGAATTTATTAAATGATAATTTATAATAATATATTTAAAAACAAAGCCATGTACATAGGTAATAAAATGATTTTATATGGAAGTAATTTGTAATTTGTATCCATTTTTTAATATATTTTTGTTTGTTTAATAAATAATTATTGTTTTTTTATTAAAATAATTTGTACTTTGCATCAATTTCTTTATATATATATATATATATTTGGTATCATAAGTTTAATAAATAATTATTGGTTTGGAGTGCAATAAAAAATATACTTTATAGTTTTTTAAAAAAACTGGTAGTACTTATTTGTTTGAAAAATAAAATTAATTAATACATAATTAATAAAAAATTATACTTTATGTTTGTTTTTGTTTTTTTAATAATATTGTATAATTACAATATTAAATACAAATTAATTCAACTCTATAATTTATAATAAAATAATATGTAAAAAATATAAAATATTATTTTACATGCTTGGATCTTCCTTATATATTATTATGAATCATAGAATTCCATTTTTCCATGAATATTTATGTATATTTTATAAGAGGTATGAGAAAGATTTTATCTAAGTTAATATTTAGATGGATTTAGAAAAATAATTATTTGATTACAAAAAAATAATATTAACCTCTAAATATTTTATAAAAAAACATTAAAAAAAAACATTCTTACATAGAATTAATGATAAAACATTAAATACACTTTGTATTATCAAAAAACTTCTTTTAAAGTGCATATTTAACTAAAAATTATCATGTACTTTGATGGTTTAATTGACAAAAATTAGCTTTTTTCACATCTTCTTTGCATAAAATATTAATCATATTGTATTGAGATTCTCTTTAATACTATACTATCCAAATTGGATTCTTTTGGTTTAAATAGATTCTCACACATAGTTTTAAGCCTTTGTGACATGAAAATTAAATATGTTGGACAATTTTGTATAAATATTAAACAAATTTATTAAGTAGAACTAAAGAACAATAATCACATTGTATTAAAATTTTCAATATTACAATAAAATCTAAATTTTATTCTTTTGACTTTGGGAGACATCTTTTAAGACTCTATGACATAAAAACTAGATATATAGCTTTTTATTTTAAAAGATGTTTTAATACTATTACATATTATAAATGCTTAATTAATTATAAATTAAGAAATAAATAATTAATCATAAAAAACTAAATATTCATTATTTTCATTATATATTCTTTCTTTTATATATATATATATATATATATATATATATATATATATATATATATATATATATATAAATAATATGTTTTATATTTATTTTTTTATTTAAATATTATTTTTTATTATAACATATAATTATATATATATAATTATATTTTAAAATTGTAATTATATAAAATTATAAAGTTATTGAAATACAAAAGATTTAAACATTGTATATATATAAATTATCACTATGAGATAAAATAAAAACATATTAAAAATTCATTAAATAGTATTCATAATGAATATAATAAATATTATGGTATTAGCTTAATGAAATAGATTTTCTAATATTTAAAAATAAAAATATTTAAAAAATAGGTATTCAAATCTTATAAAAAGATATATAAATAATATCCAAAATTTGTTATAATACTACTATATAATAATAATATAATACAAATTTATTTCAATTACATATAACCTCAGTTATCAAGTTTGAGTTCGAAAGAAATTTGAAAGAATATATAAATTATTCATGTTATCAAGTAGACACTCTTGAGAAATTCTTCATTTTTAAAAATTCCACATTAAATGTACATATATCCACATAAAACAGTAACTAAAAAAATCAAATGAAGATTATAAAGAAACATTAATAATTTCTTTTACATTTTAAAATAATTTTGCGATTCTAATGCGATTCCTAATTTTAAAACCTTTACGTTTTAAAGCACGCTGCCCGCAGTTAAAATATTTCGATCACAGTAATGGCATGTGCTTTTCCGGAAGGGTCTATGCTCTGTAAGGACTCGTCACTCCACCAAAGGGCGTGCTACCAACGATGCAGACGCATTCCAAAAGCATGGGAGCCGTGTACATGTGCCAACTTGATGTATTTGAAGTTGTTTCAGACTGATCATATCTGACATATAATCAATTAACCCAAATTTTACATTAATTACGCAGTTTTTTTATGTTGATGTTTTGAAAAATCAAATAAAACTCATGTGAAAATTTTCTTACATGTATTTGTTTTCTTCTCCATGCGTTTACAGTTTTCTTTCTGTCCAATTTTGAAAACACATGAGAACAACATTTCGCATGCATTTTCCGCTTCGACGTGGGTTCTGGTCTGTTTTTTTGCCAGCCCAATTTTTTTTCAAACTGATTCGCTAAGGTTTTAAATTTCAATTTCCAACTCTATCTAAAAAATTCAACAATTTGATAATTAAACATATAACCAATTTAATAAAAAAAACTCAGACTTGCCGGATAATAACCTTATGTACACTAATGATAAATACTTAAATCTCCAAATAAATGCTCTTACCCCAACATAAACAAAATCTTTAATAATAATAAAAATAAACGTCTTTACGTGCTATCCATTTGCTGTATTAGAAAAGCGAGGCATAACGGTTATCTGGATCCTTGCACTCCGCTTCCTTGCCTTCCCCTCCCCTTCTCCAAAGCCGGTTCTTTCTCCCGTGGACTGACTTTCCACAAATTTCACCCTTAAATACCTCTCTTTCTATGCACTGCTCTCTTCAACACACAGTTTTGGATAAAAGTTTCAACACACAGTTTTGGATAAAAGTTTTGATATTATGGCGAAGGGAGACGGAGAATACAAGGAGGCACCTCCTTCTCCGCTTGTGGACGTGAATGAATTCAGGCTGTGGTCTTTCTACAGAGCCATCATAGCGGAATTTGTGGCCACATTCTTGTTTTTGTACGTCACCATTTCCACTGTCATCGGAAATGCTCACACCAACATCGAAAATACTTGTGGTGGGGTGGGTGTCCTCGGCATTGCGTGGGCCTTCGGCGGAATGATATTTGTGCTCGTCTATTGCACCGCTGGAGTTTCAGGTAATGATATTTGAATTTCAGATTTTTTTGTTTCCTCAATAGTTCTGAGATTTCCAATTTTCTGATTAACGTACGTTTGTGGCTTGGGTGCAAGTTAGGGAGTGGCGATGGCCTCAACTCGGTTATTGCCAAAGTTTTGTTAAGCGTAATTTGTTAGTTGCATAAATTTGGTTATTGTCTTAGAAACTGTGTACAGTGCTTCTCTGATATGTGAATTTTGGTTAATCTTGCTTGCCTTTAAACGTATTCTATGGTCTAATCCAGAAGGTCTATTTCAACCACAAAGGTTTATTTTCTGGAGAAAATATGAATGATAATACGTTGAGGAAATATGTAGGTTGCATAAGAGTTTCCTTTATCAAAGACTCTGAATAATTGAATCTCTCTTATACGTTGGATTGTTCAACAGATGCGAAGTATTTAGAATGGAAAACGAAGTTTGCGAAGTATTTAGAATGGAAAACCTGAATTTTAAGAAGATAAGCACGCCAAAGACATTAAGATATCAATCATTTTTATCTTAAAAACTAAGAAATTTTAGTTTTTCAAATTAATAAAAATTTATTATTAATATATTTAAATTTCAAAATATTTAAAAGTATACTTGCATATAATAAATTTTTAGATGTAAATTCAATAGAATAAAGTTGTAGATTATATTATAGAGTTTGATTGTATAACAAATAAATAATATTTTTTTATGAAATTATATTATATAATCTATAGTTTTTATTCATGAAAAAACTTTAACTTTTACAAAATAATTATTTGATTTTAATATATATATATATAAAGTTTAAAAAACATATATAAAAACATCTTAAAATCACATTGCTGAATAAATTGTTGAATAACATAGATTTATATATATTTTTATATATTATATTTAATTATAGAATATTTTATAAAATTTATTTTAAAAGTGGAATTGTGTGTTTAGCACATCAAATTTCTCATAAAACGAATAGTTCGATTATAACATGAGTTGAGCTTGAAAGATATGAGAAACAAAATTGGCAGGAAAATCGGCAACGAAATTATTTTCTGTTTTGTTAAGTAGAAACATATATAAATTAGTGGTATTATTTTTATCCCTTTAAAATGTAAGACATTCCAATAAACTTGCTTATTTTTATTCTTTAAAATGTGAAACCAATAGAATACCCTCCTAAAAATGGCTGAGAGGTTGGTGAAAGCTATCTTATAAAGATCATTTGACACTCCAAGGACCAACACAATGCCATTCATTTCAATTTCACTTGGGATGCAATGAGAGCGAAACATATGTGAAGACATGCAGCACATGAACACGAAGACGATGCATGGAACAATCATAATGGGATCCATGCAAACACAATTTACAGTTCCTTTGTAATGAATATGGTGAACATTATTTTAGATCTGAAGAAAAAAATTAAATTGACAAGACGGTGTTCTTAAGATATGTATGATGATCCTGTTCCTGTATCTGCGTGTTTATTGCTCCGGTTCATAACTTCAATAGTTTGCGCAGGTGGGCACATAAACCCTGCGGTGACGTTCGCTCTGTTTCTTGCTCGTAAGGTCTCTGCGAACCGAGCACTTATGTACATTGTGGCGCAGTGTTTGGGTGCAGTCTGCGGAGTAGAAATGGTGAAAGGTTTTCAGAAGAGTTACTACGTCGCAGGCGGAGGAGGAGCAAATTCAGTATCGGAAGGCTATTCACAAGGAACTGCCCTCACTGCAGAGATCGTGGGCACTTTCATCTTAGTTTTCACCGTGTTCACTGCAACTGATCCCAAGCGCAACCTTCGCGACCCTCACGTCCCTGTAAACAAATAAATTTGGGCTACTCTCAATCTCCTCTATTACCTTTCTCTCTGCATTTTCTATTTCGGCTATGAAAAATTATTAGTAATATATTAGTACATGATTGCAGGTGCTGGCTCCCCTGGCAATAGGATTTGCAGTGTTTCTTGTTCACCTGGCCACAATTCCGATCACGGGCACAGGCATCAATCCCGCTAGAAGCTTCGGAGCAGCTGTGGTTTATGGCCATAGACAATCCTGGAATGACCATGTAACAGCCTAATGATTTTTTAGTTTTCGCTTTTCCTATGTTTTTAGGAGGTAAAACTAAGAGTTCATAGTCTGCGTTCAGTTCTTTGTTGAATATTTGTTTCTTGAAATCGTTTATTTTGCAGTGGATCTTCTGGGTGGGTCCGTTGGTTGGAGCTGCAGCTGCCGCGGTATTGCATCAGTCCATGTTCAGAGGAGCTCCCTTCAAGTAGATCCATCCTCTAAGCTTAAATTTTGTATTAAGGGGTGGACTTGATTTAATGGTTTGAAGCAAGAGTCCGTTGCAGTGGTATTTTGTGTCTATAGCAATAGTGTGATTTGTATTCGCCGACCGAAATTGGTAGAGATTATCTTATCGTTATGGTGTTCTGCATGTTGGCTGTTTTATACTCAAACTTGAGGTCAGAGTCATTGGTGAAGTCCTTAAATTTGAATTGTGATTAACGAACCAATCTACTTCTTCTCATACTAGCTCTCTTGATTTTAGTAAGCTATACAAGAGGGCTCTATCCAGTGTAATTGCTCTGAATGCAAACGTTTGTATCATTTTCCTTGCTATTCTCAACGCATAATGTGTTTTGTGTGTAGTTTGTAAGTTTGTACCATTTCCTGTGTTGTTCTTAATGGACAATGTCTTTTGTTTGTATGCTGTACCATTTTTGTGTTGCTCTTCATGCGCAATGTGTTTTGTTCCCCTCTTCTTTCTCTATACATTATCGATTGTATGGACCCATGCACAACTTTTGGGAAACAAATACGTTATTAAGTTTGCAAAACTAAACACCATTTCCTATGTCAAAGTACAGTCCATAAAAATTTCATATGTTTGAACATTTCATCGTCATATTATATTTGGTCAGAAATAGTCACCACCAACTCTCCCTCATTATTATTTATTATTTATTATTTATAATTTTAAGAAATTTAATTAAAATTGTTTGAGATAATGTAAAGAAACCATGAAAATATAGTGTTAATAGATAATTATAATCATTAATAATAAAATAATATTAAAAATTTATATCATTGATTTTTTAAGTTTAAAAATATTTTTAATGTTTATATGGAAGATATTTTTAATATAATATTTAAATAATTGATAAAAATATATAAATATAATTAAACAAGAAATTTAAAAATATTTATCAAAGTGAGCTATAGTGTTTATGATGGGTTGTCTAACATAAAGATAGTTCATCTTCAAATCATAATGTAAAAATACCTAATATGTGTACATGGTAGGTGTTTGATCTCCAAATGAGTTGTTCTAACATCATTATAAATTAAAATAATAGATCATTAAATAATAATAATTAATATTGATATATTAGTATATTTTAAATAACATCATCCATTTTTAAACTAGTGATGACTCACATTCTTGTATAGAACATGATATATTCAAATAAAAAATTCTTCATATATTCTTTATTTGAATAATTTTAAAATTTATAGTTTAAGTAGTTTTATTATGTTAAACTTTACTAATGACTAGATGATGGTCATAATTAATTATTATTATTAACTAATTGTATATTATTAATAAAATAAAATGCTTTAAGTAAGACCATAATATAGTTTTTATAATTCACTAGAATGCTATACAAAATATGAATCAATATATCAATTGGAAATGATCATATTAAAAATATATCAAGGCCCAATGAGTATGTGAATAAAAAATTGATAAGGTATATTCATGTCCAAACAGTTAAAACACAGGTAATAAAATTGATCATGAGATGGCAAAGCTACCCAAGCAAAATATTCCTTTGTTCGTTCAAGGTGTGTTGAATTAAATTATTAATTTATTTGGATTTTGCCATTATTGAAGATATTTTTCATATCATCTATTTACTTATGAATATGATGTTCTTTACCATATTAGGAAATTAAAATGAAACATATTATGACAATTTTCTTATAGTACCATGAGAATGTATAAGGAAACACTAAAAAATGAAATGCAGTAAAGAGTCTACTTGAATAGAAAATACTACAAATAGATAAAAATAAGACTATAAAAGATGATAAATAAAATATGCTATGATAGCAATTGATCCTTATTATGAAACCTAAGATGGTGATGTGAGGTACTCCCAACTTATCTTTTGATGTACAACTTATCTCATGTGACTAAATCAATAACAAGGGGGTAGTGGATATTGGTCATTTTATTAAGTTCTATTGTAGTTATTCCCATATTTATTAAAGGAGACTCTAAATTGATTAAATTTTATCATGTAATTTTTGATGTATTAACAATAATATGCCTTACAACGTAAGGATATCAATAAATAGTCATATGTTTGAATATTTCATCATTTACTATCTCAAAGTACAGTCCATAAAAATTTTATATGTTTGAACATTTCATCCTCATATTATATTTGGTCAGAAATAGTCACCACCAAATTGCCCTCATTATTATTTGTTATTTATAATTTTAAGAAATATAATTAAAATTAGCAAGGAGAATGTGGTATGTGGGGATCCCTTTTGGGCAGTAAATTTTGTGCTTCGAGTCAAGCCACCTTTTGGGATCCTGGGAAGATTAGAGATGGGGTGTTGGGAAGGAAGGAACTTATACCTTCTCATTCCTTTGTTGACGCTATGGCTGGCCTGAGTTTTGGTGAGAATTTTGCACCCTATAAAGTTATTTCGGGGTCCTTCCAGATTTGAATCCCAGATAATATGATCAACTCTGTGCTGAAGAAGGGTTCGTGGGACCTTGTTGGCAAGTTTGTGGGAGGGATATCAAATTTGGATGTGCCTAAATGCTGGACGTTGTCAAGGTGGAACTCAAGTGGATCTTTAGACTTTGCTACACTTCTTCATAATTTCTTCCTTATTAGGATTTCGTGTGAAGAGGACTCCAGGAAGATCTTGGAAGGAGGCCCATGGTTTTTCAAAAATCGTGGTCTTTTTCTTAGGCATTGGGGAGCTGATTTCAATCTAGCTTTGCAAAGAGTGAACCTTGTTCCAGTTTGGGTTCGATTGCCAGAGTTCCCAACTTTTTTGTGGCATGAGAGTGTTTTACCAACTTTTTTGTGGTATGAGAGTGTTTTCTTGGTGTTGTGGCTATTCCACAACTAGCCCCAATAATTGGGGACCCACTTTTTAATTTTTGTGTTTGGGTGTTTTTGTTTCATTTTGAGTGTCTAGTGGATTCGTTAGGTTCCTCCTTGTTTTTTGTTGTTTTGTTTAATTTTAATGTTTTGGATTAAATCAATTCAAACATTTAAAATTAATTACATCAAATTTAATATAAAAGAGAAAGCAAGTAAAAAAAAAACTATAAAGCTTTTTGAATTTAAAAAAAAACTATAAACAAATAAAAAAATTTAAAAAGTGAAAAGATTATATATATATATATATATATATATATATATATATATATATATATATATAATTATTATATATTATATATATATATATATATATATATATATATATAAGTAAAAACAATAAAAGTATAAATAAAAAGAAAAGTAGTGAATTAAGCGTTGGTGCTTCATTTACCACGTTTTAGTTCATTTTTTAAAATAGTTTAAATTTAATGTTTTATTTTTATTTTTATTTTTAAAATAGTTTAAATTTATGCTTTTAATATAGTTTATGTTAGAATTTCACAATAATAGATATGCAAAGTATTACACAAAAGATGAAGATAAGAGTGGAACTGATTGATTTATCTCTAGGATCAACTCTGTATAAATAGTAGAGTTGATCATTGAGAGTCGTTAGATTACAAAAACTTCATCAAACCTGATGAAGACACAACTTGGAGTTCTCCTGACACATGGAGGAGTGGAAACTCAAGTGTGTATCCTAGTGAACTTAAGAGAATATTCACTTATTCTAACACCCCCCTTAAGTGATACTAGGAGAGCATCTATAAATAAGTCCCGACTATGAGGCCTAATTAGGTACTCATGTACAACATAGATAGTTGGTGGAAAAAATACCAGTGGAGAAAAACCAACTTGTAGACACCAAAACAGCACCAATCCGATTATGTGACCGCAAACACTGATCGCTTTGGCAAACACAGCCCCCAGGGCAGCCCTCAGAGGTTAAACAGGTGGTCTTAACCACTTTCATAGCAATTTTGTAAGGTCAAGAAGCAATTTGGCACACTTGGACACTTTGCCCAGTATTCGTCTCACCCCGGGACGAATTCAAAATAGAATCCGTCCCACCCCAGGACGAATTCTGAATCCGTCCCTGGGTGGGACGAATTCTAAGCTTAACGGGAAAAAGGGCAAATGGTGCCAAGTGGCAGCCCAGAACAGTCAGTTAAGGGCTCCTACCTTGCACGCATGTGTAAGTGGACAGAGGGGCCGTTAGAGGACTGTTACAAAAAGCATTTATCAAAGTTCAAGTCAATGGAGGACTCCCCTCCCTCATGGGAAGACAAGACTGCCACATGGCGCCTATGGCCAACACATGGCATTTGTGCTTCCCTCCCAAAAGAGACCCCTTGGGTCTATAAAAGGTGGGACTTTTCTCACCCAAAATATACAAGTTGAAGGAGTGTTCAAGCAACGAAGTGCTGCCGAATTGAAGACTCACTTGCATCCCTCTTGGTTCACCTTCCCACATCCACCAATCTCTTTTGCAAGGGAGGTTGTTGGGTGGCCTTTGGAAGCTCGAACCTTACTCAAATCCGACGCATGGACATCTGAACCTACCAATTCGCCGACCCCCAAATCCTAAAAGGTTTTGGGCCCATCCCCGGTGGATTGGCTCCAAAATCGAGGGCCAACGGTGGGAGGCCCACTTGGGCACCCCCGCACCTCCCAAGTCCTAATTTTAGTTTTTGAGCATTTTAGATTATTTTTTAGATTGCATTCTGTGTTACTAGGTCTGATTAGTCCATAATTGCAATTTTGTAACTTTTGGTCGGATTTTAGGATGTTTTGTATTGCTTTGTCGTTTCGCTAACTTGCAGGTGTCAAGGTCAAATTCCCGAGGGTGGAGGCCAAATTGGGAAAATCCGACCATCTGGGTCATCCCAAAATGGCCCCAATTACCTAACCCCCCTGTTTGCAGGCATTTTGCAGGTCTCGGGATCCGACATTGGAGCAGCAGCAGGTCGATTTCCTCAACACAGAAGAATTCGTCCCACCCAGGGACGAATTACAGTCAGAATTCGTCCTGCCCAGGGACGAATTCCAGTTTAAGGTGGATTGGCCAGTTGCCTCAATGGCAGTGGCCTTCTGGTAACTTTTCTTACCTTCTGTCAAGTTTTGAAGCAATTTGGATTCACTGTATTCACTGTTTTAGGCAAATATTCACATGCATATTTCGTTAGTTTTAGAGAGCAAACGCTTTTCATTTGCAGGCAGTGCTACTGACGTCTTGGTCATTTCTTTGTTCGTAGGAGAAGCAGCAGAGGCGAAGAACTCATCGACATCAGCGGCGGCATCATCTTGGCCCGCCCATTGCAATCGTGGGCACGCGGAAAGAGGAATCATTCAGCGATTGTAATCAAACTCTATTTGCGCTCCTAGCCCCTGAAAAGGGAGGAGGCGTCATTGTAACATAGATCAAGGGAAATTAATGAAAGGGCTGTGTTCTCTCTATTTTGATTGTGTCTCTTCCAATGTGTTTCTTTTCCGTTTCATGCAATTTACATTTCTAGGACTTAAGCGTACTTAATTTTGAATGCAATCGCACTTGGTGTTTCCTTTGCCCGAAATCTCGTGCTTTCATGGCGATCACGGTGGGACCCTGTTCCCTGGTTTTTGAAATCACAAAAACTGATCAAATTTTTGTGTTTGTGCTTGACAGGTACACTTTTTTTGTTGCAGACTGCTATTCGTCTCTGACAGGGACGAATTCTTTTCTGGAATTCGTCTGACCCTGAGACGAATTCAAATTCGTCTCTGGGAGGGACGAATTCTGTTCTGCAATTCGTCTCCCAGAGGGACGAATTCTTGTCTACGGATTTTCAGAGTAGAAATTCAGAGACAACTGGAGCAGGCAGAGAAGAGGTAGGGATTTTCATGATCTCTGTTATATTTTCTTTTTCTGTTTCTGTTTCTTTAATTGTTTTCATTTAATCCTGCATTGCATTAGGAAAAGTCATGTATGCTAGTTTCATTTTTGTTGGATAAAACGAATCCCACACACATCACGAAACAATTTTAAACCAAGGAGCTGGTCGTAAGACCCCAGCCCTTGATCAAGACCATTGGTGGATTTAATCACCACCTTGGCTTGATTTGCATCCATTTCCCGATTGTCAACTGTTGTTAGGCGTAAATCCCGATGAAGACAGACCGAGCGTAGCTAGGGTGATTCCCATGCACGCGAGGATAATTTTTCTATGGTATGTGCCATTAACAGGACAATCCCCCTTCTGTACTGCCTACGTACCACGTACCTTCCGCTCTCACGTACCTATAGTCTCCCTCTCGTAAGGGCGGGTATATAGAGAGGTTGGTATATCGTCCTGGTCGGTATATTGAAGGGGCGACCTTTTGGAGTTATAAGAGCCTACATGATGCATTTAAACGTTCTACAAAACCTACAAAAACAAAACAAAACATCAAAATGCACTAAACCAGTCTAGGGCACACCAAGAATCCTTAAAAGAGATAATCACGGTTTTGTGAATGTGTGTGTTTAATTCTAGTTTAGTGTAGACAAAAAAAAATCATTAAAAACAAAGATAAAAAAATCTACGCATTTTGTCATTTTCTCCAAAAAGCTCCAAGGATTCCCGTAATCGCTTGGTCACTCCAAAATGCCCCAAAGGTGTCCATGAACCCTTTGGTCAACCCAAAATCACCCCAAATGTGCCCATAAGTGATGCAGGACCATCCAACAAAAAATGGGAAATCTTGTATTTTTCTCTAAATTTTAGTGCATCTTGTCGGGGCCATAACTTCTCAACCGTAGCTCCGTTTGACACGAAATCTTTAGAGTTGTATTTCCCGTAAATCCAGTTTTCGAGGCCAAATTCCATCATCTAGTGCCCCGAAATTAGGTTCTAAAATTGCGTGCCCAATTTTTTGCACTTTTTGAGCTGTTCGGATGTCAATATCTCCTAATGTATTTAGAGTTAGGACTTGAAACTTCATTTTTGTCTTATCTATTATAAGAGGGATGCGCACACCAATTTTGGGCCCCATCTGACTCATTTTCAATTTTAGGGCTTTTTAGAGAGACATCGTCATGGTGCTAACCCGTAGCCAAGCCCAATCACGGGCGAAGGCTATGGGGGGTGTCCCAGGAGGCACGAGTCACCTCCATTACAATCCCAAGGATTTGGTCATACCACCTTGGTGACCTAACACACAATGCAGTCCCCTCCACACCTTAAAGGAAAGAGACTACAGGGACACCTCTTCGAGGAGCACTCCTGTTCAACATAGCACTCATCACACACCCTTCCATGAGGGGTACAGTCATAGGAGAGCTCCCTTAGATGATCGCTATGAGCGGTCACCGCGCGATGAAGCGCTAGGTCAACATAGGGTTCGACGGGAGGAACCACATCATTACACTACCCGTCCTTCACCCCCTCTAGTTGTCAGGACTACAAAGACAAATCCAGAGCACAAGGCTCCTCAGGCGGGGCGGGCCAACTCCACCCGTTCCTTTTTCATTTATGAAAGAGAGCACGAGGAAGACCTCTACCTTCCTCGAGAGCAATATATAGTGCGAGAGCAATATGCCTCCGCACCTGCTATCTATCGAGAACACTCACGGAGGCCAAAGCCTCGAGGGAATGTCGTTACCCCCAATAGAGGGAGGTCGCCTATAGAGATCTTGGATCACTACGACCGAGATAGATATCTAGAAGAGGCATCTAGGCCTTCTAGACATGAAGCAATGAGAGCTCCCTTAGATGCTCGCTATGAGCGGTCATCGCGCGATGAAGTGCTAAGTCAACATAGGGTTCGATGGGAGGAACCACATGATTACATTATCCCTCCTTCACCCCCTCTAGTTGCCAGAACTACAAAGACAAATCCAGAGCACAAGGCTCTTTGGGCAAGGCGAGATAGCTCCGTCCACCCCTTTTTCACTTATGAAAGAGAGCACGAGGAAGACCTCTACCTTCCTCGAGAGCAATATACCGTGCGGGAGCAATACGCCTTCGCACTTGCTATCTATCGAGACCACTCACTGAGGCCAAAGCCCCGAGAGAATGCTGCTACCCCTAACAGAGGGATGTGTCCTATAGAGATCTTGGATCACTACGACCAAGATTTTTATCTAAGAGAGGCGTCTAGGCCTTCTAGACATGAGGCGATGGGACTAACTATCGTAGAATCTGCCGAATATATCACACATCTCAAGCAACTCACGCAACTTGAGCTCGAACGACTACCATTAGAGGAACCGTACCATATTAACGAAGAGCACCTTCAGCGCCAGAAGGATGAGCTGTTCCAACACACTATACAAGAGAAGACTCCAACCCCTCACATGCATAAGACAAAGTATTTTGAGTGGCACAACCCATGGGGGGAAGATAGGTCATCGCGACCTCATCAAAAGCTACCCCCAACACCTCCTAGACAGGAGCGGGAAGCTACTCTCTCGATTCCCGAAGCACCACCCCCGACGCCTCCTAGACATGAATGGGAGGCCGCTCCTATAACCAATGACGGGTGCCTTCCTCAGACATCCACCCGGGCTTATGAGCCACCCTTAGAAATTCATCAAGAAGCCTCTAAGGAATCAGAGCGCGAAGAAGAGCGGGATGAACTGCCCTACCAAGGCATGGGGGTGCCATCTGGCCACCCCTCCATAAGCCCCAAGTTCCTCAACAAGAACCAACCAAAGAGGAGGAGTTCAAATCTCCCAATACATGCAAAGCACTAGAGCACTTAGAGTTGGTAGAGACCAAGATTTTGGAGCTCCCAAGGCCCAACTTACATAAGGCTCCTTTCGAAGAGGATCAACCTTTAACCATAGGGCTACCTGATGATGCAGTCCTCCATGTCTCAGAATCTCCAGATTCTGATGAGCTATACACATTGTCCAAAGGTGAGGATGAAATAGAGATAGCCCACAACAATCACATGCGACAACATCGACATCCCATAAAATTTGAAGAAGCATGTCAACAGATAAACATAATACTAGGGCATGAGTGGCGTGTTAACCCACCACAGTGGGACCAAGCATTACATCCACCACGTTGGGCACACAAAGAGCAACTTCCACCAAGAGACATCATAGCAACATCAGTGCCACGGGCGGACCCTGTCCTCATCTCCGTGCATAGGGCCGATCCATTCATGCCCATACCTCTAGAGCCAGATCCGGAGTGCAAAGACCATCAAGCTGGGGGTACCTCTATCCCATGAAGAACCATAATCCAAACCAAAAAGCTCCAAGGATTATCGCAATCCCTTGGTCACCCAAAAATCTCCAAGGATTATCGCAATCACTTGGTCAAAACCAAAAAGCTCCAAGGATTATCGCAATCTCTTGGTCACCCAAAAAGCTCCAAGGATTATCGCAATCTCTTGGTCACCCAAAAAGCTCCAAGGATTATCGCAATCTCTTGGTCACCCAAAAAGCTCCAAGGATTATCGTAATCTCTTGGTCAATACAAAAAGCTCCAAGGATTATCGCAATCTCTTGGTCAACCCAAAAAGCTCCAAGGATTATCGCAATCTCTTGGTCACCCAAAAAGCTCCAAGGATTATCGCAATCCCTTGGTCACCCAAAAAGCTCCAAGGATTATCGCAATCTCTTGGTCACCCAAAAAGCTCCAAGGATTATCGCAATCTCTTGGTCAACCCAAAAAGCTCCAAGGATTATCGCAATCTCTTGGTCACCCAAAAAGCTCCAAGGATTATCGCAATTTCTTGGTCAACCAAAAAGCTCCAAGGATTATCGCAATCTCTTGGTCAATCCAAAAAGCTCCAAGGATTATCGCAATCTCTTGGTCAACCCAAAAAGCTCCAAGGATTATCGCAATCTCTTGGTCAACCCAAAAAGCTCCAACGATTATCGCAATCGCTTGGTCAAAAAAAAATCAAGAAATTCAAAAAACAAAACAACAAAAATCATCAAAAACAACAAAGATTTGCATCTCAATTCTAGGCATACTCAAATTCATCAAAAACAACAAAAACACCATGCATAACTTTTACCACACTACAGTCAGTGGTCTGGGAATGTACCAAGAGTTTCAGTGATTCAGTCATCATTTTCCTCTTTAGCCATGTAGTGTATCAAGTCGAACAGATTTTACGAAGGTAGAGTCATACTTGAAATACACCTTGTTACGTAACATCCCAACACAAATCAAAACACTAAAATTCCCAAAATTGTGTGAACGAAAGATGAAACCTGCAAAATAATCTAGGTCACCACAAGCGAAACGGTTATCTTGCTCATCCCCCTGTGCGAATGACCCCTAGAATGCTGAGAGTTGGCAAAAGGACAAGCATCCTCCCTACCCAATTCCCTAAGAATCCCTAAAGTTCTCAATAGTTGCAAAACACAAAAATTTGCAAAATGTCAAAACTCCAAATTTGACAAACTATAGTGCACACATCAAAAGGCACAAACAACAAGTGATTTTCATCACTCCATATCCCCAATCCCTTGCTCAAAAAAAAAAAAAAATCAAAATAAACAATGATCTCATCACTACAAAAGAGCAAGTATCCCAATACAATTGAAGAAAAGAAGGGAGTTGACCTTGAATCCCCGGAACTCTCAGCATTCTGTAGGTCATAAGGCAAGCTTCAATACCAACTCGGTAACAGAAGTAAACCTCCCGCATGACGATATATCTGTCACATTAACTTGCGTACAGATCAATGTTTGCATGTGGATGAGCTAGCTTATGGCATCCTGGATTACACCGCAGATTAATCTTAGTACATACAACAAAGGAATTCGTGGAGCTAATTAGGTGATCCTCAATACAGGTTCGGTTGAAAGCCCATCTGGCACTGGCGGTATCCTAACAAATACCACTAAATGAACTCAATTGCACACACAGGGATGTAAAATAACTTGGTCAAAAACAAGTCCGATTCATACCTTGTCCAAAAGTCTTGTAAGATAAAGTACAGTCATGGCTAGTGAGTTAAAATCGTCTGAGTCTCATAAAACCTTAGCTACATTTCTAAACCAACTGCGCTACTTTTCATCCTTGCAAATACCATCAAAAAATACAAAAAAAGAAAAACCATGTATACATGTAGAGTCATACATCACAACAATCACCTAAAAACAAAATAACAGAGCTCTAAACAAGTCTATGGTGCCATAGCCAAACATCACAAACCCCATTCATCCATTTCATATCTCGCATATCACATATAAATCAAAACCATTTGCATTCATCATAGCATATGCATCCATCAAAATAAATCAACATGCATACATCCATATTCATCAACCATCATGCACAAGATCAAAGAAAATCAAAACAACAAAAAAAACAAATAAATGCAACAAAAAAACAAAAAGCAATAAACATTGCTAGACACAAGTGCTCTTGCACTTAACCTCTTGGCATAAAAAAACTAATGTCGGGGTCTACATTGTTGTTATCCTATTCCCTAAGAAGGCTACCATAGCCGGACCGCTCCACGGGAAGACGGATTTTTGATAATTTCATCCCCAAACGACATCACAAAAGGGTCAAAGCCCACTCAAAAACAACAAGAAAATCAAAACAACAAAAATAGCAAATATCCACAAACAACAAAAGCAATAAACATTGCTGGACACAAGTGCTCTTGCACTTTACCTCTTGGCATAACAAAACTAATGTCTGGGTCTACATTGTTGTTATCCTATTCCCTAAGAAGGCTACCATAGCCGGACCGCTCCACGGGAAGACGGATTTTTGATAATTTCATCCCCAAATGACGTCACAAAAGGGTCAAAGCCCACTCAAAAACAACAAGAAAATCAAAACAACACAAAAAAACAATAAACATTGCCAGACACAAGTGCTCTTGCACTTAAACTCTTGGCATAACAAAATCGACATCGGGGTCACAAATTATCACTATCCTACTCCCTAAGAAGGCTACCATAGCCGGACCGCTCCATGGGAAGACGGATTTTTGACAATTTAATCCCCAAATGGTGTCACAAAAAAAAACAACAAAAACAATAAAAAATGCAACACAAAAAAAAAGCAATAAACATTGCCAGACACAAGTGCTCTTGCACTTAAACTCTTGGCATAGCAAAATTGATGTCGGGGTTTGAATTGTCACTATCCTACTCCCGAAGAAGGCTACCATAGCCGGACCGCTCCACGGGAGGACGGATTTCCGACAATTCAATCACCAAATGGTGTCACAAAAACAAAAACAAAAAATAGTACAAAATTCAACAAAAACACAAGCAAAACATTGCCGGACATAAGTGCTCTCGCACTTAACCTCTAGGCAAAGAAAATCGATGTCGAGGTCCAAATTATCGCTCTCCTAATTCCCCAAGAAGGCTATCATAGCCGGACCGCTCCACGGGAAATAGGTTTTCGACGATTTCACCTCATTATGACATCACCAAAAGGGTTAACACCCACCAAAAATAGGTCCATATGTTGGAAAAATTGCACACGCTAAACGGTAAACCCTCTAAAGGCAACCTTGCACAAGTCATCTTGGGTCAAGCGACTCGTCGCTTCTCTCACGAAGGTCATTCCCTCATCGATTCGTCGCTTGAGGGGGTAGTCACACTTAGTCACCAACCAACAATCACACACCCAATTAAGGAAAACGACATGCATTCAAAGAATCATTGACAAAGACAATCACGCTCTCGCTTGGGGCAATAAACAAGCAACAATCAAATCAATCAAACACTTGGCATTTCGTGAATCATGAACACAAGGTTCCCCCTGAGGATAAAAATGCCCTTCACTTGTTCATGACTGATCAATGTCTGAGTTCAAGTCACACCTCACCAAAACAGGTTAATACTTGAAATCAAATTCCTTAGCTCGTCAGAAGCAAGGATTCAAGAATGCATGCCCTTTCCATACTTGGGGCATCAAAAGTTGGTTAGGTTACCAAGAAACCCTAATCATTAGTGCTTTGGTTATCTATTTTTGCTCAAGATCTGCGTCACCCGCAGCGCTTCCCAAAAAGGGGCATCTCGTAGACACCAAAACAAGCACCAATCCGATTATGTGACTGCAAACACCGATCGCTTTGGCAAACACAGCTCCCAGGGCAGCCCTCAGAGGTTAAACAAGTGGTCTTAACCACTTTCATAGCAATTTTGTAAGGTCAAGAAGCAATTTGGCACACTTGGACACTTTGCCCAGTATTCGTCTCACCCCGGGACGAATTCAAAATAGAATCCGTCCCACCCCAGGACGAATTCTGAATCCGTCCCTGGGTGGGACGAATTCTAAGCTTAACGGGCAAAAGGGCAAATGGTGCCAAGTGGCAGCCCACAACAGTCAGTTAAGGGCTCCTACCTTGCACGCATGTGTAAGTGGACAGAGGGGCCGTTAGAGGACTGTTACAAAAAGCATTTATCAAAGTTCAAGTCAATGGAGGACTCCCCTCCCTCATGGGAAGACAAGACTGCCACATGGCGCCTATGGCCAACACATGGCATTTGTGCTTCCCTCCCAAAAGAGACCCCTTGGGTCTATAAAAGGTGGGACTTTTCTCACCCAAAAGATACAGGTTGAAGGAGTGTTCAAGCAACGAAGTGTTGCCGAATTGAAGACTCACTTGCATCCCTCTTGGTTCACCTTCCCACATCCACCAATCTCTTTTGCAAGGGAGGTTGTTGGGTGGCCTTTGGAAGCTCGAACCTTACTCAAATCCGACGCATGGACATCTGAACCAACCAATTCGCCGACCCCCCAATCCTAAAAGGTTTTGGGCCCATCCCCGGTGGATTGGCTCCAAAATCGAGGGCCAACGGTGGGAGGCCCACTTGGGCACCCCCGCACCTCCCAAGTCCTAATTTTAGTTTTTGAGCATTTTAGATTATTTTTTAGATTGCATTCCGTGTTACTAGGTCTGATTAGTCCATAATTGCAATTTTGTAACTTTTGGTCCGATTTTAGGATGTTTTGTATTGCTTTGTCGTTTCGCTAACTTGCAGGTGTCAAGGTCAAATTCCCGAGGGTGGAGGCCAAATTGGGAAAATCCGACCATCTGGGTCGTCCCAAAATGGCCCCAATTACCTAACCCCCCTATTTGCAGGCATTTTGCAGGTCTCGGGATCCGACATTGGAGCAGCAGCAGGTCGATTTCCTCAACACAGAAGAATTCGTCCCACCCAGGGACGAATTGCAGTCAGAATTCGTCCTGCCCAGGGACGAATTCCAGTTTAAGGTGGATTGGCCAGCTGCCTCAGTGGCAGTGGCCTTCTGGTAACTTTTCTTACCTTCTGTCAAGTTTTGAAGCAATTTGGATTCACTGTATTCACTGTTTTAGGCAAATATTTACATGCATATTTCGTTAGTTTTAGAGAGCAAACGCTTTTCATTTGCAGCAGGTGCTACTGACGTCTTGGTCATTTCTTTGTTCGCAGGAGAAGCAGCAGAGGCGAAGAACTCATCGATATCAGCGGCGGCATCATCTTGGCCCGCCCATTGCAATCGTGGGCACGCGGAAAGAGGAATCATTAAGTGATTGTAATCAAACTCTATTTGCGCTCCTAGCCCCTGAAAAGGGAGGAGACGTCATTGTAACAGTAGATCAAGGGAAATTAATGAAAGGGCTGTGTTTTCTCTATCTGATTGTGTCTCTTCCAATGTGTTTCTTTTCCGTTTCATGCAATTTACATTTCTAGGACTTAAGCGTACTTAATTTTGAATGCAATCGCACTTGGTGTTTCCTTTGCCCGGAATCTCGTGCTTTCACAACTATCACCTCTTTGTTTTGAAATGATGGTAAAAACCCAATGGGAAAAGCCACCAATAAAAATCAAAGAAGTATGAGAGAGGCTTGTCTTCGGATGACAAAGATTGTTCTCTTTAATAAATAAAATATGAGTCCCGACAATAAGACCTTTTTAGGTACTCATTTACAATATAGTGAGAGGTGTAAGACCTCTTTGTCAATGTAGTTTTAACACTCCAAGTTTCTCTCGCAATTGAAGGTATTGCGAAGAATAAAATGACTTGGTGAAGATGTCTGCATGCTGATTCTCTGTTGGAATATATTTCAAATATATCCCCATTCTGAATATGTTGCCTGATGAAGTGCATGTGGATCTCAATGTGTTTGGTGCACTGATTTTCAACTGGATTACGTGCAATATGAATTGTGCTTTGATTTTCACACCATAGAGTTATAGGCACTTCTTGGAAAAAAACCAAATTCTTTGAGAATTTGACGAAGCCAAAGGGCTTCCTAACTGGTTGTAACTGCTACCACATATTCTTCCTTTGTAGAAGATAATGCTACTATTTGTTTTTTCTTGCATAACCAGGCTACTAGAGAAGAGCCAAGGAAAAAACATATCTAGAGTTAGAACATCTGTCATCCATTGAACCTGCCCAATCTGAATCTGTATAACCAATGATATCCATGGAGTATCCTTTATAGATGAGCCTAAATTTTGTAGTACCCTTAAAATAACGAAGAATTATTTTAGCTGCTTGCCAATGACTAAGATGAGGGTTATGATAGAACCTAGATATGAGCCCAACAACATATGAGATATTTGGGTGAGTATGAGTGAGGTATAACAAACTACCTACAAGCTGATGATATAGAGTAGCATCACAAGGAGAGGATGCGAAGGAAGTACTAAGATGAATACTAGATTGAAAGGGGGTAGGAGAAGGTTTGCAATCTATCATTTGAAACTTCTTAGGGAGATCTTGAGTGTACTTTTGTTGACATAAGGTGATCCTGCTTTATTTTGTTTTATTTGAATCCCAAGGAATAAATGAGCTAGACCTAGATCAACCATTTCAAATTTTTTAGAGAGGGAATATTTTATATTTTTAATGTGAGTGAGGTTACTACTAGTGAGAAGGAGGTCATCAACATAAATAACAAGAATGGTGATGTTTCCTTTACTTATCCAAATGTAAACTGTATTATCAGACTCACAATGAGAAAATCCTGCTAAAAGAAGGAAGAAGTTCATCTTTTCATACCAAGATCTAGGGCCTTGTTTGAGGCCATATAGAGATTTTTTAAGCCTACAAACAAGAGAGGAGTCTTGAGTAAAACCAGTGGGCTGTTCCATGAATATTTCTTCTTTTAAATTTACATGTAATAAGACACTTTTTATATCCATTTGGTATACTGACCATTTATGGGAAGCGATCAGAGCAAGAACCAATCTAACATAATCTATTTTAGCAATAGGAGCAAATGTTTCTGTATAGTCAATACCCTTTATTTGAGAAAAATATTTGGCTACAAGAGGAGCCTTGTGTTTATCTATGTCCCCATTAGGCCCATATTTTGTTTTGAATATCCACTTACATCAAACTAATTTTCTTCCTTTAGGTAAGGGAACTAAATCCCAAGTATCATTTTTGATCAAGGAAGAGAATTTTTTATCCATGACATCTTACCATTCTTTTATACCCGAGGCTTCTTTGAGGGATTGAGGATCAGAAGAAATGGATTCACATACAAGACTAGATCCTGTTGGGTTGGATGATATGTTAGAAGGAAGAATATTAATGTAGGGAGTAGCTTCTTTAACAATTGTGCGGGCCCATTTTGGCATAGAAGAGGGAGTTAAATAATTTGAAAGACTTTGATAAGGAGTTACAAGTTCTTCATATTGATTATCAATTACCAAATTAACTTCAAGGGTTGGTTCTTCATAATATTGAGGTTCCATTATAGGAGAAGGCTCAATGGAGGAGGAGTCCTTTGGAGGTTCTTTTTGAGGGAACGTTTCATCAAATTGGACATTCCTATGAAAGAATACCTCATGAGTTGAGGGATCAAGAAGCCAATAAGCTTTCAATTCTTCACAATAATTCATAAATATGAGTTGCCTGCTTTTCTTATCAAGAGCCTTGTTTTTCTTCTTTGGGATGTGAGCCCAAGCAATACATCTAAAAATATTGAAATTGGAAACATCTGGTTTTAAGCCAGACCATGCTTCTTAAGGGGTTATTTGGTCAAGGGCTTTATGAGGTGTGCTATTTTGAATATAATTTGCATAGCTAATAGCCTCTGCCCAAAGTTTTTGGAAGATCTCAAGAATGGAGCGTAAAATTAGCCATCTCTTTCAATGTCCAATTTTTCCTTTCTGCAATGCCATTTTGTTGAGGATTATGGGAGACAAAATATTGATGAATTATACCATGATTAGAAATAAATATGGAGAATTCATTACTATAGTATTCCCCCTATTATCAATACAAATATTCTTGATTTTGCAAGAAGCCTAATTTTCAACTAAGGCTTTAAAGATTTTAAAGTGAGATAACACATCACTTTTATATTTGAGGAAATAGACTTAGGACCTTCTAGAGAAATCATCAATAAAGGTAAGAGCATACTTTGCTCCTTTAAAGGATGTTTCATGAAAGGTCATTAAGTCACTATGGATTAATTCTATAGGATATGAGGTTTTTAGAGAACTACTTGGGTGGAAAGGATCTTGATGCTGCTTTCCAAGAGCGCATCCAGGAAAAAGCCCATCATAATAATAGACATGAGGTAGCCCTTTAACCATTTTATGGGTACACAAATATTTTAGGTAGTTATAATTAATATGACCAAACCATTCATGCCATTTTTTACTTTCAAGATTAATATGAGCCACAAAACAGGAGGCTCCTTCTATATTTTGAAAGCCTTTGAAGTAAAAAAGATGAGATTTATGATCAATACTCCATTTTTCTATAAGAGAATGAGGGAATTGAAAATCTCTTATCTCAACTCCTGTTGGGGAGAAGAAAATAATTTTCTCATTTCCAAAAGTACAAATTTGATAAATAGATAGGAGATTAGTGGCAATGTCTGGGACATAGAGAACATTATTTATAGAGCCACCATCAATGGTTATACCCTTTCCATTTGACATGAATGAAGGAGGAGTCCCCTACTTCTATGTTGTGAGTAGAGCTAGATGAGATAGAAGAGAAAGACTTATCTGAAGTAGACATGTGATGAGTTGCTCCAGAATCTAGGACCCAATAATTAGAGGAATATTTGGAGGTTTTTCCTTGAACATTAAGGGATTTTCCTATTTGCTTATTATTTTCCATATTTTGATCCTTTATAGCTGCCTCTAGTTGCTGTAATATTTTCCAACATTTGTTAGCAGAGTGACCATTCTTTTTACAGTGAGTACAGGTAATGGGAGCTTTTTCCTTCTTTTTAATTTTTTTTCCAGAGGAAGTGGAGGCTACTAAGGCTTTTGAAGAAGTGTTTTCATATCTAGCAGGTTTGGTTTCTTCCCTAGTTAATCTATCACAAAATTCTTCTAAAGAGGGCATTTTAAAGGTTGCACCAAGAGCATCTTTAGAAGATATAAATGTGGTTGCAAATATTTGAAAAACACCATTTAGTTTAGAAAGGATTAGATAAATGCATTCTTCTTCTGACTTAGTCTTCCCACTACCTTTATATTGAGTGAGGATTTCTTTGAACTTAGTGAGGAAATCGACAATACTATTAAAATATTTAGGAGATAGAGAAGTTAGTTCAGCTTCTAGTTGCATTGATCTCATCTGATATACCTTTCTAAATAGGGTTTTTAATTTCTTCCAACTTTCATGAGGAGTTTTGCAATCTGTAATATGAAACCATAAGCTTTCATGAACATTGGTGCTAATAATACCCATAATTTCATGCATTTTCCCTTTATGAACAAATATTTCATATTCTTTATCAAATTCTGGTTGTTCATCTTCTAATAAACGAGTAAGACCTTTTTGAGAGATGAGATTTAGAATTTTACGTTTCCAAGTGTGAAAATTATGAGGGGTGAGAGGTACAATTTTGAGGATTTAAAGTTGATTATAAATTCCCCCCTTTAAAATATTTAAAAATGAATAATGAAGTTTGTTCATTAATAGGTAACCCAAATATACCCGCCCTTACAAGAGGGAAACTATAAGTATAATGGGGCCTATAATTGTTTTCTTTGGAGTGCCAAATCCTCTAATGGATCATAGTACCCACCCTTACTTGAGGGAAACTATAAATATTATGAGCAATAAAAGGGTTTTGGTTTGGAATGTAAGGGATAACTCGTTTAAATTGTTGTCTCAAAACCCGCCCTGACTTGAGAGAGACTATAAGTTAAGAGATTTAAAAAAAAAAATTGTTATTAGAAAAATATCTTGTCAGGCCTTTATACCAATTGTCCAAAAACTCACCCTTACGAGAGGGAGACTATTAGTTTTTATGGACAATGATACATGGAACATAGAAAAAATATTTAGAGGAAAAAAGGAGGAATAAAGAAATATATCCCAGTTTTTATGATTTTTTGATAATTATACTTTGGTTATTAAAATATTTCAATAAAATTAATTTAAAGAAATAATTAATATATAAACCAAATATGAATTAAAAAATTATTTAGATATTCAGATTTAATAATGAAATGAATTTTTTTTGTATAAATAACAAATATTAGACATCTAACATGAAAAGAAATACTTTTATAAACAAATATGTGAAATATATGTATATAAAAAATAAAATATTAGATATCTAAAAAAAACTAATGAAAGATGTAATGCAAAGTTTTAACACCCCTAATTAATGAATGAGTAAGGCAAAGTAATAACACCCCTTCCTTTGCACATAAGAGTGTAAAGACAATCAGAAAGAGCCCCCCCAACAAATGATAAATTTTTATTATAAAATTTACAATTGAATCCTCTGTGTTTGTGGATTTTGAGAACAAAAAAATCTGTCCACCACAAAACGTAGTTAAATATTCGAATCGAAGGGGAAACATAAACAAGAAACAAAATAAAATGCACCAATCTCTACGAAGTAGGAAGAGTCGGAAAACAGGTAATCGTCAAAGGCTAAGTGCTCAAGGAAACAAAAAATCTTCCCATACGCCTTGCACAATGATCGGTATGCATTCGTAGGGGCATTGGTGCTTCCAAAGTGCAACAACGGTTGATGGAATATTAGTGTAACACTACAAAAAAGACTGAAATGATCCACAAAAAAGTGTGATAGGTTAGAAATCAATATATTGCTGAAAAAATAACTAATAAACGAAATTTCGGTATTCAAGAGACCTGCAAAAATACTTTGTTAATAAACCAAGAGATTTATAAAAAAAATGATATGAAAATTGAATGTAATCAAATATGCTGCCTTTGAAAACGTGTAGAGAACTTGTGCTTCCAAAGTGCAACAACGGTTGATGGAATATTAGTGTAACACTGCAAAAAAAACTTGAAATAATCCATGAAAAAGCGTGAGAGATTAGAAAAATATATTGCTGAAAAAATAACTAATAAAACATATTTTAGTATTCAAGAGACCTACAGAAATACTCTTTTAATAAACCAAGAGATTTATATAAAAAAAATGATATGAAAATCGAATGTAATCAAATATGTTGCGTTTGAAAACGTGTAGAGAATTTTAGTTGAAAAATAAAGCTAATATACTGCATAAGAAGTACAGGCAAAATATAATAATGAAAGACGTTCGAAAAACCCAAAATAATTTTTTTCATTTGAAAAATTCAGAAAGACTTATGGCTTTGAGTTCTGGAAATTCTCAGAGAAGGTGCTGAAAAAATATTTGAAAAAATTCGATAAGCTTGACGGATATAAATACCAAGTGCTATAACAAATTCTTGGAGGAGCTTTAGACGTCAATGAGTGCGCCAAGGTTGTGCGGCTTCCAAATGCAAGTGTGCCAGCGAACTTGAAGACGTCAATACGTGCGCCAAACCACTTGATATAGACGTTGCTCGGGCCAAACCGTGAAAGCGAAAGTTAAGTTGCAATGCCAAGAAGTGAAGTTGCAATAGGTGGCTTAAAGGAGCGCTAAAGAGTGCGTGAATGCTAAACTTCTCAAATGCTTTCTGGGTACTAATAGAGCCAACGAAAATAGCGCATGAATGATGAGTTTAACTAAAAGAAAAAACTCATAAAAAAATAACACTTGGTGTATTTGGAGATTCCGCTCGGAGAATAGCCGAGGAATTTTTTTTTTACCAAGTGCTAGATATAAATGAGAAATGTTGAGGAATAAATATAAGAAAATTTTAAAAAATAGGCTATTTCCTTTGAAGAGAAGGGCACGAAACCAGCTCCTTCACACAGGAAAAAATAGCTATATTTTCTTAAAAGTTTCCTCTAACACAATTTCAATATAGGAAAAAAATATGCTAAATAATGGATAAAAGTAGACTAAAGTAAACTTTTGAAGTTAGATAGCCAAAAAAAATATCCAAAGTAACTGAATCAGATCCTAGAACCTTCAAGAGAGAATACTAGAAAAATCTATCTACTCTGGTACCATGTTAGAATTTCACAATAATAGATATGCAAAGTATTACACAAAATATGAAGAGAAGAGTGGAACTGATTGATTTATCTCTAAGATCAACTCTATATAAATAGTAGAGTTGATCATTGAGAGCCGTTAGATTACAACTTCATCAAACCTGATGAACACACAACTTGGAGTTCTCCTGACACATGGAGGAGTAGAAACTCAAGTGTGTATCCTAGTGAACTTAAGAGAATATTCACTTATTCTGATAGTTTATTTTGTTATTTTGTTTTTAATAAAAAATCTAACTCAAGCTTTTTTGATGCATGTACAGGGAGATGGAAAACATCAAAATTTTCTTTAAACATTTTTAGTATATTATTTTATTAGTATTTTTATTTTCTTTGAAATGTTAAAATTTAATTCACGTGTGTTATATGCAGGTAATGTGGAAGGAGAATAAAGGAAAGGAAATAAAGACGTTATGGAAAGCCAACAAAGGGTTTTGAAAAAAAAATTGAAAATAAGAAAACGAAAACCAAACAACAGCGTAGGAAGGAGAAACCAAGGGTTTGGAAATCTGAAACGAATGGTCATGAGAGAAGACTTTAAAAACCAGATGGATGCACAGAAAAAGGGCTGGATATTTTGGGGATTTTTTTGGAGGAGGAAGGCATACCGCTGGGCCGATTTTCACCATTTGGATGCCAACTTTGGGCATTTTTTTTCTGCATTGTAATGGAATATTGAATATCTTTTTGCAACAATTAATTGGAAATATCTCAAGTTTTATGCATTTTTTATGGTTAACTTGATTTCGTTTTCAGTTGATTGCACCCTTTTCCTTTCAAGCTCGCATCATATTAGATGTTGATTGCACGAAATTAGGTTACTCTAATACTGGTTTTATGCAGAATACTAATGTTTGCAGGGTCTGTGGAGAAATTTAGGGTTGCGGCATTTCTATTTTTCATTTTTTTTTAATTTTTTATTTTTCAAACTTTCTTTTTGCTAATTTTTATTTTTATTTTCAGAGATTAAAATAAAAATAAAAAAATTAAAATGATAAAAATAATTACATGGTTGTGAAGAATGATGTAAAATCTATCATACACAACAGATTCAAATTCATTCCGAGGTCATTTCGATTTTATACAAATTTTTGAAAATGGCTATTTGATGCAGATTTTATAATTTCTGAATTTCATTTTTTCACATTTTGGAGTCAAATCAGATTTTTTTCAGCTTCATATTTTTTATTTGTAAGCATAAAATAAACTTTCCTTCATGAAAATTTCAATTTCATCGAAGGGGGTTAATTTTATGACATTTCATATGCTATCTTTTTTGGGGCCGTAAGTGCACCTCTCTTTATGAAAATTTTGATTTCATTAAAGAGAGGTAATTTTATATGTTACATTAAAAGGCTATTGTTTTAACACATTAAATTACTATTCTTTATAAAAATTATTTCATGAAGGACAAATAATTAAATGACATTTTAAAGCCTATATTTGAAGGCTATAAATTATTATCTCTTTGTGAAAATTGATTTCACCAAAGAGGAATAATTTATTATTCATATCAAAGGCTATATTTATCTGCATGATAAGAAGCTACATTTAAGGAGCCTATTCATCATTTCGGATTCACATTCATAGATATATTTTAATCTTTACTTTCATGTTTAAAGTAGGATTTAATGCAAGGTAAAGTTTGATTAAAATCCACTTAATAAGAGAAGATAAAATCTACCTTAAAATCCTCAAGATAAAAGGAACTAAGGCACTACATTGTGGTCATATGAGGGCCAATTCACATTTATTTTTATTTGGTTTCATGAACAATCATTAAAATAGCATGGTAAAATAAACCAACACATGCCTTATTTATAGTTACTTGCAATCACTAAGGTGTTCCTAACATTGATTTGATATATTTTATTGAGATTACTAATACACATATGCAAATGCTAATATAGCAGAGAACTTGGAGAAATTATTTGTTTAATTTCTTTGCAAGAGAGGGTTTTGGAGATCCAAACCCTAAGGGAGAGTGTAATTTCACAATTGGGTAAAATTAACACTCAACATTTTGGTGCTAGAAGGAGGGTCTGAATTGGTTTAATTTATTTTATTTATGTTAAGTAATTCACGAATTAGTATTTATTGATTTAATGCTTTTGGATTGTTCATAATAGGAATAATGTGATTTGATATGATTTTGAAAGTTTTGAATTGCTAAATATTTCAAGTTCATTTGATTAGCATCTTTGGTTTCCTCTAACACTCACACTTTGGGAGCTAGGAGGATTTGAGTTAATTTATTTTATTGCCATTTAGATGCTAAATTGTTCATGTTACTTGAAATATTTATTTACAAAAATTGGTCTTGACTAGCGAGTTTTTGTTTCCATATGATTACTTTCATTGATTCTAACATCCTCTATTTTTGATGATGCATTAATGCTAACATGTTGTAAGTTTGAGAATGTTTGTCAATTTCATGGTTTAATGGATACATATCTCTTGGTTGATGCTAACATGATTATTCATATGTTGTACATTTGATATTGTTAGTCATTTTATGCTTATTTGTAAGAAATCTTTGTTTGACTAACAAATTGGTTTTGAAGTTATTCTTTGAGTTTCACTAATGGCTACAAATACTGGAAAGTGGTATGGGGTGCATGGTAATCCTTTTAACATTAGTGGAGATGCTCATGAATTTCACAAGAACATAGAAACTTTTGCCCAAGTGTAAGCACAATGACACAACATTATCCGAGGAGAACATTCGGTATTATGTGGATATCCTAGTTAGATGGAAAGTTGAACATGAGGATGTGGCATGTAGATTGTTTTTTGGGAGCCTAGATGAAGTGGCATATTATTGGTACAATAATTTACCCATAGGCTCTATTACATCCTGGGCCCAATTGGAAACTGCTTTCATCAATCAATTTAGGTTGCTCATTGATCCTATCATGATTTATCAATAATTTGCTTCTTGCAATAAGGAGCCTAATGAGCCAGTGAGAACATTCAACATAAGATTTCGAAAGATCTATGAAATATTGATTGCTCCTCATACTATTGAGGAGAGTGGTGCTCTTCAAATACACTTTGGGGCATTGGATCCCTTGCTTGCCATGTTAACTAGGAAAAATACTTTGGTTACTAATATTACCTTGGCCTACACAAAATATATGATTGTAGATCAACAATTAAGGCCACAAGGTTATGGGATGGAGTAATTGCCTATGGTAGGACAACTAGGGGCTTGCAATCAAACCTAGGGAGTAAATCAAGCGTGTGCACAACAAAATTTGATATCAAAAATTTTTCCCCACAATAAATTTTACCCTACCATACCTACGTATGCTCCTATGTGTACTTATACGAGTACTTCTATCCATCCAACTACTCCATCATGGTTAGAGAATAATGGGATCACTCATGGAGCCATTACAAAAAGTATCCAGGCTTTGTCTGTTGCTATCAATCCAACTAATCCTACTACTTCGACCACACAACTCACCAAACTTGTATCAAAAGTAAAAGAGAAAAATATAGTTAAGAAGTTAAGTAGAGATGTGGTTCCATCACAAAAATGAGTACATAAATGTATGCATCCAAATCATCCTAGGAAGAAAATTCATAATGCTAATCTTAATGATATTTCATGTTATGTTCCTTTAGGTGATAGAAGAGACTTTGATGTGACTTACATTGAAGTAAATGCCTATTCAGAATGTCTTAAAGAGCATGAAGATTTTGGAGAATAAATTCTATGGATGGGTAACAAGAAGTTAGAACCAAAAGATCAACATTTTGTTTTGAAAAGAAAAGATCTAAAATCATTACCCACAAATGAGGATTAGGATGAACAAACCTATGAGGATATGAGTTGGTCATGTGTACTCGCAAAGGAATATTGGAGTGAGTATATTGAGCAATATGTAAAAATTTATCCCCTTATAGAAGCTCCTAAGCCATTAAAAGTGGTTGAAAGTGAACTTGAAAGAGAATCAATAAATACATTTGAAGACATAACAAAATTTCACCACTAGTTCTCAAAAGATACTTTGAATGATATTGTTGAAACCGATCGCCAAGAAGATCTACACCTTCCAAATTGAGATAAAATTGAATCATGGATTACCAATTTGGATTATGATAGCCTCACAAATTTGAATTCAAGAAATAACCCACTTTTGAAAATAATTGAACCAACTAGGGAAGGTGAATATGAATTGGATGAGAAACATGTTGATGAATTAGAAGATGATGAAGAAGTAATTGAGCGTCACAACTTGATTTTGGAAGATGATTACTATTATTCTTGGAATAAATGGGAAGAATATACTTGCTCCAAACATTATAATGAACTTGTTGTGTCAATTGATATGTAGTATAATATGATTGTTTTCTCTCATGAAGTTATTACAAATCCTATTCAACTTGAGGAAGTTTTGGAAAAAGAATCAGAATCTAATCAAGTTTTAGAAAATTTTACAACCATGGATAAATCAGGAGAATCATTTGCTTTGGGCCCTTTTGAGGGATAAGAAATTAAAAATATTGATGCACTTACTTGTTCTACAATGTCTATACCATTTCAAAATGGGAAAATTTCAGAATCAAAATGGTTTGGGTTTGATATCACTGATGATCCAATTGAAAATCTCACGTTATCTACAACAACCCAAGTGATTGATCATAGGGATGTGTTAATTGACCCACCCCTATATAGACAAGACTTATGGTTTGAAAGTTATGGACAAGTTTTTAATTGGGTACCTAAGTTTGGTGTCTTTGATAAACATGTCATGGAGAAAGAACAAATGCTACATGATGATGATGAATGTCATGAGGAAAAAGAGGAAGTTTCAAATCCTCTCCAAGTAATGGTAAATGGAAAAGTGCCAAAGGTAAAATCTAACCTTTTAGGTTCCACCATTCAAAATGCAAGTGAAGGTTTGTATAATGGATTGATGGATTTAAATACTATCAATGATGAAATATTTTTTGTGGTTGATAAAGAATTTGACTTCATTTCTCCTCACACCACTAATGATATTTTTTTATTGAATGAAAATGAAGTTGGTATGCTTAAAGTGTTAAATCAAGTTCATAATCAATTAGGAATAAAATCTAGTATAAAATATTATGATGATGCTCATTTAATAAATATCCTAGGTTCTTGCAAATGGTTACATGAATTTGATTGGTCTACAGATTTTAAAAATGATTTAGCTTTAAAATTTATAGAAATAGGTTTATATTTGCAAGATCTCATATATAAAAATGAGTCCCGATAATGAGGCTTGATTAGGTACTCATGTACAACATAGATAGTTGGTGGAAAAAACCCTAGTGGGGAAAAACCAACTATCACCTCTTTGTTTTGAAATGATGGTAAAAACCCAGTGGGAAAAGCCACCAATCAAAATCAAAGAAGTATGAAAGAGGCTTGTCTTCGGATGGCGAATATTGTCCTCTTTAATAAATAAAAGGTGAGTCCCAACAAGAAGGCCTTTTTAGGTACTCATTTACAATATAGTGAGAGGTGGAAGACCTCTTTGTCAATGCAGTTTTAACACTCCAAGTTTCTCTCGCAACTGAAGGTATCGCGGAGAAGGAAATGACTTGGTGAAGATGTCTGCAAGCTGATTCTCTGTTGGAATATATTCCAAAAGTATATCCCCATTCTGAATATGTTTCCTGATGAAGTGCATGTGGATCTCAATGTGTTTGGTGCACTGATGTTCAACTGGATTGCATGCAATATGAATTGTGCTTTGATTGTCACACCATAGAGTTATAGGCACTTCTTGGAAAAAACCAAATTCTTTGAGAATTTGACGAAGCCAAAGGGCTTCCTGACTGGTTGTAACTGCTACTCTGTATTCTGCCTCTGTAGAAGATAATGCTATTGTCTATTTTTTCTTGCATAACCAGGCTACTAGAGAAGAGCCAAGGCAAAAAACATATCCAGAGGTAGAACATTTGTCATCCACTGAACCTGCCCAATCTGAATCTGTATAGCCAATGATATCCATGGAGTCTCCTTTATAGATGAGCCCAAAGTTTGTAGTACCCTACAAATAATGAAGAATTATTTTAGTTGCTTTCCAATGACTGAGATGAGGGTTATGAGAGAACCTGGATATGAGCCCAACAACATATGAGATATCTGGGCGAGTATGAGTGAGGTATAACAGACTGCCTACAAGCTGACGATATAGAGTAGCATCACAAGGAGGGGATGAGCAGGAAGTACTGAGATGAATTCCAGATTGAAAGGGGGTAGGAGAAGGTTTGCAATCTGTCATTTGAAACTTCTTAAGGAGATCTTGAGTGTACTTTTGTTGACATAAGGTGATCCCTGCTTTATTTTGTTTTATTTGAATCCCAAGGAAGAAATGAGCTAGACCTAGATCAGCCATTTCAAATTTTTTAGAGAGGGAATATTTTATATTTTGAATGTGAGTGAGGTTACTACCAGTGAGAAGGAGGTCATCAACATAAAGAACAAGAATGGTGATGTTTCCTTTACTTCTCCAAATGTAAACTGTATTATCAGACTCACAATGAGAAAATCCTGCTGAAAGAAGGAAGGAGTCCATATTTTCATACCAAGCTCTAGGGGCTTGTTTGAGGCCATATAGATATTTTTTAAGCCGAAAAACAAGAGAGGAGTCTTGAGTAAAACCAGCGGGTTGTTCCATGAATATTTCTTCTTTTAAATTTCCATGTAAGAAGGCACTTTTTACATCCATTTGGTAGACTGGCCATTTATGGGAAGCGGCCAGAGCAAGAACCAATCTAACAGAATCCATTTTAGCAATAGGAGCAAAGGTTTCTGTATAGTCAATACCCTCTATTTGAGAAAAACCTTTGGCTACAAGACGAGCCTTGTGTTTATCTATTTCCCCATTAGGCCCATATTTTGTTTTGAAGATCCACTTACATCGAACTAATTTTCTTCCTTTAGGTAAGGGAACTAAATCCCAAGTATCATTTTTGATCAAGGAAGAGAATTCGTTATCCATGGCATCTTCCCATTCTTTTATACCTGAGGCTTCTTTGAAGGATTGAGGATCAGAAGAAATGGATTGACATACAAGACTAGATCCTGTGGGGTTGGATGATCTATTAGAAGGAATATTATGAATGTAGGGAGTAGCTTCTTTAACAATTGTGCGGGCCCATTTTGGCATAGAAGAGGGAGTTGAAGGAGTTGAAAGACTTTGAGAAGGAGTTACAGGTTCTTCATCTTGATTATCAATTACCAAATTAACTTCAAGGGTTGGTTCTTCATAATATTGAGGTTCCATTATAGGAGAAGGCTCAATGGAGGAAGAGTCCTTTGGAGGTTCTTTTTGAGGGAATGTTTCATCAAATTGGACATTCCTATGAAAGAATACCTCATGAGTTGAGGGATCAAGAAGCCTGTAAGCTTTCAATTCTTCACAATAACCAACAAATATGAGTTGCCTGCTTTTCTTATCAAGAGCCTTCCTTTTCTTCTTTGGGATGTGAGCCCAAGCAATACATCCAAAAATATTGAAATTGGAAACATCTGGTTTTAAGCCAGACCATGCTTCTTCAGGGGTTATTTGGTCAAGGGCTTTATGAGGTGTGCGATTTTGAATATAATTTGCACAGTTAATAGCCTCTGCCCAAATTTTTTTTGGAAGATCTCTTGAATGGAGCATACAATTAGCCATCTCTTTCAATGTCCGGTTTTTCCTTTCTGCAATGCCATTTTGTTGAGGATTATGGGAGACAGAATGTTGATGAATTATACCATGATTAGAAAGAAATATGGAGAATTCATTACTGTAGTATTCCCCCCATTATCAGTACGAATCTTCTTGATTTTGCAAGAAGCCTGATTTTCAACTAAGGCTTTAAAGATTTTAAAGTGAGATAACACATCACTTTTATATTTGAGGAAGTAGACCCAGGACCTTCTAGAGAAATCATCAATAAAGGTAAGAGCATACTTTGCTCCTTTAAAGGATGTTTCAGGAAAGGTCATTAAGTCACTATGGATTAATTCTAGAGGAGATGAGGTTTTTAGAGAACTACTCGGGTGGAAAGGATCTTGATGCTGCTTTCCAAGAGCGCATCCAGGACAAACCCCATCAGAATAAGAGACTTGGGGTAGTCCTTTAACCATATTATGGGTGCACAAATATTTTAGGTAGTTATAATTAATATGACCAAACCTTTCATGCCATTTTTGACTTTCAAGATTACTATGAGCCACAAAACAGGAGGCTCCTTCTAGATTTTGAAAGCCTTTGAAGTAAAAAATATGAGATTTATGATCAATACTCCCTTTTGCTATAAGAGAATGAGGGAATTGAAAATCTCTTATCTCAACTCCTGTTGGGGAGAAGAGAACAATTTTCTCATTTCCAGAAGTACAAATTTGATAAATGGATAGGAGATTAGTGGCAATGTCTAGGACATAGAGAACATTGTTTATAGAGCCACCATCAATGGTTATATCCCCTTTCCCTTTGACAGGAATGAAGGAGGAGTCCCCTACTTCTATGTTGTGAGTAGAGCTAGAGGAGATAGAAGAGAAAGACTTATCTGAAGCAGACATGTGATGAGTTGCTCTAGAATCTAGGACCCAATAATTAGAGGAAGATTTGGAGGTTTTTCCTTGAACATTAAGGGCTTTTCCTATTTGCTTATTATTTTCCATATTTTGATCCTTTATAGCTGCCTCTAGTTGTTGTAATCTTTTCCAGCATTTGTTAGCAGAGTGACCATTCTTTTTACAGTGAGTACAGGTAATGGGAGTCTTTTCCTTCTTTTTAAATTTTTCTTTAGAGGAAGTGGAGGCTACTAAGGCTTTTGAAGAAGTGTTTTCATATCTAGCAAGTTTGGTTTCTTCCCTAGTTAATCTATCACAAAATTCTTCTAAAGAGGGCATTTTAAAGGTTGCACCAAGAGCATCTTTAGTAGATATGAAGGTGGTTGCAAATATTTGAAAAACACCATTTAGTTTAGAAAGGATTAGATAAATGCATTCTTCTTCTGACTTAGTCTTCCCACTACCTTTATATTGAGTGAGGATTTCTTTGAACTTAGTGAGGAAATCAATAATACTACTAAAATATTCAGGAGATAGAGAAGTTAGTTCAGCTTCTAGTTGCATTGATCTCATCTGATCTACCTTTCCAAATAGGGTTTTTAATTTCTCCCAACTTTCATGAGGAGTTTTGCAATCTGTAATATGAAACCACAAGCTTTCATGAACATTGGTGCTAATAATACCCATAGTTTCATGCATTTTCCCTTTATGAACAAATATTTCATATTCTTTATCAAATTCTAGTTGTTCTTCTTCTAATAAATGAGTAAGACCTTTTTGAGAGATGAGATTTAGAATTTTAGGTTTCCAAGTGTGAAAATTATGAGGGGTGAGAGGTTCAATTGAATTCATTTTTGAGGATTTAAAGTTGATTAGAACTTCCCCCCTTTAAAATATTTAAAAATGAATAATGAAGCTTGTTCAATAATAGGTAACCCAAATATACCCACCCTTACGAGAGGGAAACTGTAAGTATAATGGGGCCTATAATTGTTTGCTTTGGAGTGCCAAATCCTCTAATGGATCACAGTACCTGCCCTTACTTGAGGGAAACTATAAGTATTGTGAGCAATAGAAGGGTTTTGGTTTGGAATGCAAGGGATAACTCGTTTAAATGGTTGTCTCAAAACCCGCCCTGACTTGAGGGAGACTATAAGTTAAGAGATTTTCCAAAAAAAATTGTTATTAGGAAAATATCTTGTCAGGCCTTTATACCAATTGTCCAAAAACTCGCCCTTACGAGAGGGAGACTATTAGTTTTTATGGACAATGATACATGGAACGTAGACAAAATATTTAGAGGAAAAAATGAGGAATAAAGAAATATATCCCAGTTTTTATGATTTTTTGATAATTATACTTTGGTTATTAAAATATTTCAATAAAATTAATGTAAAGAAATAATTAATATATAAACCAAATATGAATTAAAAAATTATTTAGATATTCAGATTTAATAATGAAATGAATTTTTTTTGTATAAATAACAAATATTAGACATCTAACATGAAAAGAAATACTTTTATAAACAAATATGTGAAATATATGTATATAAAAAATAAAATATTAGATATCTAAAAAAACTAATGAAAGATGTAATGCAAAGTTTTAACACCCCTAATTAATGAAAGAGTAAGGCAAAGTAATAACACCCCTTTCTATACACATAAGAGTGTAAAGACAATCAGAAAGAGCCCCCCCCACGAAAGATAAATTTTTATTATAAAATTTACAATTGAATCCTCTGTGTTTGTGGAGTTTGAGAAAAAAAAAGTTGTCCACCACAAAACGTAGATAAGGATTCGAATCGAAGGGGAAACATAAACAAGAAACAAAATAAAATGCACCAATCTCTACGAAGTAGGAAGAGTCAAAAAATAGGTAATCGTCGAAGGCTAAGTCCTCGAGGAAACAAAAAATCTTCCCATACGCCTTGCACAACGATCAGTATGCTTCCGTAGGGGCACTGGTGCTTCCAAAGTGCAACAACGGTTGATGGAATATTAGTGTAACACTACAAAAAAGACTGAAATGATCCACAAAAAAGCGTGAGAGATTAGAAATCAATATATTGCTGAAAAAATAACTAATAAACCAGCTTTCGGTATTCAAGAGACCTGCAGAAATACTTTGTTAATAAACCAAGAGATTTATAAAAAAAAAATGATATGAAAATCGAATGTAATCAAATATGCTACCTTTGAAAATGTGCAGAGAACTTGTGCTTCCAAAGTGCAACAGTGGTTGATGGAATATTAGTGTAACACTGCAGAAAAAACTTGAAATGATCCATGAAAAAGCGTGAGAGATTAGAAACAATATATTGCTGAAAAAATAACTAATAAACCAACTTTCGGTATTCAAGAGACCTGCAGAAATACTTTGTTAATAAACCAAGAGATTTATATAAAAAAATGATATGAAAATCGAATGTAATCAAATATGTTGCCTTTGAAAATGTGCAGAGAACTTTAGTTGAAAAATAAAGCTAATATACTGCATAAGAAGTACAGGCAGAATATAATAATGAAAGACGTTCGACAAACCCAAAATAAATTCTTTCACTTGAAAAATTTAGAAAGACTTATGGCTCTGAGTTCTGGAAATTCTCAGAGAAGGCGTTGAAAAAATATTTGAAAAAATTTGATAAGCTTGACGGATATAAATACCAAGTGCTATAACGAATTCTCGGAGGAGCTTTAGACGTCAATGAGTGCGCCAAGGTTGTGCGGCTTCCAAACGCAAGTGCACCAGCGAACTTGAAGACGTCAATGAGTGCGCCAAACCACTTGATATAGACGTTGCTCGGGCCAAACCGTGAAAGCGAAAGTTAAGTTGCAACGTCAAGAAGTGAAGTTGCAATGGGCGGCTTAAAGGAGTGCCAAAGAGTGCGTGAATGCCGACCTTCTCAAATGCTTTCTAGGGACTAATAGAGCCAACAAAAATAGCGCATGAATGATGAGTTTAACTAAAAGAAAAAACTCATAAAAAAATAACACTTGGTGTATTTGGAGATTCCGCTCGGAGAATAGCCGGGGAATTTTTTTTACCAAGTGCTAGATATAAATGAAAAACGTTGAGGAATAAATATAAGAAAATTTTAAAAAATAGGCTATTTCCTTTGAAGAGAAGGGCACGAAACCAGCGCCTTCACACAGGAAAAAAATAGCTATATTTTCTTAAAAGTTTCCTCTAACACAATTTCAATATAGGAAAAAAATATGTTGAACAATGGATAAAAGTAGACTAAAGCAAACTTTTGAAGTTAGATAGCCAAAAAAAATATCCAAAGTAATTGAATCAGATCCTAGAACCTTCAAGAGAGAATACTAGCAAAATCTATCCTGCTCTGGTACCATGTTAGAATTTCACAATAATAGATATGCAAAGTATTACACAAAATATGAAGAGAAGAGTGGAACTGATTGATTTATCTCTAGGATCAACTCTGTATAAATAGTAGAGTTGATCATTGAGAGTCGTTAGATTACAACAACTTCATCAAACCTGATGAAGACACAACTTGGAGTTCTCCTGACACATGGAGGAGTGGAAACTCAAGTGTGTATCCTAGTGAACTTAAGAGAATATTCACTTATTCTAATAGTTTATTTTGTTATTTTGTTTTTAGTAAAAAATCTAACTCAAGATTTTTTGATGCATGTACAGGTAGATAGAAAACATCAAAATCTTCTTTAAACGTTTTTAGTATATTATTTTATTAGTATTTTTATTTTCTTTGAAATGTTAAAAGTTAATTCACGTGTGTTATATGCAGGTAATGTGGAAGGAGAATAAAGAAAAGGAAAGAAAGACGTTATGGAAAGCCAACAAAGGGTTTTGAAAAAAAATTGAAAACAAGAAAAGGAAAACCAAACAACATCGTTGGAAGGAGAAACCAAGGGTTTGGAAACTTGAAACGAATGGTCATGAGAGAAGAATTTAAAAACCATATGGATGCACAGAAAAAGGGCTGGATATTTTGGGGATTTTTTCGGAGGAGGAAGGCATACCGTTGGGCCGATTTTCACCATTTGGATGCCAACTTTGGGCATTTTTTTTTCTGCATTGTAATGGAATATTGAATATTTTTTTGCAACAATTAATTGGAAATATCTCAAGTTTTATGCATTTTTTATGGTTAACTTGATTTCCTTTTTAGTTGATTGCACCCTTTTCCTTTCAAGCTCGCATCATATTAGATGTTGATTGCACGAAGTCGGGTTACTCTAATACTGGTTTTATGTAGAATACTAATGTTTGCAGGGTATGTGGAGAAATTCGGGGTTGCGGCATTTCTGTTTTTAATTTTTTTTTAATTTTTTATTTTTCAAACTTTCTTTTTGCTAATTTTTTTTAATTTTCATAGATTAAAATAAAAATAAAAAAAATTAAAATGATAAAAATAATTACATGGCTGTGAAGAATGATGTAAAATCTATCATACACAATAGATTCAAATTCATTCCAAGGTCATTTCAATTTTATACAAATTCTTAAAAATGGCTATTTGATGTAGATTTTATAATTTCTGAATTTCATTTTTTCACATTTTGGAGTCAAATCAAATTTTTTTCAGCTTCATATTTTTTATTTGCAAGCATAAAATAAACTTTCCTTCATGAAAATTTCCATTTCATCGAAGGGGGTTAATTTTATGGCATTTCATAAGCTATATTTTTCGGGGCCGTAAGTGCACCTATATTTATGAAAATATCTATTTCATTAAAGAGAGGTAATTTTTTTTTTTTAATTTGTGGAAAACATCCCAAAAGGGATTCCACTTTCGGGTAAGACCCAAAGAGGCAGGGGTATCCATTCCGCCAAAAACGCCTAGGACTTGGACCTGGCCTACCACCTTTGACATACTCAAGGAGCAAACAAACACACAAAACAAATTTAAAAATAAGTAAATAGCAACAAAAATAATAAAATAAAATAAAAAACATGCTCCTTGAGTGTGTCAAAACCAAAAGCACAACCAAAAACACACAATAAGATAAAAGAAACCACAACACAAACCACATAGAAAAACACAATAACCACATAACAAAACACAAACAAGACAAAAACAACAGAACACTACAAAGACATAACCCAAAAAAACATGAAAAATAAACACAACCAAAACCTAAAAAATAAAATAAATAAAATAAATAAAATAAAAATAAAAATAAGAAACAACCAACAACAGACAATAAACAAAAACAAAAAACATAGAAAACACTCACACATAAAAAAATGAAATAACACAAACAAAGAGACACCCAAGAACAAGAACGAAAAAAACACAAGAACAATAACAAAAAACATAAAGTAAACAAAACAACAAAAACACAAGAACAACAAAAAACAACACAAAGAACACAAAAACAAAACAAAACAAAAGAACCCACCCACCTCAAAAAACTAAACAAAAAAAACAAAGAAGAAAAAAGAAAAAAAAAAAATGAAAAACAATGACTACTATCTAGACAAAAATTACTATTATTTATAAAAATTATTTCATTAAGGAAAGATAATCAAATGACATTTTAAAGCCTATATTTGAAGGCTATAAATTATTATCTCTTTGTGAAAATTGATTTCACCAAAGAGGAATAATTTATTATTCATATCAAAGGCTATATTTATCTTCATGATAAGAAGCTACATTTAAGGAGCCTATTCATCATTTCGGATTCACATTCATAGATAGATTTTAATCTTTACTTTCATGTTTAAAGTAGGATTTAATGCAAGGTAAAGTTTGATTAAAATCCATTTAATAAGAGAAGATAAAATCTACCTTAAAATCCTCAAGATAAAAGGAACTAAGGCACTACATTGTGGTCATATGAGGGCCAATTAACATTTATTTTTATTTGGTTTTATGAACAATCATTAAAGTAGCATGATAAAATAAACCAACACATACCCCTTGTTTATAGTTACTTGCAATCACTAAGGTGTTCCTAGCATTGAATTGATATATTTTATTGAGATTAATAATACACATATGCAAATGCTAATATAGCAGAGACCTTGGATAAATTGTTTGTTTAATTTCTTTGCAAGAGAGGGTTTTGGAGATCCAAACCCTAAGGGAGAGTGTAATTTCACAATTGGGTAAAATTAACACTCAACATTTTGGTGCTAGAAGGAGGTTCTGAATTGGTTTACTTTATTTTATTTATGTTAAGCAATTCATGAATTGGTATTCATTGATTTAACACTTTTGGATTGTTCATAATAGGAATAATGTGATTTGATATGATTTTGAAAGTTTTGAATTGCTAAATATTTCAAGTTCATTTGATTAGCATCTTTGGTTTCCTCTAACACTCACACTTTGGGAGCTAGGAGGATTTGAGTTAATTTATTTTATTGCCATTTAGATGCTAAATTTTTCATGTTACTTGAAATATTTATTTACAAAATATTGGTCTTGACTAGCGAGTTTTTGTTTCCATATGAATACTTTAATTGATTCTAACATCCTCTATTTTTGATGATGCATTAATGCTAACATGTTGTAAATTTGAGAATGTTCGTCAATTTCATGGTTTAATGGATACATATCTCTTGGTTGATGCTAATATGATTATTCATATGTTGTACATTTGATATTGTTAGTCATTTTATGCTTATTTGTAAGAAATATTTGTTTGACTAACAAATTGGTTTTGAAGTTATTCTTTGAGTTTCACTAATGGCTACAAATACTGGAAAGTGGTATGGGATGCATGGTAATCCTTTGAACATTCGTGGAGATGCTCATGACTTGCCCAAGAACATAGAGAAACTTTTGCCCAAGTTTAAGCACAATGACACAACATTAGTCGAGGAGAACATTCGGTCTTACGTAGATATCCTAGTTAGATGGAATGTTGAACATGATGAAAAGGATTGAAAATCCAACTAACTTCATATTATTTACAAACTCACTATATAGGCACTAATGGCCCAAAATACTTAACCAAACCCATCAAATCATGGATTTGATCCAATATGCTTAACAATAAGCTACAAAAGTGCAAGGGAGAATGCACGTAACTTCTAAGTTAAGAGGAAAGGAATAATGTTAACTATAAGATACATTTTAGCTATCTTGAAGTACACACTTCCTACTTTGAGTTCACACTTACTAACTAACACTCTAAATGACAACTAGAAGATAACTAGTGCCCACAAGTGCATGTGAGAAGGAGACTCATTTACAATTATTAATTTGCAAGAAATAAACTATGCAAACCTAGCTAGGAACTACTAGAGGGGTCATATGAGGGATCAAACATCAATCCTCATCATGCCTCCCCACAATAGAAGCATTGGCCTCCAATGCTTTCATAAGAGTAGGAAATTCACGAGACATCTGATGAAAAGAAATCCAACGAGCCTGATGCGACAACTGTCCTCGTCGAGCCACAAGATATGAGGTGGTAGACCCCTGGCGAATCTGTTGAGTCTTTGTGTCATAGACCTGATCGAAATACAATGGTAACTAAGAATCAGGAACCACGTCCACAGGATGACTGATAGCTGGTGTTGTCTCCAATGTAGAGTCAAAGTACAACTTCAAAAGATCTATATTGACGACATCATGAATTCCCAAGTGTGTGAGAAGATCAAGGCAAAAAGCATTCTCGAACACCTGTTGAAGAATAGTATAAGGCCCATAGCGAATCGGTTTGATTTTACTATGAGTCTTATCAGTAAAACGTCGCTTGTCAAGATGCAACCAAACTTTGTCACCAACCTGAAATGGATGAGGAATTCGATGTCGATCCATGGCCTTTTTCTACTGCTGCTATGTCTTTTGCAAAATATCAACCACATTTGATTGTAGATTGTGCAAGTGCTGAATAAATGAGTGTGCCTTGTCTTGCTCCTTCTGAAGATGTGAAGTGACAGGAGAAGGCAAAGACAAAGGTAACTCATAAGGTGCCAAGGGCTGAAATCCCATACAAACCTCAAAGGGTGAATGACCTGTAGAAGAATGTAGGGCCCTATTGTAGGCATGTTCAATATGAGTGAGACTTAAGTCCCACTTTGCTAGTGAAGCGTGATGATAGATTCGTAAACTTTGCACAAGGGTACGGTTTACCACTTTAGTTTGCCCATCGGACTACGGATGATAGGCGATGGAAAAGTTAAGGGAAACTCCAAAAATTTTCCATAAAGAACACCAAAAGTGACCCACAAAGTGTGAATCACGATCCGATATAATGCTGGTAGGTAGACCAAAGGAACGCCAAATGCTGTCAAAGAGCAATTGGGCTAAGTCTGTGGCAGAACTTGTCTTGCAACATGGAATAAACTTAGCCATCTTACTAAATCTGTCAACCACCACGAACACACAATCATGTTGTCGCACTATCATGGGAAAACCACTAACCAAATCCATGGAAATGCTTTCCCAAGTACAGGAAGGAATGGGTAAAGGCATGCCTAAGCCAAACGTCCTGTTAGCTGGTTTTGAGCGACAACAAACTGCACATTGTTTGAGAAATCTCAACACATCCCTCTACATTTTAGGCCAATAGAAAAATCTTTGCAAGTGATGAAGTGTTTTGTGCTTCCCAAACTGACCACCATAAAGTGTAGAATGAGCTTCCTTAAGAAGTGACACTCTAGGCTCACAAGGAACACAAACCTTGTCCAATTTGTAAAGAAATCCTTATTTGATGTAGAAATCTTGGAAAGGATGCAAATTGGAAGAAGAAGGCTTACTCACTTGCTTGAATATTTTCCCAAAATCAGGATCCTGTGAATACTGATTAGGCCAAGTCTGAAATCCCAAGTGTGAAGTGGACATAATTGTTAAGGCAAGAGCGGCAGGAGGCCTACTCAAACAATCAACAACATTATTACTCTTCCCCTTTTTGTACTTGATCACCAAGTGAAATTGTTGGATGTAAGAGGCCCACATCATATGTCTGTATTCTTCAATTTTACTTTGAGATTGTAAAAACTTAAGAGGCATATGATTAGTGTGTACTACTGTATCTTTTCCCAAAAGATAATGTCTCCAGTACTTTATAGCTTGAACTAATGCATACAACTCCTTGTCATATGTAGAATAGTTTAACTTAGCAGCAGAAAAAGTTTCTGAATGATAAGCAACTGGATGACCATTCTATTTGAGCACAACTCCTAAGGCAACTTTAGAGGCATCCGTTTCAATCTCAAAAGGTTGAGAGAGGTCAGGTAAAGTTAACACAGGTGCGGTACAAAGTTTATTTTTGAGTTTCTCAAAGGCAATCTCTTGGCTTTTCTCCCAATGAAATGGAACTTTAGACATAGTGAGATAATGCAATGGAGCTGCAAGGGTGGAATATTGAGGAATGAACTTGCGATAAAAATTCGCAAGTCCTAGGAAACTCCTTAACTCAGTGAGAGCTGTAGGAGGGGACCACTTAAGTAAAACATCAACTTTGGTGGGATCTACCTGAATTCCACTTTCACTAATCACATAACCAAGGTAAGAAACTGAAGTATTGCCAAAAGAACACTTGGAAGAATTGGCATATAATTGATTCTTCGCAAGAAGATCAAGTGTATGATGGATATGCCTAAGGTGTTCCTCCCAAGTCTTTGAGAATATCAATATATCATCAAGATATATTATTACAAATTTGTCAAGTACATCACGAAATACATCATTCATCAACCTCATGAAGGTTGCAGGAGCATTAGTAAGACCGAAGGGCATGACCAACCATTCAAAAAGGCGCATCTTCATCTTAAAAGTTGTCTTCCATGTATCCTTAGCTTGGATACGCACTTGATGATATCCACTTTTGAGATCTATTTTTGAAAAGAACTTAGCTCCTTGGAGCTGATCTAATAAATCATCAATGTGTGGTAGTGGATATCTATTCTTTATAGAAATTCTATTCAAAGCACGAAAATCAATGCACAATCTCCAAGTGCCATCTTTTTTAAGAACCAACAAAATAGGTGAAGCACAAGTAGAAGTACTTTCCTTAATGAAACCCTTAGACAACAAATCTTCTATTTGCCTCTTTATTTCTTCATTTTGCAAAATAGATTGTCTATACATGGGAGCATTAGGAAGTGAAGAACTAGGAATGATTTCAATGCTGTGATTAATTGTGCGAATTGGAGGAAGAGACTTTTGTTGGAAATAATGCATGGTAAAAATTTATTTTTACCACAGTAAGGTTGGACCTTACATTTTACCTCCCTGGATGGTAGAGACTGGACGGCAGAGGTTTGATGGCATGGGCGGCAGAGAGAACGAATTCTAATTTTCTTCTTCTTTCCTACCTATTTTCCTTCATCCTTTTCTCTTTCCCCTAAGTTAGCGATTATGGTTTATTTCCTTCTATTTAAACCTTGTAACTGCAGATTAATTCCTAATGCAAGTTTATTCTATTTTCTCCTAAATTTTTCTTCCTGGTTACTAACCTAAGCTCCTATCACAATATCTGGTATCAGAGCTGGTTCACGTTTGGTTGGAAGGCATGGCGAGTGAGGCACAGATCCTGAGGAGGTTGGACCATAGCGTGCAAACCGAGGCAAGAGGCCCACAACACGTGAATCGAGGCAGGGAGCGGATGCAACAACGGACGCAACAACACGACAAGTGGTGAGTAGACAGGCGGGTGACTAGACGGGCAACGTGCGGGAGGCAAAAGGCATGGTCTCGATTGCTCGCAGGCAATCGAAACTCATCCGCCGAATACAGGATTTTAAAGCCTGTAAGTTTCATCCGTAGGGTGGATGTGGGACAAATGTCCCATGTTTTTTTTTTTAATATTTGCTAGCCCGACGGAATAGAAGGAAGGCAAGTGCATTCCATTCACATCGGACAGGCTAGCCCGACTGGCCATTCGGACCAGCGTTAAGGCTTGGCGCGGGAGGTCGCGGGGTCGAACCCCACGCATGCCATATATAATCTTTTGCACGATAAAAATTAAAAAAATTTATGCATTTAAAAATAAGTTTTTAAAAAAAAAAGGAATCTATCTATAAAAATTGTGGAAGAAAATATATTTCCTAAGAGGAAATTGCTGTAACATTTTTTTATGCTTTGAGAGCTAAAAATTTAGTAACATTTCCTAAGAGGAAATTTTGTGTAAAAGAAAATTTCAGGGAAATTTTCTTAGATGATAATATCGAATGGATGTTATCAGGCTCTTTGTAAACTTTTACTAAGAATGAACGCCAAAAACTTTGATGAGCATGTGAGAACACTAGGCATAAATTCAATCTTTTCATAGTTGCAAAACACAGTTATTGCACAACAGAGAAATCCTGATCTAGGATACGAAGCAGATTCAGAAGATAACTCTTTTGGGAGTAGATTTGAACAATCTAAATATGTGGAGATTTCTCCACAAGGATCTAAATATACTCATTATAGTAATTCGGTTGAAATCCTACAACCTCCTTCACCTAAAATTATATTGATCAGTGACGACGACAAACAAGTCACTGACAATTTTGTAATTGCTGAATCACAACAAGAATAGGTTGTTTTTTGAAGGATAAATAAAGCAAGGCTTGATAGTTTGTAAAGTATTTTTGTAATAAGACTATATAAGAAAGGTTTCTTGTTTTAATATATTGTAATGGGATCAAATAACAATCTACCAATCCCCGAATTCAATGGGGATAATTATGAATACTGGTCCATCAAAATGAGGACATTACTCATAGGAAAAGGACTATGGGATAGTATTGAAGACGGTTACACTGCTCCAACATATTGGACTACTTTGAGTGCAACCGACAAGAAGACCTTCAAAGATGCACAGAAAAATAACTCTTTTGCCTTATACCATCTTCAATCAGCATTAGATCCAAGTATCTTTCCTAGAATTGCATCTTTCTTAATTGCCAAAGATGCATGGAATGCCTTGAAAGAAGGATTCCAAGGAAGTGATAAAGTGAAGCAAGTCAGGCTTCAGACCTTAAAAAGATATTTTGAAAATCTCATAATGAAGGAAAATGAAAGAGTCGGAGACTATTGTGTGCGAGTCAAAGAAATAGTTGATATGATGCAAAATGTAGGTGATAACACAACAGTTGAAACAATTGTGAAGAAAGTGTTGAGAACACTTCTTCCTAAGTAGAATCACATTGCCATCATAATTGAAGAATCAAAAGACCTTTCTACTATTACATTTGATAGTTTGATTGGATCATTAACATCACATGAAGAGCACCTTCAAGGAACACCTTCAACAAGCTATGGAGGTGATGACAAAGACTTCACTTCGAACGAAGCTGCAAGACGAGGACAAGGAAGAGGCCGAGGCAGAGGACAACAACAAAGAGGCAAAGGCTAAAGAAACTCCTACAGAGGAGGAAATCAAAACAGAGGTGGAAATCAAAATAGAGGAGCCAATCAAAACCAAAGTGGCAATGCACGCTGTGGAAATAAAGGACGAGGAAGTAACAAAACTAAAACGGCTTGTTTCAATTATGGGAAACAAGGACACTTCACTCGTGATTGCTGGTCAAAGTCTTCAAAAGATCAAAGCAGTCAATATGGCTCATTTTATGGAGAAGAAGAAGGCACCTCAAATATTTTTCTTTCATATGGACAGTCAGATCAAAATCTCAAAGACACATGGATTTTAGATACTGGTTGCTCCAACCACATGAGTGGCAAAGAAAATCTCTTTGCTACATTAGATTTAAATTATAAATCCCATTGTAGACACCAAAAAAACACCAATCCGATTATGTGACTGCAAACACTGATCGCTTTGACAAACACAGCCCCCAGGGCAGCCCTCAGAGGTTAAACAGTGGTCTCAACCACTTTCATAGCAATTTTGTGAGGTCAAGAAGCAATTTGGCACACTTGGACACTTTGCCCAGTATTCGTCTCACCCAGGGACGAATTCAAAATAGAATCCGTCCCACCCCAGGACGAATTCTGAATCCGTCCCTGGGTGGGACGAATTCTAAGCTTAACGGGCAAAAAGGCAAAAGGTGCCAAGTGGCAGCCCTGAAACAGTCAGTTAAGGACTCTCGCCTTGCACGCGTGTGTAGGTGGACAGAGGGGCCGTTAGAAGACTATCACAAAAGGCATTTATCAAAGCTCAAGTCAATGGAGGACTCCCCTCCCTCATGGGAAGACAAGACTGCCACATGGCGCCTATGGCCAACACATGGCATTTGTGCTTCCCTCCCAAAAGAGACCCCATGGGTCTATAAAAGGTGGGACTTTTCTCACCCAAGATAGAGGTTGAAGGAGTTTTCAAGAAACGAAGTGCTGCCGATTTGAAGACCCACTTGCATCCCTTTTGGTTCACCTTCCCACATCCACCAATCTCTTTTGCAAGGGAGGTTGTTGGGTGGCCTTTGGAATCTGGAACCTGACCCAAATCCAACACATGGACACCTGAACCAACCAATTCGCTGACCCCCCCAATCCTAAGAAGTTTTGGGCCCATCCCTAGTGGATTGGATCCAAAATCAAGTGCCAACGGTGGGAGGCCCACTTGGGCACCCCCGCACTCCCCAAGTCCTATTTTAAGTTTTAGAGAATTTTAGATTAATTTTTTAGGTTGCATTTTGTGTTATTAGGTTTGATTAACCCATAGATGCAATTTTGTAACTTTTGGTCAGATTCTAGTATGTTTTGTGTCGCTTTGTTGTTTCGTTGACTTGCAGGTGTCGAGGTCAAATTCCCGAGGGTAGAGGCAAAATTGGGAGAATCCGACCATCTGGGTCATCCCAAAATGGCCCCAATTACATAACCCCCCTATTTGCAGGCATTTTTTAGGTCTTGGGATTCGACATTGGAGCAGTAGCAGGTCGATTTCTTCAACACAGAAGAATTCGTCCCACCCAGGGACAAATTGCAGTCAGAATTCGTCCCGCCCAGGGACGAATTCCAGTTGAAGGAATATTTTCCAGCTGTCTCAGTTGCAGTGGCCTTCTGGTAACTTTTCCTATCTTCTGTCAAGTTTTGAAGCCATTTGGACTCATTGTATTTACTGTTTCAGGCAAATGTTTACATGCATATTTCGTTAGTTTTAGAGAACCAAAAATTTTCATTTGCGGCAGATGCTACTGACATCTTGGTTGTTTCTTTGTTCATAGGAGAAGCAGCGGAGGTTAGGAACTCATCGACATCAGCGACGACATCATCTTGGCCCGCCCATTGCAATCGTGGGCACGCGAAAGGAGGAAGACTAAATCACACATTGTAACAATGACAAATTTAACGCTCCTAGCCCCTAAAAAGGGAGGAGACGTCTATGTAATCGAGGATAAGATATTTGAATAAAGAGGGCTGTGATTTCTTTACATCTTTTCTTTCCTTTCCAAATTGTCTCTTTCCTTTGTTTTGGTGCATAAGATTAAAGCGTTACATTTCGTCTTACATTGCATAATTAGTGTTTCCTTTGCCCGGAATCTCGTGATTTCAGTGGCGATCACGGTGGGACCTATTCCCTGGTTTTTAAAATCACAGAAACTGATCAAAGTTTTGTGTTTGTGCTTGACAGGTACATTTTTTTTTGTTGCAGACTGCTATTCGTCTCTGACAGGGACGAATTCTTTTCTGCAATTCGTCTGATCCTGGGACGAAATCAAATTCGTCTCTGGGAGGGACGAATTCTGTTCTACAATTCGTCTCCCAGAGGGACAAATTCTTGTCTGTAGATTTTTAGAGCAGAAATTTAGAAGCAACTGGAGCAGGCAGAGAAGAGGTAGGAATTTTTATTATCTCTGTTAAATTTTTTGTTTCTGTTTCTATTTCTTTAATTGTTTTCATTTAATCCTGCATTGCATTAGGAAAAGTCATGTATGCTAGTTTCATTTTTGTTGAATAAAACGAATCCCACACACATCACGAAACAATTTTAAACCAAGGAGCTGGTCGTAAGACCCCAACCCTTGATCAAGACCATTGGTGGATTTCATCACCACCTTGGCTTGATTTGCATCCATTTCCCGATTTTCAACTGTTGTTAGGCATAAATCCTGACGAAGACAGACCGAGCATAGCTGGGGTGATTCCCATGCGTGCGAGGATAAGTTTTCTATGGTAGGTGCCATTAACAGGACAATCCCCCTTCCGTACCACCTACGTACCACGTACCTTCTGCTCTCACGTACCTATAGTCTCCCTCTTGTAAGGGCGGGTATATAGAGAGGTTGGTATATCGGCCTGGCTGGTATATTGAAGGGGCGACATTTTGGGAGTTATAAGAGCCTCATGATGCATTTAAACGTTCTACAAAAACTACAAAAACAAAACAAAACACAAAAATACACTAAACCAGTCTAGGGCACACCAAGAATCCTTAAAAGAGATAATCACGGTTTTGTGAATGTGTGTGTTTAATTATGTTTAGTGTAGACAAAAAAAAAAAAAAATCATAAACGAGATAAAAACTTATTTAGATAGCATATAAGCACCGCAATGGTGTACACCCGCAGTCAAGCCCAATCAAGGGCAGAAGCTCCGGAAGGTACACAAAAAGCGAGCACAAGTCGCCTTCACTTCGATCCCGAGGATTTGGTCATACCGCCTTATAGGTCTAACCTACAAAAGAATCCAATTCAGAATCCTCGGTGGGGTATGCCTATTCAAAGCAGCCCCTTTCGGGAAGATGCCTTACATGTAGACCTTGACATAAATAGAGAATCACCTCTTGAAGTTAGGCATGAGTGGCCACCGCGCGATGAAGCGCTAAACAGGCACACCGTCCATTTGGAGGGGCAACGTGGATATGGCGTCCCTTCTTTACCTCTCATCAGAACAGAGAGACCAAATCCGGAGTGCACGACTCCTTACATAGGGCGACCTAACTCCGCCCACCCCATTTACACCCATGAAATGGAGTATGAGGAAAGCCATCGCATTCCTCGAGGGCAACAAACAATGCGGGAACCTTGCATTTCCGCACCGACGAGGATATCATGATCACCCCTTGAGGCCAGAACCTCGAGAACATACCGCCTACCTCGACAGAGGGAAACGACCCCTTGAGATTTTAGAGCATCAAAACCAAGGTAAACCCATAGGAAGAACATTTGAACCTTCTAAACAAAATAGGGTAGATCAAATTGACCCGGCTGTCGCCAGATATACCACCCGTCAAGCCCAAATCATGCGGCTTAAACAAAGTCAACAAGAGATAGAGTATCAATACCGCTTGGATAAAGAACGCATGCAACACGAAGCGGATGAGTTACGCTATGAAATACCTGAGAGGAGGCCAACCCCTTGCATCCAAAGAGCTGAACAGTATGAGAGGCATAATCCATTGGTGCAAGATAGGTCTCCACGACCTCGTCAACCTCTGCCTCCAAGACCTCATAGATTCGAGAGGGAGGCAACTCCCCGAAACAATGATGGGTACCTTCAGCAAGAGCTTGATCAGGGTCATAGGTTTCTCCCAGAGACTCCTCAAGAATTTTATGAGGAGTATGAACCAGAAGAGGAATATGTTGAAACTCCCCATCAAGGCGGGAAGGATGCCATTCGGCCACCCCTCCATAGGCCTCCAGTTTACCGTAACTTGCAACAAGAACGAACAAGAGAGGAAGAAATAAAATCTTCCGATGCATACCAAGCGCTATTGGAGTGTTTGGAGTCTGTGGAGACAAAAGTTGCTGGGCATCAAAAACCCACATTACGTCTACTCCGTAATAATCCGGTGCATCCCTCAGTGCCTACACCTCTTTACCCCGAACACTTCAAGTTGCCTCAATTGGCAATTTTTAAAGGTGAAGAGGACGCACAGGAACACGTTACACGATTTCTAAGCCAATGCTTCGGCATCCAAGATAATGACGCATTATTGCTTAGAACATTCATAACCACATTCGCAGGCCCTGCCTCGGATTGGTTCACACAACTACCCAAACACAACATAAGTAGCTTAGATCAGCTAGTAGATGCGTTTCTTGAACGTTTCGCCTTCAACACAAGGAAGAAGGCATCACTTAGTGATCTTGCTAGCCTTAAACAATTTGAGGAGGAAACAATGGCAGCGTACGGGAACCGATGGAGAGCTTTGCTTTCTAAGTTACCCTACCATCCTCCCATGTCGGACCTCACGCAAATGTTCATGAAAAGTTTCTTAAAATCAATCTCCGGTCTATTGTTGCTGCGACAATACGACAGCTTAGAAGAAGCTTTGGCGCAAGCAAGAGTCATAGAAGAGATTAAGATAGGTGAAGGCACAATTGCCAAGCCTAAGAAGAAAGAGTGGAATAAAACCACTAAAACTGGGACAACGCAACCACAACACGCTGCAGTCAACTAAGTTGTGATAAATGTTCCCACGCCTGTGCAAGAAACGCAGCCTCAAAAGGCTAACTACCGAGCAGTGCCTCCTGCTTACGAAAGAGATAACAGAAGACAGGAGCAGTATCAGCAGCGTCGCCCTAGGCAACAATTCACCCCGTATGCGGAGTCTAGGGACTCCTTATTTGACCGCTTTTCAGCGGCAAATTTAGTTACTCTGCCAGAAATCCAAAATTTTGACCCTAACATTCCCAAGCCTAGGGGGTATAGAGAGGAATTGTATTGCAGATTCCATAGGCGTAGAGGACATGACCTAAATGGGTGCTGGAAATTCAAAGAACTAGTCTAGGATTTGATCGACAACCGAACATTGGTCGTGGACAACCCCATCGCACCAAACAACCAACAAATGGGGGTATTCAAGGACCCCTTGCCTGCCCACGAGGCACGGAAAAACCGCTCCAGATTAACGAGGTGCGACAAGATCTTCCCGCGCAAGGATTTGTGGGAATGATTAGCATTGTAACAAGGAACAGAAGATACCCAGCAGTTGCCCCCGAGATAGCTACGAGGGAAGTTCCGTCGACATCGTAGCCTCAACAACGCCCAACGCAGTTACCTCCGCCTAGATCTGAGGTCACGATACGAACCAAACTCACGCAGATTTTGCGGACCACATCGGCTAGGTTGTCCATCTACGAGCTTATTCAATAATCAGCTCCCCATAGAGAAGCTCTTATGGACATTTTAAAATCCATTGAAGTACAACCCCACGAAGCAAATTCTTTCAACGCCTTCGTGGGACATGTGAAACAATGTACGGAGCCTGTCATCACATTCAGAGAAGACAAGGTCAAAACGATATCAAATGACATGCCGGATCCACCCCTGCACGTTATCGCGCGGGTCAACGGGATCCCGTACAAGAGAGTGCTGATAGATACTGGCTTGTCCAGTAACATTATAACCACTGCAGCGTTGAAACATTTAAAACTGCCAGCCTCTCACATCACCGCTTCCACGTACACACTGTGAGCTTTTGACGATGCAATTTTCTCCACAGTCGGCATGGTTGTTCTGCCTATACAGGTAGGACAAAAGTCAATACCCACACTGTGCCATGTGCTGGAAGGTGAAATGGCTTATAATATACTGCTAGGGCGGCCTTGGATCGGGGACATGAAGTGTGTCCCCTCGATCGCACACGAGTGCTTGAAGTATGCCTATGAAGGGCAAATACATGTAGTCCCAATGGACTTAGAGCCCTTCAAGTATTGCAATGTGGTACAATTCATACCTCAATCGACCCTCCCATCAACGCATTTGGATTTTCAATTAAATCCATCTAAACAGGGTCCGATACCGCAAGTACCACTGGTGGCCAACAAGGCAAAATCCCAGCTAGGTGAGACTTCATCACCTACTCCTTCATCATCAACGCCACCTACCGTGGCCCAACAGAAGGACAAGGGAAAGCAAATCATGGAAGAGGTTAAGCCTCTAGAAGAGGGGTTGCCCACGATTTCAACGATATCAACAGAGGAAACACCCAACACAACACAAACCAAGACTCCTGAACAACCAAACATGGAATGGACTCAGGAAGGACTACCGTTTCCTCCTACCCAATCATCAACAATCACTTTTGAGATGGCCAGTATAGGCCTGGGGGAATACATAGTGCAAAACGTTGTGGCAACCCCCACATTGGAGTCAGTACAAGACATGGGAAGACCTCGCCTTCCCATTGGAACAATTGTCCCTCTAGGCTACCCTCCCAACTAGACGAATTTTGTGTATGGGGGCCTTGATCATGGTTCTGAACCATGCGAACAAAAGGAAACAGATGAAGAGACTTTGTCGAAAACATCAATTATCTGTCGAACCCAAAATTTGCCCTAAAATATCTCGAACAATGCAATTGGCATGGGTATGGGCTAGGCAGATATGAGCAAGGGATGCGGATCCTTTGCCAACCAAGATATTAGATGCCATATGACAAGTCAGGGGTAGGGTTCAACCATCCCCTGCCATTAGACATCTTGGTTGAAAATATGCAAGGCCTAGAAATAGGCAACAAGGGGGATTGGCACAAGACCCGTACGCCAATCCAAACACAGAATACACATTGGGGGACTATCTCCCATGGTCTACAAACACCCCTAGAAATAGCAATAATCCCTCTCCTTTGCTAGAGAGAGGTGAAATTTTAGAGAGCAATCCTCAAAGAGAACAACAACGGCTTTCGGACATTTTTTTGAAGTTGTTTCCCCTAGAGATTCCAGATGAAACGACACAATGTCAAGAGAATCAGGTCCCTCCACAAAGAGTGGAACAACAACAATGGGACTCGATTAACTTATTGGAACAAGAAGAGTCCTCAACGTCACAAGCAACAGATGTTGAAGAGGATGAACAATCTTGGATCTATGAAAGTGAGTCAGAAGACGAGACTGAGATGGACTATCTCAGACATGTGCGATGACATCACTGCACTCTAACTCATGAAGATCTAATGGGAAAAATGGGTATACGATTAGGACATGAATGACATGTAGACCCAGTGAGGTGGGACCAAGTGTTAGGCCTATAGCTCCAAATTCAAGATGAGCATCGTCCACCTCGAGATCCCATCATGACAGCAGTGCCAAGGGAAGACCCCGCCTTCCTTTTCACACATAGAGATGAATTTGCACCTAGAGAAGATCCATTCGTGCCTGTTCCCATAGAGCCAGATCCAGAGTATAGGGAACATCTAAAAGAATCAAGTCATCACACCCATGGTTCTGGAGACCAAATTCATTCCATCCACATGATCTCCATTGATTTGACCACACCCATCCGCAATCCAACCGATCCATCATGGTCATTGCATCTAGACATGGATGCCATCGACTGGGATCGCATCAATTCACCATTGTCACCATCAAAGTACTGGCCTTTCGGTGAAATGCTTCATTTTACCCCAAGGACAACTCAGGATATTTTTCAAGCTGAAGAGGGACCCGAGGTTCCAAACGCAGATCTTAACTCAGCTGATGATATCCATTTAATCCCAACTCCACATCGGTTGGAGGAAGGATCTCACATGTCAGTCGAGGAGACGACTGACGTAGACATCGGCACAGATCCAATGAATCCACGGATTCTCAAGCTTGGGGTAGGCCTTTCCCCCGAGGAGCAAGTTGATTACATTGCCCTTCTCAAAGAGAAGAAGGAAGTTTTTGCATGGTCGTACAAAGATATGCCAGGACTAGACCCACAGCTAGTCATGCACAATTTAACGCTTGATCCGAAAATCAAGCTTGTAAAGCAAAAACTAAGAAAGATGCACCCAACAGTGGCCTTGATGGTCAAAGATGAATTGCAAAAGCTGTTGGATGCATAATTTGTCATCTACGTGGATTATCCGCCATGGTTGTCCAACATGGTTCCCGTCAAGAAGCCCGACGGGAGGATTCGCATATGCACCGAATTTCGAGACTTAAAAAAAGTGAGTCCTAAGGATGATTTCCCCTTGCCAAGCATCGACGCATTGGTAGATGCTACAGCAGGCCACGAAATGCTCTCCCTAATGGACGGTTTCTCAGGATACAATCAAATTCGTATCAATCCTGAAGACCAACTCAAAACAGCATTCACAATGCCTTGGGGGACATTTTGCTATAAGGTCATGCCTTTTGGCCTTAAAAACGTTGGCCCTACATACCAACGTGCTATGACTTATATCTTCCACGATTACATGCACAAAACTTTGGAAGATTACATGGATGATTTGTTAGCCAAGTCTCTCTTGCGCTCAGATCATCTCGGTGACTTAAGCAAGATTCTCGATCGCCTCATGGAGCATAAGGTCAGACTGAATCCCAAGAAGTGCATGTTCGACGTCACATCTGGAAAACTCTTGGGTTTTATAGTCTCAAAGCGAGGCATCGAAGTGGACCCAAACAAAGTCAAGGCAATCCTTGAAATGGCTCCCCCAACCACTATCATGCAGCTCAGAAGTCTGCAAGGAAATTTCGCGTCGATTAAACACTTCATAGCGCAATTATCTGAAAAATGCCGACCAATGAACAAATTATTGCACAAGGGGGTCACATTTCATTGGGATGACGAGTTCCAGTTAGCCTTTGACGAAATCAAACAATACTTGGCTTCACCGCCAGTATTGGCACCACCTAGACCAGGTGTGCCGTTCTACTTATACATCTCGACTGCGAGGTGGAACCAGGCGCAATGCTAGCCCGGAAGAATGAACTTCACAAAGAACGAGGCTACTTACTATCTTAGCCGCACCCTGGTCAGTTACAAACTTAACTATGCATACGTTGAGAAACTCTGCTTGGCAGTGGTGTTTGCTACCAAGAGGCTACACCATTACATGCTGAGCAACACGACGTATGTTGTGTCTAAGGAGAATCCATTGCGATACATGATGAGTCGTACTTATCATAGTAGCCGCACGGCGAAATGGATCATGTTGTTGATGGAATTTGACATTGAGTTTATTGGGCAAAAATCTATAAAAGGACAAGTCATAGCCGATCAACTAGCAGAGGCTCCTCTTGAAGACGATCAGCCTCTAGTCATAAAACTACCCGATGATGAGGTCTTCCATGTCTTAGAATCGCCAGATTCTGAAGAGCCTGATTCTCGAGCCGACATAACCTTATTTTTTGATGGTTCTAAATGCGAGCAAGGTGGTGGCGCAGGAATTGTATTCTTCACACCGCGAGGCGCTCCAATGCCCCTGTCATTTAAATTAAATTTCTAGTGCACCAACAACAATGCAGAATATGAAGCCTTGCTCCTAGGTCTTCAAACAACAATCGCCATGAATATCAAAAGACTGAACATCTTTGGCGATTCACTGTTAATCGTCAATCAAGTCAAAGGGGTATATCAATGCAAATGCCTAGTTCTGAAGGCCTATAAAGCCCTCGTGGATAAATTCCTGGAAAAACTTGAGTGGTATGACATCGAGGCACTCCCTCGATCATCGAATCATTTTGCGGACACAATGGCCTCCTTAGGGTCACTAATCCCGCAAGACCTTTTCGATGATATAACAACCATTCAGGTCAAAACATTATCGCAACCTGCGATGGAGCGTGCAAGCTCAGATTTGACACTAGGGGTCCACATGATCCAGATCGAACCATCTTCGGATAAGTTCTTTCGAATCCGAGACTATTTGAAACATGCCAACTGGGGGTCTTTGTTCTCCCCCACTCCCATTAATAGCAACACAACGCTATTCTTACAAGTTCTATCCCAATCAACATTTGTTAGGGAAGAACTCCAAAAGGGATTGGCTGTTCAAACTATCGAGGTATCCGATCAACGGGATCGGTATTTACCCATAAGACACTACCTCAAGTTAGGTAATCTACCCTTTGGATTGACGCACGCCGCAAAACGAACATTCAAACAGAAAGCGGCAAAATATGTCTTGATAGGAGACATTTTGTATCGTCGCAGCTACGACGAAATTCTTCTTCGTTGCTTGGACTAGCAAGAGTCCACTTGGGCAGTCACCCAAGCGCATGACGGTACATGTGGCGGCCACTTCAGTGGTATGGCCATTGCAAAGCGCATTCTTCGCATGGGCTATTATTGGCCATCTTTAGAGTGAGATTGCTGCGCGTATGTCAAGAGGTGCATAAAATGTCAACATCATGCCAATTTAATGCACGCACCTTCCCAGGCCCTACAGACAGTCCAGTCTGCTTGGCCATTTTTGCAGTGGGGCCTCAATCTAATCGGAAAGATCTCCCCTGCATTGTCAGGCCGTCACACATTTATCATAACGACCACATAATATTTTACCAAATGGGTGGAAGCAATTCCGTTAACCTCTACGATAGGACCTCGCATTATGGAGTTCATTTTGCATTACATCATATGTCATTTTGGTATTCCATCCAAAATAATCTCGGATAATGGGCCATCATTCAAGAACAAAGACGTGCGTGCTTTAACCACAAAGTACAAAATTTAGCATAGCTTTTCAACACCCTATTATCCGCAAGCAAATGGGCAAGCAGAGGCGTCAAACAAAATGCTAGTCGCCATCCTTAAAAAGACCGTCGCAAATAGTCATAAGGATTGGCACATACAAATCCCACTTGCCCTTTGGGCTTATCGCACTAGCATTCGGACGCCCACTGGGGCAACTCCGTTTTCACTAGTGTATGGCTCAGAGGTAGTAATGCCTCTCGAGTTGGAAATTCCTTCCCTCTGCATATCAATGCAGGAATTCATCGATGATGACACTGCACGGTAGGCCCGGTTAGACCAACTTACGTTGCTTGACGAAAGACGCGTTAATTCTCTCGAGCACTTACATATCTATCAAGAGTGGCTTAAGAGAGCTTACAACATGAAAGTTCACCTAAGAGACTTTCGGGTCGGTGATTTGGTTCTGAAGGAAAACCAACAAAACTCTAATTTTCCGTCCCATATGAGAGACAAATTTGCGGCAAATTGGTTAGGTCCTTATGTCATTGATAGCAAAATAGGATCGGGAACGTACAGGATAGCTTCTCTTGACGGTATCAAGGAAACAAAACCCTTGAATATCAGTCATTTGCGACCATTTCATATCTAAGAAAGCCATATACCAAAAAAAAAAAAAAAAAAAAACTCCAAGGATTATCGCAATCTCTTGGTCAACCCAAAAAGCTCCAAGGATTATCGCAATCTCTTGGTCAATCCAAAAAGCTCCAAGGATTATCGCAATCTCTTGGTCAACCCAAAAAGCTCCAAGGATTATCGAAATCTCTTGGTCAATCCAAAAAGCTCCAAGGATTATCGCAATCTCTTGGTCAATCCAAAAATCTCCAAGGATTATCGCAATCTCTTGGTCAATACAAAAAGCTCCAAGGATTATCGCAGTCTCTTGGTCAAAAAAATCAAGAAATTCAAAAATAAACAAAACAACAAAAATCATCAAAAACAACAAAGATTTGCATCTCAATTCTAGGCATACTCGAATTCATCAAAAACAACAAAAACTACAAGCATAACTATTACCACACTACAGTCAGTGGTCTGGGAATGTACCAAGACTTTCAGTAATTCAGTCATCATTTTCCTCTTTAGCCATGTAGTGTATCAAGTCGAACATATTTTACGAAGGTAGAGTCATACTTGAAATACACATTGTTACGTAACATCCCAACACAAATCAAAACACTAAAATTCCCAAATTGTGTGAACGAAAGACGAAACCTGCAAAATAATCTAGGTCACCACAAGCGAAATGGTTATCTTACTCATCCCCCTATGCGAATGACCCCTAGAATGCTGAGAGTTGGCAAAAGGACAAGCATCCTCCCTACCCAATTCCCTAAGAATCCCTAAAGTTCTCAACAGTTGCAAAACACAAAAAATTTGCAAAATGTCAAAACTCCAAATTTGACAAACTATAGTGCACACATCAAAAGGCACAAACAACAGTGATTTTCGTCACTCCATATCCCCAATCCCTTGCTCAAAAAAAAAAAAAAAAAAAAAAAAACAAATCAAAATAAACAGTGATCTCATCACTACAATGAGCAAGTATCCCAATACAATTGAAGAAAAGAAGGGAGTTGACCTTGAATCCCTGGAACTCTCAGCATTCTATAGGTCATAAGGCAAGCTTCAGTACCAATTTGGTTGATAGCCTATCGGTAATGAAGTAAACCTCCCGCATGACGATATATCTGTCACATTAACTTGCGTACAGATCAATTTTTGCATGTGGATGAGCTAGCTTATGGCATCCTGGATTACACCGCAGATTAATCTTAGTACATACAATAAAGGAATTCGTGGAGCTAATTAGGTGATCCTCAGTACAGGTTCGGTTGAAAGCCCATATGGGACTGGCGGTATCCTAACAAATACCACTAAATGAACTCAATTGCACACATAGGGATGTTAAATAACTCGGTCAAAAATAGGTCCGATTCATACCTTATTCAAAAGTCTTGTAAGATAAAGTACAGTCATGGATAGTGAGATAAAACTGTCTGAATCTCAAAAAATCATACATTCATCCCAAAACCATCTGTGCTACTTATCATCCTTATGATACCATCAAAAAATATAAAAATAGAAAAAACTAGGTAAATAAAGAGCTTCTTAAACAGCCTACAGTGCAATCACCACAAATATCATTCATCCATTTCAATTTGCATATCACATAGACATCTAAAACATTTGAATTCATCATAACATCTACATTCATCAAAATGAATAAACATGCATAACAAAAATCACATCATCACATGTACAAATCCAAAAATAAAACGTTTATATATATATATATATATATATATATATATATATATATATATATATATATATATATATATATATATATATATATATATATATATATATATGTATATATATATATATATATATCGTCAAAAAGATGCCCGCAGGCTACAAAACCGGTCCTCAGACCCCGCAATATATCCAAGAACCCAACCTAAGGCGTCGGCCACCATGATCACGCAGGATCGGTGCGACGGGAACTACCCCCCGTGGTGTGGGTCCTACGGGACCCTGCAGGGCGGCTACTACTAGCCCCCGCATCATGCCTGCTACCACCCCCCTCATCTAACCGCCTGTGACGAGATGATGCTGACTGCTCAGTCAAACTATCCCTCGTCCGTCGAGAAGATCTACTGATCGAGGGCTCAGGGAGCCGCCCGCCAAGGCGGATGACCTCCCTCTCCAAGTCTATCCGTTACAGACACCACTCTGCCTCTCGTCGATGATAGATAGACAATGCATCATCGCGCTGCGCCAAAACTCTATCCCGCTCTGCCAACTGAGCCCGTAGAAGATCCCTCTCTAGATCCCGCATCCGTAGCAGCTCTGTAAGTCGCACAACCTCATTGCCTACATCCAACCCCACCTCCTCTGTATCTGTCGGACGCATAGGACTCGTGAGGACAGTAGCCTGCTCAAGCTCCAACTGCTCCTCCACATCCTGCATGTCCGGCGCTCCGGAACACCCAAGTCCACATCCTCATCTCCCACATCCACCATGTCTGCATCATCCAATGGCCCCCCCAATCAACCCTTGCCGCCTCAGCATCCTCCACTGTCGCCTCCGCACCTCCCAGTGGACCCTCTCCTCTCCAGCGCCGCAATACCCACCACGAGTCATACTCAGTGGTAGTACCAACGTCATCCACATCCGGGACCTCAATCACCGCATCCGACTCCTCACCCAATGGCATGGTGATCGATGGCTCCAGATCCCTCTCATCTCCTCGACATCGATAGCCTACGGGCTCACCAGAAAACCCCTGGCGCACCCCAAACTATCGTGTAACTCGACGGTACGGAAAGAACTCATGCTCCGTCCCATGCCGCCCAGTCAACCATCGCTCCCTCCGTACCCGTCGGAGCCACTCTCCAGCCTCAGGCCAAGCTGGACAGTCCCGATAGGGACGCCAAAACACCTCCCCTGGAGTGAGCCGAGAAAAGGCATCAATGTAGTGCTCAACGACACCTGCCCATCGCCGACTCTGCCCCTGCTCCGCAGACCATCGCCACAAAGATGCATAACCAATCTCCTCATCCTCCATCACCGCCCGAGTCGTCCACGGTAACCCGGTAGGCCTCTCAACAGCTATGTGCTGCCAACCCCAGCACTGCAACAAAAAACTGCAACTGACACCCTTTCGCTGTCGACAGTGGACCCCGTACAGCTCCCCGTAAAGCTGTGCCAACAAAGTCTGTCCCCATCTCAGAATCAACGGTGCCTCTATCGGGCACTCTGCCAACTGCCACACCAAATCTAGCAGGTTCCACGGGAACCTCGTGCCTGACGAATCAGGGAGAAGAATGTTAGAAATGAGGCCCATCAAGAATGCGTGCCTCACTCCTAACACCCCCATCTCCTTCCACCAGCTAACCAAAATCCCGCCAGCCTGGCAATCCGCCTCGGCTGTCTCCACTGGGTCTGCTACACCCAACTCCCCCCCATGCCCAAAACATCTCGTAAGTATAGCAATCCGCTGATCAAACGGCGATGTCCTAATAGGCAGACCATCTATCGGAATCCGAAGCAACCGATAGACGTCCTCAAGAGTCACAGTCATCTCCCCTGTCGGGAGATGGAAAGTATTGGTCCACGGATCCCAAAGCTTGATCGGGGCCGTCAGATAGGCCTGATCCGAAACCACAAGCTCCAGTCAAGCCACCTGCTTGAGCCCAAGGGCATCAAGCCATTCCCAGTCATCATCGGTCAATGCCAACCGCGCCTCGATAAATGCGAGCGGGTACACGGTACCGGCTCCTAACAACCTGCAAGCACAAAAAAAAAAAAAAAATATATATATATAACAGATCAAATTTTCAGTTCTAGGGTTTCTAACCTTAACTGATAAACAAAAACATCACAACAAAAAAATCTTAAAGTTTTGAAAAGCGTCAACACAAAAACAATGCATTAAATTAAAGCAAAATAAACCCTAGGGTCACTTACAGGTCTCGCCTCGGCTCCGCCGCTCGAACCAGTTTGTGCACTCATGATGGCAGAGAGAATTCCAGCAGCGCTTCGCTTCGCAGAATTACCTCCTCCTCCCAGAGCTCCAAAATCGCAAGAAAAAAATGACACAAATGAGCCCAAAATCAAGTTTTGGCCATTAAATAGGCCTTTTGCACTGGAATTCGTCCTTGAGTGGGACGAGCGCTCTAATTAGCGCTCGTCCCACCCAGGGACGAATTCTCCAGCTGGAATTCGTCCCACCCAGGGACGAATTCAGGCCAGCACAAAAAAAAATAAAAAAAAAATGACTAAAAATGCACTAAAAAACAGACAATAAAATAGCTCGACAGGATTGCTACTGCACCTGACAACAAGGGCATACAAAATCAACATTGGAGTCACAAATTGTCACTATCATACTCCCTAAGAAGGCTACCATAGCCGGACCGCTCCACGGGAAGACGGATTTTAGACAATTTCATCCCCAAACGACATCACAAAAGGGTTAACGCCCACTCAAAAATAGTACAAAATTCAACAAAAACACAACAAAAACATTGCCGAACATAAGTGCTCTTGCACTTAACCTCTAGGCAAAGAAAATCGATGTCGAGGTCCAAATTATCGCTCTCTTACTTCCCCAAGAAGGCTACAATAGCCGGACCGCTCCACGGGAAGTTAGATTTTCGATGATTTCACCTCTTTATGGCATCACCAAAAGGGTTAACACCCACCAAAAACAGGTCCAAATGTTGGAAAAATTGCACACGCTTAACGATAAACCCTTTAAAGGCACCCTAGCACAAGTCATCTTGGGTCAAGCGACTCGTCGCTTCTCTCACGAAGGTCATTCCCTCATCGATTTGTCACTTGAGGGGGTAGTCACACTTAGTCACCAACCAACAATCACACACCCAATTAAGGAAAATGACATGCATTCAAAGAATCATTGACAAAGACAATCACGCTCCTGCTTGGGGCAATAAACAAGCAACAATAAAATCAATCAAACACTTGGCATTTCGTGAATCATGAACACAAGGTTCCCCCCCGAGGATAAAAATGCCCTTCACTTGTTCATGATCGATCAATGTCTAAGTTCAAGTCACACCTCACCAAAATAGGTTAATACTTGAAATCAAATTCCTTAGCTCGTCAGAAGCAAGGATTCAAGAATACATGCCCTTTCCATACTTGGGGCATTAAAAGTTGGTTAGGTTACCAAGAAACCCTAATCATTAGTGCTTTGGTTATCTATTTTTGCTCAGCACTGCGTCACCCACGACGCTTCCCAAAAAGGGGCATCTGTAGACACCAAAACAGCACCAATCCGATTATGTGACTGCAAACACTGATCGCTTTGACAAACACAGCCCCCAGGGCAGCCCTCAGAGGTTAAACAGTGGTCTCAACCACTTTCATAGAAATTTTGTGAGGTCAAGAAGCAATTTGGCACACTTGGACACTTTGCCCAGTATTCGTCTCACCCGGGGACGAATTCAAAATAGAATCCGTCCCACCCCAGGACGAATTCTGAATTCGTCCCTGGGTGGGACGAATTCTAAGCTTAACGGGCAAAAATGCAAAAGGTGCCAAGTGGCAGCCCAGAACAGTCAGTTAAGGACTCCTGCCTTTCACGCGTGTGTAGGTGGACAGAGGGGCCGTTAGAAGACTGTCACAAAAGGCATTTATCAAAGCTCAAGTCAATGGAGGACTCCCCTCCCTCATGGGAAGACAAGACTGCCACATGGCACCTATGGCCAACACATGGCATTTGTGCTTCCCTCCCAAAAGAGACCCCATGGGTCTATAAAAGGTGGGACTTTTCTCACCCAAGATAGAGGTTGAAGGAGTTTTCAAGCAACGAAGTGCTGCCGATTTGAAGACCCACTTGCATCCCTTTTGGTTCACCTTCCCACATCCACCAATATCTTTTGCAAGGGAGGTTGTTGGGTGGCCTTTGGAAGCTCGAACCTGACCCAAATCCAACACATGGACACCTGAACCAACCAATTCGCCGACCCCCCAATCCTAAGAAGTTTTGGGCCCATCCCTAGTGGATTGGCTCCAAAATCAAGTGCCAACGGTGGGAGGCCCACTTGGGCACCCCCGCACTCCCCAAGTCCTATTTTAAGTTTTAGAGCATTTTAGATTACTTTTTCAGGTTGCATTTTGTGTTATTAGGTTTGATTAACCCATAGCTGCAATTTTGTAACTTTTGGTCAGATTCTAGTATGTTTTGTGTCGCTTTGTTGTTTCGCTGACTTGCAGGTGTCGAGGTCAAATTCCCGAGGGTAGAGGCCAAATTGGGAGAATCCGACCATCTGGGTCATCCCAAAATGGCCCCAATTACATAACCCCCCTATTTGCAGGCGTTTTGCAGGTCTCGGGATTCGACATTGGAGCAGCAGCAGGTCGGTTTCTTCAACACAGAAGAATTCGTCCCACCCAGGGACGAATTGCAGTCAGAATTCGTCCTGCCCAGGGACGAATTCCAGTTGAAGGTATATTGGCCAGCTGTCTCAGTGGCAGTGGCCTTCTGGTAACTTTTCCTATCTTCTTTCAAGTTTTGAAGCCATTTGGACTCATTGTATTTACTGTTTCAGGCAAATGTTTACATGCATATTTTGTTAGTTTTAGAGAACAAACACTTTTCATTTGCGACAGATGCTACTGACATCTTGGTTGTTTCTTTGTTCGTAGGAGAAGCAGCGGAGGTTAGGAACTCATCGACATCAGCAACGGCATCATCTCGGCCTGCCCATTGCAATCGTGGGCATGCGGAAGGAGGAAGACTATATCACACATTGTAACAATGACAAATTTAACGCTCCTAGCCCCTAAAAAGGGAGGAGACGTCTATGTAACCGAGGATAAGATATTTGAATAAAGAGGGCTATGATTTCTTTACATCTTTTCTTTCCTTTCCAAATTGTCTCTTTCCTTTGTTTTGGTGCATAAGATTAAAGCGTTACATTTCGTCTTACATTGCATAATTAGTGTTTCCTTTGCCCGGAATCTCGTGCTTTCACCCATGTTAAGTTAGGGGATAATAAATCTTTGCAAGTTGAAGGCATTGGAACTATGGAAGTTCCAACAAAAGAAGGCCTTAAAAAGGTGAATGACATATACTATACTCCACAACTACAACACAATTTGTTAAGTGTTGGCCAAATGATGGAGAAGCATTACAAATTAGTTTTTGATGAAGGAAAATGTACAATCCTTGATAAAAACAATTGTAATAGAGTCATCATAGAAGTACCTATGACAAAGAATAGGTTATTCCCTCTAAAATTTTGTGAGCCAGGGGGAGCTCAACTTGCAAATATTGCTATTTCAAATCCAAGTGTATTGTGGCACTTGAGATATGGTCACCTTAATTCCGCTAGCTTGAAAATGTTAACTTCACAAGCTATGGTGACAGGACTACCAAAAATTCAAGAACATAAGAAGGTATGCGAAGCATTTGCTTTGGGAAAGCACTCCAGAACGAAGTTTCCAAAAGGGCAAGCGTGGAGAGCAAGCTATCCTCTTCAGCTAGTACATTCGGACATCTGTGGTCCAATGCAAACAAAAAGCCTTGGAAAAAATTCTTATTTCCTAACATTCATAGATGATTATTCTAGAATGTGCTGGATCTATTTTTTGAAACACAAAGATGAAGCATTTAATTGCTTCATAGACTTCAAAAATAATGTAGAAAAGCAATGTGACTACTATGTCAAATGTCTTCGCACTGATAGAGGAGGAGAGTACTCCTCAAATGAATTTTTAAATTATTGTAAGCAAAATGGGATAAAAAGGTAGTTCACCACTGCCTATACCCCACAGCAGAATGGTGTGGCCGAAAGAAAGAACCACACCCTTGTTGAAATGGCATGTACGATGCTTCAAACAAAGCATCTAACATATAGCTATTAGGCAGATGCAGTGAGAACTAGTGCATATATTCTAAATAGAAGTCCGACTTCTAGTTTAGATGGTATCACTCCTTATGAAGGATGGTACAGTAAGAAACCAAATGTCAAACATTTTCAAGTATTTGGTTCTTTAGCTTATGCACACATTCCTGAGGAGAAGAGAAAGAAGCTTGATCCCAAGAGTCAAGCATGTATTTTTGTAGGGTATTGTCAATCTACCAAAGGGTATAGATTGTACAATCCCAAGACACATAAAATAGTTATCTCCAGGGATGTAATTTTTGATGAAGAGGGAGAATGGGGTCATAAAAAATTTGTTGATATAGAATCTAATTCTGAAAGTTCCACATTTGTACAACCCAAGAAAAGTAGTGGAAGTAGTTCCCCTCCACAAATTCCACATCAGGAATCTTCATCGAGTACATCAAGTCCAAGAGGAACTCCTTTGTTGGCACCCCCAAACTCTCTGAAACAATTTTAGAGATCTGTAAGTGCTCCAAGTCCGATGGATATTGATCCAGTTTCTCAAAGGAAAGAAACAAATAAAGGAAAGCGCATACTACAGAGTCATCCATCTTCTCAAATGTTGGATAGGAATTTCCAAAAAATATACACTAGGAGTCAAGCTAGTGAGATGAACGACATTTTGTCAAGACTTGAAAATATTCACATATCAGGAGATGATGAGTCTCATGAACCAAGGGGTGATGTAGTCAATTATGCTTTGTTGGCTGCTGCACAACTAGAACCATCTAGCTATGAAAAGCATGTACTGAAAGTATATGGCAAGATGCCATGGAAGAGGAAATATCCTCAATTAAAAAGAATGATACTTGGGAGCTTGTGAAGCTTCCCAAGGGAAAAAAATGTGTTGGATGTAAATGGGTCTATAAGACCAAATTCAATGCTGATGGAATCATTGAAAGGCACAAGGCAAGATTAGTAGCTAAGGGTTTTACTCGGAAATATGGCATAGATTATGAGGAAACCTTTGCTCCAGTTGCTCGACAAGAAACAATCAGAACTGTTCTTTCCTTGGCAGCCCATAAAGGATGGAACATTCAACACATGGATGTGAAAAGTGCATTTTTAAATGGATACCTGACAGAAGAGGTGTATGTTCAACAACCTCAATGTTTCCAAGAACAAGGAAAAGAGAACCTTGTTTATAAATTGAAAAAAGCACTTTATGGCCTCAAGCAAGCACCACGAGCGTGGTACTCACGCATTGACGGCTATTTTAGTGAGTATGGTTTCAAAAAAAGCAAGAGTGAACCAACTCTATACTACCTTAAGAATGGAGTAGATATCCTCATAGTTTGTTTATATGTGGATGATCTAATATTTATGGGTAGTAATAATAAGATGAATATGGAGTTCAAAAACTCCATGATGAATCAGTTTGAGATGAAGGATCTTGGATTAATGAGATACTTCCTAGGCATGGAAGTACATCAATCAAAGCAAGGTATCTTCATATGTCAACAAAAATATGCTCATGACATGATCAAGAAATTTGCTATGCAGCAGTGCAAATCAGTTGCAACACCAACAGGACATGGAATCCAGCTAAGCAAAGATGATGGAGAACCAAAGGTTGACATGACCAATTTCAGAAGCATGGTTGGGAGTTTAATGTTTCTCACCAACACTAGGCCAGATATACAGTATGATTTTTCTCTAGTATCAAGGTTTATGGCTTGCCCATCCGAGCTGCACCTTCAAGCAACCAAATGAATTTTATGATATGTAAAAGGTACATTGGATTTTGGAATCCATTACCACAAGTCTAACTCTATGAAGTTATTTGGTTATAGTGACAGCGATTGGGGCAGTAATATAGATGACATAAAATCTACATTAGGGAACTATTTTAGTCTAGGTTCAGGACTAATAACTTGGAGTTCCAAGAAGCAATCTGTTGTAGCATTATCATCTAAAGAAGCTGAGTATATAGCCATTACCCATGCTAGTACTCAAATCCTTTGGTTGAGGAAAATCCTTGAAGAGATTGGCAAAAATAAAATTGGTCCAACCAAACTGAATTGTGATAATATTAGTGCCATACAGTTGGCATATAATCCGATCCACCACAAAAGGTCAAAACATTTTGATATGAAGTATCACTTCATAAGAGATATGGTGGAACAACAGATAGTTGAGCTTCAATACTGCAACACTTTGGATAATCTAGCAGACATCTTCACCAAAGGCATGGCTAAAGATCAATTTATAAAGTTGAGATACTGTATAGTCAATCCTCTCAACTTTAAGGGGGATAATGTTGGAAATAACGCATGGTAAAAATTTATTTTTACCACAGTAAGGTTGGACCTTACCTTTTACCTCCCTGGATGGTAGAGACTGGACGACAGAGGTTTGACGGCATGGGTGGCAGAGAGAACGAATTCTAATTTTCTTCTTCTTTCCTCCCTATTTTCCTTCATCCTTTTCTCTTTCCCCTAAGTTAGTGATTATGGTTTATTTCCTTCTATTTAAACCTTGTAACCGCAGATTAATTCCTAATGCAAGTTTATTCTATTTTCTCCTAACTTTTTCTTCCTGGTTACTAACCTAAGCTCCTATCACAATAACTTTGGCTCCTGAAAAATATGTGAGTAATTTTGCAATAATTTATCCATTGAAGAGTGTTGCCTTGGAATGGATGTGGAGGTAGGAGTGTTTTGAGAACGAATGAAAATTAGAGCAACATCACCACCTTTTTTAATTACTCTTTTTGTTTGCTTGGAACTTAGAATGATGTTAGGAGTGTTGGTGCTTTTAATGAGAAAGACATGACCATCCTTTTGAAGTGTGTAGGTTCTTTTGAAAGCATCATAAACAACTCTCCTATCATACTAAAAAGGTTGTCCAAGCAAAATCCCACAACAATCCATAGGATTCACATCACAAGTGACTTGATCTATGAAATGTGGGCCAAGTGCAAATTTTAATGTGCAAGTGTGAGTGATTTTGGAGCCCCTTCCACTATCCTTCCAACCCAAATAATAAGGTTGAGGATGAGGCTCCATAGGTAACTTCAAACGCTCAACAATGGACCTCGCAATTAGATTTTTCTGCGAGCCATTATCCACTATACAATCTGTTGTAAAATTATGGAGCAAATGAGCTGGAGTGATGAACGAGAGCTCTCAGATGAACTTACATTTACTAAGGTAACCTCATTGAGCTTACCTCGTAATTCTGTATATACTCTACTTTCTCCTACTGACTCAAGAAGACCTTTGGGAGCATCCTCCTCTTGAGTAGTAATGACTAAACTCTTCTTTTTAAGCTTAAAACAATCAGCTTTTTCATGACCTTTCTTCTTACAATAGTTACAAAAAATTTTAGAAGAAGAAGAAGAAGAAGAAGGTTTGGAAGAAGAAGAAGAAGAGGGAGTAGAAGCAGAAGGGGAAGGAGAAGAAGGAGATGGAGAAGAAACAATCTTCTTTTGAGCAAAATTCTTCTTTTGTGAGAAAGAATTATTCCCTTTTGATGAGTTTGCAACCACTTGAGTAGCAGGTGCACGGAATGCCTGCGAATGTGCCTTAAAATTATCCTCCGCAAGTTGTGCCTGGTTGAAAACTGAATCCAATGTGTCCATAGAAACAAACATTATTTCCCTGTACAAATGTTCCAACAAACCACTTTGAAATTTGAGAATCAAAGCTTTAATATCTTCCTCCACATTCAAAAGTATCCTATACCTGTTGAATTGAAAGATATATTCCTCCACAGTCATATTAGTACTTTGTCGAAATCGAAACCATTTAATGACCAATTCCTTAGAATAATTGGAAGGATAAAAATTGGTCTTAAGACAGTCTACAAGCTCATCCCACGAGGTGAGTTCATCATGACCTCTTTTTCTTTCAACAAGTACTTTAGCTAAACCAGAAATTTTGAGCTTAGCATATGGAATCATATCCTCATCTGCAAGTTGAGTGTAAGAAAACTTAGAACTCATGTCAAGAATCCAACTATTCAAGACTTCAGGGTTCCAGGATCCATCATAAAGTGGCACTTCACAATGAACTCTCAGGCGAGAATCACTAGCAGAAGTTGAAGCATTGTGGACAGAAATGTCATTTACCTTCATTGCAAGGTTACCAAGAACTTCTGCCATGGTAGTATCATTAGCTTTATCTGCTAAAGCATTTACAACATGGGCAAGTTCTGCCACTTGGGTAGCCAAGTCAGAAGCCATGTGAGACCGGGTATAAGCCAGAAGTAAAAGGGAAAAGCATTGAAAAATCAAGGAAAAATTGAAGGTTCCTTGTTACAATGTTGTGCCCTGAAAAATACTCCTAAGGATAAATTTTTTTAAAAATTTAAACTAACCTAAGGTTTACAAATTATATTTTATTAATTTAAAAATAACTTAATTAAAAATTAAATTATAATTAATCAAAGATTAATTAATTTAATTAAGCTATTAAAAATTAAATTAATAAAAATAAAAATTACATGCAACCTTAGGATAGTAAAATTAAAAAAATTTCACTGGCTGTGCACTGTCTAAACTACACTGGCACGGTTCCCGAGGCAACCAATCATGCAAAAATTTCTACGCCTAGTACTAAAAATTTTGTGCCTACTGCAAAAAATTTCTGTTGCAGCCTCGGGCTACGTGTAGGCAAAGATTCACTTGCAGCCTCGAGCTGCATGTAAGCTACCGGCTGCCGATAGCGGATGCGGCACAGCCGACGTTCCGTCGGCTGTGGAGCGCATGGACGTCCGCACCTGTAGTTTGTGTAGGCGAACGGACCATCCGGCAGACCAATCAGCCTATGCGGGTCTGACAAAGCCTGGCGGCCTGTCAGTCGCAGTAGGCCTGATAGTCGTAGCGGGATTGACAGTCTGTCAGCCATGATAGGCCATTGCAGGCCTGTCAGCTGCGGTAGGCTGAACAGACCGCAGGGTCTATCATCCGCGATAGGCCGCTGCAGGCCTGTCAGCCGTGACAGGCTGGACAGACCGCAGGGTCTGTCATCTGTGATAGGCCGCTACGAGCTTGTCGATCACGATAAGGTCGGACGAGACCATAGGGTCCATGCGACCGTTGTTCGCCATGGTGGCACATAGACGACTTTCCATCGGCTGTGTTAGACAATTTTTTTTTTAATGTATATTTAATTAATATATAATATATATTAATTAAAATATAATTTTTCTGACAAAAACTAATTTAAAAAAAAAAATTAACCAGGTGGGTTAATTTAAAAAAAACATACAAAAAAAAAAAACTTGAATTATTACAATTATTAGTAATATTTGAAGGCAAATTACCTTCAAATTTCTTTAAAAATTGATAATTTCTCTTGCATCCCAAGACTCCTTCAGTAGCTCTCCTTTCAAGATCCAGTTGACACATGACCAGCGTTTGAAAGGCAACCAGATCTAAGTTGACACACGACCTAGTTTGATGATGCTCGATCTTCAAGACTCCGAAATGGTAGGAACTTCAGGAACAACAGGCTCCCTAATTCGTATTTCACCATAGGAGAAATCCAACCCTACCAACGGATTTTTTTAAGAAAGAAATCGGGGTAAACTTCTCCTATACTTCTTGAGCATACGAAGAAAGTTGGAACGAGGATTTTGACGCCTAAAGAACTTCCTTCTGCGAATGGTTTTCAAGCTTCCCTTGAGCTTGAATCGAGTCCTCAATGAAAACAAGTTTCTCATAAGAAAAACAATTCTATCTCCTATCCTCTCACCTCACAAGCCCTAGTGTAAACTTGAACTAGGATCTGATACCAATGAAAAGGATTGAAAATCCAGCTAAATTCATATTATTTACAAACTCATTATATAGGCACCAATGGCCCAAAATACATAACCAAACCCATCAAATCATGGATTTGATCCAATATGCTTAACCATAAGCTACAAAAGTGCAAGGTAGAATGCACGTAACTTCTAAGTTAAGAGGAAAGGAATAATGCTAACTATAAGATCCATTTTAGCTATCTTGAAGTACACACTTCCTACTTTGAGTTCACACTTACTAACACTCTAAATGACAACTAGAAGATAACTAGTGCCCACAAGTGCATGTGAGAAGGAGACTCACTTACAATTATTAATTTGCAAGAAATAAACTATGCAAACCTAGTTAGGAACTACTAGAGGGGTCATATGAGGGATCAAACATCAATCCTTATCATATGAGGATGTGGCATGTAGATTGTTTTCTAGGAGCCTAGATGAAGTGGCATATGATTGGTACAACAATTTACCCATAGACTCTACAACATCCTGGGCCCAATTGGAAACTACTTTCATCAATCAATTTAGGTTGCTCATTGATCCTGTCATGATTTATCAATAATTTGCTTCTTGCAATAAGGAGCCTAATGAGCCAGTGAGAACATTCAATATAATATTTTGAAAGCTCTATGAAATATTGATTTCTCCTCATACTATTAATGAGAGTGGTGCTCTTCAAATACATTTTTGGGCATTGGATCCCTTTCTTGCCATGTTCACTAGGACAAATCCTTTGGTTACTAATATTACCTTGGCCTACACAGAATCTATGATTGTAGATCAACAATTAAGGCCGAAAGGTTATGGGATAGAGTAATTGCCTATGGTAGGACAACTAGGGGGTTGTAATCAAACCTCGGGGGTAAATCAAGTGTGGGCACAACAAAATTTGATATCAAACATTTTTCCCCACAATCAATTTTACCTTACCATACCTATGTATGTTCCCATGTGTATTTATATGAGTACTTCTATCCATACAACTACTCCATCATGGTTAGAGAATCATGGGGTCACTCATGGATCTATTACAACAAGTATTCAGGCTTTGTCTATTGCTATCAATCAAACTAATCCTACTACTTCCACCACTCAACCCAACAAACTTGTATCGAAAGTAAAAGAGAAAAATATGGTTAAGAAGTTAAGTAGAGATGTGGTTCCATCACAAAAATGAGTACATAAATGTATGCATCCAAATCATCCTAGGAAGAAAATTCATAATGCTAATCTTAATGATATTTCATGTTAAGTTCCTTTAGGTGATAGAAGAGACTTTGATGTGACTTACATTGAAGTAAATGCCTATTTGTTGGCAATTTTGGGTACTTTGGGTACATTGCATTTGCTCAAGTGTATAAGTTGTCATTGATGTCAAGAAGCTTTTGAAGGAATTTGATTTGATGTCAAATAATTTGTTTTGATGAAGGTTACGGCATGACAGTTTCAAAGGTCTTTTGCAATCCCCAAGTTGACAGGTTCAAAAGAAAGTAAGTTGGAAAAGTGTCGCGATATCGCGACATGTCGCATTTTCGTGACTTAAGTAGGAGAGAGAAAGCAAGTTAGAAAAGTGTCGCGATATCGTGACATGTCGCAATTTCGCGACTCAAAGAGGAGAGAGAATGTTCGGAGTCAGAAATGTCACGATTTCGTGACATATTGCAAGGAAGGTTGAACGGACGAAAAAGTGTCACGATTTCGTGACATGTTGCAGGAGAGAGAGTCCGAAAGAAAAAGTGTCATGATTTCACGACATAATGCAGGAGAGAGAGTCCAGGAGAAAAAGTGTCACGATATCGTGACATGTCAGGTTTTCACCGAAGAAAAGAAAAGCGCTAAGGAGAAAAAGTGTCACGATTTCGCGACAAGTCAAAAGACAAAGTGGAAGCAAGATAAAGTGTCACGATTTTGCGACATGCTATAGAACTCAAAGTGAGAACTGTCACGATTTTGTGACATGCAACAAAGGGAAGAGTCTGAAATGAGAAGCGTCGTGATTTCACGATAGGTTGCAAAGAAGACGTACGGAAGCTGAAAGCGTCACGATTTCGTGACAGGTTGCAAAGAAAGTGTACGAAAAGTTGATAGCGTCACGATTTCACGACAGGTTGAAGAGAAAGCATACAGATGCAGAAAGTGTCACGATTTCATGACAGATTGAGATGGCAGCTTTCGGTTGGAGAAAGTGTCACGATTTTGTGACAAAAACAAAAAGGAAGTCTAAGGAAGCAGAAGTGTCATGATATCATGACAGAAGTGAAGACGAAGTCTGCAGAGGCATAAGTGTCACGATTTCACGACAAAAGTAGAAAGGAGGTCGACGAAGGGAGAAGTGTCGCGATATCGCGACAAAAGCAAAGTTGATGCTGACAAAGACAAAAGTGTCACGATATCGCGACAAGAGCTTAGTTGAAGTCGTCAAAGGCTGAAGTGTCACGATATCATGACAAAAGCCAAAAGAAAGTGTACGGTTGCAAAGGTGTCACGATATCGTGACATGTTGTAGTTTCATGGCAGAAGCTACAGAAGAGTTACAGAGGCAGTGAAGCCGACAAAGTCAAATTTTAGCCGATGAAGATTAGGGCTTGCAACCGACGAAGATTAGGGTTTGTATTTGTTATAACAGCTGACTAAGATTAAAGTTTTCATCATGAAAATTTTGTTATAAAAGGAGGGTTGTTTGGAGAGTTGAGGGGTGATTGAATGTGTTGTTCATTGCGACGTTCGTAGAGAGAGCACAGAATTATAAGTTTGATCGTCGAGAGCAGAGTGGGAAATTCGATCGAAGTGTGCAGCGTGAGCGAAGAGTCATGGTGAATTTTTCTAAGTACCGCTATGTTTGTGCAGACAGTGCAAAGGTTGAAGTTCGACCAAAATGTGGTGTGATTGAGAGAGAGAGCGAGAGGACTTGTGAGCTGAGTTTGATAGTTCTATCATAGAACTTGAGGACAGAGGTGTATTGGTTCTATGAGAAGAACTTGAGGATAGATTTGGTTGTTGAGCTGCTGTGGACGTGATCATAGAAGGCAGAGGTCTCTTAGGCTAAGCATTGAAGACAGGAGGTCTTCGGTGGAAAGGAGTTCCACGTGCTGGCAAGAGGTAGAGGCAGTTGATCTTCTGAGGGATCATTTCCAGAGCAGAGGGGAAGGTATCTCCTTTGAGCAGAGGCTCATAAATTCTGATTTGGGGAAGGTATCTCCTTTGGGCCGAGGCTCATAAACATTGTATTTGGGAAGGATTCCCAAAGAACTTTGAGAATAAATTTTAGAGAAAAGTTTTTGTGGATGTAGCCCAACCTTTTTTTTTTGGGTGAACCACGTTAAAAATGGGTCTTCAATATGTGATACTTTCTGTCTTGATTAATGTTGTGTTGATGCCACTTGCTATCTAAAGTTAAAATTATTAATTGGTTAAGTCTTATACTGTTCACCCCCCCTCTCAGTATAAGCTTGTGTTCTTCAATTGGTATCAGAGCGGGTCTCTCCAGAAAGAGCCTAACAGCTTGGAGAAGGATCTATCAGAGGAACATACAGATTCAGAAAGAGATGAAGAGGTTGAGTTCGATCTCAGAGGTGAATTCTTCTTGGCTTTAAGAAAGCTTGAGAAATTCAGGGAAGAGAATTCTGTTCTCAAGCATCAATGTCAGGAAGAAGAGATAGCAAGATCAGAATTGTCTCAAAGTGTTATAGACTTCAAAATTCTAGCTGAAGAAGGGAAGAAGGTTGAACAGGTTCTGACAGAGGCTCTAAAAGGAAAGGAAGTTGATTGCGAGAAACTAGAAGAAGAGGTTATGTCTCTTAGAGTGAAGTTGGAACAGTTGGCTCTCAAACAGAATACTTCGTGTGAAAAGCAAAAGAAGGATGGTATCACCATTCATGAAACAGGGTCTTCAAGCAAGATCAATCTTCATCCTGAAGAGCGGTGGATTCCAGTTGGTCACAAGAAGAACAATCATCCAAGGCATCAAAACAGGTTACATAATACTTTCCATGGCTATTGTTTTTCCTGCAAGAAATTTGGTCACAAAGCTATGCATTGCAATAAGTCTTTGAATAGCCATAGTAAGGAAAATGTTAACTCTTTTGCACCTCTTATGAATAAAAATGTCATGTGTTACAAGTGCAAGAATTTTGGGCATATAGCAAGGATGTGCGGTTTGGATAGATCTAGCCTTGAGTTCACTAAAAAGAGAAATGAGATCAAATCTAAGTCAATGATAGTTCAAACTGCTTTTCATGCTCAAGACAAAGTAGAAAAATGGTATCTTGATAGTGGTTGTTCAAAACATATGACTGGTGAAAAGGAAAAGTTTTTGGTCTTAAAAGAAACAAATAGAGGAATAGTCAGTTTTGGAGATAACAGGTCAGCTAAAATCTGTGGTAAAGGGACTCTTAGTTTGGATGGGAAATCCAAAACAAAAAATGTGCTTTATGTAGAAGGCCTAAGACATAATCTTCTAAGTGTGAGTCAACTTTGTGATCAAGGGCACATAGTATCTTTCTTTTCGGATAGATGTGAGATAAGTAAAGAAAAAAATGGAAAACTCATTGCGAGTGCTACAAGGACTCCAAACAATCTTTACATGCTAAGTGAGATAAAAAAGGAAAAGTGTTTTCTAACTCAAGAAGATGAGAGTTGGTTATGGCATAAAATATTGGGGCATTTGAGCTTTGATAATCTTGTCAATATTAGTAACAAGGAAGCAATTAGAGACTTGCCCAAAATAAAAAGGCCCCATAACATCGTTTGCGGTCCTTGTCAACATGGAAAACAGACCAGAACCAGTTTCAAATCAAAAGGGTATACTTCTTCAAAACCATTGGATCTTATTCATACTGATTTATGTGGCCCTACCAGAACTCAGAGCATTCAGGGAGAAAACTACTTCATGTTGTTTATAGATGATTATTCTAGAATGACTTGGGTTACTTTTCTCAAAGAAAAATCTGAAGCTTTTGAAAAATTTAAAGCTTTCAAAGAAATGATTGAAAATGAGACTGAAAAGAGAATCAAATGCTTAAGATCAGATAGAGGAGGAGAGTTCACTTCAAATGAATTTGTGGAATACTGTGAGCAACAAGGAATCAAAAGAGAATATTCAACAGCAAGAACTCCTCAACAAAATGGAGTAGTTGAAAGGAAAAATAGAACTATTGAAAATATGGCTAGAGCTATGTTAAATGAGTCAAAACTTTTAGATGGCTTTTGGAAAGAGGCAATCAAGTACATCGATCTACATTATCACCAGGGCCCAACTTAGAGTCAATCATCATAAAACTCCTTATGAGTTGTGGAAAGGAAGACCAGCTACAGTAAAATACTTCAAAGTGTTTGGGAGTAAGTGCTTCATGAGAAGGGAAGATCAGAATTTGGGTAAGTTTGATCCTAGGTGTGATGAGGGAATATTTCTTGGATATTCCAGGAGAAGCAAGGCCTACCGATGCTTCAAAAAAAGAACTCATACAGTTGTAGAGAGCATAAATGTAACAGTTGATGAAAAGACAGGGATAAGAGAACCAGTCAAGGAACTCAGTGATGAAATTTGTCAAGAAGAATTCAGAGAGGTTTCAGATGAAGAAGAGGAAAGACAACAACTGCTTCCCAAAACTCCTTCACGATATGTTCGGAAACATCATCCCAAAGATTTGATCATTGGTGATCCAAATAGCAGGCAAACAAGAAGAAGAGTCATTCCTTCACATGATTCTACAAATGTTTCATTATTATCTCGGATTGAGCCAAAATATTTCAGTGAAGCATGTGCAGATAAGTTTTGGGTAAAAGCAATGGATGAAGAGCTAAATCAAATAGAGAAAAGTGAAACTTGGGATTTGGTTCCAAGACCTAAGGACAAGAATGTCATTGGCACAAAATGGATATTCAAAAATAAACTCAATGAGGATGGAAAAATTGTCAGAAACAAAGCTAGGTTAGTCTGCAAAGGTTATGCTCAAGTAGAAGGTGTTGATTTCAAAGAGACGTTTGCTCTTGTTGCTCGTCTTGAAGCTATCAGAATGTTTTTGGCCCTTTCAAGCTTCAAATCATTCAAGGTATATCAAATGGATGTAAAGTCAGCTTTTCTAAATGGGGTGTTGGTAGAAGAAGTCTACATAGAACAACCGGAAGGAGTGTCTCTCTCAAAACAGTCAGACTATGTGTGTAAACTAAAAAGGCCTTGTATGGGTTAAAGCAAGCACCGAGGGCTTGGTACTCAAGACTTGACAGTTATCTTCATGAGCAAGGTTTTAGGAAAGGTGTGGCAGAGAGAAATTTGTATATTAAGGATGAAGGTGATATGTTGATTATGGTTGTCTATGTTGATGATATTATTTTTGGGGGAAATAAGACTCGGATGTGCAAAGATTTTGCTAACACCATGCGAGAAGGAATTTGAGATGTCTATGATTGGAGAGTCTGTCATTCTTTTTAGGTCTTCAGATTGCTCAATCAAAAGATGGTGTATTTCTCTCTCAAGGGAAGTATATCAAAGAAATGTTGAAGAAATTTGGGATGATGGACAGCAAACCAATATGTACTCCAATGATTACAGGGTGCAAGATGAGTAAGGATGATGAATCTCTAGTGGCAGATCAAAAGTTGTACAGATCAATGATTGGCGGTTTATTATATGTTACAACTACCAGACCAGATATCATGTAGGCACTTGGGTTAGTAGCAAGATTTCAGGAAGCTCCAAAATATTCTCATGTTATAGCAATTAAAAGGATATTCAGATATCTGAAGGGCACTATGGACCTTGGGCTTTGGTATCCCAAAGGTGATGATTTCACCCTCACGGCCTATACAAATGCAGATTGGGCAGGCAATACTGATGACAGGAAAAGCACTAGTGGTGGAGCATTCTTTCTGGGAAAGAGTTTGGTTTCTTGGCTAAGTAAGAAACAACCTTCAGTTTCCTTATCTACAACAGAGGCTGAATACATAGCAACAGTGGTTGGGTGTACACAGGTTTTATGGATGAAAACCACCTTGGAGGATTTCAAAGTCAAGCATGAACAACCCATCTCCATACTTTGTGATAATACAAGTGCCATAAGTATTTCCAAAAATCTGGTAATGCACTCAAGGACAAAGCATATTTCCATCAAGTATCACTTTCTAAGGGAGAAAGTGCAAGACAAGCGAGTCAAGCTAGAGTATGTGTCTACTAAAGAGCAGATTGCAGATATCTTCACCAAACCTCTTCCAAGAGATACGTTTGAGTATCTAAGGGAGAAATTGGGAGTTGTACTCCCACCCCAGAATTAATCACCTCATCGGGAGGTGGGGGAGGGACCAAGCTAAGAGGCTCATTCTTAGTCCCGAGCCCCAAAGGTGACCCTTTGCCATTGATGACAAAGGGGGAGAGATATGAGTAAGGGGGAGAGCTTCAAAGTGAAGAGGAAAGCTTCAAGTCAGGGGGAGCAAAACTTCAAAGGAAGATTCTCAGTTGTGGGCACAGTTTCTCAGTTGTTAGCACAGTTGGTTTTAGTTTTGGCTCTTGAGAAGTGTTTTTAGTAAAGGTTTGCCATCAATGACAAAGGGGGAGATTGTTGGCAATTTTGGGTACTTTGGGTACATTGCATTTGCTCAAGTGTATAAGTTGTCATTGATGTCAAGAAGCTTTTGAAGGAATTTGATTTGATGTCAAATAATTTGTTTTGATGAAGGTTACGGCATGACAGTTTCAAAGGTCTTTTGCAAACCCCAAGCTGACAGGTTCGAAAGAAAGTAAGTTGGAAAAGTGTCGCGATATCGCGACATGTCGCATTTTTGCGACTTAAGCAGGAGAGAGAAAGCAAGTTAGAAAAGTGTCGCGATATCGCGACATGTCACAGTTTCGCGACTCAAAGAGGAGAGAGAATGTACGAAGTCAAAAATGTCACGATTTCATGACATATTGCAAGGAAGGTTGAACGGACGAAAAAGTGTCACGATTTCGCGACATGTTGTAGGAGAGAGAGTCCGAAAGAAAAAGTGTCACGATTTCGTGACATAATGCAGGAGAGAGAGTCCGGGAGAAAAAGTGTCACGATATCGCGACATGTCGGTTTTTGACCCGAAGAAAAGAGAAAGCGCTAAGGAGAAAAAGTGTCATGATTTCATGACAAGTCAGAAGACAAAGTGGAAGCAAGATAATGTGTCACGATTTTGCGACATGCTACAGAACTCGAAGTGAGAACTGTCATGATTTCGTGACATGCAGCAAAGGGAAGAGTCTGAAATGAGAAGCGTCACGATTTCGTGATAGGTTGCAAAGAAGACGTACGAAAGCTGAAAGCGTCACGATTTCATGACAAGTTGCAAAGAAAGCGTACGAAAAGTTGATAGCATCACGATTTCACGACAGGTTGAAGAGAAAGCAAACAGATGCAGAAAGTGTCACGATTTCACGACAGATCCAGATGGCAGCGTTCGGTTGGAGAAAGTGTCACGATTTCATGACAAAAAGCAAAAATGTGAATCTATGGAAGACAGAAAGTGTCACGATATCACGACGAAGTGAAGACGAAGTCTGCAATGAGGCAAAAGTGTCACGATTTCGCGACAAAAGCAGAAAGGAGGTCGACGAAGGGAGAAGTGTCGCGATATCACGACAAAAGCAAAGTTGATGCTGACAAAGACAAAAGTGTCACGATATCGCGACAAGAGCTTAGTTGAAGTCATCAAAGGCTGAAGTGTCATGATATCGTGACAAAAGCCAAAAGAAAGTGTACGGTTGCAAAGGTGTCGCGATATCGCGACATGTTGTAGTTTCGCGACAGAAGCTACAAAAGAGTTACAGAGGCAGTGAAGCCGACAAAGTCAAATTTTAGCCGACGAAGATTAGGGCTTGCAACCGACGAAGATTAGGGTTTGTATTTGTTATAACAGCCGACTAAGATTAAAGTTTTCATCATGAAAATTTTGTTATAAAAGGAGGGTTGTTTGGAGAGTTGAGGGGTGATTGAATGTGTTGTTCATTGCGACGTTCACGTAGAGAGAGCGCAGAGTGAGAAGTTCGATCACCGAGAGCAGAGTGCGAAATTCGATCGAAGTGCGCAGAACGTGAGCGAAGAGTCATGGTGAATTTTTCTAAGTACCATTGTGTTTGCGCAGACAGTGCAAAGGTTGAAGTTCGACCAAAATGCGGCTGTGATTGCACAGAGAGAGCAGAGGACTTGTGAGATGAGTTTGATAGTTCTATTAGAGAACTTGAGGACAAAGGTGTATTGGTTCTATGAGAAGAACCTGAGGACAAATTTGGTTGCTGAGCTGTTGTGGACGTGATCATAGAAGGCAGAGGTCTCTTAGGCTAAGCATTGAAGACAGGAGGTCTTCGGTGGAAAGGAGTTCCACGTGTTGGCAAGAGGTAGAGGTAGTTGATCTTCTGAGGGATCATTTCCGGAGCGAGAGGGGAAGGTATCTCCTTTGAGCAGAGGCTCATAAATTCTGATTGGGGGAAGGTATCTCCTTTGGGCCGAGGCTCATAAACATTGTATTTGGGAAGGATTCCCAAAGAACTTTGAGATAACTTTTAGAGAAAAGTTTTTGTGGATGTAGCCCAACCATTTTTTGGGTGAACCACGTTAAAAATGGGTCTTCAATGTGTGATGCTTTCTGTCTTGATTAATGTTGTGTTGATGCCACTGCTATCTAAAGTTAAAATTATTAATTGGTTAAGTCTTATACTGTTCACCCCCCCTCTCAATATAAGCTTGTGTTCTTCACTATTCATAATGTCTTGAAGAGCATGAAGATTTTGGAAAAGAAATTCTATGGATGGGTAACAAGAAGTTGGAACCAAAAGATCAACATTTTGTTTTGAAAAGAAAATATCTAGAATCATTACCCACAAATGAGGATTGGGATGAACAAACCTATGAGGATATGAGTTTGTCATGTGTACTCGCAAAGGAATATTAGAGTGACTATATTGAGCAAGATGTAAAAATTTATCCCTTTATAGAAGCTCCTAAGCCGTCAAAAGTGGTTGAAAATGAACTTGAAAGAGAATCATTAAATGCATTTGAAGACATAACAAAGTTTCACCACTGGTTCTCGGAATATACTTTGAATGATATTGTTGAAATCGATGGCCAAGAAGATCTACACCTTCCAAATTGTGATAAAATTGAATCATGGATTACCAATTTGGATTATTATAGCCTCACAAATTTGAATTCAAGAAATAACCCACTTTCGAAAATAATTGAACCAACTAGGGAAGGTGAATATGAATTGGATGAGAAACATGTTGATGAATCAGAAGATGATGAAGAAGTAATTGAGCATCACAACTTGATTTTGGAAGATGATTACTATGATTCTTGGAAGAAATGGGAAGAATATACTTGCTCCAAACCTTCTAATGAACTTGTTGTGTCAATTGATATGCAGTATAATACGATTGTTTTCTCGCATGAAGATATTACAAATCCTATTCAACCTGAGGAAGTTTTGGAAGAAGAATCAGAATCTAATCAAGTTTTAGAAAATTTTACAACCATGGATAAATCAAGAGAATCATTTGCTTTGGGCCCTTTTGAGGGATAAGAAATTAAAAATCTTGATGCACGTACTTGTTCTACAATGTCTATACCATTTCAAAATAGGAAAATTTCAGAACCAAAATGGTTTGGGTTTGATATCATTGATGATCCAATTGAAAATATCACGTTATCTACAAAAACCCAAGTGATTGATCATAGGGATGTATTAATTGACCCACCCCTGTATAGACAAAACTTATGGTTTTAAAGTTATGGATATGTTTTTAATTGGGTACCTAAGTTTGGTGTCTTTGATAAACATGTCATGGAGAAAGAACAAATGCTACATGATGATGATGATGAATGTCATGAGGAAAAAGGGGTAGTTTCAAATCCTCTCCAAGTAATGGTAAATGGAAAAGTGCCAAAGGTAAAATCTAACCTTTTAGGTTCCACCATTCAAAATGCAAGTGAAGGTTTGTATAATGGATTGATGGATTTAAATACTATCAATGATGAAATGTTTTTTGTGGTTGATAAAAAATTTGACTTAATTTATCGTCACACCACTAATGATATTTTTTTATTGAATGAAAATGAAGTTTGTATGCTTGAAGTGTTAAATCAAGTTCATAATCAATTAGTAACATAATCTAGGATAAAAGCTTAGGACGATGCTCATTTAATAAATATCCTAGGTGCTTGCAAATGGTTACATGAATTTGATTGGTCTATAGATTTTAAAAATTATTTGGCTTTAAAATTTATAGAAATAGGTTCATATTTGCAAGATCTCATATCTAAAAATGAAATCTTATTTCTACACCATAAATGGAATTGTGAAATTGACATATTAGAGAATAAACATGAAATAATTGAAGATCAATTATTGTATAATCAACTTGAGAACTTGAAACTAAACCATCATATTATTAATGGAACTAAATCAAATTGGTATTGTGAGAGAGGCAAGATGAACATTGTTGGGTTGTTTGGATTAACCTTTTTTTCATTGGATTCCTCTAAAACTTGGTATGCTTATCATGTTATATTGTTAGAATTTTACAATAATAGATATGCAAAGTATTACACAAAAATATGAAGAGAAGAGTGGAACTGATTGATTTACCTCTAGGATCAACTTTGTATAAATAGCAGAGTTGATCATTGAGAACCGTTGGATTACAACAACTCATCAGACCTTATGAAGACACCACTAAGAGTTCTCCTAACACATGGAGGAGTGGAAACTCTAGAAGACACCACTGAGAGTTCTCCTGACACATGGGGGAGTGGAAAATCAAGTGTCTATACTAGTGGAACTTAAGAGAATATTCACTTATTCTAACGCCCCCCCTTAAGTGATACTAGGGGAGATTTTTACAAATGAGTCCCGATAACAAGGCATGATTATGTACTCATGTACAATATATAGTTGGTGGAAAAAACCCTGTGGGGAAAAACCAACTATCACCCCTTTGTTTTGAAGTGATGGTAAAAAACCCAGTGGGAAAAGCCATTAATCAAAAAGCAAAGAGATATGAAAGAGGCTTGTCTTCGGATGGCGAATATTGTCCTCTATAACAAATAAAAGATGAGTCATGGCAAAAAGACCTGATTAGGTACTCATGTACAATATAGATAGTTGGTGGAGAAAACCCCTTTGGGAAAAACCAACTATCACCCCTTTTTTTTGAAGTGATGGTAAAAACCCAGTGGGAAAAGCCATCAATCAAAAACAAAGAAGTATGAAAGAGGCTTGTCTTTGGATGGCAAAGATTGTCCTCCTATACAAAGACATGATGAGTCCCGGTAAGAAGACCTGATGAGGCACTCATTTATAATATAGTGAGAGGTGGAAGACCTCTTTGTCAATGCAACTATAATACTCCAATTTTTTCTTGTAATTGAAGGTAACGCGAAGAAGAAATTGACTTGGTGAAGATGTCTACAATTTGTGCCTCAGTTGGAATATATTCCAAGTGTATGTCCCTACTTTGAATATGTTGTCGAATGAAGTGCTCCTACATAAGATGAGTCCCAAAACCAAGGCCTGATAAGGTACTCATGTACAATAGAGATGGTATAGCCACAAATATGAGTCCCAATAGTAAGATCTGATAAGGTACTCATTTACAACATGTGATCAAAAGAATAAATATCATTAAATAAAAGTCCCCTAAAACCAAAGTGAAGATAGGATGGAGATAGAACCACAAAAATCACATGGGTAGTCCAAAAATGACTCCACAAGCATGAGTATGTGGTTTCCACCTATATGAATACAATGGGCTGATAACTAGGTCCAAACCTTATGGACAAACAACAAAATTAGGGTAATGGTAGAAAATTTCAAGGGGAAACCACCTACCAGAATAGAAGAATAAGGAAGATGTGCATGGAGGATTGAGAGGAAGGAATATGTCCTCTTCAACCCCCTGTTTAGGACAAATTCCATTAGAAGCCTGCAATGGACCCATTAGATGCCTCAAAAATATAGAGACTTATTGTAGAAAATAATTCATACTCCTAGACTAGTGCTCGCGAACCATGAAATCAAAGTGTCTCATAAAAAGAATTCTTACTAGAAAAATCCTTTGGAACCAAAGTGTCTCACAAAAAATAATGTGAAGATAGGATGGATAAAGAACCACAAAAACTGTAAGGGATATCCAAATTAACTCCGCAAGTATAAGTAGTGGTATCCACCTGTATGACACAATGAGCTAAATAACAAGGTCCAAAAAATGGACAACCAACAAAACAAGGGCACCAATGCTAGGAGTGTCGGGTTCAACCGAGAGTGCACTCCATGATACAATAAATTTTAAAAACATCATTGAAAAAAGTCTTGAAACTGAAAAATGGACACCACCATTGTGTTTGTCTTGGAAAAACCTTTCCGACTATAAATACCCCTCCATTAACTTCAAATGAGAAATTGAAGTGAAAATGAGAGATTTGGTTGACCAAAAATTATATTTTTTGAGTTTTAATAATATTTTTTAGTTAATGTTTATAGGAATTGCCAATGTAAAGATCCTATAAAACAATAAAATAAGAATATATTTGTTTTGATATAAATGAGGGTGGGCATGAAGTTAGTGAATATCTTCTTATACTTTTTAGAGATATATAAACAATATATACCTCTAAAAATTAAAGGTTACTATAAAGAAAGCTAGAAGAATACACCCTCCCTAAAAGATAAAATAAAAAAGGAATTTAATTATTAGGTTACAAATGATGCTTTTCTCTTAGCCCTTTGAAAGAGAAAGAGATTTAAAATTTTGGGTTCCCATGAGTGAAAGTTATGAGGGGTGAGGGGCTCAATTGAATTCATCTTAACACAAGAGAGATATTGAAGTTTTAAATTACCAATACTCCCCCCTTAAATCTTCAATTATGGAAAATTTTAGGTTTATGAAAACTTTTATGAAAAAGTTATTTAAACTTTTATATATATTTATAACCTTAAAAAATTTGTTAAGATTTAATTTAAAATAGATTTAACAATAACACCCTTAGAGAATAAAATACATTTATAGATTTAACAATAACACCCTTAGATAATAAGAAAAGGTGAGAAAAGCTCTTTCTTAAAATAGTTAGTTCGAATATATTATTAAACTAAATGATAAGAAAGAGTAAAAAATTAATTTCAAAGGAAAAAAGTAACTTCTTGTGAAAATTATTATTTTAACAATAACAATATATTTAGAAGATGTTTTAAGGAAGATAGCTTTTCTCAAATTTTGATAAACAAGATAGGTGAGAAAAGTAATTAGAGAGTGAATGTTTAAATAAAAAAACTAAAATTTTTAATGATGACTGTTAGATTAAAATATATTTCCCTTAATGCATAGGCAAAATGATAGAAGTTTTCCTTTATAGCAAGATAAATTATAATTTAAATTTAAGTTTAAGAATACTTTTAATCTCAAGCAAATTAATAAAATAAATAAATATCTTTGCATTCAAAATATTCGAAAGGAAAGAAATTTAAAAAATATTTTCCTTAAGACTATATGCAAAGAAGAAAAAAGGTAAATAAAATGCAGAGAGACGAGATGCAAAATACGCAAAGACAAGAAGACTCCCCTCCCCGAACTACGATCGGTGCTTAAAAAAACACCCGAACACCCCCCCAATAAAAAAATTTATTATAAATTTTACAATAGGGTGTCACGATTTGAAGAAAGCCAAAATTAATTAAGGCTTCTTAAAAGGAGACAAATGTGTTTCTTCGAGAAAAGTTAGCAATAGATACAAAAAAAAAAAAAAATGGATGAGGTGGAGGGACGTTTTTTGCAGGACTGCCCAAACTATCGAACTCGTTTCGGCCATATCTCACTCATCCGGACTCGGATTGAGCTGAAATTTTGAGGGTAGATGCCTAAAAAACCCTAGAACGTCTCCACCAATTTTCATATCATTTGGAGCAACACATATCCTAGCGCATCCCTATGTGTGAACGAGATATTTGGCAAGCGGCTATGCGAGGGTTTCATCTGGGTTGAGTGCAAGCAGCTCCAGAGGTTGGTTTTTAGGGCCTTCGGGCCCTAGCGGCCAATATTTTTGTGGTTTATGCTCAATATTTTAGCAGGAAATGTTGCAGGGGATCCAAGATGGGTTAGAAATTTGTCTTTCAATAGATCATACTATGAACTTGAGTGACAACGACTTCCAATTTGTTGCACAAAAGAAAAGTGAAAACCATACCTTTCCACGACGTCTAGGGCAAGGATTAAAGAGATCACGAAACAAGTTTCAAGCAGTTGATCAAAAAATGGCTCATATCTCAAGTGAATCTGGTGCTAAGGTGCACCCACAAAATAATTCTATTGTGAAAACCCTTGTCAAGGGTAAGAATTTCGAAGACTCAGCCCCAAAAATGAATTTTAGGGATGCCCTCCATGGTGGACAACCTCAGCCCAATGCTAATATCAATCTTAGGGCTTCCCATAAACCTCTAAGAATGCCTAAGATTGATCCCAAGAAAACGGAGTCAGGGTGTCTTAAAGCAACTGATGGAACTCCTATTGTTAAGCTTGATATGGGTAACATTCAGACTGGCATTGAAGATTTGGAAAAAAGAGGACTAATTTGTCGGTTCGTGGGTTTTCATCCGAGTCTATCTGCTTTCAAAGTCTGGGCTACAAAAAGCTGGAAAACTAAAGGTGAGTTACAAATCTCTATTTATCCAAATGGTTATTTTCTTGTTTTATTTGCTAATAATGAAGATAGAGAGAAAACTTTTCAAGGGGGTCCTTGGTTTTTGGAAGGGCGAGGGCTTTTCATGAAGCCCTGGCATACTAAATTTAAAGTCGAAGAAGAGATGCCTTCTATAGCTCCCGTGTGGGTTAGACTCTTTGGCCTCCCTATTGAATTTTGGAATCCTACTATTTTTTCTTCAATTGGAAACTCTTTAGGAACTTTTATGATGACTTGTTGATTGTACTCAAAATTTTGAACATATTATTTATGCTCGGATTTGTGTTTTAATGGATTTTGACAAACCCCTACCTAAAAATATCACATTACAATTTGGGGAAGACACTTGGGAGCAAGTAGTGGACTATGAGAACATTCCTTTTCGTTGTAGAATTTGCCATGAATATGGTCATTTGGCCGAGTGCTTGCCCAAATAAAATTCCTGATCAAAAGAAAGAAGATATAAACTCAGAGGGTTTCCAAATACCTAAGAAGAAGAACACTCGGAAAAAACCAGTTATGAAGGATCAATCAAAGTCATCTGCTAATATGTTTGAAATCCTTTCCACAAATGATGTCCCAAGTGAGGAAGAGGAAATAATGGAAACTGAAATCTTAGAAACACAATTTAAATATGAAGGGAAGAACTCGAGAGATAAACCAACAAATCAAAGGTTTTCAACGAGAAAAAAAGAGAGAAAATTTACACAAGAAAAACAATCTTTCAAATGTCAAAACTTTAAATAATGCGAGGTCCCAATATAGACTCCGTTGAACCATCTAGTAAAATTTTGGCTGTGTACGAGCATTCTTCAAGGTTAGAAGCCATCTCAGATTCAATTGGAATAAGTCAAGAAACAGGGAAAAAAATTTGAAGATGGATTCTAATCAAAAAGCAGGTCGCAAGACCAATCAATATCATATGGTAAAAGAAGGTGAAAAGCTTGTAGAGGAAGGTAAGATTAATGCCCTTCCCAAATTTTTTAGCCCTGGTATTAATGAAGATCATCACTTGGAATATTAGAGGACTCAAAGGGAGTCTTTCAAAACAAAATGAAATTAGAAGAATGATTCGGATAAATCATCCACATCTTGTTTTCCTTCAAGAAACAAAGATGTCAATGGAGGATATGGACTCAATTGTCGGTAAAATTTGGCCAGTTGGAAAAGTGGTTTCCCTCAGTTCCCAAGGGACTTATGGTGGCATTGCTTGTCTTTGGGACCCAAAAGAGGTAGTTATTCACCATATGGTTGGCAGTTGGGGTTTGTTGGCTATAGCTATTCAAAGTAGACATTCCAACCAAATTATGCTCTGCATTCTTGTTTATGCTCCGACTTCTTTGGAGGAAAAAAGAAGACAGTGGAAGGATATTACTCATATTATCTCTCATTTTCCTGAAGCTTGGATCTTGATCGGAGGAGATTTCAATACCATCCTCTCTCTGGATGAGAAAAGGGGGGAAATAGAAATTTGGACAAAAGCACCGACCTCATGAGCGAATATATTGCAAACCTCCATCTTGTGGATATCCAACTGAGATAATGGCCTTATGACTTGGTCTAACAGAAGGCAAGGCTTAGCTTGTATAATGGAGAGATTGGATAGGTTTTTGCTCTCTAAAAATTTCTTAATCCATGGTCACATTCCTAAAGTGAAGACTCTTAATAATGTTGGTTCGGATCATTGGCGAGTCATGGTGGAAATGTGGAAAACCAATGTGAGTTTCTCTCCTTTTCATTTTCAATTAATGTGGCTTAGAGACATTTCCTTCAGACCTCGTGTGCAACAATGGTGGAAGGAAGGTAAACCTAGGCATGGGACTAAGATGTTCTATTTTGCCAAAAGACTGCAATACATTAAATCCAAAATCAAGACTTGGAGCTGGAAAGAGTTTGGGGATGTTCATAAAAAAAAACATGAAGTTATTGCTCATATTGAAAATTTGAATAAGAAAATCCGTTTAGATGGCCTCACGAGAGAAGAGAAGTGCGAGATGAAATTAAACTCACAACTCGGTTAGAGGAATGGGAAAAAAGAGAAGAAATCTTATGGAAGCAAAAATCTAGAATTCAATGGCTCAAAGAAGGAGATCGAAACACAAATTTCTTCCACAAATATCTTCTAGCTCGAAGATCTCACAACTTTATTTCTTCCTTAAAATCAGATTATGGAGATGTTGTTTATACTTGGGATGGCATGAACTCTATTGTTGTTGATTACTTTTCCAATATTTTTGCTGCTACTCCTCTTGACTCGACTTCACAACAAAATGTTCTTCAAGCAATCCCTTCTCTTATCACTTATGAGGAGAACTCTATTTTGACTTGCTCCTGTTACTATCAATGAGCTTCAACAAGTAGTTTTTAAAATGCAAAAAGGGAAAACCCCAGGTCTGATGGTTTTCCCATTGAGTTCTACCAAGAGTTCTGGGATATCCTTCATGTTGATTTATTAGAGGTGGTGGAAGAAGCCAGGAAAGCCAAAGAAATTTTGAAGGTTATCAATAAAACTTATATTACTCTTGTTCCAAAAGCTCAAGAGGTTGATCATATCTCAGCTTTTAGACCTATTGCTTTATGTAATGTTCTTCTCAAAATCATTACTAAAATCATGGGAGAAAGGTTGAAGCCTCTTTTGCATAAGATTATTTCCCCAGAGCAAGGGGGTTATGTGGAAGGACGTCAAATAGTAGATGAGATAGTTCTTGCTCAGGAAGCCATCCATTCCATGGATATGCAAAAATCTCCTTCCATGTTCATTCGGTTAGACTTATCCAAAGCTTATGACAGAGTGGATTGGCACTTCCTTATCAAAGTTTTGAGGCAATTTGGTTTCTCTAAGGATTGGATGGATTGGATTATGGGATGTATCTCTTCAGTTTCCTACTTAGTTCTTATCAATGGCAGGCCTTCTCGGTCATTCCCAGCTTCCAGAGGTATTAGGCAAGGTGACCCGCTATCCCCTTATTTATTCATCATTCTTGTTGAATGCTTGGGTAGGACTATAACCAAAAAGAGGGAAAACAAAACCCTTGAGGGAGTTACCATTGCTCATGGAGCTAGACCTATCTCTCATCTTCAATTTGTGGATGACTCTACTCTTTTAGGTAAAGCTACGGTTAAGGAAGCTTCTAATATTAAGCAAATCATTAGCTATTTTTCTAAGGCTACTGGGCGAGTTGATCAATGAAGACAAATCTAAAGTTATTTTCTTTCATTGCTCTGCTAGACAGGAATCCATGGTCTTGGATAAATTAAGATATAAGAAGACCTCCCTTCCAATCACTTATTTAGGTATTCCCATAAATATTCAAAGGCAGAAAAATAAATATTGGAATTGGTTGTTGGACAAAGTCAAGAAGAAAATTGGAAAGTGGACCAACAGGTGGCTTTCTTCTAGGGGTAGAATCACCTTGGTAAAATCAGTCCTTCAAGCTATTCCTATTTATGTTTCTTCCATTTTGAATATCCCAAAGGTTGTTCTTCGAGAATTGGATCAAATCGGTCATCGTTTCCTTTGGAGTGGTACTAAGGAGAAAAGAAAATGGGCCTTGGTGAAATGGGATACTTTATGTCTTCCTAAGAATGAAGGGGGTTAGGATTCCGGTCTTCTATTAATAACAACAAAGCTTTAGCTGCTAAATTATATTGGAGGATGTTGCATAACCCCAATGCTCTTTGGGCCAATAATCTCCGTGCTAAATATCCTTGAGAACAAAAGTCCTGAAGACCTTGTTAGCTATCAACTTCCTACCAAAGGTTCTCCCATTTTAGCGAGTTCTTAAGACTGGTGAGGATTTGATAAAGAAAAAATTATTTTGGATCATTCATAATGGTCAACGGGCAAATTTTTGGATAGATTCTTGGGATGGTCACAAGCCTTTGATAACTCGGTTTCCCGATTGGAGGCCTTGGATGGAGGAGCTTCACCGAGCTAATTGGATAAAGGTGGCTAATTATTGTCGGTACCATCCTGGTAATTCAAAGGTTGGTAGATATTGGATACCTATTGAGGACTGGCCTATTCAAATCCCAAAAAAAGCAAACACAAGATATCCAAGGCATCCTTCATATGAGATCCCTCTCTTGGTCCCATGAAAAAGATTGTTTTGGATGGAACAACACTACTAAGGGTGAGTATTCGGTTGCTCAAGGTTATTTGACCTTATGCCATAATAATCCCAACCATTCTTCGACATATTTTCTCGATTGTGGGCTCAAAAGCTCTGGACTAAGGTGAGGTTCTTTAATTGGCTTTTATTGCATCGTAGGGTGCTTCTTGGTGAGCAACTTATGAAGCGTGGTTTTCATGGCCCTTTTAGATGTGAAATGTGTGAAGAGAATGTAGAAACTCTCAACCATATTTTTATTGAGTGTACTTTAGCCTCTGAGCTATGGAGGAGAATGGCCACTTTACTTGGCTTACGGTGGTCCAATTTTTTTACTTTTGAACAGCTTTGGAGGGATTGGCCTAATCAAGAGGGTGTTGATCATTTTATTAGGCAATTAGTTTGGATGGGTTCTACCATTCTTCTTTGGAATATTTGGAATGAAAGGAACAACCAAATTTTTAATCAAGATAGGAAGGATATTCACTATATTTGGCAAAAGACCATAGCCAACTTAGTTGAATCAGTCCATCAACTCCTTAATCACCCCCAAAACTCCCACCAAAGATGGGATCAAGTGATGCAAATATTGAAGATTAAATCTTCTAAGGGCAACCAACTTAAAGGGAATGTGAGTATTAGTAAGATGGATAGGACAAGAAATTGGCAACCTCCTCCTAAGGATTTTGGAAAAGTCAATCCTGATGGAGCCTCTAGAGGGAACCCTGGAAAAGCCAGTGTGGGAGGAATTGGTAGACTTTCAGATGGCTCCCTGGTTTTTACTTTTCTTGAGAATTTGGGTATTCTTCCAATAACCTTGTTGAGGGGTATGGTATCCTCGAGAGGCCTTCAGGAGGCTACTAAGGTTGGATGGGAAAAGGTGTTAGTTGAGTCGACTCTCAACTTATGATTAATCTCTTGAAGACTCCTTCTAAGAATCATAAGGTGGATTGGAGAATAAAAAGAATTATTGAGAAGATTCAATTAATCCGGATGGGATTTTTGAAAGTTGATTACAATCATGTGGTCGAGAGATCAAAACAAGAGTGTTGATGCTTTAGCTAATTGGGCTTTGGACAAAGGTGATCTTACTTGTTATGGCCACCCTCCTAGATGGTGGGCTTCTCAAATTAGGGAAGCTCTTCTTTCTATCATTTCTTTGGATGGCTCCGAGTTCTAAGGTACCTAGTTTCTTCTTGCTTTTTTTTTGCTTCTCTTTGGTTCATTCAGTTTTTTTTAGTTCCCTAGCTCATTCTATTCTTTATTTTGTTTCCTCTGTTGATTCTTGCCTTAATAGTCTTCTGTTCTAGATAGGTCATTGTTATGTTCAATTTTTTTTTTCTTTTTTTAGTTTTTTAAGGTGGGTGGGTTCTTTTGTTTTGTTTTGTTTTTGTGTTCTTTGTGTTGTTTTTGTTGTTCTTGTGTTTTTGTTTTTTTTTTTATGTTTTTGTTATTGTTCTTGTGTTTTTTTCGTTCTTGTTCTTGGGTTTCTCTTTGTTTGTGTTAATTCGTGTTTTTATGTGTGAGTGTTTTCTATGTTTTTTGTTTTTGTTTATTGTATGTTGTTGGTTGTTTTTTATTTTTATTTTTTTTTTTTTTAGGTTTTGGTTGTGTTTATTTTTCATGTTTTTTTTGGGTTATGTCTTTGTAGTGTTCTGTTGTTTTTGTCTTGTTTGTGTTTTGTTATGTGGTTCTTGTGTTTTTCTATGTGGTTCGTGTTGTGGTTTCTTTTATCTTATTGTGCGTGTTTGGTTGTGCTTTTGTTTTTGACACACTCAAGGAGCATGTTTTTTATTTTATTTTATTATTTTTGTTGTTATTTACTTATTTTTAAATTGGTTTTGTGTGTTTGTTTGCTCCTTGAGTATGTCAAAGGTGGTAGGCCGGGTCCGAGTCCTGGGCGTTTTTGGCGGAATGGATACCCCTGCCTCCTTGGGTCTTACCCGAAAGTGGCATCCCTTTTGGGATGTTTTCCACAAAAAAAAAGGTTTTCCTTCGAAACACAAGGTTTCGATAGAAACTTTTACCTAAAATAAGAAATGAGCAGAATGAAGAAATCTTGCAGATGATAAAAAAATAGGTGACACTCCAACTTTCCTGTATAAAATGTTATGTTCGGTAGAAATGAAGGAAGTAATATTGATAATAGGAAATTAAAATATTTTAATTAAAAAAAAGTATATTTCTTTTAGGAGCATTGGGATGTGCCCAATGGGTGCTGTTTCCAGACGATCGACAAAACCTGCACAAAACTATTAAGGCATTGTATCTGGATGAATAGTGAAACCTGCACAAAGGGATTAGGCATTGTCTCGGATAAAGAGAGATAGCTGAACACAAAATTTTAAATAAAAATTTTCTGTGGTTGAAGAGCGCTACAAACAAAACTTGCACAAAGGGATTAGGCGTTGTCTCGGATAAAGAGAGATAACTGAAACTAGCGAACCAATGAACCTAAAAAATACATTAGAGAAGGATCTACTGCCGTATGGGCAGAGGAAGAGCACTTCCAGTGAGACTTGCACAAAGGGATTAGGCACTGTATCTAGATAAAGAGAGATAGCCAAAAAAAATTCCCTCTAATGTGCCGAATGGGTAGAAGTAAGAGCACCAAACAATACGACTAAAACGAATTACAAACTTTTGGCTTGAAAAAACAAGTAGCAGAAAGCAAAAAAATAGGAAACTTGGAGAGAGGAAACCATCGTGAGGGAGCCCACCAAGCTAACGCTACATAATACATAAAGGATATGCCTCTCCAGAGGGTCATATGGGTGGAGGCTAACACTTGCGAAAGAGAGAAGAAGCAATCCTTTTTCTTAAAACATGTAACGCTGTAGAAAAAATGATTAGATAAAAATGCCCTAGTTTTAATCACAAAATGTTGTAGAAACGTTAGATAAAAAGGATAGAATAAGAAACTAATTACTTAAATAAATGAAAAAAAAATGTTTGGAAACCAATTATTTAAATTTACGTTTTGGAAAAAAAATAAAAAAGGAGATTTCAAAACAAATGTGGTGAGCCTGCAGAAAGCCGAGAGACCTGCAAAAAATGTTAAACGGAGATGCCTCCTCTAGAGGGCCAAATGGGTGGAATCTTGAGCGTTGTTCCTGCAGATTACGACTAAAAAAATACATTTTGAATTTTCAAAATTAAATGAAAGCTAGAGCGCCGGTTGTACAAACTACGAGATGAACAACGAGCCAAATGAGTAAAATTCGATACGTCTAAATGAATGATGAGTGCGCCAAAGAGTTTGAAATGAAGAGACCCAAGTTCTAATGAGAGTGCCAATGAGCGTTAGGCGTTCCCTAACGTCTATTTAATTTTAGAGTGTACGTTGAGAGTGCCACATATGACGCCAAGTGCCAGAGAACAAGGAGTGAAATATTAATGAGGGAGGGATTTTATTCCCTCCATGAGCGAATAAAAGAAATTCAAAATATTTCCTAAGTTAACACTTGGTTCATCCGAGATGTTTGCTATCGGAAAGAAATAGATATAACTAAGAGTTAGAATAACATGAATACACTAGAGAGAATAAATAAATAAAGAAAATAAAAGGGCTCTTTTTTCTTTGAAAATAAGGGCGAGAAAAGCGCCTTCACATAGGGTAATCTGTGTTTTTTTAAAGAAAGGAAATATCTCTATTTTCTTAAATTTTTTCTCAAGCACGAATTCAAAATATATATGAAAGAATATGCAACATATAAAAATAAATATGTTGAAATAGTAAAATAACAATGGATAAAAAGAGACTAATGCAAAATTTAAAGTTAGATAGCCAAAAAAAATTATCCAAAGTAAATGAATCAGATCCTAGAACCTTCAAGAGAGAATACTAGTAAAATATATCCTTCTCTGGTACCATGTTAGAATTTCACAATAATAGATATAAAAAGTATTACACAAAAAGATGAAGAGAAGAGTGGAAATTATTGATTTACCTCTAGGATCAACTCTATATAAATAGCATAGTTTATCATTGAGAACTGTTGGATTACAACAACTCATTAGACCTGATGAAGACACCACTAAGATTTCTCCTGACACATGGAGGAGTGGAAACTCAAGAAGACACCACTGAGAGTTCTCCTAACACATGGAGGAGTGGAAACTCAAGTGTCTATCCTAGTGGAACTTATGAGAATATTCACTTATTCTAACATATATATCTTTTGAAATGTACTAATCATGTTTGGTATCCAGGGAAGTGATAGCTCAAGCTTTGTATAATTTTGTACCATATTATACATTTGTATATAGTTTTGGTTTTTACTTTTTCCTTTTGTACTTTGTCCATGATTTTTGGGTTTGGATTTAGTTTTGGTTTATGTTTTTAGTTTTGTGTGTTAGTTTATTCCCTTGTTTTGAGGTGATGTTTTGTGGTCACTAAATTTTGGTCTTTGGCACGTTTGTGTGTTTCTTTGATTAGTAGGGGGAGCACCTGATTTGAAAAATTAATGAACCTGAGAAAATACGAATGAGTTATTTGGTGATCATGCTCAGATATTGGGACTAAAATGGTGGAAAGTGGAACAATGAAATATTAGACAAATCTCCACATGGGACCCACACACACATTAAATGGTATTTCTGGAAGTAAGAAGGATGAGGTTGTATTGATTTGTAGCCTAGGCGAAAATATAACATGCTCTACTTTGGCTTTCTAACCTAGTGAGACTTGATGCTTTTGCAAGAGTTCCATTAGAATAAGCGATGCAATAGATTTCTTGGAATCTGTCATCTAGTTCAGGACAACTCCACCGGGTCTATAGACAACTGACTGGCTGTGGGGCCCTGGCTAGGAAAAGCTGGATACTTAGAAAGAGAGAAAAAAAAAGAGAAAAAAAAGAGAGATGAAAAAAAGAAAGAAAGAAAGAAAAGAGAACGAGCGTTATAAATCTTGACACACCTAGGATAGATGGGCTTTGCAAAGCATTAAGCGAACACACAGGTGAGTTAGATAAACCTCACCGGGGCTATAGACACCTGATTAAAAGTGGGGCTCTGTCTGTAAAAGTCTTCACTTCGTGAGTTGTACTTCATAGCCTAATGCAGAAAGGGATGATGGAATCTGGAGGACTTTCAAAAATACGGAAATAAATCACTTTTGCACACATTGAGGAAAGGCAGATGGATTAGTTGTTTTCATTCTGAAGATATTTACCTCCACCTTCTTAGGACGTTGCTAAATTATTATGTCTTCCTAATCTTGCATGTTTTCATTTCAGGTTGGGTTCTTACCGAAATGCTCAAAGTTACCATTTGTTGTGGCCATTCCACAACTAGCCCCAATAATTGGGGACCCACTTTTTAATTTTTGTGTTTGGGTATTTTTGTTTCATTTTGAGTGTCTAGTGGATTGGTTAGGTTCCTCCTTGTTTTTTGTTGTTTTGGTTAATTTTAATGTTTTGGATTAAATCAATTCAAACATTTAAAATTAATTAAATCAAATTTAATATAAAAGAGAAAGCAAGTAAAATAAAAAAAAATTATAAAGCTTTTTGAATTTAAAAAAAAAAAAACAAGTTTATATATATAAACAAATAAAAAAATTTAAAAAGTGAAAATAATATATATATATATATATAATAAAAAAAAAAAGTAAAAACAATAAAAGTATAAATAAAAAGAAAAGTAGTGAATGAAGCCATGATGCTTCATTTACCACGTTTTAGTTCATTTTTTAAAATAGTTTAAATTTAAAGTTTTTTTTCTTTTTCTTTTTATTTCTTTTTTTAGAAATAGTTTAACTTTATGCTTTTAATATAGTTTATTTTGTTATTAATAAAAAATCTAACTCAAGATTTTTTGATGCATGTACAGGTAGATAGAAAATGTCAAAAGCTTCTTTAAACGTTTTTAGTATATTATTTTATTAGTATTTTTCTTTTCTTTGAAATGTTAAAAGTTAATTCACGTGTGTTATATGTAGGTAAGGTGGAAGGAGAATAAAGGAAAGGAAAGAAAGACGTTATGGAATGCCAATGAAGGGTTTTGAAAAAAAAAAAATGAAAACAAGAAAAGGAAAACCAAACAGCAGCTTTGGAAGGAGAAACCAAGGGTTTGGAAACTTGAAAAGAATGGTCATGAGAGAAGACTTTAAAAACCAGATGGATGCACAGAAAAAGGGCTGGATATTTTTGGGATTTTTCCAAAGGAGGAAGGCATACCGCTGGGCCGATTTTCACCATTTGGATGCCAACTTTGGGCATTTTTTTTCTGCATTGTAATGGAATATTGAATATATTTTTGCAGCAATTAATTGGAAATGTCTCAAGTTTTATGCATTTTTTATGGTTAACTTGATTTTGTTTTCAGTTTATTGCACCCTTTTCATTTGAAGTTCGCACCGTATTAGATGTTGATTGCACGAAGTCGGGTCACTCTAATATTGGTTTTATGCAGAATACTAATTCTTGGACAAATTCGAGGTTGCAACATTTTTGTTTTTAATTTTTTTTAAATTTTTTATTTTTCAAACTTTATTTTTGCTATTTGTTTTAATTTTCAGAGATAAAAATAAAAATCGAAAAAAATAAAATGATAAAAATAATTACATGGTTGTGAAGAATGATGTAAAATCTATCATACACAATAGATTTAGATTCATTCCGAGGTCATTTCGATTTTATACAAATTTTTGAAAATGGCTATTTGATGCAGATTTTATAATTTATGAATTTCATTTTTTCACATTTTGGAGTCAAATCAGATTTTTTTCAGCTTCATATTTTTTATTTGCAAGCATAAAATAAACTTTCCTTCATGAAAATTTCAATTTCATCGAAGGGGGTTAATTTTATGGCATTTCATAAGCTATCTTTTTTGGGGCCATAAGTGCACCTATCTTTATGAAAATTTCGATTTCATTAAAGAGAGTTGATTTTATATGTTACATTAAAAGGCTATTGTTTTAACATATTAAATTATTATTATTTATGAAAAATATTTCATTAAAGAAAGATAATTAAATGATATTTTAAGGCCTATATTTCAAGGCTATAAATTATTATCTCTTTGTGAAAATTGATTTCACCAAAGAGGAATAATTTATTATTCATATCAAACGCTATATTTATCTTCATGATAAGAAGCTACATTTAAGGAGCCTATTCATCATTTCGGATTCACATTCATAGATAGATTTTAATCTTTACTTTCATGTTTAAAGTAGGATTTAATGCAAGGTAAAGTTTGATTAAAATCCATTTAATAAGAGAAGATAAAATCTACCTTAAAATTCTCAAGATAAAAGGAACTAAGGCACTAAATCGTGGTCATATGAGGGCCAATTCACATTTATTTTTATTTGGTTTCATTAAAAATCATTAAAGTAGCATGGTAAAATAAAGCAACACATGCCCCTTGTTTACAATTACTTGCAATCACTAAGGTATTCCTAGCATTGAATTGATATATTTTATTGAGATTACTAATACACATGCAAATGCTAATATAGCGGAGACCTTGGAGAAATTGTTTGTTTAATTTCTTTTCAAGAGAGGGTTTTGGAGATCCAAACCCTAAGGGAGAGTGTAATTTCACAATTGGGTAAAATTAACTCAACACCTGGCGGTGGCAAAGGCGATAGGGGATTTCGTCTCCTTTGATAAATTGTCTCTCTTCTATGTGGAGACTATTTTTCCAAATGTGCATTATGATGGATGTGGAAAAAAGCTTCCAAGCTCTATAGAGCTTCATTACCATCTTGGTGGTTGATCTCGGTATCTAATTTATGAGAACAAACCTCAACCCTGTCAATTGTGTGGGCTGGGTGGGCACCACCAGAATCTTTACCCAAAAAAGAATCCCTAGATTCCTCCCCCTGTGGGCAAGGTTGGCATCACCATATTATTTACCCAAAAAGAATTCCCAGATTCCTCCCACTTTACAGGTAAATTGTTCGATCGTCCAAGGTTAAAAGGAGCAAAAATTATGGGTTAAAAGAAATCGAAGAATTTCGAAAGGTAGTATCCTTCGTCACCCTCAAAGGAATTCATGGAGGGGACGTCTTATTTTTCTCCTTTGAGGCATGATAAGAGAAATATGAATTCGCCTGGAGCTTCCCCCTCGAGGAACATTAAGATCAATTCAAAACCTTCTATCCTGGATCCTCAAAATAATTTGGAGGTGTTTCTTTCCTTGGAGCCATTGTAGAAAGAGGCTAGCCTTCCTCTTAAGAACTCATTTGAGTATCTTGGATCTGGAGATATTGAAGTTAATGAAGTGATTGCTATGGAGTGTGGTACTCCTAAAGTTATTAGAAATGCCTCTCCTCTTAAGGAGTGTGGTGTGTCTCCCATGAGTGGTGTGGGAAACCCAGTGGTATCTCCCTCGAAGGGGCTGGGGAGTCCAGTATTATCTCCTAAAATTTTACTGTAAAGAGGGTCACCTGACACTAAAACTATAAGTCACTATAGAAAATCAATTGATTTTAGCTTACCCAAGAAGCCTGACAGACCTTCGAGTAAAACCAGGAGGAAGAAAGGATTGGAGGTTGATTTAGAAAATGGTGGGCAAGCCCAACGCGTGGTGGAGGATGGAAATGGTGATAGGTTTATTAGAATTGATAGTTGTATATCTCCCTTTTCTGGGGGATCAGGGAAGAAACTCTCCTTTTAATTTTCCAATGAAGGTATGCTCTTGGAATGTAAGAGGGCTGAATATCTCCTCTAAGGAACATTTGCTTACTTCTTTGAGAAGGGAGAGAAGTCCAAATTTTTTGTGTATTCAAGAATCTAAATTGGAGACATCATCTTGGGAGGCTATGCAAAATGTTGTATGGAAAAATTATGGATTTATGGCCAGTGAAGCGTATGGTTTTGCTAGAGGTCTTATTTTATTTTGGGATGGCTCAAAGTTTTAGGGCCATGTTATTTCTTCCTCCAGTTGAGTGATCAATATCCTTTTTTGGTGCAAGTCCTCAAGCAGAAGATGGGTGATATCGAATATTTATGTACCAAATACTTATACAAATTATCGTAAATTTTGGTAGCTTCTACTTGATATGAGGCCACATTTTAGAATGAAGAATGGGTCCTAGTGGGTGGCTTTAATTCCCCTTTATTTCTTTAGAAAAAAGAGGTGGTAATGGAGTGGATGAAATAAGTTTACATGATTTCTCTGAATTCATCAACATGGTTGATATTCAGGATGTAGATTTAAAATGCTCTAAATTTACTTGGAGTAACCATAGAGCCAGTGTTAATTTTATTTTAATCATATTGGATAGGGTATTTATCTTTTCTTCCAATTTTAATTTGTTCTATGATGCTTTGCTGACTACCCTCTCTAGGGTTGGGTCTGGCCACAATCCACTCTAGCTTGAAGTTCTTGATGGTTTGTCATTTTTTTTGTGGCCTTTTAGATTCAAGGTTATGTGGACCTCTCATCCAGAGTTTGAGTCTAGCGTTAGATATTGGTGGCATGAAGTTATTTTTTGGAGTGGTATGGTCAAATTATCTAATAAATTATGAAATTTGAGAATCAATCTCAAACTATGAAACAAATTTATGTTTGGTAATATTTTCAAAGAAAAGAAGAGGTTGGATGATTAGCTAAGTCAGTTAGAAGTTGATATGGATATTCATGGGAGTTTAGAGGAATTTTTATGGGAAGAGAAAACCCTTATCTCTACTCTCCACAATAAGAAAGCATATGAGGAGTTTCATTGGAAGCAAAAATCCAAAGAGGTATGGTTAAAAGAAGGTGATAGGAACTCTCAAATTTTTCATGCCTCTAATATTTGATAGCGTAGTAGAAACATAATTTGTGAGATAAAATTAGCTTAGAGGGGTGTTACTGCTGATGCTGTGGAAATCAGAGAGGAAGTAATTAATTTTTTTAGCTCTTTATTATGTTTATTTTTAGAACGTGACTATGGTGCGAAGAACTTGATGCTAGAGATTATTTCAAGATTAGTTACTGATGACATGAATACCAGTTTGCTAGCTCCTTTATATGATGAGGAAATTTATAAAGCTTTGTTCTCCATAATTTCTCTTAAGTCACTTGGAATGGATGGTTTTCCACCGGTTTTGTTTCATAGGTATTGGCACATTTGTGGTGAGGATGTCTGTTTTGCTATTAGAGATGCCCAATATTCTTTGGAGATCTTTAAGGTTGTTAATTCTACTCTCTTGGCTCTCATTCCTAAGAGAGATGCAACATCCTCCAATGATTTTTGGCCTATTAGCTTGTGTAACATGGTATACAAAATTTTAATTAAAGCTATTGTTAACAGGTTGAAGCCCATCCTTCCACTTCTTATTGATGATATGCAATGCACGTTTGTGCTGGGAGTAATCCATGAGATTCTTGATTCTATCCAAAAGAGTGGATGGGTGGCTTTATTCCTTAAATTGGATGTGAATAAATCTTACAATCAGGTTTTATGGGCGTTCTTGTTTAGTGTTCTCATGAGATTTGTATTCAATGATGTTTGGATTCAACTGGTTCTCTATCTTAGTCAAAAGTTCTCCAACTAGGTTTTTTAAATCTAAGAGGGGTATTCATCAAGGTGACATTTTATCACTTTTTTATTTATCCTTATGGCGGAAGCTTTGGGGAGATCCATTGCTTGGAGAAGTAAAATTTTTGGGTTACATTCGGCTTTGCCTTGCCCCCCGATATCTCATCAACAATTTGCTGATGATATCCTTCTTTCTTGTGCCACCTCGGTGTATCATGCTAGAATGTGAAGGCGTTGTTAGATTATTATGAGAAGGCGACTGGTCAGTAGATTAGTTTTAACAAAAGCCAATTATTATTTTTTAATACTCTAAAAGAGCAACAACGTAAGATTACTAGAATTTTAAATTGTAGAATTGCTACATTACCTACAACTTACTTGGACCTTCCACTCTTTGTTGGCCGCATCAAATACTATTTATGGAATCCGATGGTTGAAAGGGTTAAAAAAATTTAGCTTCTTGGAAAGGTGCCCTACTAAGCCAAGCTAGGAAAGAAATGCTAGTATAGAGTACTCTAAAGAGTATTCCTATTTAATTCTTATCCCTTTTTCATATCCCGATAAAAGTAGTTGCTAAGTTTGATATCATTTGTAAGTCCTTTCTTTGGTTTGGTTCTAATATGAAAGAAAAATTTAACCTGGTTTCGTGGGATTAAGTCTGCAAAAGAAAGAAGGATGGTGGTTTGAATTTGAAAAGTGCAGCTAGTATGAATAAGGCTTTGGTGGTAAAGGTTAGTTGGAAAGTAGCCTCCAATTTAGACAATATATGGTGTAGAATTCTAAGATCTAAATATAATTTTTATTCTTTTCTTTCAGAATTTCTTATAAGTGGAGGCTCAAATTTTTGGAATAGTATGATTAAGTCTTGTGACTTAATTAAATCCAATTGTAGTTGGATCATTGGTGATGGTAAGTCTGTGGATTTTTGGGAGGACCAGTGGCTAAGAGATCACCACTTATTAAAGATAAATATTTTGGAGAACTAATTAATTTGTCTAGAATAAATGGTCTCCGAAAGGTGGTGGACATTTTAGTGGCTCATGGCAGTAGGAAATCTTGGGTCAATCCCATCCCAGGATTAAGAAATGATAATGAGCGCTGATCATGGAGTACGTTAATGGAAGAACTTAGGTTGTTTGTCATTTTCCAAGAGGAATTTGGTGATAGATTGGTGTGGTGTGGAGATAGTGAAGGCTCTTACTCTATCAAGTCAGCGTATGAGCTCATGAGCTCTAAATATAATGGTTAATTCCCTATAAATTTGATCTGGCTAAAGAATTTGGCTCTAAAAATTAATATTTTCTTTTGGTTTGCGGTGCAAAATAAGATCTTATTTATTGAAATCTCATTAAGAGAGGTCTTTGTTTAGTTAATTATTGCTTCCTTTGTAAGAAGGATTGGGAGTCATATTCTCATATTTTTCTCAATTGTCAAGTCTTTTAGAAAGTGCTCTATTTCATTTTCTCTTGACTGGGTATCTCTTGGATGTTGCCCAACTTGATTCTTGACTGTGTTTATCAGTGGGGGTCTCCATTTTTCTCTTCATACCTCAAGTGATTTTAAAAATTCTTGCTATCTCATGTGATGTGGGATGTTTGGAAGGAGCAAAACATGTGTGCATTTAATGATGTTGAAGGTGAAGTGGATTGCATTAGTTTCAAAATCCTCTAGAAAGTTATAGAGAATGTTTCTTCTATTTTCAAAATTTGAATTATCCTCTGGCCCACTCCCTGAGTGAATTTAAATTGTAGGAGAAGTTGGATTTTATCCCTTTGGCTTGGCCCCCGCCTGCTCTTGACCCAAGGAGTGTTGTACATTGGTCCCCATCACATGAAGGGTGGTTTAAGTTAAATTTTGATGGGGCTTCCAAGGAAAACCCAGGTGTTTCAAGTGCTAGGGGAGTTATCCACGATAGCAGAGGAGATCTCATTTATACCTACCCAGAAAATATTGGCACTCAATCTTCCCATTTTGCAAAAGTGAGAGTTGCTTTCCTTGGCATGAGGCTGTTGAAGGATATGGGAATTTACAATGCTATCATCGAAGGTGACTCCTTTAATGTAATTAAAATGCTAAAGAAGGAATGTTAGGTGGGTTGGAAGGTATCCAATATAATAAAGGATACCATATGGAACATTCATTCTTTGAGTATTGTATCAGTTGTGCACATGTTTTGGGAAGCCAATGCCATTGCAAACTTAATGGTGAATCTAGGCATTACTACCCAAGGATTTTTTGTATGGCAGATAGATTTCCCAGATGAAATTATGCATCGATCGATTGATGATAGCTATTAACAGTGTCAAATGATGGTGAATATCGTATGTTTGTGGTGGTCTGAATGGTTCCTTCTCAAGTCCTTGATGGCATGGTGCAAGTATGAAGGAGTTAATTTTCCATCATTACTGGGAGTAGTCCTTTCTTGTTCTTGGTTCCACACTGTCCCTTCATGGGATAGTGGATGAATCCTTTGAGTAAGGCAATTTTTGGGACCGTTGATTTTTTTATTTTGAATCTTTTTTACCGGTGAGGAGGAACATGGTTGTGAGGATTTTTTGGGGGGTTTTAGGTGTTGAAATCTCTCGGTTCTCCCTGAATACCTGCTAGATTATTTTTTTGATCTATGTGGTCTCCTTGTTTGTGTTTGGACACCATATGGTGTTGTTTAGTGGTCCCTAGGTGGTTGCCTTTGGGACTTTCACTTTGTAAAAGGTTGTGGGGATCCTTTCAAAACCCTCTTTTATTAATAGTACCAAAAAAAAAATATAATTAAAATTGTCTGAGATAGTCTAAAGAAATCATGAGAACATACTGTTAATAAATAGAAAAATTATAATCAATAATAATAAAATAATATTAAAAATTATAATAATTAATAATAAAATAATATTAAAACTTATATCATTGAATTTTTATGTTTAAAAATATTTTTAAATTAAAAAAACAAATATAATTTTATATAAATATAATTAAACAAGAAATTTAATAATATTTATCAAAGTGAGTTGTAGTGTTTATAATGGATTGTCTTCCATACAAATAGTTAATATTCAAATATTAATAGCAAAATACCTAATGTGTGTACATGGTAGGTATTTGATCTCCAAATTCATTGTTCTAACATCACTATGAATTGAAATAATAGACCATTAAATAATAATAATTAAAATGAATATCTTAGTAAATTATAAATAACATCATCCATTTTTTAAACTAGATATTACTCACTTTCTTGTATAGAACAAGATATAATCAAATAAAAAATTCTTCATATATTCTTTATTTGAATAATTTTAAAATTAATAGTTTAAGTAGCTTTCTTAAGTTAAACTTTACTAATGACTAGATGGTGGTCATAATTAATTATTTTTATTAACTAATTATATATTATTAATCAAATAAAATGCTTCAAGAATGACCATAATATAGTTTTTATAATTCACTATAATACTCTAGCAAATATGAATCACCATTGTCAAACGCTCAAATAAAATTCCATCATGCAATGTAAAGTTCACATACTAGAATATCCAATGTAATATCTAAAGCAAGGAAATGGAAATGATCATATCAAAACTATATCAAGGCCTAATGAGTATGTGAATAAAAAACTGATAAGGTACGTTCTTGTCTTAAGGGTTGAAATGTATGTCATACAATTGATCATGAGATAGCAAAGCTACCCAAACAAAATATTCCTTTGTTCATTAAGGTGTGTTGAATGAAAATTTTAATTTATTTGGATTTGGTCATTATTGAAGATATATTTCATCTGATCTATTTACTTATGAATATGATGTTATTTACCATATTAGAAAATGAAAATGAAACATATTGTGACAATTTTATTATAGTACCATGAGCATGTACAAGGAAACATTAAAAAATGAAATGTAAGACTCTACTTGAACAAGAAATACTAAAAATAGATAAAAATAAGAATCTAAAGGATGATAAAGAAAATATGCTATGATACCAATTGATCCTTACTATGAAACCTAAGATAGTGATGTGAGGGGCTCCCAACTTATATTTTGATGTAGAAAATTATCATTAAAAGTTATATAGTAGAGCATGAAAAACCTACATCTTCTATGGCATAAAAATTTTTATCCAACAAATAGAAAAATTTCTTTATAGATAGTGGTAATGTAAATGAAGTGAAGAATACAAATATTTTATGTAGCACAACTAGGAGTAATATTAAGCTTAGGCTATAGTTATATAGACACGGGGTAGAAGGATGCACCTGGCTCTAAGTAATAATTTATTTTTATAAGGATTAGTAGAAGACTTTATGAAAAATATTAATGCTATTATAATTACCATCCAATTATGTTATGGAAATATGTTACAAGAAAAATTAGTATCTTGTGTGATTTATTTTCCAACTAATAAAAAGCAATTTAGAAAATGGTTGTAGAATTGTTCCTAAACCTCTCTAAAATGGTGCAAGACAATAGGATAAATAGATATGAGAGCTCCTAATTATGGATATAATATCAAAATTAAAGAATATTCTATCTATACAGAAGCATGAGATTATGATATAAGATATTTGTGTGTCCTCTTGATTGAGGGTATTCAAATCATGAGGCTTGATGTGGATTCCTGATTGGAAATTATATTAATTGGCCTAAAATATGATGAATTACAAGATTATTTATAGGAATCAAATATTTCAATCCTAAGTTGGCTTAGCATATTAATTTGTGAGAACTTGAGTGAATTTCCATTTTCCATGGGTAGTTTAAATTTTTTTATATTTAGATGAACACTTAACTCTGTAGTTTTTTGTAATATTTTTCTTGAAGTACCTATATTCATGGTATATGGGATATTTATTAGATAATCTCTTATATTTATTAAATACCTCATAATAAGAATAAAATTTAAAGTATTGTTGTCTTTCCTAAAGGAAAATTTCTACAAACAATTCCAATGATTTGTTTGTTCTTGGTAGAGGTAGATAAAGGATTTATTTTGATCCTTGTAGTGTGGTTTATTATAGCCATAATTAAACATAAAGTCACATAGAAAACAACAATAGGTACAAGAATATATTTAGCAATGCAACTATACAAAATAATTGAAATACATTTGGTTAATGAATTAGAAGATATAAAAATAATAGAAATGTCTTCCCATCTACCTTGTTTCTACTACTTATCCATTGTTTTAAATGCATCCAATTCCAAATACAAACTAAATAAGGTAATGTAAATATTTCCTAGGTTTAGATGCTTCTCAAGTAATACTAACCAAGTCAACAATAGACAAGTTGCATGGAAATCTATTACAATTTGTACGAAAAATAGAAATGATATGCAATTTAGGTGGAGTTGGAGGAGGAGGTGCATGCACAACGTTTCTTAACAAAAGAATCTATAAAAATGATCATATCATTATTACAATTTTAAATACATAAGTTGCCATATGTAAAAATATTCCATATCATTCTTATTAAATAATGAACTTTGTTGTTATGGTTGCCCTTTCTTATTATATATTTGGATAGAAATTAAGTTGGGTGTAACCCTTTTATAAATAAATAATTTTAATTCTCTTTCTACTTTTGCATGTGATGATTTCTACCACCTATAAAATCTATGGAATTTATTTTATTTAAAAAAAAAGGAATAAAAATGCTTAATACTACAAGTCATGTTGGTTTTCTATGTTAATCAATTACAAAGTAATAATATAAGTGTGGAATGCATTCTACCATAGTTTCCTACAATATAAGTAACTCACATACCTTCTTGTTATTTTTCGTCACCTTGCATATTTTATAACAAAGCCCCATGTTACCTTCTTCTTCTTATTCTCTATAGATCCTATGAATCATCAAAGAACTTAGAGAATAATTGACTTAGTTTCATTAATTTTTCTTGTTTAATTATTGGTTGTGTTAAATGGTATAAACTGAATAGGTTTTACTATACAATTCATAAGAATACATAATCAAGATTCATACAATGGTCATCTCATAATACATGGAAGATGATCATTGCATAAATATTAATCCACCAAGTTTGTATCCATTTTTTTTTGAATTTAGCAAAAAATCCCTTGCGGAGCTGCCTTAGTCTAAGAAACCATGACCAAGGGGTTCTACACCGTCAAAATCACCCGAGAGTCACACCCGACCCTGATCGCACCAACATTATCAATTGGATTTTGGGTACCCAATGTGCATTTGGTAGGATGGAGATTCGAACCAGAGACCTCCCTCGGAGGATTGCCCTATCCTCTCTAACTTACCTACAATACATGGATAAGTTTGTATCCATTAAAATACCCTTATCAAGTTAATAATTTAATTAAAAATATTAAATTGTGTCAATTAAGTGATTTACTAAGTAATTCAAAGGTTGGTAGATGTTGGATCCCTATTGAGGACTAGCCTATTCAAATTCTATAAATTCAAAGACAAGACATCCAACTCATCCTGCATATGATATCTCTCTCTTGGTCCCATGATAAAGATTGTTTTGGATAGAACAACACTACTATGGGTGAGTATTTAGTTGCTCAAGGTTATTTGGCCATATGCCATAATAATCCCAACCAAATTTATGACATATTTTCTTAGTTATGGGCTTAAAAGCTCTGGCCTAAGGTGAGGTTATTTATTTTGGCTTTTGTTGCATCATAGGGTGCTAACTGGTGAGCGACTTATGAAATGTGTTTTTCATAACCCTTTTAGATACGAAATGTGTGGAAAGAATGTGGAAAATCTTAGCTATATTTTTATTAAGTATACCTTAGCCTTTGAGCTATGGAGGATAATGGCCATATTACTTGGCTTACAGTGGTCTAATTTTTCTACTTTTGAATAGATTTGGAGGGATTGGCCTAAATAGAAGGGTGTTGATCATTTCATTAGGCAGTTAGTTTGGATGCGTTCTACCATTCTACCTTGGAATATATTGAATAAAAGAAACAACCAAATTTTCAATCAAGAAATAAAGGATATTCACTATATTTGGAAAAAGACCATTACCAACTTAGTTGAATCAGTCCAATAACTCCTTAATCACCCCCAAAACTCCCACCAAAAATGGGATCAAGTGATGCAAATATTGAAGATTAACTCTTCTAAGGGCAACCGACTTAAAGAAAATGTGAGTAATCGCAAGATGTGAAGAACAAGGAATTGGCAGTTTCCTCCTAAAGATTATGGAAAAGTCAATACCGATGGAGCCTCTAGGGGGAACCCTGGAAGATCTAGTGTAGGAGGAACTGATAGACTTTCAGATGGCTCCATGGTTTTCACTTTTACTGAGAATTTGGGTATCCTTTCCAATAACCTTGTTGAGGCGTATGGTATCCTCAGAGGCCTTCAAGAGGATGCTAAGGTTGGATGCAAAAAGGTGTTGGTTGAATATAACTCCCAACTCATGATGATTATTGAAGACTCCTTCTAAGAATCATAAGGTTGATTGGAGAATAAAAAGAATCATAAGGTTGAAGTAATGAGGGAGCGTGCAGCTCCCATCCTGGTGAGATGCCCCCATTCCATTTGCATGCTCCCCTACTCCTCCAATGCTTCTAGGATTCACCTAGATCCTTCCAGGATGGTTTTATGGTGTTTGACTATTTTTTTGTAGCTATTTGGACCATCCCAGTGATCCCGCCTCAGCTATCCCAGGTTGGTTTGGTTGATTTTTGGTTTACCCAATTGGGGGTTGTGGCTTATGGAAGAGGGTTCGACATTTGATTATTGTTTCTGATGCTTGGGATCCCAGTCTATTTTTTTGTTGCTTGGAGGGAGCCATATTTTTATCATCCATAGATGGTCATTCTATCTTGCTCCAGATCAAGGTTTGCAGTGCTTGGTGGGACTGTGTGTTTTTATGATATGGATGGTTATCTAGCTTGGCTTTGCAAATTTTTATGGTCTTTATGAGGGGATCTCGAGTTTCACCATTGCTGTCACTATCAGGCCCTGCTGACAATCCCTGTATCCAAGATTAACCTAGTCATGGGTCTTGTTGGTGGTTGGTGTATTTGGACTCTCTTTAGCTTGCATATTCAGTCTCCTTTGGAGAGAGATCTCATGGCCTATCGAGATTTATGGCATCTATTGATCCGCTTTCCAGGTCATGTTTTCTTCTTCAATTGTTTATAGAACTCTCCTTGCTATAGTTGGAGTTTCAGATTTAACCATTTGGATGGGTTTTGGTTTTCTCATGCCTTATTGGATGGGTTTTGGTTTTATCATGCCTTATTGGATGGGTTTTTATTTCTTTTCCAATCTATGATGGTCTCGTAGCTCTCTGGTCGGGATCCTCCTTGCTGAGATAGTTTATGTTTGTCCCATGGTTTTCTAGTCAGCATATTCCTTTTTGAGATGGTTTATGTTGGTATCATGGCTTCCTGGTTAGGATCTTCTCTACTGAGATAATTTTTGGTGGTCTCATGGCTTTTTGGTTGGGATATTCCTTGCAGAGATAGTTTTTGGTGGTCACGTGGCTTTCTAGCTAGGATCTTCTCTGTTGGGGTGGTTTCTATTTTTCCTGTGCCCTAATGGATGAGTTTCTCCTTCATGGTTTTTTTTATCATCTTGTATGATTTTAGTTTCCCGATTTATGCGGGATTTAAATTTTTAATTTTAAAATCTTTCTAGCATGGGTAGGATATTTAATTTCAAAGTTTTTCTGCTTGGATGGGATTCTCTATTTTTATTTATGGGTTCCTTTGGCAGACCTTATTTAGATTATTTCTATACAGGTTTATCCTTGGTAGGTTTTAATTTCCCGGTGTGGGTGGGATTCTAAATTTTAAATTTAAAAAATTTCTCCTACTTGGGTGGAACATTTTAATTTTAATTTTTTTTAACCATGGTCAGGATTCGACGTTTTGATTTTTAGGCTTCTTTGGCAGGCTTTTTTTGAATTATTTTTATACAGGATGATCCTACATCCCTATTTTATTCCATGTACGGGTTGATCCCAGTTAGATCCATAATACAAGATGATCCTGCATCCCAGTTTGTTTATTCAATGGGTGATGGTCCCTCTAGGACTGTCCCCCTATGCTCCTTTTGATTTTCTTAAGACCTTGGTCCTCTGGATGGTCTGTTGACCTTTTGTAAAAAGGTTTTGGGGCCCCTTTCAAAACCCATTTTTAATAAAAAATTTTATCGATAAAAACAAGAATTGTTGAGAAGATTCAATTAATCCAGATGGGCTTTTTGAAAGTGGATTAAAATCATGTGGTCAGAGAATAGAACATGAGTGTTGATGCTTTAGCTAATTAGAAATTGGACAAAGGTGATCTTACTTGCTACGACCTCCCTCCCAGATGGTGGGCTTCACAAATTAAGGAAGCTCTACTTTTTATCCTTTCTTTGGATGGCTCCAGTACTAGACGTACCTAGTTCCTTTTTGCTTTATTTTTGCTTCTCTTTGGTTTGGTCAGGGTATTTTGGTTCCCTAGCTTAGACATATCTTTCCTATTTCCTCTATTGAATCTTGCCTTAATAGTATTTTGCCCTAGTAATATCGTAGTTGTATTTTGTTTTTTTGTTTTACTTTTTTTTTAGTTTTTCGAGGGGTGTGTGTGTTTTTTTGTTTTGTTTTGTTTTTGTGTTGTTTTAGTTGTTTTTTTGTGTTTTTGTCATTTTTTATGTTTTTGTGATTTTTTTTTTTGTTATTCATGTTTTTATTTTTTGGGGTTTGTGTGTTTTTTTGAAGTGTTTGTGTGTTGTTTTCTCATGTGTTTTGTGTTTTTTTTTTTGTTATTTTTTATTTTATTTTATTTTTATTTATTTATTTATTTTTGTTTTGCATTTTTTTGAGTTTTTTGTTGTTTTTATGCTTTTATGTTTTTTTTTTTTTTTTTTTGTGGCTTTTATTTATTTATTTTTTGTTTGTTTGATTGTCTTTTTTTTTTAATGCTGTGTTTTTTGTGTTTGTTGTTTTAGGCATGCTCGTTGAGTGTACCGAAGGGAGCAGGCCAGGTGCAAGCCCTGGGCATTTTTGGAGGAATAGATACCTCTACCCCCTTGGGACTTATCCAAAAGTGGCATCTCATTTGGGGTGTCTTCCAAAAAAAAAGTTAATTCATACAAAAATTTTAAAGGGTTATAAGAAATGCTAATCCAATTGTTAGATTTTTTAGCATAGTTTTAAATAAAAATCCATGGTAGAGGTTTCTAAAAGTTTTTAAAGAACTTATTTACAAATAAACCTTAAATATAAAAAATATTTTCTATTTTTTTTAAGCGAAAAACCCCTTGCGGGGCCACCTTGGTCTGAGAGACCACGAACGGGGGGTTCTACACCGTCAAAGTTACCCAGGAGTCGTACCCGACCCTGCCCGCACCAACATTATCAATTGGATTTTGGATACCCAATTCAGATTTTTGGTAGGGTGGATATTTGAACTTGGGACCTCTCTTGGAGGATTTCCCTCTCCTCTCCAACTCACCTACAACACATGGGTAAATATTTTCCATTTTAAAATAAATATGTAAACCTACATTAAATAAGTATAAGAATTTCTATATACAAATAATAAAATTGACATTATTTAAAAAGTAAATTAAAATTTTAAGGTTTTGAAATTAAGTTGGTCTTTAAGGTTAATATTTTTAACATAAATTACGAAATATTTTTAAAAGGTATAATTTAAAAAAAGAAAAAGTTATCCACCAACTATTCAAGCATGACATAAAGTAAAAGTCTAGTTAAATTAGCTCTCATATCATTCAAGCATTAGTATTGGATCTAATATTACATTGTGTATACCTCGATATTTTTTTTTGTATATCTCCTTAAGAGTACTAAAAATGGATAAGACAAATTCATAACTTCAAGAGTAAAATTTTAGTTTCAAGGAAAATTTTAGCAATTATAATTCCGTTGGAATACATTAGAAATTTGTTTCCATAGTTTTCTAGTTAGAATACTTAGGTAGAGCATTGTGAAAGGTTTCAAAAAATTTATTATGGGAATCACCTATTGCCTACATTATATTTACTAATTAGGCTTTCCAAGTTTGCATGTTAGATTCCAAAATTTCATAGGCATTGAATTTAAGTCCTTTTCTCCCTAATGCATCATTTAATAAAATTTTAATTTGATTTAAAAAAAAAAAAAAAAATCATAATGTAATATTGGGGATTAGAAATATCTTTATTTGTAATCCCTTGCATATTTAGTTTTCTTCCTATGATTTTAAAAATCATGCATAGAATTTCTTTTATTTTTGACAACTTTATTTAACCAATCCATTATCCAAGATTAAGCTATTATAAACATAGATTTAAATTTTTTAGGAGTTCTTATTATCCTTCTCAATATTATCTTAGATGTGCCTTCCACAATCTACAACTATCCTCTTATAAAACCCAATATCTATATCTACTTGACTAAATATATTACTTTGATCATAAGTGGTTATTGTTTCCTTTAGGTCAAGGCTCAAAAATCTATAATCTAATATCTTGTTAGCTCCCTAGGAGAAGAGACAAAACCTCTACTTCTCAATAAACCATGTGTTTAGTAGTTGAATGATAATTCTATAGTATAGGGAATTATAATTCTACTTCTCTAAATATATATAATTTATATCATTAATCATTTATAGTACCCATGAATCCATTGAAGCAATATCCATAGATACTATTAAGGGAGTCTTAAAGATAATATATATAATTATAATATAATCACCGCTTAAAGTATTCTTAGATTAGTTCATAGTTACATAATTATACCACTATTGATTATCTTATCATTGATTATCATGAAACCTTAATTCAATGACAACATGAGTGTCTTCCAAGCTACCTCCAAGCTACCTACCAAAACATGGACCACCACTTACATAGTTCTAAAATATTTATCCAATTTCTAATCATGTCTTGCATACTTTAAAATATGGCCACTATAATCTTGATCATGGTTAATTTTATTCCACTTAAACCATGCTTTTGCATCACACTCATGCATCATGCCCATGAGCATGTTTCCCACCAATATGTAAGTAATGATACAAGGTATATCCACATTAAGAAATAATATATTCATAAATTATAAGTTTTGTGTATAAATAGTTCACAAACCACATGCACTTAGAAGATGAAAGAATCATTATTTCCCAAGAAGACTAGTTAATTTGCCCAGAAAATTTTCAAAAAGTTAAACTATTAATGTAAGTGATATTCTTGGAACCTTTCATATATACTGCAACATGCATGTATAGTAGACTTTATCATATATGTATTTATCTCTTTCTATAAATAAGAATGTACATTTGTCAAACAAATATGATTACCATCATTTATTATGTGACTTGTTTTGTTATGTAAATTAAATTTATAACTATTTAAATTCACAACATATTTTAAGTTACATCTTAAGATCCTTGGTGTGTTTTCTAATATAAATGTAATCCATTTAATATAAACCACCATTAAATATATTTTTGAATATTTGTATAATGTTGAAAGAAATACATCAATATTGTTTTTATTTGAGTATTTAAATAAATAACATTAACATGGCAAGGTGGTAAAATCAAAATGGTCTTAGAAAACCACTTCCTTAGTCATATAAAATTAATAAACAATACTTCTAGAATCCAAAGTCACTTTGCTTATTTGATTGTTTAATCTACTACTTTAACTTGTCTAATGTCAACCTCTACTTTTCCAAATTCTTAATTTTCCATGTGTAGGAACATTCAAATCCTTGTGTTCTAAGAAAATATCAATGTGACTCATTAGACATGTTTCTATAAAATCTATAAGATTACTCTTAAACTAATTTATTCATTACTAAAAACAAGGACTTCTTATCCACCCTCAAAATATCTAATTTTGTGTTGTATTGGTGGAAATCACTAGTGCATTGGATGCGATAATCACAATCCCATTAACATATAGTACAAATTGGTGGATGTTGTGTGCATATGATATTACCCCATGAAGCATTCATGCATATATTACAAATGACTAGGAAAATAATTCAAAAAATCTATCTAAGATTATGACAATGAATTAAATGAGATTTTTCTTGTTTATGCATTAATGATAAAGAGAAGCATATGTTTCAGGTATATCAAAGCAAGTTCTACTATACCTACATATTGATATATTGACTTCCAATTTATAATATCATCCAAGATGTTAGTTTATAACTAATATCAAGGAAAACTCTAAATCTAAGTAGAAAATTATTGTACAATCTAAGTATAAGATTCAACAAATATCCAAAATATATTCACCAAATAAAATATTTTATGAGTATCCCAATGTATTAAACTACCCATAGAATCAAAATTAATATTTCCAATTATTGGGGATAATGAAAAGCATAAGAAAGAGTGTTAGTGATGTATGCATCACAAAATTCATAGACAATGATTCAATTATTTTTATATAATAGAATACTATAAATTTTTAGGTAGACAAACCTCAAATTATTTAAACATTAGAGAGCATTGGTGAGCTTAACATCACATGTTTAAACATCAATAGTGAATCTACATGAGAAGGCACCATAATTAATATATTTAAGTAATGAGAGCATTTATTCCACACATGTTTTGGGTGAATGAAAATAATCATTAGGTCATAATCAATTTAGGAATTGAAAAGAATAATATTGTAAAAAACACCATTAAATATTTTTTATTAACAACTACAACACATCTTGAACCAAATTCTCTATAATGGTTGTGACTAGAAAGTATCATATTAATCTAATATAAAATTTCCACTTTCAAATAATATACTATATGTTGATTAGAATAAGTAGTTATTCTCTTAAGTTCTACTAGGATAGACATAATTGAGTTTCCACTCCTCCATGAGTCAGGTGAACTCTCAGTATAGTCTAGATAATATTTGATGAGTTGTTGTAATCCAACGGCTCTCAATGATCAACTTTGTTATTTATACAAAGTTGATCCATGGAATAAATCAATCACTTCTACTATTTTATTCATATTTTGTGTAATGCTTTGCATGTCTATTTTAGGAAATTCTAACATGGTACCAGAGTAGGATAGATTTTTCTAGAATTCTCTCTTGAATGTTCTAGGAGCTGGTTCATTGTATCCTTTGTTGACTTCTCCTTTTTTGGGGGTTCAAGTCTACAACAAGATTTTATATATAGTTTTTTTTCAGCTATATTTTTGAGATATAAATAAATGGGTTATTATGAATAATATTTGTCTTCTTATCAAGAAAAAAGGGAAAGGGAAGATTCATTGTTTTTTTAGTGTAATTTTTTTATTCAGAAATATTTCCCATTTTTCATAGATGTGTTCTTTTGGGCAACTCTTTGACTAGATCACTTGTATGAAATTAGTCATATTTATTATCCTCTAGTTTATTTTTTCGTTTTTCTCTTAAAAGAAAGGAACACCATTTTTTTAAAGCAAATATAAACGTTTTTGTATAGATTGAAATATAGGTTAATTTATCCTATCTTTAGTGTTTTTCTTTGCAGGAAAAAACTCCTCTTCACTGCCTTATCGTTGCTCTCGGAGAAGCCCTATTGAGGTTCATAAATCATGCAATGAGAACCCAAAATTGGGTGCCATCATTGCCCCTTGTGATGCCTCTCTTCGTACCAATAAAATCTTGATCTATATCTCTACCATTGGAGATCTGAGCTGCACGCTGTCCAAAGAAAACTCTTTGTGCAAATCATTATATTTGTCACTGTTGTTAGGAATATCATCTTCAGTTACACTGCGTAACATTTTTTAAAAAGTTTGATCTCATGCACTGTAAAATATGACGTCCTCTTCAGTTTCTCATTGGTGTTCTTCAAAGGAGCCTGCTTTTATCGAATATATCTCTAGTTAGCACTAATATCTCCTCTTTTCGATTGGCGCTATTGATAACGACTATCAAAAAGATTCTATTTATCTAATTCGGGCCCTCTTCCTTTGGCATTGAAATCATTATTTTTTCTCAAGAAACTTGGTTATTTTTTTTTGTTCTCTACTTAGTTCTCAACAGGTGATGCGTCACTTCGATTATTTTCTTTAATACTTTTTGATAATATTTCATTAAGCATTCTTACTAGGTAATCGACATATTTTTTTTTCCCTATTATGCCTCTTATGTTATCTATCTCATCTACAGGTCTACGACTACTCAATGAAGGAGGATCAACCTTGTTCGAAGGCACCCACCTATATATATTTTTGACTGCGCAGCACATATGAAGCAAAAATAAGAATACATTCCGAGTATACTTCGTTTACACTTCTTCTGTTAACAATTTCATTTGCAGGTGTTCTGAAGGCAAAACGTTGGGTCTGCAACTACGCAACACAGAGGAAACCCATTGAAGCAAACAATCCATTCCAAGATTCACTGTTTGTTTCATGGTGTACACTAGTGAAATAAATATTACTTTTAATCAACATTTGTTTCATTATAGTGAGACCCATTTTGTTTAGTATAGAGGTATTTAAGAATTAAAATTTGGCTTCTTTATTGTAACTTTATTTTATGCAGAGGTCTCATCATCATTAACCATCGAAGAAGCTCTTTTTAGGAGTGTCTTAATTCCTATTCATGGTGCAACTCTATCCTTGTCCTTTGGAACAAGAGTTGACCACGTATTTCTATTTTGATATGAATGTAAGGCACCTTCTATGCCATTAATGCAAAAGAACTATCATATCTATTTTCCTCCTCTCTTTCGATTAGGATTTTTTATAATGAGTTTTTTTATAGTCCCTTCAATTTCGAAGGTGTAGCCTTATAAAAAAATCAAAAGCTTTGTATTTATCTTAAGAAAAAATTTGACTTTTTTTTCACGAAGCCTTTATCTTTTTACAAAGGCTATCTTCAAAAGGTGAAAAAGAGTCGATTGTAGCTATAGTAAATACAAAGGTCTTTTTTGGAGCGGGGGTTAAAGGTGCTAATTATTGCACCATTTAGTATTGAATTTTGAAGGGGGGGTTGTGTGTCTATCTTCTTTAATCTCTCTTCTATATTTTTTTTAGTGGTAATTATATTTGCCACCTCTTTATTTATTCTATTTTTTAAGAAAAAGTTCATACTTATATCAACTAAAGGAAATATATTTGGATGATAAACTAATATGTGGCATTTTTTAGCCACTTGGTCATAAAATTCATTTCATTTCAATTCTTTTTTTAAATATTTCCTTTTTAATTCAATAAAATATGAAAATAAAGGATTCAATTATTTTCTTTAGAGCACTTCCAATATCACCTAAATTCCAAGTATTGCACTTCTCAAAAACTTATAGTTTCCCTCACGTAAGGGTGGGTTATTGAGAAATACAATATATTTGTTTTGTGGATTATCTTTGCATAAAAAGCCTAAGTTCCACGTACCATTCCTCTCATTACTTATAGTTTCCCTCTCGTAAGGGCGAGCATTGATAAGAATAAGTATAAAGGCCTGGCCTAATATTATTGATTCATTAGCCTAATTCAGATATATCAAACCTCCTCATTTACTTATAGTTTCTCTCTCATCAGGGCAGGTAAATTGAGGAGATTGGTATTTCTCTCAGGCTTTTGTTTCCTTATTTAAAAGCTATATTGTATTCTCTAAGATAATATAATTGAAGTTAATGGGGGAATTATTGGTTCACTTCAAATTTCTTTGGAAAAATGAATACAATGAATATAATTGATCCTCTCAACCCTCATAACTATCATACATGGAACCCCAAAATATTAAATCTCATTTCTCAAAAAGGGCTCACACACCTGCTAGAAGAGAATCCTGAATTTGAAAAAGAATATGAAATATTTGTTCATAAAGGGAAGATATATGAAACAATGGGTATTATAAGCACTAATGTAAATTAAATCTTATGTTTTCACATTACGGATTGTAAAAATCCTTATGAAAGTTGGGAGAAACTAAAAAATTTATTTGGAAAAGTATATCAAATAAGGTCAATTCAGCTAGAGGCAGAATTAACAACATTATCTCCTGAAGACTTTAGCAATATTGTTGAGTTTCTCATAAAATTTAAAGAATTTCTCACTCAATACAAAGGTAGTGGTAAGAATAAAATAGAATCAGAATGCATCTATCTAATTCTTTCTAAATTAAATGGTGTATTTCAAATTTTTGCAACTACTTTTTTATCTACAAAATATGCTCTTGGTGCAATTTTTAAAATGCCCTCCTTAGAAGAATTTTGTGATAGCTAACTAGAGAAGAAACCAAACTTGAAAAGTATAAGACCCCTTCCTCTTGCTCAAAAGCCTTAGTAGCATCCACCTCTACTAAATAAAAATTCAAAAAGAAAGAAAGGAGTTCCATTACTTGTACTCATTGCAAAAAGAATGGTCATTCTATGAACAAATGTTGGAAAATACTACAACAACTAGAGGCAACAATGAAGGATTAAAATATAGACACTAAGATGCAGATGTGAAAAACCATAAATATTCAAGGTAAGACCATAAAATATTTATCAAAATACTGGGTTCTAGATTTAGGAGCAACTCATCACTTGACTTCCTTATATGAGTCTTTTACTTCAATATCCTCAAGTTAAATATGTAGCATAGAAGTTGGTGACTCATCCTTTATTCCATTCAAATAAAAATATGATATATCCATTGATGGTGGTTATATCAATAATGTTCTCTATGTTCCAAAAATTGCAATAAATCTCTTCTCTGTCTATCAAAGTTATACTTCTAGAAAGGGTAAAATAGTTCTCTTCTCACCATCAAGAGTTGAGATAAGAGACCTTCAATATCCTAATTCTCTCATAGCAAAAGGATATATTGATCACAACACTCTCCTATTTCACTTCAAAGGATTCAAAAATTTAGAAGGGGCCTCCTATTTTGTTGTATATGGAGATCTTGAAAGCAAGATTTGGCATGAAAGGTTTGGACATCTTAGTTATAACTACCTAAAGGAATTGAACACCCATAATATGGTAACAGGGTTACCACAAGTCTCTTCTATTTATGGAGTATGTCCTGGATGTTCTCTTGAAAAGTAACATCAATATCCTTTCCACCCAAGTGGTTCTCTAAAAGCTTCATCCCCTCTAGAGTTAATCCATAGTGACTTGAAGGCCTTCCCAGAGCCTTCTTTCAAAGAAGAAAAATATAATTTAACCTTCATTGATTATTTTTCTAGAAGAACTTGGGTATATTTCCTAAAATACAAAAGTGATGTTCTATCCCACTTCAAAATATTCAAAGCCTTAGTTGAAAATCAGGCCTTATCATCTACAGAGGCAGAATACAGGGCATCAATTTTGGCAAGTCAAGAAGCTCTTTGGCTTCGTCAGATACTAAAATAATTTGGTTTTTCCCATGACAAACCTGATACTCTTTGGTGTGATAATTAAAGCACAATTCATATTGCACACAATCCAGTTGAGTATCAGTGCACTAAGCACATTGAGATTCACATGCACTTCATTTGACAACATATTCAGATAGGGGAAATATACTTAGACTATATTCCCACTAAAAATAAAATTGCAAAAATATTCACCAAGTCATTTCCTTCTCCACGTTACATTCAGTTGCGAGAGAAACTTGGGATAAAGTAGCTGCATTAAAACATCAGCCTTTCTCCTCTCCTTTTTTCTTATTGTTGTATTCTTTGGATAATGGTTTTTTCCCATGTGTTTTTTTATCATCTCTCCTAAATTATATATTTTACATGAGTACCTCATCAGACCAAGTTGCCGGGACTCATTCCTTTTTTCATGAGTACAATCTTCGCCATCCAAATACATGCCTCTATATTTATTTTTCTAATAGATGGTTTTTTCCCAGGAGGTTTTTTCACCATCTATCTATTGTAAATGAGTACCTCATCAGGCCCTATTATCAGGAATCATACTTTTTTTTGTCAATGAGGACAATCTTCGCAAACTGAAGACACGCCTCTTCTTTTTTATTTCTTTTTTGATAGATGGTTTTTTCCCATGTGGTTTTTACCATCTCATCAAATAAGATCATTGTACATGAGTACCTCATTAGGCCTTGTTGTTGGGACTTATTTGTATCATAAACCCCTAGTATCACTTAAGGGGGGTGTTAGAATAAGTAATTATTCTCTTAAGTTCTACTAGAATAGACATACTTGAGTTTCCACTCCTCCATGAGTTAGGTGAACTCTCAGTATAGTATAGATCAGATTTGATGAGTTGTTGTAATCCAACGACTCCCAATGATCAAATTTGCTATTTATACAAAGTTGATACATGGAATAAATCAATCAGTTCTACTCTTTTATTTATATTTGTGTAATGCTTTGCATGTCTATTTTGGAAAATTCTAACAATGATCAATCGATTTGAAACAATAATGATATTTGGTATCAAATATAACTCATTAAATAGTAAATAATTTATTCAATATTTTATTTATATAATAGATGAATTTTTGAAGCATTAAAGAAGGATACCTCTTAATTATTTGCACAATATTAGTGCCTCTCAATCTATCTCTCTAAGTTGGTTTACCTCAAATATTATTTTTAGCTTTATCTATTTCATCAATCTCTTTCCACATGATGAATACTATGAGGTTCATAGGTGCAAATGACAAAGTTAACCAAATCAACTACTTCTATCCTAAATATATTACTACATGATGAAAACTATGAGGTTTGCACATGTTAATAGTAATTTCAATCATAATCTCTTATATCCCATGTAACACCATGCATGGGGGCAATAAGTCAAGAAATTCTTCCTCGCAATTGGGAACATCATTCATTATCATAAAAATTAATAAGTCCTCTATGAAACTTCTTTACAAAGAAAATAAATCCAAGGTGAAGTCCTTGACATATTTCTATAAAGGTAAGTCTCTAAGATAAATCAAAAGTTCTACAGGTAAAGCTAAATCAAAAGCCCTTTGAGTGAAGCTAAACAAAAATTATTATGGGAAAAGCTACATCAAAATTCATATGGGCCAATAAAAAGTCTTTTAAATATTTTTAAAGATAAATATTTTATTTTCATGTTTATACATATTTTGTATCATAGCAAGATAACCAGAAGTCCTTTGGGGAAAGCTAACAAAGGTCTCTTGGGTAAATCTAAAAACTAACCAGAAGACCTCTAGATATAATAGCTAAATACTCTTAGAAAAATATCTAAAAATATTTTTATAATTATATATCTATATATATACATCATATTTTCTCTTTTCTAAGCTAAAGTACCGTTGGCAAACCTAACTCTATGCATAGTTTTATATAGCTTTATTATAACAATATGTTTTAGCATAATGTAAAATACCTCTTGGACATGTCATGCATCTCATAATCCATCTAATCATGCATATATCATCATGTCACATTATCTAATCTAATCATCATGTCATCAATGCATTTTTCTCGTTCTTAATCATACATCATTCATTTAATTTATAGCCTTTCACATCCCATGATAATTAAACCATAAATCATTAATTTTTTTTCTTAGATTATGGAAAGAGGGTTTTGAAAGGAGTCCTTAAATATTTTACATCCACTTCACGAGGAATCCAACAAAAGAACACAAACTTTGCCAATGAATGAAGGCATATCAACAAAAAACAAACCCAAACTTGGGGCCACAACAACTCCTAAACCATACAATAGGTTCAAAGAGGCAACCAGAATATAATCCACATGGTAAAAAGGCACAATTTCCCCACACTTAAACATTCTCTAATCCTCATAAATTTTAAAATACAGAGATTGGAGGATGAAATCCCGCCCATTGCCTATTTGCTAGATTAAATTTAAAATGATAAATTCAAATAGCTAGGCCAATAGACCATCATTAAGATAATGAAGAGTCCTAAAATAAATTTGAATGGTCCAATAAATACAATAAATACCCTCCGTAGAAGATACCCACAAATAAAATCAAAGCAATACCGCCCAACACCAATTTGAAATCAACCTAGAATTTAAAAACCAGTCATCAAAAACCAGAGTCCAAAAAATAGGGAACCAAGCCCATGCAAAACTGAGGAGGAAAAGCCAAAATTCAAATCCATAAGAAAATAACTGTAGGGCATGAGCTAAAACTACAACTCAAAAAGGACCATACATCAACTTCAACACGAGCAAAACAATCACCTAATCGAAGAGCCTGCACTTCCAATCAATAGTTACTGCCAACATCAGAACACAACATGAAAGCACCCAACCACACTCAATAAAACTAGAAAATTACCCCAATATGATTGAGCATGAGTGAAAAATATAGTTTGGAAAAACAACACCCACTCAAAACCAAAATATCGTAATACGGACGAGATCGTCTTTCCAATAAATAAGAAAAACCTAGCACCAAAGAAACCAGTGAAAAGGCACAACAATAGCAAAAAAAACAACTAGAGCCTATGGAAGAAACAACGACAGTCTATCCACTGCATAGACCACCCAAGATCCAACCCCTCACCAGTAGAATGAAAAGAACTAGAATAGGAAAATACCTAACATCCGACATCAGGTTATATTTGAAAATCACTTCTCCAACCACGGTGGCTATACTAATGAGCATGCTCACCCCTCTCACCTACAACTCTATTGAATGAGAGGTAAATAGAGCCACTTCAATGTTGGTGGCATAGGGCACATCACCACCACATGCACCATCGACCTCCTTAACACAAGCAACATGGGAGAACAGATTCCCCTTTGCTTCCTTGAAATCTTCAATCCCTGGATCAAGGTTAAAAAGCAAAACCAACTCCTCCAAATCGCTCTCGCCAACATACCACAATGGTCCTCCACTCTACCTAGGGGAAGAAGCCTTCAACATCAATCATTAATTAATATGAATTGTAGAAAAAATTTAATAACCATGGTGCAATCAAACTAATCATCATAAAATATTAATTAACCATCAATTGTAAAGTAATTAACAGATAATAATAACATCCATCATAAACATTACATACCCATAATCATTGATATATTAAATATCTAAGTTATATATACAAGTCATTATATATCTATATCTATCTATATTTCTATCTAATATATATATATATATATATATATATATATATATATATATATATATACATCCTTGTACAATGATATACGAATATATAATACAATATCAATCCCAAACATAGGGTAATATCTAAAAAACAAATAGGCTTTGTGAGCCTGTGTCCAATTATTATATTCTTGTCCTTCCTCCCCATATTATAGGTGGTGGTATACTCAATGATTACTATGAATATCATATCTAGATGAGGTATGGGTCCATAATTACATCCTTGATGGTAATGGTATTCATATTCAAGCCAAGACAACTCCATGATATATATATCTATGGTGTGCTACTTGTGCACTCTCATACTATAGGTCTTTATAGATCTAAGTAATTTATGTAGCAGTGCTTAGACCACCTAGCCCACTATGGTTCCTCCTAACCACTATGGTAGCTCTCGATATTATCATATATCCTAATTTGTAGTTAGACCTTGTATGGTCCACTCATTCCATGAATTGTTATTCTTCTTGGTCCACTAGTGTCTTGAAAATATCATACTTATTTGAGGGCTTGAGATAGGTTTTTTATTTGTCATATTTGTTTTTTATTTTACCTTCTCATTATTTTAGGTTGTTCAAAACCATCTCCCTTTGCTTTTATACCTTGAGAAATATTGGCTATTTATTTAATAACTATTGACTTACCCTCCTTAAGAGGATTAGACATTACTAGAGAAGCCTCCATTTTTATGTTCATATTGTTTGGGAAGGACCATGCCAAATGCCCATATTTATGGAAAAATCTACACTTGAAGGTCAATGCTTTATAATCTAGTTGTTGAATCTAAGATATTCCTACAAATTTGAGTCCCACCTCTATTGACAAAGGTCGGCTGAGATCCATTTCCATGCATAATATAGCATTAACGATTGTGTTTCCTTCCATTGTATCTCTGGAAATACCTAAATATCTTCCAAGGGAATTATTGATGATTTCTAATACCTACTCACTCCAAATCCATTAGAAGTGCACACAAATGGATCCAAACCATGACAATAGTGGGTTCAATTTAGGGATCAAATCCCACTCTGCAATGATGAACAAATGTTTCTATGAGACTGTAATTCCTATTTACTAATTTGAAAGCCCTATTTATGTCAACAAGTGAGTAAAAATTAACAATATAATTTACATTACTAATAAACCACAAAGAATACTCACGAAGAGGCTCTCAGTTTTACTAAATCCACAAATGTAAAAACTTTAAGGTAGGGCAAATACCCATGAACTTACATATCAGATCATGATTGGTTGTATTTAATATTATTTCTTCTACCATCATCTACTCAATGATAATATTTGGCCTTGATTTCAACTATGGTAAGCATCCATTGACTCTTTGAGATGTTGATATTTTTATAGCAGTCGTAAGGAGCATTTTTAATATTTTGTGTTTTTTTAGTCTCCATTGGATATTTTTCCTTAAAAAAAATATATAAAAGAACTCTATATATCTAAAATAAGATCTCGAGGTGTCTCCATTGGTCCCTCCTACGACATTGATCTTGTCTTTAATTTTACAACAACCAGAAAGAACTTCGTCTACCCAACTGATACCCTAGTTTTCCCTTTCAGAGATCATTATAATTCTAAATAAAGAAAATTATTTTATTACTTTCATACCTTATTATAATTATATATACAAGTACTAAATAATAATAAATAAGTTATTAACATTTAAAATATGTGGTTTATTTTCTAGGAGGTTGTTTCATTTTATTTTTGGGTTTGATTCGTGGAATTCAGCTCAATATTTCTTGATGTCTTATTGATATATATAAGGTTTGAGGGTGCCTTTCAAAACCCTACCTATAATAGGTTCGGGGATACTTTTAAAACCACTTATACTATCAATAAAAAAAAATATTTTAAATAGTAACTCTAATAAAAATGTGTCTCTATCAAGATATCTAGGGATGAAAATATCTCCTTGATATTTAGGCTTGTGTAGAGTGCAATATTTTATTTGATGAAGCAATTGCATCCCCTTACTTCTCAATTTGTGTTAGGTATTATGAGTACCCCTTTGAGATGCTTTCTATTCTTCTTCTTCATCATGTCGAGGATAAGGATAATTTGTTAGCTTAAAGCCTAGAGTTTGATGGATTGATGAAGAACACTTACATTTATACTAATATATTCTTTTACTAAGCTCAACCTTATTCTAGACCTAATGAAACAACAAGTGCTAAAGCTAAAATTATTTTGACTTTAATGATAAAGCATAAATCATTTCTTGTTCCATAGCAAGGGTCATAAAGATATACAATAGACAACCCCTAGATGTAATTATATGCAATTATTATTTAATGATAATAAGATTAATAATTTATTTCATACCATCAAATGTTTAAGACGCTAAATTAGTTTATTTTCTCCTTTTATTTATTTTGATAAATAAATAAAAATGAAAACTATTTTTTTTGAACGATAACTAGATATAACAAGTTAAATGCTAAAACAAAAGTGATGCAGATCAAAACACCTAGTTTTGACAAACAGGTAAAATCACTATTGATCTTTTAGAAGCACTATCAGCTCTTGTGAATCCTAATGACACTTTTGCTTTCCTATAAAATATACCAAAAAAGAAAGGATTGACAACAAAGGGTTTTTCTTGAGCAGGATGAGAGTATCAACCTCCTTTGGCTAGCATTAGACCCTTTTCTAGATTAAAGTTAAAAAATAATAAGATGACATATTCATAAATTAAAATATTAGTAGTGGATGTGCGACTAGAGATGAAGGGTCTACACTAGAGGTGTGGAGAGTTCACGGATGATATGCATGGCTAATAGACAATATTTTTATAGGGTCTTATGATGAGTGTCTTCAATAACACCATTTAATCATTATAATTGTCAGTCGAGGGCGGTGTCCAATGGTTGTATACGATAGCAAAATTAGACAACTTGAAGATCAACTCATTCGGGAAATAGGCTTTATTGATAAGACCAGTCAATTTTTGGGGTTTTTGGTGTCACCTTTAATCTTATGAGCTGAATTGAACTCCTAATTACATTTTTTGAAACAAAATTACAGAAATAGAAAGAGTGCGAAGATTGAAACTAATTACTCTTGTAGAATAAAAAATAACGAAACGAAACACTGTTTATGCTTGCAAAATGGAAATGATAGAAATAATAGTTTTACAAAAAGTAAATCCTAATTACATTAATAGAATAAAAAAGGCTGGAATAAAATGTTGTAGAAATGAAACAATTTGGAAATCAATTAGCACAAATGGAAATACCAAGAACTGGAAACAATTGTTGAAAACAGGGGAATATCAAAAAGTGCTATAAGATTTAAAATACTATACTAGGTGATAAACTACCATGCACAGACTATAGTACTCATAATACATGCATTTATAAAAAAAACAAATTTAGCATATGAAATGGAAATTGTCAGGTTTTTGCTAACCCGCTGTAGCAAGAAATGAACAGAAAACCTATCAAAAGCTGATCTTTCTCTTGGGCCTGGAAGTGGCCCTTGCTCCCTGATCCAAAAGAAGGCAAGAAGACTGCTCTAAAATACCTAATGCTCACACATTCACTCAAGATACTAATTAAATGGAGAAACTACACCTTTTATTGATTATGACATGACATTACAACAATGTAGGAGAAATCCTGCAAAATTACTGCTCTGCTACAACTGAAACAAAAATGTCTATCTCTATTGATATTTCTATATCCCTATTACCCTATATATATATATGATCAACCAATATGGGAGCCTGGTTATTTATATTACTCTATTACATAAGCTAATTTATTCTGTTGCTATTTTTCAGGGATTCAACAACTGTTCTAGAGCTATCTTCCTAAAATGCAGGAAATTGTTCTACTACATATCCCTTTTTGCTTGTTGGGCACAATCCATTGGGATAAATGCATTGGAAGGGGTGAGAAAACCCCTCATACAGCTATATCCATCATCATTTCACCATTTTCCACCTTTTTGATCATTCTGTTGATAGTTTTGACCAAAACTGGTCCTGCTCCACTCATTTCGGAGTTGCTCTGGAATATCAGGTAGTGTAACAGTTTTGACGATTCTATGTGTATCAATTGCTCAGGATGATGGATTTGACCAGCTAGGTAGTCTTCTTAAGTCCTCACAAAACTAATTCCATAGGTTTTACATGCTGGTATTGACAAATTCCAAGCCATGCAATTTATGCATAGTTGGCTAGAATTTGTATGGTCAAATTCTATTTTTTGCATAGTCACACCAGTTTGAACAGGTTATAAGGCAAGGAAAAAAATAACATGATCCCTAGAATGGAATGCATATCAACATACATTATTACATATTCAAATAAATGTTTATTTTCCAGGTAAATTAGCTAAAACAGAACAAAAAATGCAGGAAATGGTCAAAACATAGTACTATGGTCCTGAACATTTAAACATGTAAATAGTAATACATAATGCATTCCATCATCAAAATTAGCACAAAAACATAATAGAATGTCTATAAAATAATTTATAAAATATCTAAAAATGGTCTATTAATGAGGCAATTTTTGGCCTCATCATCTTATCATGGTGGCATGCCTATATCAGTCACTATATAGGATAGTTTATCAAGGCAAAAATAGTCTAACATGTTGCACATTTATTTAGGTATGAGTATAGGAGCAAATTATAGTCATGAGACCCCTAAGGCTACCAAGATAGGTGGCGTATCAAGAGGAATTAACAACCTATAGGTGGGGTTAACAATTTGAAGTAGGGTAGAGCAAGCCCAATGGAGTTGTGCTACTAGTGGAAAGGTGGTTGATCGATGATCTATAACCTAAGATTATCATATATAAACCATATAAGCATCGGTTAATTTTGTAGGATGATGTCTACCATATAGCTAATTTAAGGTAGGTTAGGTGGTTTTTGGAACCACAAGGAGAGTAATAACTCCATTGTTTTGATTGCATACTCTACTAGTTTGGCACCAAGTAGGGGATTCCATAAAGGTTGGTCTAGTATCAAATATTTATTGAAGAGGATATTTGTATGTGCATAAAATATAAGATCCCATGTTGAGGTGTACCTAGAGGACCCTATCATTAAGAACCCTAGCAACAATAATCCTGACATGATGGATGACTTCTGATAATTATACTAGACCATTAGGCCAAGAAGAGTGACCATTATAGCAGCATGACCAACACATCAAAGGAGATCTAATAGAACATGATAGGTGTAGACACCAAAACAACACCAATTTGATTATGTGACTGCAAACACTGATCACATTGACACACACAACCCCAAGGGCAGCCCCCAAAGGTTAAACAGTGGTCCTAACCACTCTCACGGTAGTTTTGGAAGGTCAAAAATCATTTTGGCACCTTCGAGGCACTTTGCTCAATATCCGTTCCACCCAGGGACGAATTCAAACTTGGATTCGCCCCACCCAGGGGCGAATTCATAATTCGCTCCTAGGTGGGGCGAATTGTAGGTTTGACGGGCAAAAATTCAAATCTTGACAAATGACAGCTTAGATCCACCACTTAACGCTTCCTTCATTGCATGGGAGTGTGGGTGAGTGTTTTCGAGCGTTGGAGATTGTTACAAGGGTAGTCATGAAGTCCCTATTCAGAGGGAGGAATCTCCTTCCTCCTAGGAAGGCATGATTTACAAGTGGTGCCTCTACATGCCTAATTCAAGAGACCTCCAAGTCTATAAATTGGTGAGTTTCCTCACCCCCAAAAAAATGAGGAGAGGGAGCATTTTAAGCAATGAAGTGCTGCCATTTTATTTCCCCATACACCCTTAGTTGATTTGTGCCTTTCACATCCATGATCTCTTTTTGAGAGGATGTCATTGGGTGATCATTGGAAGGTTGAATATTGAGCCTAAAACATGACATTTGGCCATAGAATACCACCCAATTTGTTGACAACACTTTTCAAGATATTTTTAACCCATCCCAAGTGGATTGGTGCCAAAATCAGGTCCCAACAGTGGGCGGCCTGCCTGGGCGCCCTCGCACTACTGCGAGTCTAATCGTCCCTTTTAGGAACGATTAGGAATCTGTGGTAGATTTTTATTTTTGTCATTTTTATATTGCATTTCACATTATGCTTCTTAGATATTTTGCAATTTCAATTTTGTAATGTTTTGAGCAAATCTTATCATGTTTTATCATTTTTTGTCTTTACTAACTTGCAGGTAGCATCATAAAATTCCTATTAATGGAGGCAAAATTGGGAAAATATGACCATCTGGGTCTTCCCAAAATACCCCCAATTAGCTAACCCCAAGTTTGTAGGTCTTTTGGAGCTCTCTAGGCGGGACATTTGGGACAGTACCTTTTCGGCATTTTGTTGCAAGTAAATTCGTCCCGCCCCAGAGAGAATTCAAATCGGTAAGGAATTTCTTGATTGTTCCTTTTGCAATGCCTTCCTGGTGATGTTTCTATGCCCCTGTAAAATTTTCAAGTTATTTGGATACAGTTTAGTCATCGTTTGATCTATTTCTTGCATGCACTAATCGTAGGCTTGGGGATTGCATGTTTCATCTCATCCGCAGGTGCTACTGACTATTTCTTGTTTATTTGAATGCGTGATCCGGACATCGAGAGGAGAAGAAGCGATTTGACATCCGTATACACAAGCGGCGATGACATTTTGTCCATCCACTTTACATGTGGGCACGCGGAAGAAGGAATGGCATCTGTGGTTGTAACAAAGAAATGAATTTAACGCTCCTCGACCCCCTAAAAGGGGAGGAAGTGGAATTGTAACGAGTTCTGAAAAGATATCAATAAAAGAAAGGGCTGTCTTCCTTATTTTCTTTGTTCGATTTCAATTTGTTCATGCTTTCTCATATTTCATGCGTTTTTGATTTGTAGGATTTAGCGTTAAGTTTAGTTTCGTTTTTGCATCGTACTTGTAGCCCTGTTTCCTTTTTGCTTTCGTATCCTCATGCTTTCTATGGCGATCATAGGTGGACCTTGTCCTTTGTTTTTAAGATCAGATATCTGATCCAAACTTGGTTGTTTTTGCTTGTAGGTACCAAGTTTTCATACGGCGACTATTGTTCGTTCCATCGGGGAGGCGGATACGGAAGCTGTAATTTGTATTACCCGGGGACGAATGGGAATTCACCCCACCCTATGATGAATATAGTCCTATAATTCATCCCCCCTCTGGGATGAATTTTTGTCTATGCAGTTTCTGGACAGAAACTAAGAACCGATAGATTTGGGCAGAGGAGAAGAGGTAAGGATTTTGAACTTTTCCTATCATTTTCTGTATTCAATTTTTCTATTTTTGGGGTACTTGCTTTCTTAGGGAAAGTAGTTTTCCTTTACTGCTTGCTTGTTTCCATTTTGCAAAATAAAAAGAACCCCACACACCACGTGGAAAATTAAACACCAAGGAGTTTTTCGTAAAACCCCGACCCTTGATCAAGACCAACAATGGATTTCATCACCACCTTGGCTTGATTTTTTGCATCCATTACCCCGATCGCCTCTTTGTTGCTAGACGTAAATCTTGACGAAAGTTGACCGAGTGTAGCTGGGGTGATTCCCAACACATAAGGATAAGTCTTCTATGGTAGGTGTCATAAACAGGGCGATTCCCCTTTTGTATCGCCTACGTTCCACGTACCATCTGCTCTCATGTACCTATAGTTTCCCTCATGTAAGGGCGGGTATATAGAGAGGTTGGTATATCGGCTTGGCAATGGTATATCGAAGGGGCGACCATTTTTGGGAGCCATAAGAGCCATCATTTTGCATCTAAACGTTCTTTACAAAAACCTTCAAAAAAAAAAAACAAAAACAAAAACAAAAACCAAAACACACTAAACTAGGTCTAGGACACACTTTCAATATTTAAACGAGATAATTACTGCTTGTGTGTGTATGTGATCTTTTCTGTTTAGTGTAGCATAAAAATCATAAAAAGAGATAAAAATCTACATAGCTTGTAGAAAAACACCACCATGGTGTACACCGTAGCCAAGCCCAATCAAGGGCAAAAGCTACAAAAAGTGTACAAGGGGGCACAAGTTGCCTCTGCTACAGCACTAAGGACTTGGTCATACCGCCTTGGTGGCCTAACCCATGAGAGAGTCCGCATCGTTCCATGTCGAGGAATGGAACTATAGGGGCACCCCTTTGAGGGACACGCCCATTCATCATAGCCCCTTTCGGGAAGAGTCCTTACACGTGGCACTCAACATAGATAAAAATGCTCCCTTAGAAGCTCAATATGAGTGGCCACCGTGTGGTGAAGCGCTAGAGCGGCATAGTTTTCATGAGGAGAGGCCACATGATGATGGCATCCCTCATTTTCCCCCCATCACTGTTAGAACCAATAGAAAAAATCTAGAGCGCAAGGCCCTTCAAGCGGGACGAGCCAACTCGCCGCCCCTTTCACACATACGAAAGGGAGCATGAGGAAGACCATTACATTCCTCAAGAGCAATATACAACACGGGCGCCATGCTCTTCCACACTGCTATATACCATGATCACCTACGAGGCCGAGCCTTGGGTAAATGCCGCCAACCTCGACGGAGGGGAGCGACCCTATTGAGATATTGGATCATCACGGTCGAGGTAAGTGCATAGGAGAGGCATCTAGGCCTCCTAGGCTCAATATGGTAGAACCAATCGACCTGGCAGTCGCCAGACATGCCGCCCACTAAGCGTAGATCATGCGGCTTGAGAAAGATCAACAGTAGCTAGAGCATTTATATCGCCTTAGCAAAGAGCACATTAGGCACCAAAAAGATGAGCTACTCCATAACCCAGTGCCTGAAAGGGTTCCAACCTCGTGCACCCAAAGGGCGGAACCATATGAGAGGCACAACCCCTTGGTGCAAGATAGGTCTCCGCGACCTTACCAAGTCCTGCCTACGAGACCTCCTAGACCCAAATGGGAGGCCACTCCCCGAAACAACGATGGGTACCCTCCGTGGGGACCCACCCGGGGTCATAGGTCTTGTCCGGAGACTCCTCGGGAAGCTTACAAGGAATATGAGCAAGAAGAATATCGGGCCGAAATGCCCTACCAAGGCGGAGGGGTTGCCATCCAGCCCACCCCTTTAGAGGCCTCAAGTCTCCCATAACCCACAATGGGAGCAAACTAAAGAGGAAGAGATTAAATCTTTAGATGCATATAAAGTCTCTGCTAGAGCATTTGGAGTCCTGTGGAGACCAAAAATTTTGGGCCCCAAAAGCCCACTTTACGCCAACTCCACGGTCATCCTGTGCATCCGTACATGCCGGCACCCCCTTACCCTAAAAACTTTAAGTTGCCTCAGTTGGAAACCTTTAGAGGTGAGGAGGATGCTCAAGAGCATGTGACGAGATTCCTGAGCCAATGGTTCGGTATTCAGGACAATGATGCTTTGTTATTAAGAACGTTTATAACCACATTCATAGGCCCTGCTTCGGATTGGTTTACTCAGTTACCAAAGAACATCATTAACAACTTAGATCAATTAGTGGATGCGTTCCTCGAAGGCTTCACCTTCAAAACCAAAAAGAAGGTGTCACTAAGTGACTTAGCCAACCTCAGGCAGTATGAGGAGGAAACCATGGTGGCCTATGGGAATCGATGGAGGACTTTGCTTTCAAAGCTGCCCTACCTTCCCCCTATGTCGACCTCACTCAAATGTTCTCAAAGAGCTATTTCGAGATCGATCTCTGTGCTATTGCAGGTGCAACAATATGCCACCTTGGAATAAGCCATGGCGTAAGCCGGGATCATTAAAGAGATTAAGATACGGGATGGCGAGATAGCCAAACCTAAGAAGAAAGAATGGAACAAGAACACTAAAAAAGGACTACGCAACGAAACCCGTCGTGGTCAACCAAGTTGCTATCAATGTCCCTAAGCACGCACAAGAAAAATAGCCTCAAAGGCTAACTATCGAGTAGTGCCTCTTTACAACTATGACATAGAAAATTAGAGGCAAGAATAGAGTCAGCAGCGTCTCCCTAGGCGATAATTCACACCCTACACAGAGTCCAGGGACTCCCTGTTTGACCTCTTGTTAGCGACAAATTTGATCAACCTGCAAGAGTTTCAAACCGTAGACCCCAATGCTCCCAAGCCTAAGGGGTACAGGGAAGACTTGTACTGTAGGTTCCACAGATGATAGGGACATGACCTAAATGTCTGTTGGAAGTTTAAGGGTTTGGTGCAAGACCTAATTGATAACAAGACACTAGCGGTAGATAATCCCGTGGCACCAAGAAATCAAAAAATGGAGGTCTTTAAAGACCCCTTGCCTACTCATGCTCCGTAGGAAAAGACCCTGCAAGTTAATGAGGTAAAAAAGAACTGCCCCATGCAGGGGTATGTAGGGATGATCAGTATAGTGACTTATAACAGGAGGTACCCAAGCACAAATGTTCCTGCGACAACTGCAGGAGAGGTGCCAACAATGTTGCAACCACAAAAGCACCTTGCACAAACTATTCTGCCTAACTTGATGGCCACACTTTAGACCAAACTAACTCAGAGTTTGAGGACCACCTCGGCTAGGCTCTCCATATACGAGCTCATACAACAATCGATGCCCCATCGAGAGGCTCTAATGGAGATATTGAAAGCCATCGAGTTGCGGCCCCATGAAACAAATTCTTTCAACAACTTTGTGGGACATGTCAAACGATGCACTTGAGCCGGTCATCACATTTCGGGAAGGCAATTGAGATTAGTGGTCGATGACATGGCAAATCCACCCTCGCACATTATCACGTGGGTCAACGGGATCCCATACAAGAGGGTGTTGATAGACAACGGCTCGATCCGAGTAATATCATCACAACTATGACCCTAAAACATTTGAAGTTGCCCGCATCTCACATCACAACTTCCACCTACACTCTGTGAGCATTCAATGATGTAATCTGATTGACCGTTGGCACAATAGTCCTACCAATCCAAGTGGGACAAAAGACCATACCCACATTGTGCCACATATTGGAGGGTGAGATGGCCTACAACATCTTGTTGGGTCGGACATGGATCAGGGACATGAAGTGTGTCCCTTCGATAGCTCACCAATGCTTAAAGTATACATTTGAAGGGGAGGTGCATGTAGTCCCCGCGAACTTAGAACCCTTCAAGTATTGTAATGCGGTGCAGTGATGCCGCAATCAACCCTGCCATCAACGCATTTGGATTTCTAGTTAAATCCATCTAAACAAGGTCTAATTTTGTAGGCATCCTCGTTAGAAAGTTCCTCAAAATCCCAGCCAGGTTCATCTTCATCGTCTTGACCTCCACCAATGACACCATATTTGGGGGCCAAACAGAAGGACAAAGGGAAGAAATCCCTGGAAGAGGCAAAACCTTTGGAAGAGACACTGCCATTAATATCAACTATCTCTACTGAGGAGATGCCTAACCGAATGGAAGTCGAGGCTCCTAGTTCACCCGACATGGAGTGGACTCAGGGAGAGCTTCCATTCCCCCCTTCAGCGCCAATGATTACCATTGAAATGGCCAATACGGGCCTAGGGGAGTATCCGGTGTGGAATATTGTAGCAACGCCCACATTAGAGTCCATGCGGGGATATGGGGATACCTCGCCTTCCCATTGGTACTATCGTTCCCCTAGGCTACCCGTCGAACCAGACAAATTTTGTGTATGGGGGCCTCGATCATGGTGTTGCACCATGCACGCAAGAGGACGAAGATGAAGAGCCTTTTGCCAAAAATGTCAATTATTTGTCTAACCCAAACTTTGCTTGAGATACCTTGGCCAATGCAATTGGCACGGATATGGGTTAGGTAGGTATGAGCAAACCAAGATACCAAATGCCATATGACAAGTCGGGAGTAGGGTTCAACCACCCCATGCCCTTGGACATCTTGGTGGAGAACATGCAAGGCCTAGGGATAGGCAACAAGGGGGGATTGGCATCCAGATCCTTATGCCAACCCTAACACAACATATATATTGGGGGATTATCTCCCATGGTCGACAACCACCCTTGTTAATCTCAATAACCCTTTCCCTTTGCTGAAGAGAGGAGAAAGCTCGAGAGCTCATTTTCAAGGAGGGTATAGATAGTGTCACGAGGGATATTTGGAGGATGAGTTAGAGTATGAACCAACATTATATGACCCCTTCAAATTAGATAGTGATCATTTACAAGTGGTCCCCATGAATGACTATCAAGAGAGCCTCTTGATGATGTTCCCCCTAGAGGCTCCAATCGAGCCAGTGCCGTGTCAAGAGAATCAGGCCCCACCGCAGAGAGCAAAACAACCACAATGGGGCCAGATCAATTTTCTCAAGTAGGAAGAGCCTGTCATACCTCAAATAGTTGTCAGAGCCAACAAGGGCTTTTGGATCTTCGATAGTGATTACGAAGACAAAACAGAAATGACATATCTTAATCACATGTGGTAGATGCAGCATTGATACCCCTTGGATATTAATGACATATTTGAACAGGTTGAACATAGTGCCGGGGCATGAGTGGTACGTAGACCTAGCGGGGTGGGACCAAGTGTTGGATGCCACTTCGGGTATACGAAGAGCACCTTCCACCCCAAGACCCTAAAGTGATATTAGTGCCAAGGGCGAGACCACGTCCTCCTATCATCACATAGGGATGATCCATTCGTGCCAATACCCCTAGAGCCAGATTCAGAGCATAAGAATCATCTAGAATATTCATGTCACCACACCCGCGATAATGGAGACCAAAATCATTTCATCAACATGATCTCCATTGACTTAACCGCCCCCATCCACAACCTGATCGATCCGAGCACAATCATTGTATCTAGACATAGATGTCATAGACTGGGATCGTGTCAATTCACCACCATCCCCATCGGAGTGCGCGGCCTTTCGATGAAATGCTTCATTTTACCCCCGGGCCAACTCGGGATATCTTCCATCTTGAAGAGGAACTCGAGGTCCCTAACGATGATCTTAACTCAACAAATGATATCCATTTGATCCCAAATCCACACCCCGATTGGAGGATGGATCCCATATGTTGGTCGAGGAGGCGGCCGACGTAGACATCAGCTCAGACCCAATGAATCCATAGATTATCAGGCTGGGGGTAAGTCTATCCCCCGAAGAGCAAGGTGACTACATTGCCCTTCTCAAAGAGAAGAAGGAGGTTTTTGCATGGTCATACAAAGAATATGCCGGGGCTAGATCTGCAGCTAGTCACGCATAACCTAACGCTTGATCCGACAGTCAAGCTAGTTAAGCAAAAACTATGCAAGATGCACCCAACGGTGGCCTTGATGGTCAAATATGAATTGCAAAAATTGTTGGATGCATGGTTTGTCATCTGCGTGGATTACCCACCATGGTCGTCCAACATGGATTTTCGTAATCGCTTGGTCAATCCCCAAAATGCTCTAAGGATTTTGTAATCTCTTGGTCAGTCCCAAAATGCTCCAAGGATTTTTGTAATCGCTTGGTCAATCCCCAAAATGCTCCAAGGGAGTCCGTAATCGCTTGGTCAATCCCCCAAAATGCTCCAAGGATTTTTGTAATCGCTTAGTCAATCCCCAAAATGCTCCAAGGATTTTCGTAATCGCTTGGTCAATCCCCAAAATGCTCCAAGGATTTTCGTAATCACTTGGTCAATCCCCAAAATGCTCCAAGGAATTTTGTAATCGTTTGGTCAATCCCCAAGATGCTCCAAGGATTTCTGTAATCGCTTGGTCAATCCCCAAAATGCTCCAAGGAATTTCGTAATCGCTTGGTCAATCCCCAAAATGCTCCAAGGATTTTCGTAATCACTTCGTCAATCCCAAAATGCTCCAAGGATTTTCGTAATCGCTTGGTAAATCCCCAAAATGCTCCAAGGATTTATGTAATCACTTGGTCAATCCCCAAAATGCTCCAAGGATTTTCGTAATCGCTTGGTCAATCCCCAAAATGCTCCAAGGATTTCCGTAATCGCTTGGTCAATCACCAAAATACTCCAAGGATTTTCGTAATCACTTGGTCAACCCCAAAATGCTCTAAGGATTCCCGCAATCACTTGGTCAAAAACAAGAAAATTCAAAAACAATAAAATCATCAAAAATAACAAAATTTGCATCTCATTTCCATGCATGCTCAAAATCGTCACAAAAATAAAGAGCTCTATTTTGCATATCATCTTCATATTCACACAAATCAATCCATCAAAAACACAAAAATATATAGTTGCATTACGCATCACATCCATACATTACATATTTGTGGTCATAAAGGTCAAGGCACCATAGATTGTGATTACTTGGAAAAACCCTCATTTTCCATATTTCTCAGCTCTATAAACGAGTCCATCAAAAATAACGCCATTCAATTATTTTTTCAGTCATCTTCTAATGTATCAAGAGTTTTCGTCTTTCAGTCTTCATTAGCTTTCTAGCCACGTGTTGTACCAAGTCAGATAGATTCTACGAAGGTAGAGTTTTACTTGGATTACACCTTGTTACGTAGCATCCGAGCACAAATTAAAACACAAACATTCCCAAGTTGTGTGAACAAAAAATGAAACACACTAAAGCGATCCAAGTCACCATAAGAGAAATGGTTATCTTGCTCATCCCCCTGTGCGAATGACCCTAAGAATGCTAAGAGTTGGCAAAAGGACAAGCATGCTTCCTACCCAATTCCCCACGAATCCCAAGTTATCAAAAGTTGCAAAACATCAACAATTTGCAAATGTCAAAAATCCAAATTTTGACATCACAACCAAAGTGCATACATCAAGAAAAGCACATAAAATAGTGATTCTCATCACTCCATATCCAAATCCCTTGCTCAAAAGAAAAAACAAAAATAAACAGTGATTTTATCACTATAAAAGAGCAAGTATCTCAATACAATTGAAGAAAATAAGGGAGTCAAACTTGAATCCACTGGAACTCTCGGCATTCAATAGATCATGAGGTAAACCTCGGTGCAGGTTTTGGTTGATAGCCTATTAGTTCTTTGGTGGTAAACCTCCGCATGAGATATATCTATCACGATGGCTTGTGTGCAGATCAATGTTTGCATGTGGATGAGTTAGCTTATGGTATCATAGATAGCATCGCAGATTAATCGACTAAATACAACAAAGGAGTTAGTGGGGGTAATTAGGTGATCCTCGGTATAGGTTTGGTTGTCGACCCTAGGCGCTTGGCGGTATCCTGACAAACACCACATAAATGAACTCAATTGCACACATAGGGATGTGAAATAACTCGGTCCAAAACAAGTCCAATTCATACCTTGTTCAAAAGTCTCATGAGAAGAAAGTATAGTCGTGGCTAGTTAGTTAAAACATCTGAGTCTCAGAAAACCTTAACTACATTCGAAACCAACTTGCTATATTTTATTCTCACCTTGCCATCAAAAAAAAAAAAAAAAAACATGGCCCACATACATGAAGAAAGTCAGGTCACACAACAATCACCCCGCACAAAAAAACCATAAACTCTAAACAGTCTATGGTGTGACCGCCAAAAAAAAAAAATCACAAATTCAATTCATTCATTCCATCTGCATATCATATAAATTAAAAACATTTGCATTCCATCAAAACATATACATCCATCAATATAAACTAACATGCATACAACCATATTCATCAATAATCATACATAACATCAAATCATGACATGTTCATACATAAAATAAAGTCATCTGTATATATCATCAAAAATGCCCGGAGGCTACAATGAACCGGTTTTGTGACCCCGCAACAAAAATGCACAAAAATGCACCAAAAACAACAATAAAACCGTCCGATGAGAGTTCTTATGCACTT